>JAVJIX010000011.1:12030000-12630000 GCA_036785185.1 Paratrypauchen microcephalus
AAAGTCTCCCATCTGTACACGGAAGAGAGGAGACAGAGCGGAGCCGAGCTGCGCCGAGCTGCGGGGGAAACCCGCCCCCCCCCGCTCCTTAGCCAATCTCTCTGTCCTTCTCATTTGCAGTGAAGCAGCAACACCCACAATAAAGCATTTTAGACACATATCTAGCCTCATGAAGACTGTCAGAGTCATATCTCATGCAGTGAGTGTTGATTTTGAAGAAGGATTCATTTACAGTATTAGGGAACCATTAAGGAGCCATATAAAAGCATCAAGAAGTACCATGTCATGGGACCTTTAAATGACTCTTAAATGACACTGACACTGCTGCTTAAATGACACCATTTGAGCTTTATTACACTACACATTGTGTGTTTTATCTATTTGTGTTATATACATGTTTACTGTACTTCTGCTACAGGTATATATGATGTTTTAGTCATGGTGTTTATTGTCTTGTTTATCAGATATTTTATGTTCACTGTGGGCCTAGGGAGCGCTGCAATTTTAGATCTGTGTTGCACACACTGTACATATGGTTTTTGACATTAAAGCTGACTTTGAACTTTGAACTTTGAATGTAGTGATGCAAGTAGTTACTCAAGTGAGAGAAAAAAGGTATTTTGGAGAAACTACTTCTTGAGGACGTAATAGCAAGATGAGAAACAGATGAGAAAACTTAAGGTCATTTAAATTTGATTCATGATACCAGTTACTGACAGACCATTTGCTTTTGTTTATTGCAAATTATAGTATTTACAAATGAGAAGCGCACAAAAAACATATCTGAAAGCGCAAATGTTCATTTGTTTTCAACTGTAGATCTAGCCTGCTTACAGTGTGAATAGTAGTATGAGTAAGATTAGGCTACTGTAAAATATATCACTCAAGTCAAAGTAAAAATATAGTGTTTGAAGTCTACTACTAGTAGTACTTTACAACTTAAACTTACTCAAATAAATGAAACTACTGAGTACAGCCAAGAGAGACAGTAGGGGTATAGTTGATAGTGTGGCAGTGTGTAGGGCAGCTGTGGTGCCACTGTCTGAGTATTTTAAGAGAAATGACCTTGGCTTTCCTCTTGTCTGGTGTGATGGGGGAGGTAAGAGCCCTACGCACTGATTAAAAGTCTGGAAACGCAGAGGAGGAAGCTATAATGGCAAAGCATCATGTTATAATGGATGAAGTCAGCTTTGATTGTTAGATAATTGTAACTTTTAAAATAAATCATCTATAATATGCTTGTCATTTAAGTAAAAAAAAAAAAAAAACAAAAAAAAACAAATGGTGCCTTTATTCAACTTTAAAGACATGAATGTTGTCACTTGTTAGTTTTATACCCCTAAGATTAGTGTAATTTTCGGTGGAGCAATTTCTTATACATAGAAAGATATCTGTTGGTAAAGAAATAGTAGCTTCTAAAACTAAGTAAGTCAAATTGTTTTAGTGTATATATGGTTGTATGTGTCACCCCTACTGCAATATCTGAGCAAGACGTGCAATAACCTGGAAAACTAATGTGTAGTACCAACTGTAGAGGACTTTTTTGCACTATTTTATTTAGATTATTTTTTGCATTTTTTCTATACTGTGTTGTAAATATCCTACTTAAATGTCTGCACTGAAGTGAGATGCTTTCAGTCTCATTGTGAGTATGTATGATGTAAATTATACATGTGAACAGTGACAATAAAAGGCACTGTATTCTATTCTATTCTATTCTATTCTATTAACATTTTTGAAGCCTGCATTTTTGAATCATAAAATTGGAGTGAGCTATTAGGTGCTGACAAAGAAATCATGCCAGTTTTGTTTCATGTGGACAAACCCAAAAGATGTGCATTTTTACACTTTGAAACTGCCATTTGTGCACTTTAACTGAAGGGCTCTCCACCAAATGAAGGGAGAATGCTGCCATCTTGTGGAAACACATGGCCAAATCTATCGCTTGCAAAGGACCTGTAATTTTAGAAAGAAAGAAAGCTATGCCTTTATTAGTCCCACAGTGGGGAAATTCCAGTTCTGCATTTAACCCATCTTGTTATTAGGAGCAGTGGGCAGCACATTACTGTGCCCGGGGACCATCTCCATGATCTTCTTGCTTCAGCTTGGTCAGGACCTAAGCTGGAGGATTTGCATGTTTTGGGTTGGTGGGGGAAACCAAAGGAAACCCACCCAGGAGAACATGCAAACTCCACACAGAAAGGCTCGGGATCGAACCCGGAACCTTCTTGCTGTGAAGCATGAGCGCTACCCACTCAGCCATGCCGTGCCGCCACTCTACCCTTGGAATGTGACGCAGAGTTTGCACCAATTTGTTCTCACAAGGTTTTTTTTGCCGTTATTATTATTTTATTTTATTTTGTTCCGCGAAGTCTCTTTTATAAATGATTTGGCTTTCATGCAAAATCATGAAAGCCAAATCATAGGCAGGGAGATAATCAAAATTATGGTTATTTGTAAATCCTCTTTGTTATAGCTAAAACATTTCAAAGGATCACTTTAATTACTTCTAGGTTTCGTGTGGTTCTGAAAGTTCTGGTTACAGTTTTATTCTAACACGCATTGTAAGACTGTGCAGCAGAGGGCAGCATATAATGCAATACCCATGGGAAATACCCCATGCATAGGAGTGAAGGGGGCACATTTCCTGCCAGATCATTTGCATTAATTGAATTGTTGAATTCAAACTAAACAAATTATTTCAAACTGTAATATAGACAGTAAACAGAGCCTTCAGGACAAGCTAATAATAACACAGTTTACTCCACCTGAAAGAGTGTGTGCATTCATGGAGCGTTATGAGTTTACGATAATTTCCTGCTCATTTAAGATTAGGCTTAAGCCTTTATTGGTCTCACACACAATGACACACAGTGACACACAGGAGAAATTTGACTTCTGCATTTGACCCATCCTTTTCAGGAGCAGTGAGCAGCCATCTTTTTCGGCGCCCGGGGGGCAGTACCATGAAGGGTCTTGCCCAAGGACCCACACTGGTTAGCTCATTGCCCGGGGGGGGTTTGAACCTACAACCTCCAGGGGGAAAGTCCATGACTTACCAGTTGAGCTAACCAGCCGACAGACAGATACTTTATTAATCCAAGGGAAAGTCTTGTTTTGCTGCAACATTTTCATTGTGCGTCTCAGTGGCCTTTGTGTCTCAGTGCAGTTCAACAGGAGGACTGGCCACGACCAGAAAATGGATGGATGGATGGAAAGAAGGAAGGACTGGTCAGGGAGAGTGAGCAGATCCTGTGTCACGGCAGTTTGAGTAGAGGAAGAGCTAAAAGCGTTCCTCCTCTGTGTCCTCCAGCATCACTGCAGTGTCCAGGGGAAACCAGGTGAACACAACAGAAAAGGCCTCGCTCTTACTCCACTCTGGTGTTTCTTTTGGTGATGAAATGGTCCCTTCCCTCAAAGTGTTTCCTCTGAAGATCTTCTGCCACATGTGCTGCCACATATGGTGTAAAAACCTGTTTCAACTCAAATGTCCAGAGCTAGCGGAAAAACAAACAGCTCCTTTCACAAAATCCAACAGTCCCTCGCTTGTGTCCTCTGAACTGCACATGCTGCACTTCTTAGTTAAAATCCCATTGCAGTGTCTTAAAAACTGAGCACAAAAAATTGAAAAGTTTCCAAATCTGCTCAGTGTGTGAGGCAGGGAGACACAAGAGCAGCCAACCACTCTGTCGCCATTGAACCAAAATGAAACAAATAAACAAACAAACAAACAAACAAACAAACAAACAAAACAAAAACAAAGTGTCTAAAGAAGAGTCCAGTCTATGGGACATTAGTTTGTTCTGCTCTGGCCACTGGATAAAGACGGAAACACATGCCATGGTTGCCAATGGTTACATAAATCCCAACATTCGGATTATCGCCATTTCACTGTTGTCCCCAGAGAGAGAGAAGACATTTGTCTCATTCTCCATTTGTCTCATTCTCCATTTGTCTTGTTCTGCATAACATAAACTAAGCGGCTAATAGCAACACTAAACAGTTTTGTTTTTGTTCAACAGACAGTTTTGTTTTTGTTCAACAGCTGCATGGGACAGGATTTTTGTCTTTTTAAAAAGCTTTCACGATTATTAGTATAAATAATAACAACGTTAGCTTTAAAGTTACTACTTGCTCGTATTTACAACTTGTACTTCGTATCAGTAACATGAACAAACTGTTCTGATGCTGCTCATCTGAACCTTTTTGTTATTTGGATTGTTTTTATTTTTTACTATATTATAGCTATATTTTAGTTATTATTATTATTATGTAGTGTCTATACTCTAGTTATTACTATTATTATTTAGTGTTTTATGTTCGCACCTTATCACCGAGACAAGTTCCTAGTTTTGTGAATTCTGTTCACTTGACAATGGCAATAAAAGTCTTTCTGATTCTGATTCTGAAAGTCATTTCTAATTAGCACTAATGAGCGAACTAACTGAAATCATAAACATATACTTTTATTATCTAAGTGTATAAAGCTCATTAGGTCATAGATGGTTCAATATTAAAAGGACAAAACTTTGAACACAGTTTAATAGAATTTAGCAACATGTTTACGTTTAACACATTGTTTGATTTTGCCAAAAGTTATTGTCTAATATTTATACCTTTACTGCATTTGTACAAAATGAAAGAATCCTCAATATGCATGTTTTTAATAATTAAAAAGGGGTTTGCTTTGTACATATTTCATTGAATCAATAAAATCTCAAAGGTACTACTGTTGTGTGTCTTGCTAAATCTAAATAAGCATTATGTTTTATTGATTTATGTTTTCCCTCGCTTTGTGTTGATCCACGTGACTCTAGTTTATGTATGTCCAACAAAAAAGTTTGATTTGAGTATCGATTGCATTAACATTAATAAACATATATATGGTTTACAAAGGGCAGTAAGTGTACAGCGCTAACCAAATAAAACTAGGCTATGCACACAGAAATAAACATCCTGTAATGCTACTTTTGATTTGATACTGTATGATGTAAAATCCTGGCAGCAAAAAAGTCACCCACTTCTGGCTCCTCTGTGCTCTGTCGCACTGATGCGCAGGTAAGTCTGATGTTTCTCTGAATGAAATGATGTGCCATAGTTGATTGTTCAAGTCATAAATTCAAGGACACCTTTTCTGTTTTCAAAAGTGTAGTGTGCTTTGTGCTTATCATGCGTCTGTATGATGTTGGACAAGCCTGTGTTCTTGAAGGTATACAGCACCCTCCTGTTGATCACATGTCAAATGGACACAGTACTATAAGTGGACTGTGCTCTCTGTCAGCTCCTTGGGCCTGTGCTTCCCAACCTGTACCACATGGCGCAGAAGATTTGGATGTTCATCTCTGGCTCAGTCTCCATGCTGGTGTGGGAGAAACTCTTTCGACCTCGTAGAAAAATGCAGGAAGCTGGGATGGTTCAGTATAGGCACTTAAATGTTGAGCAGAGTATACAGGCATGATCAGTACAGATGTCCTGTCGTCTCCCTGTCTGAGGTACAGAACTGTGGAGTATTTATCCTACAAACCAGTGGATCAATAACTCACTATCAGGATCCACCGTCATCTGAACTTTGATAGGCAACGTGTCACAGTGGTACATAACATGATCAAAACACAGGCAAAGTCCAGTTTAACAACACCACGTCTCTAACTGAATCAGCATAAAAAAGCAATTTAATCACTCATGGTCGTAAACGACATCAGGCATATCAGTGACCTTTGACGAGTTAAACAAACAAAGATTATTTTCCTCACACTGGTGACCCCCATTCTTGGGCGTCTACCTCCACTGTCTGTGAGGTTGAGGAGACCATGGCATCCAGTTTCAGCCATTCGCCCTACAGCAATGAAGTCTCTAAACTGTGGAGTTTAACCGTTCAGTTTGTTTTACAGTGACAGGAATTGGTAGGTACTGTAACACGGTCTCAGGTGAGAATAGTAAACTTTTAGGCTTTAGACTTTTATTGTCCCCAAGGGGAAATTCATTTTCACACACACAGAGCTTCTTTGACGTATACAGCGACAACACAACAAATATGCACATGACAAAATACATTACAGCACACTCAGTGGGGCCTGTTGTTCAGAAATGTGATGGCCGAGGGGATCAGGTTTCTGCTTAAGTACTGTGCCAAAGTACTGTGTCTTTTCACTTAATAATGTCATTTTGAGTTCAAGGTTTGTAACACAGCAGGAGGATGCAACACTCTACTGGATCCTGTCTCATGGGATTGTGAAGCGCTGGGATGCCATAGTTTACAGAATGCATTTGTTCACAACATGCAGATGTTACAGCGCATCAAATGGATGATCAATGGAAAAAGGAGACCAGAGTTTGAATGGATAAACTCTGGAGAAAGAGATGACAGTTTGTCAACACCCATTAGGACTACCCAACCCTGCTTCTCTCCTCCTGGGTGCCTCAGGCATAAGCAAATCCTACATGAAACCACAGTGCAACTATTCATCATTTAAACATCAGTGCTTTCATCTGATCCTTAAATCTTACATCTCATGCAGTAAACAAATGGACTGTACTGTCACCTGCTGGAGATGCCCGTGTAACTAAAAGGATGAAGATGATGGAACCTAACTGTTGTCATCATGATGATAAAGCTGGAACTGTCAGATGTCTGGTAGATTTAGTTGCAGTGCCCCAATATGTTCTTTGGTTTTGTAGCCTTTAAAAGTGTTTTTAGTTTTAAAATTCATCATGTTTTCTTAGTAAAAAAGTATCTTTGATGATGGCTGATGACCGCTCCATCGAGCTGAGCACGCCTGGGACAACGGCGCCTGTCATGATATAGTTCATCTACATGAGTCAATATAGGTAACAGATGTGTCTGAGTGACTGAGCACATCTGGAAGAATAGCTGTGATACGTCATAGCAGCCATCAGGAGACTGATGGCTGAAGGTACCATTGAAACATCAGAGAATACATTATCATCTCTTATCTGTATTTTGTAATACAGATGTGAAATTTAATAAAGTGAATTTTAACAGTTAATATTTTCTGTAGGAACTTTTATTACTTGTAAGAGTATTTTGGAGGGTTTTTGGACATCATTATCATAGACACAAGAATATGAATTGGCATAATTGACAATACAGTGAACCCTCGCTGTATCGCGGTTCACTCTTCGCGGCCTCGCTGTTTCGCGGATTTTTTTTTCCAATTTTTTTTTTTTTTTTTTTCAATTTTTTTTATAGTGTAACTTTTTTTTTTACAGTGTAACATTCTGTCCTGCGCCCTGATTAGCTAAGAGACTAGACCTGGACTAAACCAGGTCTAAAGCAGGTCTAAACCAGGACTAAACCAGGTCTAAACCAGGACTAAACCAGGTCTAGACCAGGGATGGTAGGGACAGAGTCTCAGATTTCCTTCACGAGAGCGCCTGGGTGACAGGGGGTGTGGCCTTTGTTTACTTGCACGAGCCATGGAAGAGAGTGCGAGCCGGACCATGGAAGAGCCAAGAATCAACATGGACTCTTCCAAGAATCAACATGGACGGGCCCGCTGCGGCGTCCGGGGGAGCCGCAGCGGGGGGAGGACACTCGCGCGCACAGAGGAGACAGTGGCTCTTCCCCGTGAGAGGACGAGAGGACGAACCCGACCCCGTCCTAGAGAGCTGTGGAGTATTGGCGACGCATTGATAGCGGACTGATTTTGGAGCCGGGGTGAAATGCAACCAACTCTTGTGAGCGCAGGTTGGTCTTACCTGGTCTTGTGGTGCTCAGAGGCGTCTGTTAGCGGTTCGGCACTGTTAGCAGTGGCTTGAGTCTTGCCCAAAATTATATCCAGGTCGCTTTCCACTCGACTTTCGCACATGGCATGGATATGTGGTACCAAAACAAACACACGTGTCCGCGCGCACGTGCCCGCGCGCACGTGCCCGCGTGTCACGTGCCCCCGCCCCACTATTAATATATTTTAATGAAAATCTACAAAAGTTTGAGTGTTTAAACAAGAGAAAAATGTTAATACCAGTCTCAGAAAGGTGTATAATGTGTCTGGTGAAGCGTTTTCAGCCTTAAAACATGTAGAATAATTGTAAAATATAAAATTGTCCTACTTCGCGGATTTCACTTATTGCGGGCTATTTCTGGAACCTAACCCCCGCGATAAACGAGGGTGTACAGTAAACAGATTTATTTTCCTACTCAAGTGAGGGGTTACTTGGAGTGTCTCAAAAGATATACTCGATATTTTTCTAAGATTAAGATTAAGTCTTTATTTGGTCTCACACACAATGACACATGGGAGAAATGTGACATCTGCATTTGACCCATCCTTTTCAGGAGCAGTGAGCAGCCATCTTTCGGCGACCAGGGGGCAGTACTGTGAAGGGTCTTGCCCAAGGACCCACACTGGCTTGCTCATTGCCAGGGGGGGATTTGAACCAAGGTTCCCCCAGGGGAAAGTGACTTACCATTTGAGCTAGCCAGCCGGTTCTAGCCTATTGCATATAGAAAACAGTTGCTATATTATATATCATTCTATATCTCTACATTTGAATGGCAACGTGAAACAAAAAAACATTCATAATGTACATGATGTGTGACTGCATCAGGACAAAAAGAGATAAAAGACAAAATGGTTACATAAACCTCAAGAGTTATGAAGCAAGCAGAGCTGCTGATGATGAAGGTGTCGATTCAGAGCATGACGGACAGAAGCTCCAGATGTGGTTTGGAAACATTTAACTGATTTTACTTTTACTGAGGCAAATACTCACTCATGCATAGAACTTTAAAGCAGTCTTTTTTGTGCTAATACAATATTCAAGATGTCAGCAGAACTGATAAAATTACATTAAATTGTATGTATTGTATGTATGTGGGTATTTATGTGGATTGGCTGCTAACTTGGCCAGGTCTCTCTTGAAAATGAGATTTTGAATCTCAATGGGACTTCCTGGTTAAATAAAGGTAATAATAATTAAAGCGTTTGAACTTTTCAGTTCCAAACCAGGTTCACTATTAACTCCTGAATCCCAATCTAATTGACTGGATTACTCTAGCATTAGACTTAGACTTAGACAAACTTTATTGATCCACAAGGAAAATTATTTGGGTACAGTAGCTCACTCATCAAATATAATATATACCAAGACTTGTGGAGAGCATGCCAAGACGCATGAAAGCTGTGATTAAAAATAAGGGTTATTGCACCAAATATTGATTTCTGAACTCTTCTTAAATGTAAACATTAGTATTATGTTGTTTTAAAATGAATTTGATCTTGTTTTTTTGCATTGTTTGAGGTCTGAAAACATGTATCTTTTTGTTATTTTGACCATTTGTCATTTTCTGCAAATAAATGCTCTAAATGATCATATTTTTATTATAAGTAGTAAAATCAGAAAAAAACGATTACCAATGGTCTCTTATTTTTTTCCAGAGCTGTACACAGCACAGCATATAAACCAAACTTTAATAACTTCATTAACGTATTGCTTTGTGCACAGAGCGACCCAGTTCTGTTGCTTGTGTTTACCACAACAGTACCTCACTATGAATAATGGAGCGCATGCTGGACTGGTGGGCCCATGAGAAGAGAATGGCCTTTTCCATTTCTTCACCGCAAAATATGGTGTAGTTATTTTGGGCTGCAGTTTCTGACGCAGCAAAAACAAACCAGAACTAAGTTTGTTTTGTTTTATTAGTCAGTAACAAGGCACTAATTTAGCACAATGGAACAGAATATTTTTTGCCATCATAAACACAGACAAATAATCTGACCATTTTGTCTGTCACGTTATTGCAAAGTATTAGTCCTTATGTAGTGTTCTGAAGTTTAAAGCTACCTGGGGCCACAACAGTAAGTGAAATGTCAAAATCATAATAGCTATTTTCCAGCGAGACAGCGTAAACAAACAGTAGCAGATGGATAGGGCTCATCACGGGAAAATCGTTTTGCTGAGAGAGGCAGAGTTAAATGCAAGTTTTTACCACACATCTATAATTCACCAGGTCTACTGCAGCTGGCCTCCTGTACCCACAGCGGGACTGGGGAGGAGGGGGTTAAATAGACAGAGATGTGGAGTGTGCCCAGGCGGTGCAAAATGCAGACTGCACTGTTCACAGTTTGGCATCTATATTTAGTTTATAAATAATGTGGTTGCCGCGTGACTGAGGAGTTGGTAAATTGCACTTCGATGTTTTTTCCGTGACAATGACAAACTCGCTTTTAATACTGTAAACAACAGAGAGCGAAATAAGACCATGGGAATTATGTAAAGGTCCTACTGTTTATTACACAACATTTACTCTTTTGAGCTTTAAGCCATGTCATAATGTTGATAACTCCTCAAAAACATAGCCAGAGTTGTGTTTTGTTTCATTATATATATTTATTTATACATTTTTGTATATTTTTGATGAGGTAACAACAGAAAATAGCATAATACGGGCCTTTTTAAATACATATTTTGATGTTTCTGTAATCCTGTATTGTCATATACATTCAGGATATAAGTGCTAAGAAAATTTCTGTTTTCACCTACTCCCTATCCCCATCCACTGCTCCTTATTTAGATGCAACTCACATATACAGCTCTGGAAAAAATAAGAGACCACTGCAAAATTATCAGTTTTTCTGATTTTACTACTTATAGGTATGTGTTAGGGCAAAAGGAACATTTTTGCTTTAGTCTATAAACTACTGACAACGTTTCCCCCAAATTCCAAATAAAAATATTATCATTTAGAGCATTTATGTGCAGAAAATTACAAATGGTCAAAATAACAAAAAAGATACACGTTTTCAGACCTCAAACAGTGCAAAAAAACCAAGAACAAATTCATTTTAAAACAACATAATAATAATGTTTACACTTAAGAAGAGTTCAGAAATCAATATTTGGTGCAATAACCCTTATTTTTAATCACAGCTTTCATGCGTCTTGGCATGCTCTCCACAAGTCTTTCACATTGTTCTTGGGTGACTTTATTCCACTCCTGGTGCAAGAACTGAAGTAGCTCAGCTTTGTGTTTGTGTTGGAATTTAACAAACGCTGGAATGGAATGGCTGTAATACATGTAGAGATACTGATTTCAGAAAAAAAATGCAGTGGTCTCTTATTTTTTTTCAGAGCTGTATATTCATTTACATATACTTTTTGTTTTATTGTTTGATGAGGAAAACAACATTATAACATAGAACAGAAAATAGCCTAATACGGGCCCTTTAAAGACATATTGTGTAGTATTTTGATGCATTTTGATGTTTCAGTAATCCTGTATCGTCCTATACATTCTGGCCTTAAGTGCTAAGAAAATTTCTGTTTTCACCTACCCCCTATCCCCATCCACTGCTCCTTATTTAGATTCAACTTACATATAATAATAATTAAAAAAACAGTTAATACATGCTCTGTGTCATACATAAGGGGTAAAAAAGTGTCAATATTTTCAACAATAAAAACGAGAAGCCAGTTGTTTCCACTTTTCTTTAAATTAACAGAGCTGAGTACTGCTGTAAACATGTACTTTGTATGTATTCTATGCATAGTTTCACTAACATCTACTATCATTTTGCAGTAACTGGGCAATATCTGGCTATGCATTTGTGGTAACTGCAACTGTTAACATTGTGACATTGATTCAGTAGTGCTGATTAATAATTCAGGTTGAGAATGTGCTCTTGGCTACAATTTTTAGCTACTTTAAGGGACTCATTTATTATTTTATTTATTTTTTTTACTACTTCTGCTAATACTGTACAGTTTTGTTAACATATAAGAGGGAGAGGGGGTTATTCTTATCAATATTTAGGTTAATAATGAATTGTAATGTGAAATCTAAAATCACTACTGTATGACTTGCTATTCTGGGGTGATTTTATACATATATTTTGCAAGATTTGAATCAGATACCTCCTGGTTTTAACATAATGATTACAGACTGTGCCGAAACTATTTATATATACTTTTTGCAGTCTATATTTTTAAATGGCTTGCTATTGTTTTTACTCATGATCTGATTTTGTAGATATACTAGTATTTCACAAGATTTGAACTGGATACCTTTTGGGTTTTAGGTGAAGGTCCACTGTTAAGGTAAATCATAAATTCTTCTATATTCATAAAGTATAAGCATAAAATGTGTTCTCAATTTGATATGAAGGCATCTTATTCCACACAAGGCTTTCCTTTACTGCGATGCAATTTTTATAGCAGAGCGATGATATATTGACACACACCATCTGGGTCCAGTCCCTCCACAAACAGCATGAATAAACCATGAGCCGGTCATTGACTGCTCTATAGGAGATACACAGTGGTACTAATGGGTGACTGTGGAGCACTGATAGGACACAACCGCTGTGTGTACGTGTGCATGTGACACACACGGAGCAGGTGGGGACGCCCTGGTCCATTTCACTGGGAAACCCTTCCACTGGTCAGGCCAACAAGGAGTAACGCAGGGTTGGCCCAGAACAAAAACAGACTAAGCAGCTGCCACCAGAGGGCCCCCAAGAGTGCATTTTTGCTGCAAATGATTTATTGGAAAGTATCATACAGCTCTCAGATGTTTACAGTAAAATCTGTTTTTGCAGTTTTTGCAGTTTTGTTTTTGAACCAGGCATAGGCGTGGGCAGCTACATGTTTACACTGGTGCAAGGATCCATTGTCTTTGAGTTGCGCCCAGGCACAGGAGGTACATTTGAATGTGTGTTTCATATATTAAACTAAAAGCTAGTCAACTAAAGTTATATGTACAAGACAATATGCATCAAAAGTACCAGAGCAAGATGGAAGAATGGACATGCTGCATTTATAGCTCTGGGGGGGAAAAAAAAGGACCACTGCAAAATTATCAGTTTTTCTGATTTTACTACTTATAGGTATGTGTTTGGGCAAAAGGAATATTTTTGTGTGAGTCTATAGACAACTGACAACATTTCCCCCAAATTCCAAATAGAATATTATCGTTTAGAGCATTTATTTGCAGAAAATGACAAATGGTCAAAATAACACCTCAAACAATGCAAAGAAACAAGATCAAATTCATTTTAAAACAACATAATACTAATGTTTACACTTAAGAAGAGATCAGAAATCAATATTTGGTGCAATAACCCTTATTTTTAATCACAGCTTTCATGCGTCTTGGCATGCTCTCCACAAGTCTTTCACGTTGTTCTTGGGTGACTTTATTCCACTCCTGGTGCAAGAAATGAAGTAGCTCAGCTTTGTGTTTGTGTTGGAATTCAACAGACGCTGGAATGGAATGGCTGTAATACATGTAGAGATGCTGATTTCAGAAAAAAATGCAGTGGTCTCTTATGTTTTTCCAGGGCTGTATGTAGACTTGGATGTCAAAGGATTTCAAATGAGGAAAAATGCCCAAAAATTGCATTTCAAAACCAAAATGTTATAATCTTCTGTCAGGTCAAAATCCCTACAAATGGCGTCTACAACTGGAAAAACTAATTTGACTTCTTAGACACAAAAAACATGGGAACTCTGTTAAACAGAAAACAGAATTTTCCATTCCCATCTTGGTTTTGAACAAGACACACTTTAGGAACAGGAATACTGGGCGTGCACATTCTGTTGGTTTTCAAGCCTTATACATATTTACTCGTGAGCCTGTCTCCTCTCGTCTCTCTCAGTATGTGTGAGCGTGTTCGCAGCTGTGGCACGCCGAAGAAGGCCAGGGCCCCCGAGACAAACGTGTCCGCTTGCACCGCCCGGTTTCCATGGCGACAGGGAGATGGGAAAAGACTCTGCCGGAGTAGCCATTAAAATGGAGAGAGGCATGCCGGCACACACACACACACGCACACACACACACACACACACACACACACAGCATTCCGGAGAAGACAATGAATGCAGACTGACACCCAGACTGGAGCGCCTCAGGAATCTCACTGATAGAGAAATGGGATTAGGGGCTCAAATGTACATGGCGGCCATTACTTAAGGAGACATATTATACTCAATAGACTTTTTGAGTTTTAAATGGTCTGTACCTGATTTCTTTCATGTACAGCTCTGGAAACTGAGCTACTTCAGTTCTTGCACCAGGAGTGGAATAAAGTCACCCAAGAACAATGTGAAAGACTTGTGGAGAGCATGTCAAGACGCATGAAAGCTGTGATTAAAAATAAGGATTATTGCACCAAATATTGATTTCTGAACTCTTCTTAAGTGTAAACATTAGTATTATGTTGTTTTAAAATGAATTTGATCTTATTTCTTTGGATTGTTTGAGGTCTGAAAACATGAATCTTTTTGTTATTTTGACCATTTGTCATTTTCTGCAAATAAATGCTCTAAACGATAGTTTTATTTCTACACTGTTTTTATTTTGTTTTATCTTGTTTTTATGTACTGTATTATTTAATTAATGTATTTAATAGCTTGATGTGCGGCGACCTTGAGAGCCTTGAAAGGCGCCTAACAAATAAAATGTATTATTATTATTATTATTTGGAATTTGGGGAAATGTTGTCAGTAGTTTATAGACTCAAACAAAAATGTTCCTTTTGCCCAAACACATACCTATAAGTAGTAAAATCAGAAAAACTGATCATTTTATAGTGGTCTCTTTTTTTTTTTCCAGAGCTGTATAGTAGTCAAGTAAAATTTATTTTCCCTCAAGGCTTACAGATATATTTTAAAAGCAACTCTTTAGGTCAAAAATAAGACAGCTGTGTGTGCTTGTCTGCATCTAATTATCAACAGTTTTATCCTCAGCTCTCAAACCAGGAAGTGTGCTGTTAGCATGCTAGTTACGGTTACTGTGATGGCAAAACTCCGGTCAGGCCTCAGAAAAGTGTGAAATGTACTAATAAATTCATAATAAATTCATAATTAGGAGTTAGGAAAGTACAGATTAAGTTTGGACTGCTGCTAATTAAAACAAATGAACTTCTGTTTTTCATATTTTTAAGACTGTAAATCCTGGCGCAGTGTCGTTGAGAGTTAATAGCCCAATTTTATAATGATGCTTGATGCACTTTAAAAATTGCAACCAAGAAGTATTCAGGATTTGTAGAGCAGACCTATTATTCAAAGTAGACTTTTCAGTGCTTTTAACATGTTTCCCCTCATCATTTACTCACCCAAAGTTGTATTTGGATTTATTTGTGCATGTTTGAGCAATCTTTAATTGCTTATTTTCAAGACACCATATTGCATTAACTCGTTTCCCCGCCACCGGCATACGCCCACCGCCATACACTATAGTTACTTCACTCTCCAGTTTATTTTCTTAATCGGTTATAGGCATAGGATTTGGCAGCATCACGCAGTCATTTTGGTACAAATGAAAAAAAGAAATCTGCTATTCTTATTATAGACTTCAGGAGAAGACCACTACCTCACTCACCGGTGAACATCCAGGGGCAGGACATAGAGACTGTGGATAGTTTCAAGCACCTGGGTGTTCACCTCAACAATAAACTGGACTGGTCCCACAACACCGACGCCCTGTACAAGAAGGGCCAAAGTCGCCTCCATCTCCTGAGGAGACTGAGGTCCTTTGGAGTGTGCAGGCCTCTGCTCAAGACTTTTTATGACTCTGTGGTGGCCTCTGCTCTCCTCTACTCTGCCGTCTGCTGGGCCCCGAGCAGCACAAAACGGGACAGGAAGAGACTTAATAAGCTGGTCAGGAGGGCCAGCTCTGTCCTGGGCTGTCCTCTGGACTCTGTAGAGAAGGTAGCTGAGAGGAGGGTACTGGCCAAATTCACGTCCATCATGGATGACACCTCCCACCCCCTGCTGCACCGGACTGTAGAGGAGCTGAGCAGCTCCTTCAGCAGCTGACTGAGGCACCCCCAGTGCAAGAAGGAGTGCTACCGCAGATCCTTCATCCCCACCGCCATCAGACTGTATAATTCTACTATATAGTGTGTGAAGAGTCCCTCCACTGTATAGTCTAGATGTGCAATATTTTCTATACTCTCTTTTTACTTATTTATTATTATTACTATTTGTCTGCATGCACTTTCTGTTCAAACTTTCTTTTGCACTAAACTGCCTGGAGCTAATGTGACAAGTGAATTTCTCCTGTGTGAGAACAATAAAGTCTTATCTTATCTTATGCGCTAGTGTAATCTCCAGCTATCCATAGAAAAGACCGACAAATTCACAGCTCATTTTGTGATGATTTAAAGTGACATCAGCTCCCATTGGCCACCACAATTTTCTAGCATGGGGTTTACAATTATTACAATTTCAAAGTTCAAAGTTCAAAGTCAACTTTATTGTCAATTCTGCCATATGTGTTCCACACACAGTAAATCGAAATTTCGTTTCTCTCTGGCCAAGCAGTGCAGAAGACAGTGTACAAAATACAATATAAAGACAAAACAAAAACTTCTAAGACAAAAATCTAAAAGCAGTGCAAAAGAATAAATAAATACCTATTTACAGATGTCCAAAATGTGCAGTGTGCATCAAAAATGTGCAATGGAAGATGCAGCAGTGAAATGGTAATGTGCAATAGAATGTGCATTGAAAGTAAAGATAAAAATAAATGTGCAGCAGTAGTAATTCCAGTACAACAACATTAGTAAACAACAGTACAACAGTAGTAATATCTGCAAATTATAACAAAATGATCCATGGGTGTCACAGATTATAACTATATAGAAGACTCAATAGTTTAACTTTAAAATCCATATACTTTTCAGCACTTGAAGGCAAAATGGTGATTGATTGGTGAGCACTCTTGACTCACAACAAGTCCTGGCCTTGATTTCCACACAAGGTGGAGTCTTCTGTCTGCATCTTCTCTTTATGCCTGTATGGGATTCGACCTAAAACATGCACAGTTGTCACAATTCTCCAAGTAGTTACTCTGTACCACAACATTTGTCCCTGAGCTTTGTATTGTGATCCCCCTCTGCACAAAACAAAAGCAATGGAAAGGTGTATTAAAATAGCACAGACAAAAGTCCCACTAAAAGCCTTTTATTGTCCGATAATCAGGAAGTATGCGTTAGCATGCTCAGTGTTGTTAGCTTTTCCCATTGTAAAACTCCGCTCTGGCCTCTGGAAGTTGTGAAATGCTCTGATAAACTCATCACAGTGACTAATTAGGATGCGACAAGCAGTAGCTTCATTAGCCGGATGCACGCTGATTGGGACAGAGCTCTGAAAGGGGGGTGACTTATCGCAGGGAGGAAGAAGAGAGGACTCAAAACTCAGGAAAGTAAAAACATGAATCATTATCACCACGCCACAGTGATAGTCATGATGGGGGAGGGCTTAGCCTAATGTCATGCAAATTAGGCAAGGAGGGCTGAAGAGAGGAAAGTTTGAGAGCTTTTTTGAGGGCTTTCGAAAATCTACTGTGCCTGCTTTCAAATAGTGACACCTTCTTTAAATATAGTCAGATTTTCAAGTGTAAGACATCATTGGAAGGCTTAGAACCTGTACTTTCAGAATCTGTGAATAACTCAGAACGCCTCCGACTTGGTATTGGTTTTGCCGCGGTTGGACACAAATGTCTTATCAATTATCAGGTACCTCAGCTCGACAAAAAAAATGTTTATGTTTATGTTTATGTTGTTTATTTGAGCAACTTGCAGGTTCCATTTAAGCAAAATTTCACAAATACAAACTCAAAATACAAACAAATACAAACTTATGTCACATGTCTCTGCAGTTCCTTTTGCTCAAAATGGAGCAGGTGGAAGTATAAACTTATTTACTCCTGCTCCATATTCTCACACATTCCATATTGACAGCTATTATCATATATATAGTATAATATAATACAATACAATATAGTACAATATGATGTAATATAATACAATACAATATAATAAATAATACAATATACATTTCTCATCATTGTCCTGTACAACTCTACATACTATATACATATATCTATATATCTATATATATCTCTATATCTCTCTCTCTCTCTCTCTCTCTCTCTCTCTCTCTATATATATATATATATATATATATATATATATATATATATATATATGTATATATCTATACAATACTACTTTGCTTTTACCAATAAATTGAACAGAAAACACTATATATATATATATATATATATATATATATATATATATATATATATATATATATATATATATATATATATATACATACATACATACATACACACATACACACATACACATACATATATACATACATATACACACACATACCGCATAGACATACATACATACATATACATATACATATATATATACATACATATCCACATACATACACACACACATACATACATACATACATACATCCATATACACATACATATACATACACATACACATATATACATACATACACACATACGCACATACACATATATCCCCTAAACTCATCCCATGTCTAAATAATTATCAAGTATAATGCTTTTGATCAGATGTTTAAAACGGTATTTATTTGGGCAACTCTTAACTTCATCATTCAAATTATTCCACAAATCCACTCCACATCTTGTGATGCACATTTTTTTGCATGTTGTACGGAAAAATAATTTCTTAAAATTTAATTCATTTCTTAAGTTATAATTTCCTTCTCTGTTGCTAAATAACATTTGAATATTTCCTGGTAGTTGTTATGTACCAGGCTTGATACATAATTTGTAAGGTTTTAAATTTAACCAGATCTTCAAACTTTAAAATTTTGGATTTATAAAACAACATGTTTGTATGTTCTCTATGTTCTACCCCATGTAGAATTCTCACGGCCTTTTTTTGTATTTTAAATAATGAATCAGTGTTGGTTCTATATGTGTTTATGCATGAAAGTTCGATGAAAATGATAACGTCCGCTAAACAGACATCAGTACAATTAAAACCGCAACAACAGTTAGGGTTTCAAGGGGCATGCAGCCCTCGGTCGTGGCCCTCGCCCTTGATCAAAATTAGAATCGGGACACCCCTTGCCCTCACATGAATGCGCAAAACCAAGGAATAGGGAGGGGTAAGACGAAGGGGTGAGACAGGGAAATGGGATGCAGCCTTAGAATTCAAATAATTTTAACTGGTAGACGTTACTTTCGTTTTTTCCAGTGTAACGCAACTAACTTGGTGCTACTTTCCAAACTCTCTTACCTTGCTGTAACCGTAGCATTCGCTCACAGACTGCATATAGCCATTGTGACTTCAACATGGCTGGGATCCAAAGCCCAGCTCAAAATGTAGGAAGTGATGAGCAGAGAGCAAAACAAAAAGGATTTCTGAGTGTGTGTGTGTTTGAATGTACCAAAGTGAGTGGGCGGCAAAGATACACAAATTAAGGACATCTTCAGAAAAGACAGAAAGCTGCAAATGTAAGTGAGAAGGATCCAGAGAGGAGCTGGATTATACAGGCACTGAGCGGAGAGTGTTATGAAACTATTATGCTTGTATCGTACTGGCCATGGGGAACAAGTGGACACAGTCACCAAGTCAGAAAAATTCTAGGTAAATTGTTTTATTTTTGTTTATGTGTAAGAGAAATCACGACCATATTACACTATTTTCTGATCTATGTTATAATGTTGTTTCCTCATCTCAAACAGACCTGGAGTTGTGTTGTTTAGCACCACTCCACCACCTCGTGATGTCATGCAGTAATACCGGAAGTGCTCCACTGCATTTTTAAACTCCATTCATACACCTTCCTTACAATCATTTGGATAATTTCAGTCCTGGAATTGCCAATCTCCCTGAACTAGAAGGGACTGAACTAGTAGTTAACTTGAAAACTATGACTTAACATCACCAGATGGAACAAAGCATTTGGAGCTTTGGAGATTTAGACAGCCTAATAATAAAGGATTATTCACACATTTGTGAATGAGACAAAATAAAATGACAGATAAGTTTTGAGAAGGTAACAACATTCTAAGATGGCTTAAAGCTCACAAGACAATTTTGTGTACTATAGGACATCTGAAGTGTCTATACTTGATTGTTTTAATGTATTTGACAATTTGACTTTCCCCAGTACGGATATATTAAATAAATAAATAAATAAATGAGATTACGCATGGTGGCTGAGTGGCTAGTACTCACACGCCTCACAGTAAGAAGGTTCTGGGTTCGATCCCTGGGTTGCCTGGGCAGTGTGGAGTTTGCATGTTCTCTTTATCAGAGTGTGGGTGGGTTTCCTCCGGGCACTCCAGTTTCCCCCATCAACCCAAAAACATGCTCCAGGTAAAATCCTCCAGCTGAGCTCATGACCAAAGCCGAGCAATAAGATCATGGAAATGGTCCCCGGGTGCCTGTAAGATGAGCTGCCCACTGCTCCTGAAAAGGATCAGGGGTCAGGGTCAAATGCAGAGAAATGATCTCCCTACAGGGATACAAATATATAAATGAATGAATGAATAAATAAATAAAAATAAGCTTGCTGTGTACTGATGAACCTTGGTTGCCATAGACTTAACATTCTCACAAACATACTTCATGTGAAAGCTCAGAACCTCCAGAATTCACTGACTGAGCTGCAGAGGCTGCACTAGCACTCATTAATAATTAGCTGCAGACTCTGGGGTTTAGGTAGTGACCATTCAGACAGAGGCAGACTTATCATTAGGCAAACAGAGACATTCGCCTAGGGGCCCCACCAAACCTGCCCGTTGAGAGGGGCCCCAACTGTCACCCCGGTACATGGTACACGCACAAAAAAACTTAATTTGTCACTGCTGTAAAAACTATATATACTATAACTAAGATATACATGAAAAAAACACACTAAAACAGAACCAGAATACCGAATTAATGACTATATAATATTTGCCCCACCACACATACCCCCCGTCCACGGGTTGCTGTACATTGGACAAATAGGGGCGACCCTTATTTTGTGTGCGTGTGTGTTTGAAGAATGACCTTTGAGGGCCCCATATCTATATTTCGCGTAGGGCCCCAAAATGGCTAGATCCGCCCCTGCATTCAGATCATGATTACTTGTTGTTTTGTTGTTTAGTTCTTCAGTTCTAACTCTGAAGCCACAATATTTCAGTGTAAGTCAAGGGGAGCCAGGGTCAGTAGGAGCCAGAGGCGCCCGCATGCGAACTTCCAGTCTGTGGTTTCCTCCAGGTGTTGGAGTTTGTCTGCACAAACACATTTATACTTTGGCAAGGCGGGTAAAGTATCTTGTCCAAAACACAAAAATGGCTGGAGCTGGGATCAAACTGTGAGCACACTTCTAACAAAGGTGGCAAGGAGCATCAAAACATGTCACAGTAAAAAAGGCATTATCTCTTACCTAAAAATGTACTGATATAGAGAACTGAACTGTGTGTAGTAGAAATTGAACAGATCATCTTGTGTGTTTGGACACATTTCCATATAAAGCCTTGTAACAGTTTCATTATGCCAATAACATCTTGGCTCCGACTCTCTGCATATTTAATTACAGCCCACTCAATCTGCTCAAGTAATTACTCAGATATTGATGTTTAGAATGTCAGCAGCATCACTTCCATTTGTGTTTAATCACAAAACAAATAAATCCAGCTCTCGTCGGCCCAGTTCAGCGGCTTTACGACGACGCCGCTGCAGTCACTTTAGTGGAACACCGGTGACCTTTACAGTGTATTACCATACGAGCTAATGAAAATGTTAGCCCCAGAGACCGCGCGCTGTGGAGTGTTCTCTGTGCTCTTAAAGTGTATATGACAGGTTTTCATCTTTTTCTTGGTTTAGTGGGATACTACCTTTGGTAGTTTTACACAGTGGTGGAAGAAGTACTTGATTTTATTACTTAAGTAGAAGTACAGATACCAGGGCAAATATACTCAAGTGAAAGTAAAAGTATCACATGAAAAATCTACTTAAGTAAAAGTATTAAAGTACCTGTTTAAAAATGTCCTTAAAGAGTATAAAGTAAAAGTATTTCGGAAATTTGGAAGTCAATAAAGCTTCAAATATAGTGATTTTGAAGACTTGAGCTGAATTTTGAAACAATTTAATCAGTTGTTTTATCCCTACCTGTTTTTATTTGTATGTTTTTGTATACAGGGGGTCCTCGGGTTACGACAGTCTCGACTTACGACGTTTCGTGTTTACGAACGCGCCCCCATTAAAAAAATAATAATAATATTACGCGTCATTCCGTCTTACGCGGTTTAGCGTGGGCGCGCACCGCGCGGCGGAAGAATACGCTCTGTTGTGGTTGTAGGGCGGAGAAGACGGCCTCGTGTGCGTGCCCAATGTGGGCGGAAGTACCTGATGTGGGCTCTGATCTGCTCCTATGAAAGCGGCAGTGATAACCAAGCAGCGTAGTGGTCTAATTATTGAGATGGAAAGGTTATTGGTGCTTTGGTTGGAAGATCAAAGGCAAAATCCGACTTACGACGAAATTCGGGTTACGACGCGTCTTAAGAACGGATCAACGTCGTAACCCGAGGACCCCCTGTACTCAAATTATGAATGTGTTAAAAATAAACACTCAGCCTTTTCAGCAGGTTTCAAACACTAGTAGAAAAATACTTTTACTTTTCAGTCCTGTTCAAAATTACGGATACCTTTTCTCAAACGTAGTGATGTAAAAGTAAAAAAAGTCAACACTATTTAAGTAAAGTACAGATACCTACATTTTTTTTTACCAAGGTGTAAGTACTTTACTATTTTTACTTTGCTATGTTCCACCACTGGTGTCACATCAGTTAAGAGGCAGTTTCTGGAGGGAAAAAAACTGAAAATAAAAGTACAAAAGTACAAGAAGTAGACCTGAGTTCTAAGACAGAATATCTCTACCTACAGTATGTCATCAACACAATAAAATGCAGGGACGATTGCATGCAAGGAAGCATTTTTCTGGAAGTTTAAACATTCATTTAAATAATTAAAGTCTAAAAGTCTATTAGTCTAATCATTTAACTAGTGTGCTTTTTGTTTTTTGCCTGTTGGTTGCTATAGGTAACTGCTATAGGTAACAGTTAAGGAATTATTATGTAAAATTTGCTGTCCATGTCCAACCAAGATGTAAAATTATAAACTTCACCAAAACAACAATAAAAAGGAAAATACACACTTTTATATATACACTTGTTTTTAAATTGAATATTACAGTGAATATTTATACACTGACAGGTGGAGACGTTTTCAGTTGCAGTTGTACTTGTGCTCAGTGACCTGTGATGGAGAGAGACAAACAGAAGAGAAGTGACAAAAGCAGAGAGAAGGAGAGAGTGGGGAAACAAAAGATCCTATATTATTTATCTTGTGCGGATGTAAGTGTGCATTATTCATTCTCTCTGGGCACTACTTCCAGAGCTGCTGATGAATTGCCTCAGCACAGCACAGATTTATATAGGGTCAAAGTAGTTGGGAACATTGTTTTCACTTGCAAAGTATTCCAGGAATACACTGAAGGGCTCTGGACCAAACTTTTCCATTGTACAAAGTAAAATTTATCTCCATATTTGGCCAACATTGTAAAATATCAAAATCGCATCATTTCTATCAACCTCAAACCTGGTTGGTGTTATTCTTTAAAAAGGATTGTGGCAGTTTGTCTCTGAATGACCACTGTTGAACCAATTTTATTTGTATTAGGGCTAATTAGGTTTAAGGTTAAAGATGGAATGTGTACCATGTCTAGTGGAGGGTCTGCTGCTTGCTGGTGGAAATGTTATTGCATTTACAAATATATTCCACAGTGTAGATTAAACGTGTAAGACAAGCAAGTTACAGCACTACACTAAGCCACAAACAAAGCAATGTGGTCTACTCCATTCAGTGTAGTGAAGACTGCAGTGAGCGCTACATTGGAGAAATAAAACAGCCACTTCACAAGAGGATGTACCAACACAGACGGGAGAGCCAGAGTGGACCTTTATCTGCCGTACATCTCCATCTAAAAGCCACGGGTCGCTCCTTTGAGGACAGTGAGGTACAGATCTTGGACAGAGAAAATAACTGGTTTGTGAGGGAAGTTAAAGATACTTTTTTGTCAAGAAAGAGAATCCTTCCTTGAACAGAAATGGAGGTCTCAGACATCATTTGTCTCCCATCTATAACTCTATCCTCAAACCTAAATCAAAACAAACAAAGAAAACAATAGGGCAGCAGGTCAGGTCCAGAGGTGTGAAAACACCCATTATGACCCTGAATGGTTCTGCTAACAAGACCCCACACTCCACTCCCACTGCATATTTAATAGGCTTACCTAACTAACAGAAACTGTAAACAAGTAGGTGTGATAGTTTCAAAGTAATTTCACTGTAGTTAGCTCCTCCCTTCAGGCAGATATAAGGCAGTGTCCACCAGCGTCTGACCAGAACTGAAGAAGCAGCTTGGATGACATGCAAAATATATTCGACCAAATGAACTTTTGTTCAGTTGACAAATTGAATTTCTCCTTTTGCCAGCGCTACACTACATTACAACTCAGAAATTATTGTATTTTTGAGCAATAGAAACGCCCGTAATGAATACATGCTAGATCAGGGGTCGGCAACCTTTACCTTTGCCATTTGCACCCATTTCACACAGTAAAGAAAACACTGGCAGCCACAAAACCCTTTTGAAATTTAAAATGAAATAACACTGCATATAACGGCTTTTTTTTTTTACCTTTATGCCATAGAATTACATTTTGAATATGAACAAACTCAAATAAAATACATTTTAAAGGTCCCATGGCATGAAATTTTCACTTTCTGAGGTTTTTGAACGTTAATGTGAGCTCCCCTACCCTGTTTAGCCCCCCCCCCCCCCCATGGCTAAAAGTTGCGAAATGTCTAAACTGAGCATTTGTGGTCCTTTTCTGCGTTACACAAAAACAGTGTTCAAACGGGCGAGTTCGGACAAGGCACCTTTTTGACGTCAGATCGGCAAATGCAGCTCCAGCCCCTCCCTCTGTCTCCGCTCAGCGTCCTTGTATATCCCGCCCATAGAGTTTGGACTGTGAATGCGCTACAATGCGAAATGCGTTTTTTTATTTGCCTGGAGGCACGTCCGAGTGTTTCTAGGCTCGCAAGTCCCTTACCCGACCCTCTGGACCTCTGAAATACCAGTGGTTTAATTTTATTTTCTGTGTAAATATGCTTTTTTCATTGCAAAGTCTCCCATCTGTCTTCCTGTGTTAAACACGGAAGCGAGCAGACAGCGGTGCAGAGCTGTGCTTCCATCGGGGGAACCCCCCCCGCTCCTTAGCCAATCTCTCTGTCCTTCTCATTTGCATTGAAGCAGCAACACCCACAATAAAGCATTTTAGACACATATCTAGCCTCATGAAGACTGTCAGAGTCATATCTCATGCAGTGAGTGTTGATTTTGAAGAAGGATTCATTTACAGTATTAGGGAACCATTAAGGAGCCATATAAAAGCATCAAGAAGTACCATGTCATGGGACCTTTAATTAAATACAGTGGTCCCTCGCTGTTTTGCTGATTTTTTTTTTTTTATAGTGTATCAACACGTATTGTGTTCTGCATCCTGATTGGCTAAAGGACTATAGACCTTTGCTGATCCATCAGTCATTCTCCTCCGTGTCTGCTGAACAGAATGCGGTCAATTTGCCAAATTTATTTAAATGTTCGATCACGAGCAGTGTGACTCTGAAGCAGTGACGGACTGAGCGGTCTGGCATTTGAACACATGCCAGAAGGGCAGAGGCCGTGCTCTATTACGAATTTGACCACGTGTCCGCGCGCACGCTTCTCCGGGTAGTCAATGCGCATCGAGAAGTAGTGTTTCCGCAGTGTTCGGCGGCAGTGTTTCCGCAGAACGAACTGTTGGAACCTGGAGTCCAGGCGGCGGAACCAGTCCTGAGAGCGCACGGATGCGTTCTCACTACAGTTCTGTGTTTGGTGCAGAGCTGTATATTTATACGCGCATATTTATACAGGCAATATAAAGCTGACTACTTCACGGATTTTGCCTATCGTGGGTTATTTCTACAAAGTAACCCCCACGATAAACGAGGGATCACTGTACTGAGCCGCGTCAGAGGGATCAAAGAGCCGCATGCGGCCCGCATGCGGCCCGCATGCGGGTTGCCGACCCCTGTGCTAGATGGCTATGTTTAATGTCCATGGAACATTCCAGGGAAAAGCAATAATATCTCCATGGAGAAAAGCAGGTAGCAGACCCTCCACCAGAAAAGTTGCACAATACACATTTCAGATACACTTTATTGTGTTCATAGGAAAATGTGTCATTTTCATCCTTCCCATCCCATCCTTCAATAGCACAGGGACATCTCTTCAGGAGCAGTGAACACCTTACTTCCTTAACTGGAGGATTTGACCTAATGTGCATGTTTTGGTTGATAGGGGAAACTGGAGTGCCTGGTATATAAAATGTAATCTACTATTGCTATAAGAGAAAAAATACAATTCTACAAATAAACACTGTGTCCAAAATGTCAACTATTTATTATAGTATTATATTGTATTATCTACACCATAGCGGTACCTTGTGATTCCCTGTATCTCCTACATCCTCCCAGGGCCATCACAGCAGAGATATCACTTCTTTTATTGGGTTTTTCACTAAGCATTCTGTCTCCCTCTACAACAGAGTCAAAGCCTTGGAGCTGCAGGTCTGTTCTCTCTATGGGTGCTTTCCTGTTTTTACATTCCTCTGCTGGACAGCTCTGTGCCCACAGCCAAGTCCGTAATGTGTTTGTGCCAGTGTGCTTTGAGTCACTGTGGCCGCATGAGCTCACTTTTAGCCCCTGTGCTAATGGAGATGAATGCTGTCTCCTCCCCCTCCAAACAAGGATTTAATCACAGAAATAGGCTGCAGCCCCGATCGCTTATGTGCATGGGGGTAGTGTATCATCATTTATTTTGTGTATCATCATTTATTTTGTTTCATACTTGGTTTCTAGCTTTGGGATAGAACGTCATTGCAGAGTATGACAGAGCATCTTCGAGGAGGTTTTGGTTTGGACTAGTTTGACTTTGAGGTTTGTGACGTGAAAATTAAAATTTGCCTTAGGTTTTATGATGCATGTGAAGGGCGGATGTGGAGAGTAACTAAAATGTCCCATTATTATGTTACATTACTTTTAAGGTTAAGGCTACAGGGTTAAGGTTAAAGTTAGGCAAGAAGATATAAGTGTAGGCAGTCCTTTAGTTTTCAGGAAATAACTATAAGTCAATGTAAAGTCCACCACCAGAATGGAAGTCCAGCATACATGTGTTTGTGTGAGTGATTCATAGAGTCAGAGTGAAGGGACCAGTTTTAATAATTAATTTAATAATGAAAGATTTTATAAATATGTTTTTTTTTTTTTTTTTTTACGTGAACATGATTTTACTGACATCATTTTTAACTATAACCCGTCCAGGGACTGCAGAAAATGTTAAAACTTTTGTATAATCATATTCCCCAATTTTGTATGGCTCAGTGTTTTTATGTTTTTGTATGAAAAGCGCTTTATAAATATTGTTTGATTGATTGATTGATTTATGTTCTCTTTCCCTAATAAATAAATACAAACCTGGGGTCATGAATAGAATCATCATTAGTTTCATATGCAATATGTACCATTCAGATGATGTTCAGCTAAACAAAGATACATGTTTTACTTTGTATTGCCATGAATGCCTATTTACATAATTCTCTGCAAGCATCTAATCTCAGATCATATTTCATACAAGCTTTTATCAAAACATCTGCTGCCTTTCTCCTCAGTGCAGAAAGTGGATTCTCTTCACCTCCAGAGGCATCTGCAGAAAAGTCACAGATCTAACCCAAGAACAGGGTTTAAACCAAGTAAAAATGGTTTCACTGCCTATGATCTAGTATATACAGTATATATATATATGTGTATTTTTAAATTACATTTAAATTTACATAACTAAGTATAGTAGTTATTTAAAGATAAGATATGCCTTTATTAGTCCCTCAGTGGGGAAATTCCATTGTTGCAACGCAGGGACAGTGTGTAAGATTTTTACCCGTTAATTACTGAAATTGAAGATACCCATTCAAAAATACATAGTTTCCCAAGCCTTTTCACTTCCATCATGAAATCAAAGTATTCTTTTGGACTTAGATATAGTCACATAAAAGGGGGATCTTCCCCATGCAGAGGCAGCCATTTTGAATACGAGAGCCGCAGAAGGACATTTGGGCTCCGCCTTCGCCTTCGGGAAGGCTCGTGGTTTTGGGTAAACAACGACAAGCATGCTGCCGGATCAGACATCGTAATGGATCTAACACGTGTTTTGGACTAAATTGTTTTACTGGATTTTATTCGCTGGATCCTTACGGACAAATTGAGAGCAAGTTTATGGTGAAATACAGAGTTTGACCTGTGCAAAGCATTCTAAGGTAAGCTAACCTCGTTTTGTGCTTTTCCGTATAAAAGCCTCATGTGCTCGGGGAGTGATTGTTGTGCAGGGAAATGAATTGCATAGTCAAAAAGAGGAGACCGTAAGGTTTCATTTGATGTGTAGAGTGTCATGGTACATGATCGGGAATGTGTGTTTTCATGAGAAAAAAAGAGCTGTCCGCGTTACGGCGCGCCCGGGTGACCCTTGAGGTCTGCCGTAGCTAAAACAGAAAGTGCAATAGCACCATCCACCTATGTGCCACGAATCCTACACACTGGGGCTTTAAGTATAATAAACTGTTGGGCCATGGAACAGTGTCACCTTCTAATAGAGAATTAAAGGTGTGTCACAGGGCTCCATATATGGGCCACTACCAATGTTCCTTCGAAGGTGCAAAGTAGACTCGAGAGTCTTTAGGTCTATTTTTAAATTATTCAAGCCATTATTTATTATCTTGTTTTATTCCATGCTACTTTTTCCTGCTGTTCTTGATCTGTGCGTTGCAACACTAGAATTTTCCCACTGTGGTACTAATATATATAGCATATCTTATCTTATCTTATCTTATCTTAAAGGGATATGCCACCCCCAGGTCAAATTTGGGCATCTCCCCACAGTCCAGAGACTAAAATAAGTGGTGGAAAGCGTTTTCCTGCTCACCCAGCCATTGTCCGAGTCTGTCGCCACTGACCGCCGCGGTATCTGCAGCTCCTCCGCCTTAGACTGGAGTCTAACGTAGCCAGAGAAAGATTTCGGCCAAAAGGAATTAATTTGCTCGATGCGTTTCCCAATTACTTTGTGTGTAGTGCGCATTCATATCGAGTGCAAATAAATGTGCAAATCAACACGGAGAGCTTGCCTTGGTCATTTTGGGTGGGAACTATTTTCCAGTGCGGAAGAATACAGCCGAATCACGCACCACGTTGTGCAACAGGGGAACTCCCTTCCCGGTGCGTAACTGGGATTCCCCTGGCAGCGTGCTGCGTGATTCGGCTGTATTCTTCCGCACTGGAAAATAGTTCCCACCCAAAATGACCAAGGCAAGCTCTCCGTGTTGATTTGCACATTTATTTGCACTCGATATGAATGCGCACTACACAGAAAGTAATTGGGAAACGCATCGAGCAAATTAATTCCTTTTGGCCGAAATCTTTCTCTGGCGACGTTAGACTCCAGTCTAAGGCGGAGGAGCTGCAGATACCGTGGCGGTCAGTGGCGACAGACTCGGACAATGGCTGGGTGAGCAGGAAAACGCTTTCCACCACTTATTTTAGTCTCTGGACTGTGGGGAGATGCCCAAATTTGACCTGGGGGTGGCATATCCCTTTAAGGTGCATGCAGCCCAGACGTTCAGGGCACACATCAATTTCTTTGCAGCACATAAAATAAAATCTAACTTAAACTGATAAACACAGCGCTGGTTTGATGCACGGAGCACATGTTAGGGACAAGCCAACTACAAACAGATACATTTCGACCACATTTCAGAGGAGACAGGTAAAGCCATAATGTAATCCTCGCCTCTTTGCTTTGTTTCTGTTCAAGTCATAGTTTTTTGTGAGCCAAAAATACAGGACTTTCTCAAAGCATGAAGAGTTATACCAAAAAGCTTTGTCACTCACAAAATTACTTTAAATAGGCTAATGATTAAAAAGCAAGATAAAGTGATAATAATTTATACTTATTTTGGAGATCATTACTTTTGGAAATACCCGTCTTATAGTGGCCTATAGGTCTTACAATCCATAAAAAATCTGCAGCTATATCTAAGGCTATACAGCTCTGGAAAAAAATAAGAGACCACTGCATTTTTTTCTGAAATCAGCATCTCTACATGTATTACAGCCATTCCATTCCAACGTCTGTTGAATTCCAACACAAACACAAAGATGAACTACTTGCACTACTACTTGCACCAGGAGTGGAATAAAGTCACCCAAGAACAACGTGAAAGACTTGTGGAGAGCATGCCAAGACGCATGAAAGCTGTGATTAAAAATGAGGGTTATTGCACCAAATATTGATTTCTGAACTCTTCTTAAGTGTAAACATTAGTATTATGTTGTTTTAAAATGAATTTGATCTTGTTTCTTTGCATTGTTTGAGGTCTGAAAGCATGTATCTTTTTTGTTATTTTGATCATTTGTCATTTTCTGAAAATAATCAATAATATTTTTATTTGGAATTTGGGGGAAATGTTGTCAGTAGTTTATAGACTCAAACGAAAATGTTCCTTTTGCTCAAACACATACCTATAAGTAGTAAAATCAGAAAAACTGATCATTTTGCAGTGGTCTATTATATTTTTCCAGAGCTGTATTTATCCAGCTGGAAAAAAAAAACCCTCTCTTCATGTAATTTTATAAGTTTATACACTATAGTTTAATTTGATTTATTTTATGAGTTTATTTTTTAAAAATATTGTAATGTTCAATGTTTTACTGACCACAGCAGGACCCTCACACTCACGTACAACATAAACAAAGCTCAAGCTCTTTGTCATTCTAAGTGGGGCAAAAAAAAAAGTCAGTTATATTAAATGTAATCTAATGGAAATAACCACAGTAATTTGATTAATAAGCTGTAACTTGTGATGATCTCAGGTGTGATACTGGTGTGGCCACAGTGTGCATGTCGGATGTCGCTCAGGGAGTTAGTGTGTTTGCTCAGACACATGTAAAATTAGAGGGAACATTGGCCATTACTGTTTGTATTCTTTACCACACAAATCAAGCTTTTTACTGGGACATTTTCATGTAGATCTGCCTCTTTTGTCAGAGTGAGGAAGTTCCTACTGTTGTACACCAAATACCTTTTGCTTTTATTTAGTTTTCCCACCGGGATCTCATTCTGAGTGTTCAACATATTTTCCAAAAACTGTTCCAGGATATGAAACCTACTCGGGGGACATCTAAAAACGTCCCCAGAGTCTTAACAGTGCAAAGACGAGCACAAATGAAAAATAAGTTGTCAAAAAGGAGTAGACAATTTTTCCAGCCAGCAGTTTTATCACCAAACAGATACACAAACAGGAAGGTTTTGAAGATTTATGAAACTCAGCTCAGCTCTCTCCACACCTCTGGGCTTTTGTCTTTCTCACTAATGCTCTTCACACACTCTTTTCCTCTCACTCTCTTTCTCTCTCTCCATCCCAGGATTTACCCATCATGCTCTTGTCTCTATCCTCCAGGCGGCTCTATCTGTGCCCCGGCTCCTTTCAAGCCCTCCTGAATTTTCACACTCATTTGAACATCTCCGTCGGCCTCCCCTGTTGCCCTCGGTAGCGCGTAAATCTTTACCCCTCGTGCCCCCATGCCCCTAATGGTGTGACCTCCCCCTTCCCTTCTCTCTCTTTCGCACTCTCTCTTTCACCATTATCCTGTTAAAGCCCCATGTCAGCTTTAGGACCCGTTCTTCTCTTTGCACATTAAGTCATAGCGGCGCTGAGCAGACGGAGAGCTGAAGGCAGACTTTGCATAGGTCAGATTTGTCCAGCTGGTCAGTGGAGCAACGTACAGGGAGAAAGGAGGAGGGGGATGAATCATTTATCAAGTTTATGGGTATACTAATGAAAAATTGAAGTTATAATACAAAAATACATACAACATACAGACTCTTTATTTGATAACATGGATAAGCACGCAGATCCTATGATGCACAATTAAGGCGTTATACTAGAGCTAGTTCCTGCACTAGCACCAAAGAATTTAACAAATAAGATGTTGCTGGAAGATTTATTGTCTGGAGACACTTTGAGGAGACACTTCAAATTCTAGTCCAGTCGACAATCTGAAGGACATTCAGAGAGAAAACGTGGGATGGAGGACCATACTCAGTGCTGGATTCTGTTGCTTGGAAGAACAATTAAGAGAAACAACCAATATTTCTTGTGGTTTTCAAATGGTAAAACAAATCCTCATCACTCCCAATCAACCAATGCAGTACAGTTGGCTAAAAACAGAAAATGCCTTATATTTCAGCATGACATGGCAGTATTTGTATTTATAATAACAATATCTTTGATCAGTGGTTTTGACTACAGCAGTAGATGTTATGTAGTCTGTAGAAGTTGTCAGTTGTGTACCGTTTTCTTTGTTCTCTTTTAGACTGAGCTGGGCATAATCAGCATAATAATTTATTATTAATTGCAATAACAGCTGTTCAATGGACAAAACACTGAAGACTCCAAATATCAGTTACAAAAGAGCTGTAATTCTAATATTGATTGATATAACCTATCCAGCATGGTCTGTTTTGATTACCTTGTTTTTTAATGCATGCCTTTATTTTGATCTTTTATCATAGTTTATATTAACAATTATTGATTATTTTACCATACCACCAAAGCAGGTTTTTAGTTTGTGAATTTTTTTCACTGGCAATGGCAATAAAGTCATTTAAAAAAAAATATATTTTTATTTAAAAGGGACAATGCATATTCATGAACACATTGGCGGCACAGTGGCTGAGTGGGTAGCGCTCATGCTTCACAGCAAGAAGGTTCCGGGTTCGATCCGTGGGTCGTCCAGGCCTTTCTGTGTGTGTTCTGTGTGGAGTTTGCATGCATGGTCTGGGTTCGATCCCCGGGTCGCCTGGACCTTTCTGTGTGGAGTTTGCATGTTCTCCCCGTGTCTGGGTGGGTTTCCTCCGGGCACTCCGGTTTCCCCCATCAACCCAAAACATGCACCATAGGTAAATCCTCCAGCTGAGGTCCTGACCAAACCGAAGCAAGAAGATCATGGAGATGGTCCCCGGGCGCAGTAATGTGCTGCTCACTGCTCCTGATAACAGGATGGGTTAAATGCAGAAATGGAATTTCCCCACTGTGGGACTAATAAAGGCATAGCTTTATTTCTTTCTTTCTTTCTTTCTATATACTTGGAAATACACCAGAATTACCCCAAAGGTTCTTTACATCCCAAGCAGGTCAGAGAGATAAAAGCAACATGAAACAAATTCACACAACAGACAAAGTGTCAATGACAATTCATACGACAAACATGATAGAAACAGCACAATAAGACACAATCATGACATACAACACTGACATTTACATAGAAGCGTAACATTTGTGATCACAGATCTGATTTCTCTTAAGCCATCGGTTCAGATTTCAGGTTTTAAATGTTTTGAATGTGGTAGAGTCTCTTATTGCAGCTGGATGTTGTTCAAGATTTCTGTACCCTTAACTGAAAACACCTGCTGACTGAATGTCGTGCGTCTATAAGGTGTTACACAGTCGCTTCTGGTAGAGGCCTACCACTAGTACTAGTTTTAGGCAAAATGAACTCACCCAATGGTGGTGGAGGGAGTCCATTCAAGACCTTATACCAAGCAGGCTAGTTTAAATTTTCTAAAATTTTCAAAACTTAAGATATTATATTTCTGAAGTATGAGACAATGATGCAAAGATAAAGAGATGTTCAGTTTTTTCACTTTATCTAACCAGGATAGTCCTACTGAGATTAGAAATCTCTTTTTCAGGGGTTTTACGGGAAGGAGACCCTATTGTACATGTTTTAGTGGTAGAGAAAACCCAGAGGAAACCTATACAGGCACAGGGAGAATATGCAAACTCCACATAAACCTGTCCTGCTCCGCCCCAGAATAGATGATGTATGCATTGTTGAAGTCGCTCATTGGAAACTCTATTTGAAACAAGAGAAACTAAGCCTAAGGCCATTATTTTTGTGTAAACTAAACATTTCTTAATCTTTTGTGGGGAACAGCTGAAACATTTTCTTCAATGCATTTCTGACTGTATCACATTTTCTTTGTCTGCACCAATTGGACACACATGAGTAATGATTAATGACTACAGAAACAGCAGTGTTGTGGTTGGATACAATGAAAAGGTCAGTTACCCAGCAGTGCACTGTCAGCAGGTTTACAGATGACCACACCACCCCAGACACCAGGCAAAAGTACACCCCTTGAGCTTATTTACCTATACATCATTGTAGATTGTGTAGAACTGTACATAATAGCACATAAAATATTGCATAATTTAGGACCAATGTGGAAACACAATACATTTAATTGAAAATTCATAATCAGGTTAATTGTCGAAAACAATTATTGTGTTAATGTTTAATTGAACTGGCTGGCTCTTGTAAATAGACATTGGAGAGAAAAATAAAAGTATCTTTAATTCTGTAATATTTCATTAAATCTTTACTGTGGCTGAATACACAATCAATTGCTCTTAAAAAGACAACAAACTCAAAGGTTGTTAATAAACTTTACCAGATACGATGCATAATGCAAGACTGATCAAAGTTCAAGATCAAACAATGATCCTGTGAAGTCGATGTTCTGCTAAACTGACTATTGTAAACAAAAGCTGCATAATAATGTGATATTCCCCCATGAAAATATCAGAACTCTCCAGCTAGAGTAGAGCTGTGGTTGTGTACCGCTCCTGATAGATTTCCCCAGCATCATCAAAGAATAGGTGAAATGCAGAGGATAATAAATGTATCATATCATATCTGGATTACACATACGCTCAAAGCATTCTGTTCCACCTCCATGAGATCATAAGTTGTGTTTTTAAAGTTCAGACTCCTGAAGTACAGTGGAGTGTGTGTCTAGATAATCTGGCCAATAGCACAATAGCTACTTTGCATTCATTGTTCTAAGGCAGGTCAGAACAGAAGAACATTTAGAGGAACACACAGAAGAGACAGAAGTGCACATAGACATGACGCAAGTTCACCACAACAGATCATTCTCTGAGTTTAAGAGGCCCAGAGAAGAAGAACATCAACCTGTGTGAGCATGTTTGATTATTTTTCAACCAATGTTCTTGAGTGTTCTTGAAGGTTGAGGAGGACCCACAGTTCCTGACATGAGCAGGTAATAGAAGAAGTGACTTTTATTGATCTCACACAGGAGAAATTCTTCTCTGCATTTAACCCATCCTGTTATTAGGAGCAGTGGGCAGCACATTACTGCGCCCGGGGACCATCTCCATGATCTTCTTGCTTTGGTTTGGTCAGGACCACAGCTGGAGGATTTTACCTATGGTGCATGTTTTGGGTTGATGGGGGAAACTAGAGTGCCCGGAGGAAATCCACCCAGACACAGGGAGAACATGCAAACTCCACACAGAAAGGCTCAGGTGATCCAAATCTTACGGCCGGGATCGAACCCAGAGCCTTCTTGCTGTGAAGCGTGAGTGCTAGCCACTCGTGTTCACTCGGTTAGTAGTTTTTTTACTTATAAAATCCATTAATGGTGGAGAAGCAAGTCCATTTAAAACTTAAAAATAAGGCAAGCATCCATAAATACCTGAGAACTTTCAGGATCCAAAATATATTTAGTTAAAATATTACAATAGTGATACTGTAGAGGCTTTTTGTCAAGTGTTTTCAAGGTTTTTTTGAAGAGGGACTTTAGGGGCTTCAGGATGGCCTCTGATGTATGAGACCATGTGGTACAGCACTAAGATCTGTGACTGAATATCATGGCATGCATATACGCCTTTGCTGATTCTGTTGTCAGATACATTGTAATGTATAAATATTTACCCATATGGCATGTTCTTTTTTTGACAAATCCATCAAATCTTGATTCTTAGTGTATTACAACAACTACCGGTGGTGTTCTCTCACATTCCCTTATATTCTTCAGCCCTTCTGCTTCACTTGTGAATGTGAATCTGCCTCATCCATCCTTATGTCCCATTCTGTAGCCTCCTCATCCCTCTTCGTCACACTGGGAAAGCTTTATACCCTGTGGCCTGCCTTTCCGATCCCATCACCACACTCTTCCTCAAATCTGCTCCCTCTTTCTCTCTCTTCCCTCTCTTCCCTCTCTTCCCTCTCTTCCCACGGAGCAGCCAAGCCTTCCAATCCTGGCATCAGTTTGTTGGTTGCCACGACAACCTCAGAGCCGGGTTATTTATAGCATCCGATCAGAGCGGCTCCCTCACAATACAGCACTTTTTTTCTATTGTGTTTGATCTAATAGGCTTGTTCTCATGTTTGAACTTAAGATCAGTGAACAAGCGCTCCCTAATGTATGATACAGCAATTTTCAGTGGACTGTGTGAATATTTGAGATAAATGTGCCATATTAAATAATTCATAAGTTCTTAAATTCTGTAAGGGTGGGCACTGTGGTTGGACGGTCTTGCTCCAGGACAGAATGACAGGAATATGTGCTTGGGAGAACATTATTTTAAGAGAGAATATTATGCAAAATTGACTTTTAGAAGCTTTCTACTATGTTGAGTAAAGTTGTTCCCTTGTCAAAAGCATTTATGAAAAGATTTTAAATGTCTTCTGTTCATGTTTGAGTAATCTTGTTGTCGCTCCCGGACATTATCAGAACCCTCCTTCATTCCTCTGGTACAGTCACAGCCCACAAGCCTACGTAACCCATGCTTCTGCACTGTAATTTTTCATAAATACACAAAAGCATGATACAAAACAAGACACTACATCTTCACAAACTCAATGCCATGTGTAGTAGTTTTATGAGCGGAATACACACTGATTGTGTTGTTATATCGCTCTGAAAAGGGGAGTGAATGAGCATGGGGAGGAGGAAATCAGAACGTCAACAATGAAAATGGAGCTTATGAAACATGTTAATGTGGTATTTACGGCAAATATAGCATCTCCCAAAAAATGTAAGGTAACACGGAGATCTAAATATGCTATGTGTTTGCAATTAATATCCCACAGTTTTGTAATTCTTCTCTCAATCTTGATTTGTCCAGAACTATTTACATTGTGAATATAGGCCACTGCTTTTATTGCATCCAATCCTAAAATGGCCACTATACAGGCTTAGATTCACACTAGATTTAGGCTGCGTCCCATCACTCTGTCTTACCCCTTGCCCTTCCCCTACTCCTTTATCTACGTCTTTGTCTTGCCCCTCGATACCGAGCTGTGAGGGCTCGGGGTACGAATGTTCCCCTAAGAAATGGGACGCCACTCGATTACCTTTTGCGTCATCATCCCTTGCTTCTACCTGGCTGCTACGTCTACAGAGGTGACAACAATTGACGCAAACAAATGTCAAGGATTATCGGGTACCTCAGCTCGACAAAAAACTTGTTTATACATGAAAACTCGATGAAAACGATAACGTCGGATACAGAGATCACTACAATTAAAACCGCAACAGTTCACTAAAAGTAACGTAGAACATAAGCATCATAATTGTAAACCATTGATCATTACAACTGCTGAAAATACATTTATGAGACTCCTTGGCTGGTCGATGTGACGCTGCCATCCTGATCCCAAAACCTGCCCGAGCTTGTAGGCGTACCCCTTCATTTCAAGTCTGGTCGAGAGCTTACTTCATTTCAAGGGGTATGGAGCCCTCGGTCGTGGCTCTCGCCCTTGATCAAAATTAGAATCGGGACACCCCTTGCCCTCACATGAACGCGCAAAACCAAGGGGTAGGGCTAAGATGAAGGGTTAAGACAGAGAAATGGGACGCAGCCTTAGTCAAACAACCTGACCTTTACCCAAAGCGTACCTCTTGGCCAGAAAGAAAATATAACAGACATAGATCAATACATAGACTATCTGTCATATTCCAGTAATTTGACAGTAATTGGTTCAGTCCCATTCAAAAATAAGCTATTATATTTGCATTTACCAGCCCTTCCCCTGCCTGCGCTCTCAGACTCTCCTTAAATGAAGTGTGCTTGGTGTAAAGTGATTCTTATGGATGCACATTAGCCTGTGTTAGTGAAGAGCCTCCATCCCAGACTGCATCGCATTATGAACCTTTTCATTGTCTGCTCTCCGCCTGTGCGCGCGTGTCCCTTCGCTTGCATTGATCACAGCCGAGGCAGCCCGTTATGCGTCACCATGGCAACCGGCCCCAGCGCTTAGCCTCCACGAAGAAACCAAACACGGCACGATCAATAGTCTTCTGTCATAATGGGGCCATAGACTGGGCTTACCATAGCCTGGGAGCTCTGTCAATATGAAGGGCAGTTGGACAAATTCAGACACTTATTAGGGGACAGGGAAGAGACAAGAGGGGCCGGGTATGTCTTTGACAAAGAGTCCAAAGAAGCGTCAAAGTGGAGAGAGTCACACTAAACAGAGCAGAATACAGAGTGGATACAGTTTGAATGGACCTGCAATTTTGTTTTCTGAATGAAAGCGCTGTGAAAAGGGAAGCTGTCAAGTTGTCAGTGTAGAAATAGTGAAAGGAAATAGTTTTTCTGTGGATTTTTTTATATTTCTGGAAACTTGTGTGTGTGTTAGTATTTAAAAGTCCCATATTACACTATTTTCTGACCTATGTTATAATGTTGTTTCCTAATCACAAACATACAACAACAGTTTTGTTTTGTTTCATTCACACAAGCTGAATGACATGAATCTCACATATTTACATTGATTTCGTCTCTCAAACACAAAACACTCTGTTCCACCTTGTGATGTCATGTGGTAATACAGAAACTGCTCCACTGTGTTTTTAAACTCCATTCACCTTCACTTCACCTTCTGCACAAAGTTGGACATTTTATATCTCCAGTCACTTTAAAGGAAAATTAACGTTTTTTTTTTACAATCTGAGCCTTCTTTCGGCAATAAAACAAGTACCGGTAGTTTTACTCACCCATTGCACTTTGGTGTCACTTGGAGCAGTTTCTTAGAAGTTATGTTGTAGCTGTTCTGTTCTACTTATGATCCCGTATGCGTTAATGTGAGTGCTCGGGGCATTACTTTGCGGTCTCCAAATAACACAAACTTTAGCACTTTTCAAATCACAGAAGATCGGTGTGTCAGCGTAGACTTTTAGTGGATTCCAAAACGTCCTGAAACCCGATATGCAGCTATAGTTTCATTTGATGACGTCATCAGAGAGGACAGCGCGCATGCGTGAACTCAGCTGTTTTGTAAACACAGCTAGTCCGAAAGAAGCTAACACCGCTCTGAACTTTACTTTTCTGTTGCGATATCGGGTTTCAGGACGTTTTGGAATCCACTAAAAGTCTACGCTGACACAGCGATCTTCTGTGATTTGAAAAGTGCTAAAGTTTGTGTTATTTGGAGACCGCAAAGTAATGCTCCAAGCACTCACATTAACGGATACGGGATCATTAGTAGAACAGAACGGCTACAACATAACTTCTAAGAAACTGCTCCAAGTGACACCAAACTGCTATGGGTGAGTAAAACTACTTGTTTTATTGCCGAAAGAAGGCTCAGATTGTAAAAAAAAAACGTTAATTTTCCTTTAATTAAGTCATGTTTGCACTACTGTTCTGATGCTGCTCATCTGAACCTTTTTGTTATTTGGATTGTTTATTATTTTTTACTATATTATAGCTATATTTTAGTCATTATTATTTAGTGTCTATATTCTAGTGATTACTATTATTATTTAGTGTTTTATGTTCGCACCTTATAACCGAGACAAGTTCCTAGTTTTGTGAATTGTGTTCACTTGACAATGGCAATAAAAGTCTTTCTGATTCTGATTCTAGAAGCATTTGGGCAAATTTAGCCCTGAAATTTCTAATCTCTACTGAACAAAAGGTAAAATGTAGCTGTTAACTTGAAAACTACTGCTTCATGACATCACAAGGTGGGACAGAGCATTTTGAGCTTTGGAGATGTACAGCCCAATAATGTAGGACTAGTCAAACATGCATGATTGAAGCAAAACACAACTTCAGCAATATTTTTGAGAAGGTAACAACATAATAACACTATTATATGCACTGCTTTCTGATCTCAAGGACATAAAATAATATAATTTCATCATATTAACCCACACTAGTGTGATAGAGTGAAGGAGTACAAGACCACGCCCAGAATCCAGTCTGAAATCTGATACTCCTGTGTGTATTCCCCAGAGCTGGAGTCCTCATGTTCAGCACTGGAACACCAATAGATCCCATGCTATTATGCTAAGTGGTTGGATAGATAATATTGCTCAAAGCTAACAGTTAATCCATAATAAATTTGAGATACATTGCTATTTTTGGATCTCCCAACTCATTCCCATGCTATAGGTTTTCTAGTATTCTTATGGTGTGCTATAAACCATTGATTAGGCAGCTCACGAGTTCAAAAGTCAGTCGGAGTGCATTCATTCTATCGTTGTGGCCCTGGGTAAGACACTTCACTCATGTTCGTCCTCTCAATTCACTTTAGGTTGTCCAAACTCTGAACTCTTGCAACCGAGATAACAGACATATATGTTTTCAAGATGCTGTACCTGTTTTTAAAGTCTAAAAACCCCTGAACTTTTTGCAGTGGTCCAAACGTATTCCTCTCTCACCTTATGCATTCTTAGCATCCTAATTATTAACTGTGATGAATGTATAAGCTTTTCCACGGAAATTGCTTTTCCACGGAAATTGCAATCACGGAATAACAACAACTAGTTCACTACCAGCACAGCAGCGTTATTTCCTCTCCTTTCACAGAAGATAAAAAACAATTTTAGATGTAGACAACTGTCTCAGCTGTCTCTCAGCTGCTTTTATATGCCATTAAAAAACTACTATGTAACCGAAAATTTCTGAGTTGGCTGTCCCTGGTAACAGTAATGAAAGATCCATGGATGGATGTCCCTGCTGGTTTGTCTGACTTTGCTCTGACCCAGATCTGGTCAACAAGCTCCTTTTACCCCGACTGAACTCTCTGAAGCACAGCTGTATGGAGGACTCTACTGCCCAGTGCCAACTCAGGGGAATAGACCATCACCACCAACCAAAGTCAAGCATGTTCAAGTAAAATGAACCAATCAAAAACGTACCTGCAGTCATGTTTTGTTTCATTCACACATTTTTTGAGTAATCCTGGTTTATTAGCTTGTCTCAAAATGCTCGGTTCCACCTTGTCATGTCATGTGGTAGGTTTTTTCAAGTTAACAGCTATCTTTTAACGTTAGTTCAGCAGAGATTGGCAATTCCAAGGCTGAAATTATCCAAATGATTCTAGTGAAGGTGTATGGAGTTTAAAAACACAGTGGAGCACTTCCTGTGCAGTCTGTTCCAACAGACTGTTTTCTGTTTGAGAGAAGAACTATGTAAAAGGTAATAGTGTGTTACACATGTTGAGGTAAGTTTTTGTATATACTCATTTACAAAAACATATTATTTACTAGGTATTTGTTACTCATTATTTACTAAGTATCTGTTACTCATTAACAAATATTTGTTAATGTATTTCTTGCTCATTAACAAATATTTGTAAATGTTTTGTTAAATAATTAGTAATAGTTCATATTTGTAAATGTTTTGCTAAATAATTAGTTCATTATTAACTAAGTATTTGTTACTCATTAACACATATTTGTTAATATATTTCTTGCTTATTAACAAATATTTGTAAATGTTTTGTTAAATAATTAGTTCATTATTTACTAAATATTTCTTACTCATTAACAAATATTTGCAAATGATTTGTTAAATAATTAATAATAATTAGTTCATTATTTACAAAGTATTACTAATGCTTTACTAATGCTATAATGTTATTATAAAGTGTTACCAATTTTTTTTGTTTTGTGTTTTTTTGTTTTGTTTTTGTTTGTTTGTTTGTTTGTTTTTATCTTATTTTTGTATTATCATGGGCACGATTTTGATGATATAGCATTTAATTATATTATTAATTTGGTTATTATGTTTTTCTTATTTTATGCCAAAAGGTTTAATCCCAAGTAAATAATTCAAACAAGTTTTCAAGTTTCAAACATTTTTCTTTACTTTTAACATTCTGAATTCAAGTCATTTTACTTAAAGGTGCACTGCGCAACTTTTCAGGTGGAGAGTCCGCCACCTGCTTGTCACCATGGAGATGTTATTGCTTTGCCTGGAATGTTCCAAAGTATGGCATTAAACATATCCATCTAGTGTTTATTCATTATGGGTGTTTCTATTGCTAAAAAATACAGTACTACCTTCTGTGAATAGGGGCACCTCTCCACAGATCTGAACTGTAATGTAGCGTAGTGGTATAAATATTCTAGATAAAGCAATAACATTTCCATAGAAACAAGTAGGTGGATGACCTTCACTAGAAATGTTACACAGTGCACCTTTAAGAATATATTTATTTCTTTAGTTAGCAGTAAATTTATTTGTGACCCAGCTGTGCAGAAGCTCTTAAAATCCATTGGTCAGTCTCATGTGATTGACCAAGGCTGAAATTAAACCTAATAAAACTGTTTATCATGGATTATTAAACACGCACTGACGAGACTGTGTTTTTGCCTTTTGCAGTATCTGAACAGTTTTGACATTTCCCTACAAATATTTGAAAACACAAATAAACCGCCTGAACGTTTTCCCACATCACTTCATCCCCAGGGAAAAGGGGCTTGGCAAAATCCTCCTTTTCTCACAGGAGACGGTAATAGAATTTGGCAGAGCTCAGAAACACGCTGTTATCGTCCTCTTTTGAAGAAAAATAAACAATGTGTGACTATGTGGGGAATGTATTATGTCAGATTATGAAATGTTTACACTTTATTACAGAGATATACACGAGAACAAGAAGAGTTTATGGGAGACAATAGGGTTTATAACCGACTTTTAAACAACGATTATCTTGACAAATGTTCTCCAATGGGTAACACATTTTGATTTGATACTGTATTGACTTGTTTACTCTTATATTTTTGACACATACTCTGGGACTGTACTGCAATATATAAGATAATTCCTGATTTCAGAATATCATTTATATAAGTAATATGGTAAATTGTGTTTTTCTCCAGTACAGATACACTGTAAAAGCAACTGCTGTGTGTCTGTCTAATTGTAGTATTTGTATCGTCTGTGAACCAGGAAGTAAGGCTCATGCTTGATTAGGATGCTAAGTTGTTTGCACGACTGCCCTCTGAAAGTTGTGAAACACGTTAATAAACTTATTGCGGTGAATAATTTGGATATTGTGAAACAAACAGTTTAAAATAGTGTTTTCCATGTTTTCAGGTACAGCTCCTTTAATAATAATTATTCATTCCTGCTGCAATTAATAGTTTTGCTTTTCAGTCTATGTATAAGATGTAGCACACTAGAACCACTATACAGCTCTGAAAACCACTGCAAGTTTATCCGTTTTTTTATTTTATTTTACTACTTATAGGTATGTGTTTGGGCAAAAGGAACATTTTTGTTTGAGTCTATAAACTACTGACAACATTTCCTCCAAATTCCTAATAAAAATTTAGAGCATTTATTATAAAATAATAAAAAAAGATACGTGCAAAAAACAAGATCAAATTCATTTTAAAACAACATAATACTAATGTTTACACTTAAGAGGTGTTCAGAAATCAATATTTGGTGCAATAACCCTTATTTTTAATCACAGCTTTCATGCGTCTTGGCATGCTCTCCACAAGTCTTTCACATTGTTCTTGGGTGACTTTATTCCACTCCTGGTGCAAGAACTGAAGTAGCTCAGCTTTGTGTTTGTGTTGGAATTCAACAGACGCTGGAATGGAATGGCTGTAATACATGTAGAGATGCTGATTTCAGAAAAAAAATGCAGTGGTCTCTTATTTTTTCCAGAGCTGTAGTTTAAAACAGTTGTGTTTTTTACGTTTTCAGGTACAGCTCCTTTAATCATTCACAAGCTCAGATTCTTGCTGCAATTTTGCTTTTCAGTCTATGTTTAAGAAGTAACACACTACAACCACAAGGCAGTGTATATGTACATTATATTATGTGTAAGTATGTATGTACGTATGTATGTATGTATATGTATGTGTAAGTATGTATTTTTGTATGTATGTGATAATCTTATGTGTTTTTCTGCTCATTTTGTATTACGACTGGGGCATTGGGGTGTAGTACTTCGGGCTGGGCAGAAGGAGTGGCAGCAGAAGTACTGTAGGTTTGTAGAGTGTAATGTAGCATGGTGGTAGAATCTAGTTCACTGCACCAGCGTCTCTACAGTCAGACAGTCGACTGTAGTCTCCACATGTCTGCCCCACTTTAAACTACTAATACAGCTACGAGGAGGCGGGGATAACGAAAAGCCAAATGAGATCTGTTTTCTGTTGGGATAAAACTTTGGGACTGTTGCCATAACAATTTAAAACAAAATACTGGATCTCAAAATGTTGCATAAAACAACTGAAGTAGGCAACATTATGAGAAATTTAGATTTTCACCATTTCATAGATAATATTTTGTTTTGAATTGCTAATTGCCAAGGGGAATGTTGCTAATTTTTCACTCTGATTAAACGGACCAATCCACAATAATAAAGTTTATTTTTCCACACATCAGGGACACTTTTTGATAATATAAAAAGGTGAATAGTAAACCAGATGTTCAGCTATTGCAGACTTAAGGCAATCTACCTGATCAATATCTGTATACTATACTTTAAAATCACAATCAAAATGCGCTTTAAGATAAATCATTGTCTACAATTTAATTTAAGGTAAAAAAAACAAAACAAAACTCATAATTTAGTCACACGGGCGCAGGAGCCTTATACCACAATGATGATGTGCCTGTGTATTTTTTATTATGTAGAAAAATGCTATTTGCAACAATACAAAACACATGCAAAGTACATTTTAGAAAAGGTATCCAAGCTGCACTGAACTTCTTTTGAGGTGTTTTTGACAGCTTTGTCCTGTAGCATCTAGAGTCATTGACTGTTTTACTGTAGTTTGATAAGTTCATAACAAAAGCTTGATAATGGTCTTAAAAATATCAATATTCTAATTTACATGCATCTTCATTTGTTCTGCATGTTATTATCAAAGATTCATACATTGAATACCAGGTTACAATTTCCCACAGGACACTGATTGCCAATTTTGTGGAGTGGTCCCAGGCAAACCATCTGCTCCTGAACGCTGACAAGACCAAGGAACTGGTGATTGACTTCAGGAGGAAGAGGACACCAGTGGAGCCCATTACCATCCAGGGTCATGACGTGGAAATAGTGGACTGCTACAAGTACCTCGGCGTTCATGTGAACAACAGGCTGGACTGGAGGGACAACTGTAATGTTGTGTACAAGAAGAGCATGAGCAGACTCTACTTCCTGAGAAAGATCAGGTCTTCAATGTGTGCAGCAAGTTCCAGGAGATCTTCTACCAGTCTGTGGAGGCCAGTGCCCTTTACTTCACTGTGGTCTGCTGGAGGAGCAGCACCAGTGAAAAGGGACACTGGGCGGATTGACAAACTGATCGGTAAAGCTGGTCACGCGATCGGCTGTGAGGTGGAGACATTTGTCACAGTGAGGGACAGGAGGACACTGGACAAACTGCTCTCCATCATGGACACTGCTCACCCACTGCACCAGACTACAGAGGGACAGAGGAGCTCATTCTCCAACAGGCTCCTACAGCTCCGCTCAAACAGTGAGAGATACAGGACTACTTCTTACTATAATACTCCCTACAACTGTACAACTCAATCTTAAGTAACGGATAACCTTATGCTCTGTCAATCAGTACATTATTGCAGTGCTGTTCTTGTCTCCTGTATAGCTGTGATTTTATATATTATTTTATATTTTATTACTTATTTTTCTGTTTTATTTTGACTTGTACATATACATTTATTTTTATAATTATGTCTCATTTGACACCGGTCTCTTGATTGTGATGTGTGAGCTACTGTATCCAAAATTTCCCTTATGGATCAATACCGTTTGTCTAAGATAAAGGTATGGTAAAAACAGCAGTGTTGTATAAAGTACTGGAAAATCAAACTCAAGTAAAAGTATAGGTACCCCTCCCAAAAATGACTTTGGTAAAAGTCAAAGTCACTGACTGAAATGTTACTTGAGTAAAAGTCTTAAAGTATCTGGAACTTCTTGTACTTAAGTATGACAAGTAATGTAAAAATAAATGTACTCAAATAATGTAATTAAAAGTACAAGTAAAAGTATTAAGCAAAGGCAGTCTGAATTTATATCTGAGTAGCCTACAGCTATGCCTTCCATTGACTCGAAAAAGCTAGGTAGCCTGTTAGCTCCAACATCGTCAAATACGCTTTGTGTAACCGAACAATGTCACACAAAGTTCATTTCTACATGTTGTGCTCAAGGTTTCACAACGGTATCTAGAATGTCCATGCTATTGTTACTGAAATTGGAATATAGACGAACAATTTCATTAATCTAGAACTTACCTCAATGTGTTTCTTGAGGTTGGACGGGGAGTTTCTGTAAGATAGGATTTCCACGTTTCTTGGAAGGCACAAGAGGCACTTCATTCGATAGGACGAATCCTTCATATCAGCGTAAGAGAACATTGTGTTTAAGTACGGCCAGGGATGCTCATCGTCAGGTCCCCCTTCATTTGTAGCCGACGTGGATGCCGTCTCCTCTTCCAACAGGGATGTTGATTGATTAAGCTAGCTGCATGAAACCAACAGGTGTAGCCTACATGTCATGCGCAAGTAGCGAACAAGCCCGGGCACGTCCTGACTTCCTTGCAGTAAGTAGAGGGTTTTTTTTGTAACGAGTAACTAAACGGCACATTGAAAATGTATCTGAGTAAAAGTATGCAATTAAATTTGGGAATGTAGTGAAGTAAAAGTAAAAGTTATAATTTTTTTTTAAACTCAAGTAAAGTACAAAGTCTCCCAAAATGTACTTAAGTACAGTAGTGAAGTATTATTACTTTGTTACTATACAACACTGAAAAACAGTTGTGTTGAAGTTAGATATTACGATATAAATGAGGTTCATAAAATTAACAGGTTTAGTAGGATCAGTCACGTAGCTCCTCTCTTCTCACTGCTCTCACTCCTTACTACTCCTCGACTGCACCTCTCATTTCCCGAGCCACCCTAAACCAGCAAGTTCATTCAGCACTGGTCCTCTGCATGAATCCTCTGCCTTGATTTCATAGCTACTCATAAATTTCATCTGGTTATGTTTAACGTTCTCTTTGCAGGTTAGACAGGATGTTCACACAAGTCTGACATGAATTCCCAGAGGCTCTTCTTCTTCATCATCTTCTTCTGAATTTGTGACGTTGGCAGCGTTCCTTCATAGAGCACTTTCTGAACTATATTAAGTAGTGTGAGTTTGGGCGAGACAGGATGATTTCTCTGTCAGCTGAAGGTCTGACAGGGAGTGTGACGAGCCAGGCCTTGGTGGGTCCTTCCTGGATGTGAGGAGACGGAGCAGAGCCTGTCAGAGCACTGCCTGCAGGGACACGAGGAGGACAGAGAAGGAGGGAGGGAGGGAGGGAGGAAGAGAGAAGGAGGGAGGGAGGGAAAGAGAGAGGAGATAGAACAGGTAGAGCGAGAAAGAGAGAGAAGGAGGGAAAGAGAGAAGGAGGGAGAGAGGAGATAGAACAGGTAGAGAGAGAGAAGGAGAGAGGGAGAGGGAGAGAGAGGAGATAGAACAGGTAGAGAGAGAGAAAAGGAGGGAGAGGGACAGGGAGAAGGAGGGAGAGAGTGAGAAGAAGAGAGAGAGAGAAGGAGGGAAAGAGTGAGGGAGAAAGGAAGTGAGGGAGAGAGAGAACGAGGGAGAGAGTGAGGGAGAGGTAGAGAGAGGTGATTGGACAGGTAGAGAGAGAGAAAAGGAGGGAGAGAGTGAGGGAGAGGTAGAAAGGGAGTGAGGGAGAGAGAGCGAGAGAGAGAGAGCGAGAGAGAACGTGAGAGGAGACAGGACAGGGAGAGAGACAGAGAGAGAGAGGGAGGGAGATATGAGTGAGGGAGAAAGCGAGAAAGAGAACGTGAGAGGGGACTGGACAGGAAGAGAGAGAGGGGAAGATAGTGAAAGAGAGAGAGAGAGAGAGAGAGAGAGAGAGAGAGAGAGTGGGGGCAGGACAGGTAGGGAGAGAGGGAGTGAGTGAGGGAGAGAGAGCGAGAGAGAAAGCGAGAGGGGACGGGCAGGAAGTGAGAGAGAGAGAGAGATGAGATAGCAAAAGAGAATAAGTGAGGGAGGGAGAGAAAGGGGGAGGGAGAGATAGAGAGAGTTGGGGCAGGACAGGTGACAGGTAGAGAGAGGGAGAGGGAGTGAGGGAGAGAGAGGAGGGAGGGGGGTGAGAGACAAGGAAAGAGGGAGAAACCAGGGGCAAAAATAGAACAGTCAGAGAGAGAGAGAGAGAGAGACAGAGAGAGAGAGAGAGAAAAGGGAGGGAGAGAGAGAGCTCAGGGAGATAAAGATGCAACCAACACCAACATATTTCATGGGCTATAGTGCTTTAGTTGTACTCACATAATTGGACTTTATGTGCGGTTGGAACATTTTATTTGGACAAGTTTAAGTTTAAATCCTTATCCGGCCATTCAGGTCAGCACTCTGTGGACAAATTACTAAAAAGTGGTGGCAGGGAGAGCATCTACTGTAATAAGATGTGCAGTTATCCATCATGGCAAAGGAAAGCACAAACTCACAGTATTTATTGACAATCCAGAACACTACATTATCTCCAGTGTTCAAGTTCAAGCCCAGGTCACACCAAATAACTTTGTCATTTAAAAATGCAATGTGTAACTTTTCTGGTGAGTGTTCTTCTACCTGCTTGTCTCCATTGATATGTTATAGCTTTTCCTGGAATGTTACACAGTATAGCATAAAATTAATCTTGCATATTTTATAAAAACTGTCCAAAATACCTTGTAAAACGCATCAAATTAACTTTAATAATGTAACACATGGTTATTAATTGATTAATTAATTGATTATTTGATTACCACTACCAATTGACATGGCTCCTAATGTTTTTGTGCACTCTCTTTACTTATCTGAATAAATACAGCTCTGGAAAAAATAAAAGACCACTGCATTTTTTTTCTGAAATCAGCATCTCTACATGTATTACAGCCATTCCATTCCAGCGTCTGTTGAATTCCAACACAAACACAAAGCTGAGCTACTTCAGTTCTTGCACCAGGAGTGGAATAAAGTCACCCAAGGACAATGTGAAAGATTTGAGAGCATGTCAAGACACATGAAAATAAGGGTTATTGCACCAAATATTGATTTCTGAACTCTTCTGAAGTGTAAACATTAGTATTATGTTGCTTTAAAATGAATTTATTCTGGTTTCTTTCATTGTTTGAGGTCTGAAAACGTATCTTTTTTGTTATTTTCATCATTTTCTGCAAATAAATACTCTAAACGATAATATTTGTATTTGGAATTTGGGGGAAATGTTGTCAGTAGTTTATAGATTCAAACAAAAATGTTCTTTTTGCCCAAACACATACAGTACCTATAAGTAGTAAAACCAGATAATTTTGCAGTGGTTTCTTATTTTTTTCCCAGAGCTGTACATATTAATGATAGAGAATACAACTTTTACATTATCCAATCTCTTCTTTTGAATTCGTGCAAATCGCATGCGTAAAAACTTTATGTATCCACTCTTTTCTCGTAAAAAACAAGCCTACAGTAATCACCTCCAGGGTCTCCAGGGCAGTCCATCTGGGAATACCAACATTACAGGGACAAGCCTTTCCACACGGAGCCCCTACACAGAATTAAGTCCGCTCCACTAGAGGCGAGAGTGCGCGTCTTGTCCCCGCCCCCAGACGAGGCACAGCATCCATCCTCATGCGCCCTCATCTCGGACCAGAGCGGAGCCGTGGAGCCCATGGAGTAGTAGTAGCGTAGTAGTGTGTCTGTGCTCGCGTTTCCTTCCACCCTTTACCTGCCGCTTTCTTTAATGGATACGCATTTCGAGCGGAACGCAGCATCATCACATCGCGGTGAGTGATCCGTGCGCACATTCGGTTGTGGGAATGGGGAGGAAACGAGGCTGTGTTGCTATTGTCTGTTGCAAGTTCAGACTGTAATCAAGTCCCGGCGCTGGAAAAAAGCCAACGTGAAGCTTTGTGTGCGTGCGTTTCGGAGAGGACACGCAAATGACAGCGTGGCGCGCGTTAATGTCAACGGAATGGTGTTTTAACGATCGTAAAGAGGAAACGTTGTCGGTATTTGGATAGACACCTGTCTCTACCAGCAACAGTGACCGCCCTCCTGCACAAACCCTCCCATAATTTCCTTACATCTCTAAACAATGTATCCCCACTACAGTAGAGTTTATTCCATGCGCGCTTTTTTACGTTTTCCCGTGCGTAATTTGCGCCAATTTCGCTGCAAAAACGTAAAACCCCAGTCAAAAAAAAAATCGCGTCCTTCTCCCCGCCCCCCAACAACACAGACTGGCTCCTCACTCGCTCCCCTTCTCAGGCAGCCCCCCTTTAGACGATGCCTTTCAGATCACTCGCAGATTGAAGTCCCCAGGCTATTAAGACGACCTGATAAGCCACAAAAAGTAACCTTGAGACGGACCCCCCCAGTTTTACAGCGTCCCCCTCCCTCGTTAGGTCTTTGGCCTTTCACAGGGAATAAGAAATGAATGAATGAAGTGCAAGTGGATTAATAAGAACGTCTACACACATGGAAGGCGTGTGTGCACTGTGGGCTGTACGTGTTTGTACGTGCAGTCCATTATTTCAACGTTTTATTGTGTAATTTGGCTTGTGGAATATTATTAGTCCATCCATCACCGTCATGTGTGTGTAAGCATGTGGCCATTTTATTTGAGGACACTCCTTGTTCTCGAATGTGAATTTTAATCTGGAATGATTTGAATTTAAAAGTATTTTGCAGACTGTGACTGCCCACACACAGATAAATTGCAACTATACTAATCAATTCAAAGCTTTTATTGTCATATGCACAGTAAAGAAACATGTTTCCCTGTACAATGAAATTCTTACTTTGCTGCCCACACTGGATGCCAAGAGCATGAAAAAAAAGATAAATAAGATAAGAAAAGCATGTAAAAAAATATAGAAAATAGAAACAATCTTTACAGAATATACACTATGACACTGTATATTTTGTATGTTTAATATGTTTAATATTTCAGCCAGTGCATTCCTGGTTTCATAGTAATGGGAAGATTAGCGCTGTTGCCATGGCACTTAACTATTGTAAACATAATATTTTATCTTTTGAGTAGTGAAAAGTCCTCAATATGGCATTAATAAAGTGGAAGCTGATTATTTTTTCATAATTGTTTAAAGTTGATGGGTAGGTTTTGGCACAGGTTGGTGGTTTGGGCTGTGTCCCATTACTCTGTCTTACCCCTACCCCTACCCCTTTATCTACGTCTTTGTCTTACCCCTCGATACCGAGCTGAGAGGGCTCGGGGTACGAATGTTCCCCTAAGAAATGGGACACCACTCGATTACCGTTTGCATCATCATCCCTTGCCTCTACCTGGCTGCTACGTCTACAGAGGCGACAACAATTGAGGCAAACAAATGTCAAGGATTATCGGGTACCTCAGCTTGACAAAAAAAACCAGCTTGTTTAGACATGAAAGTTTGATGAAAATGATAACGTCGGTTAAACAGACATCACTACAATTAAAACCGCAACAACAGTTCACTAAAAGTAACGTAGAACATAAGCGTCATAATTGTAAACCATGCTAAACTGTTAATCGATAATTACAACTGCTGAAAATACATTTATGAGACTCCTTGGCTGGTCGATGTGACGCTGCCATCCTGATCCCAAAACCTGCCTGAGCTTGTAGGCGTACCCCTTCTTTCCAAGTCTGGTCGAGAGCTTACTTCATTTCAAGGGGTATGTAGCCCTCAGTCGTGGCCTTAGCCCTTGATCAAAATTAGAATCAGGACACCCCTTGCCCTCACATATACGCACAAAACCAACGGGTAGGGGTAAGACAGAGAAATGGGACGCAGCCTTGATCTCAGGTCGGAGCAATGCATAGTACTGTCCTTGGGCAAATACTCCACCCCTGTGAACTTGTTTGAGAGTGAATGGAAAATTGGAACAGACAGTTAATATTCGCCTAAGCTAGAATCCTTTCCTTGGTATATAATGATTTGGTATAATATTAATATGCATTTTAATTGACTGATTAAGTGATTTAGTGTTCTTTCCACTTTTCATACTTTTTCTTTTGTAAAACCCCATAATGCACATTCATTGTAATGACTATACAAGCGTCAAGCTCGAGTTGCCGTATAATCATCCTGCATATGCCTTCTCCACTAATGTAATGTATGCATTCGCCCCATAATTTACACTACATTTGCATTTGAGTGAGCTGCGTATATGGCAGCCTGAGCATGTATAATGACATCTGAATTGATATGGAGTTTTAATAGCTGCTTGAAAGTCTTGAAAGCACCAGAAGCACTCCTATACCACATACCACAGACCCCCACCAAGGCATTACAGGAACTGCAGTGTACATTATAAAAAGGGGAACGTTTCAGTCAGTAGTTCAGAATCATTCCTTAACATTCCCCTTTCTAAAATACGTATTTTTCATTGAAGTCTCCAGCTAAGGTAGTCCTGATCGAGCCTGGCACCAGATCTAGAGATAGGTCCTCAGGATCCTAATATAAAGATAATAAAGTATACCATAACCTGAAGTGCTTTAAAGAAATAATGTACTATTTGGGGTTAGGGGTAGGCAATTTTTCCACAAAATAAGACATAAAATTGGATCATACAAAGTGTTGGCAATATAAATAGTAAATACATTGTTTGATTCAGTTCACAATTTTAGCCTCACCATTTTTGACTTAGGCTAGCTTTATTTATTTATTGTACTTTTTTGTGTATTGGCATTGTAACAGTGCTTTTTGGAACTACAGCTTCTCAAGAAACCTGATCTTGGTCTGCATCAGAACAAGTATAAGGGCCTGTTTACACAAGAACACTTACGGGTAAAAACGCCCAAGTATTTTATCGGAAGTGCCTTTCGTTTAGACGGTGACAGTTTTGGGGGCTTAAAGAGGAAAGAGGAAAACTTGAATACGCTCCACCATAGCGTTTTCGTCTACACTGCCCAAGACGCAAAACTCTGGTCAAATCTGCTGACGATGCGTACATGTTTAAGTCACATCGGTCCATATATCAGTGTACTTTGTTTGGCATGATTCCCAGTCCACACCTTGTTGCGCCTTTGTTCCTTTATAGTCTTATATGGTCTGAAGCAACAGTTGAACTTCTTGGTCTGACCACACTGTAGCCGTTTCCCAATTCAGCGAGTGCACGGTTCTGAGCATCCTTGGAGGGGGATGTGCGTCATATCCGGCGCGACAACCACCGTTCCATTCGTTTTTTGTCTCCTGCACAGTTAAAGGAAAAGTAACGTTATTTTACAATCTGAGCCTTCTTTCGGTAATAAAACAAGTCGTTTGACTCACCCATATCACGTTCGTGTCATTTGGAGCTGTTTGAAGAAAGTTACGTTGTGGCGTTTCTGTTAGCATTTGTTAGCATTTGTATTCGGGGCATTACTTTGCGGTCTCCAAATAACACAAACTTCAGCACTTTTCAAATCATAGAAGCCCGATGTCTTAATGAAAAATTTCGTTTGAAGCAAAAGTGGCCTGTAATCCGAGGTTTATCCATAGTTTTCAGCTTTGCGTTTCCTATTTGGGTCCCCGGAGCAGTCCGCGCATGCGCACTGGCGTCCTCATCTACTCGAAACTATGGCTAAATCTCGGATTACAGGCCACTTTTGCTTCAAACAACATTTTTCATTAAGACATCGGGCTTCTATGATTTGAAAAGTGCTAAAGTTTGTGTTATTTGGAGACCGCAAAGTAATGCCCCGAGCAAATGATACAGCACCATGTTAATGGATACGGGATCATTACTAGAACAGAACGGCTCAACATAAGTTCTGCGATACTATGGGTGAGTAAAACTACTTGTTTTATTACCGAAAGAAGGCTCAGATTGTAAAATAACGTTACTTTGCCTTTAAGACATGGTCTGAACAGCGCAGTCGTTTCCATGGAAATCGGGGCGTGGACCAAGCGTGCAAACATGCATGCTTCGCACACTTAAAAGCCCCAGCATGCACAGCGCGGCAGGATATATGACTACAATGATGGACTCGCCAGCGACATCGCCATGTGACAGTTGCGACGTCACTATAAAATACGCACTGGTTCACCTCACCTACAACTATGCTACATGAAACTCTTCATAAACTACGCTAAACATGTGTGACGGTAGCGGTAACGGTATAGATCACGGCACCTGTATTACCGTACACATGCTTTTCCCCTTACACTTCTATATTTCCTTTGCTATTGTAATGCTGGATATTCTACAGTGTAGCCATGTCCAACGTTTACTCTAAGCTGCGCACTGCTCGCACATTCTCAGCGCACAAGAAAACCTATGCAGCGCACTGTAAATCAGGGATGAAAGAGCTTTTAGCTGATCTCCACTTTTTATTCAGCCGCGGGGTCATTTTTTTATATCTGCAAAGTGCGAGCTGCGCGCGGGGGGGTGCATTTCGGATGTTGCGCACAGGGATCCAAGGAGCGCTCAGGGAGTTAGTGTGTTTGCTCAGACACATTAAAAATTAGGGGGAACATTGGCCATGTCCAAATTCCAAGTATTACTAGTCGCAATAGAATAATATTTTTGTCTTGGAACAAGGAGCAGACCACCCGGCTCATTGAGCTGAGGCGGGACTTGTTCCATTTCACAGACGCCCATGTGATCCCCGGACTGCACTCAGGGCTCAGCGAGTATGCACCGCCTCGACTGCAGGCTGAGACCACACTCCGAACCGTGTACTCGCTGAATTGGGAAACGGCTTTTTTTTTTTTGCTACCGGTAACCATGTTTAGTTTTGCTTTTCGCAGCGCAGATGAGAAGAAGGAAGATTCTACCCATGCGCGTGGACATAGTGATAATGTATCACAGCACCACCTAGCCGCCTGGCATGCATACCTAATCGAATTCCACACACTTTTGCGTCACCGTATGCAAATGCTCGTCTAAACGCGGAATAAAAAGTGAAGACGAGACGCCACTTTTGCGTCTTCTGTTCAGACCGTCATCATATAAACGTAGCCTAAGAACGCATAGACTAGTATACGCCCATGGACCAATGTGGAACCTACCTGGATGACTGAGGGATTACACAGCTATAAGGCTACATGGTAATATAAAGTAAAGTACTATGATTTAATTTTGAAAATCACATTCTATTGTCTAAATAAAGAGCATCATTTGGTATCATTGTGGTGTCAGAATCAGTACTGAGTATCGAGGCTTCTTTGTTATAGTTGAAGCAGCACTTTAAATGTTCTGATTTCTTTGTTGGTGAGATCTATAGCCTCTGAGTTTTGCTGTGTTGTTGTATATAGCAGGTGTAGCTGAGTGCTTCCCTGTTTTACAGCAGAGTGGTACTTTCTGCTGACAGATGGCAGGTGGCTGGGCTTCAGTGATCTTTTGCTTGGCTGTCGCACATACACACACACACGCACAGACTCACACACACACTTGTTACCATAGAACTTAAAATACTACTGCTGTGTTATCAACCAGACCAGATGCCATGAGTCTCAGATTAGTTTTGCTTTCCACTAGAGGTCAAGTTTAGCTGTTACTGGGGCTGGGAGTGTTACATTTGTCACTTTTTAGTTTTTTAAACATTGAGCTATAATGGTGTGCAACTTCACTGCATTGGATCTGCTGAAATTGGTCAGTACATTTTATTTGTTATTGGTAGGCCTGTTATGATAAGACATTTTTAACAAAAATATTCAAACTAATTTATGCCACTGACACAAAAACCCTAAAACAGGATTTGCAATAAATAAATACATAGCAGAACACTTTAGTAGTTATAATGAGTCACTGAGATAATGAGAAATTGTGTATTCAACCCTTGACAGCTAGAGTAGAACAGTAGAACAGAAAAATAATTAAAAGTTTCCCACTAGTATAAACAAAAACACACATTGTAAATACCCCAAGATATTATTGTTCCATCTGTCCATGAACAATAAGTTGATATAGTAAATATGTCAGGGGTAGTTATTGGCTAGTCTGCATCTACTTACTTCTATTAAAGCTATGGTACCTATCTTAATTCTTAAATCTTAAATAAGTAAATTGGTTTCTTCTACCAGATATCATATTAGTGATAAAATGAGACTGCTGCACACTGTCTGGACCTTGTAAAACATTTTAACTATTTTACTGTAGCTGAAATATATGTTTTAGATGAAAACCAAGATCAATTCTATAAGGTTGTAAATGGCAATAACTTATATGTTGGCTCTAATTCACACTCACTGCATTGGATCTGCCCAGTATGAAATTACATAATTGTCCTATATTACATAAAATGAGTTCCTGTAACCTCTAAGCTGTTATAATGTTGTTACCTCATCAAAAACATTCCTGGAGTTGAGTTTTGTTTTCGTCCACACATGTTTGAGTACCCCTTGTGATGTCATGAAGCGTTAGTTTTCAAGTTAACAACTACCTTTTACCTTTTGTTCTGTAGAGATTGGCATTTCCAGAGCAATGATCCAAGTGATTCTAGTGAAGGTGTGTATGGAGTTTAAAAACATAGTGGAGCACTTCCTGTATTGACATCACAAGGTGGAGCAGATTTCAGTTTGAGAGAACTAAGCTTAAATATGCAGGGTATGCAGGTATGTTTGTGATGAGGAAACAACATTATAACAGAGAAAAATACAAATTAGCGTAATATGGCCCCTTTAACAATTTCTTAAAGGGATATGCCACCCCCAGGTCAAACTTGGGCATCTCCCCACAGTCCAGAGACTAAAATAAGTGGTGGAAAGCGTTTTTCTGGTGACGCAGCCATTGTCTAGGTCTGTCAGCACTGACCGCCGCAGTATCTGAAGCTACTCCGCGTTAGACTGGAGTCTAACGTCGCCAGAGAAAGCTTTCGGCCAAAAGGAATTAATTTGCTCGATGCGTTTCCCAATTACTTTCTGTGTAGTGCGAATTCATATCGAGTGCAAATAAATGTGCAAATCAACACGGAGAGCTTGACTTGGTCATTTTGGGTGGGAACTATTTTTCAGTGCGGAAAAAGACAGCCAAAGCACACACCACGCTGACAGGGGAATCCCTGTTACGCACCAGGAAAGGAGTTCCCCTGTTACGCAGCGTGGTGTGTGCTTCGTCGCATCGAGCAAATTAATTCCTTTTGGCCGAAATCTTTCTCTGGTGACGTTAGATACCGCGGCGGTCAGTGCTGACAGACCTGGACAATGGCTGCGTCACCAGAAAAACGCTTTCCACCACTTATTTTAGTCTCTGGACTGTGGGGAGATGCCCAAGTTTGACCTGGGGGTGGCATATCCCTTTAAAGGTTAGATGTTAGCATTTTCAAAGACTGATATACTCCATCCATTCATCTTCTTCTGCTTATCCGGGGTGGGGTCATGGGGGCAACAGTCTAAGCAGGGACTCCCAGACTTTCTTCAGCCTGGACACTTCCTCCAGCTCCTCCGGGGGGACTCCAAGGGGTTCCCAGGCTAACCGAGAGACATAGTCCCTCCAGTGTGTCCTGGGTCTTCCCCGGGACCTCCTCCTGGTGGGACATGCCTGAAATACCTCCCGAGGACTAATATACTATGATACAATATAATGGCGTATCTAAGAACAGACACTCGATATTATTCCGTGGTCATCGTACATTTAGAACACTTGGAACCCGTTTGGGAACCATTTTGCTTCATATAGTCTGAAGTCACCCTGACATCATGCTGCTGACTGGTCACTCATTACACCCTGGGCTATCTCTGACACTAGTGACATCACAGGAGGACATCACCTTCACTCTAGTGTACATTAGTGAGATTAAACCACACGCCACTTTATATACGGCATCGTCAGTATCATCATCACCACCTCGAGGAAATATTCCTGGAAGTTGAGCAGTCATAATAGTAGGCTAGGCAATTGCTCAAATTCCCATCAAGATCGATTAATATCTCATCTTTGAGAGGTCTACAGCCAATCCTCTGTCAGCAGAAGCATCTGGTTTGGAGTGGACTTCAGTCTGTGAAGGAAGAAACTTATTTTTGTGTTGAATGAGATTAAGGGTGAGTCATTTGTCGCGGTTGAGTCATAATTTGAGCTCAGTTTAGTTCATGTATAGACTTGGTTTAGTCCTGGTTTAGTCCTGATTTAATCCTGTCTATTCAAAGAGTTGTTTGAGATTTATGTGTAAATGCAACCTAAAAGTCTGTATGGCTTATTTATTTCCGGAAATTTATACTAAAAGCCATTTCGTAAAATAAAATGCGATCAAAAACTGTGATTGATCAGTCAATACAAGAGGGAAAAAACATATTTCTGGTCATATTGCCTTGTGTAATATTATTTTCCGATTCATGTATCCAAAAATTTCAATAGCTGTGTCTATTTTGGACCAAACTGGCACAATTTCCGACTTGTGTTTACGGGGTGAGAACACAATTTTGTTTTTGTTTTTTATCATACCTATATGTTTTTCTATTGCATTTAACACATAAATAAAGTTATGTGCTTCTTGCAAAAGTTCAGGCGCCTCTGTGGTTGATTAAAACCAGCTGTCACTGACTCAAAGCCTTACAGAACTATCCAGTAGGAGAAGTGGATGTGAAAAGGTGTATTTGAGCAGACAGTTGAATTAAATAGAGAAAAGTGAATCAAAATATGCTGATATGAAGATTTGATTTAGTATCTCCTAGCCCCAATTGCGTTCATTCAGAATTCCTTCACATATTGACCCAGACACTGTATGAATGAGGGAGGGATGCTGACACGCTGGAAAGAGGAGGGAGGAAGATGGGGAAGAACATGTAGTCTGCACAGAAAGGTCAGAGCACAACAGTGAGAGGACAATTGGCCTTCTGGCTGCTAACCTCTCCCACAAAATGCCACTCGCACCATTAAGTTCATTCTATTGGATAGTGTAGTAATGGTTTAGTAGTAGCAGTAAAAGTACTCTTGCTCCCTAAAAGTTTGAAAGTTACACTAAATGAACCATGTATCATATCCCAGAAAATATTTTGTTGATATGCGGTTACTTCTTCTCGCTCTGGCTGAATTCCAAGTTTTTAATATACAATTTGACCTCACTTTTTGCTACCTTCATGCTGTTGTGATGCAGTAGGTAACCCAGTGCATTTAATCTATGTTTGCGGCACGACAATTCAGATGACCTGATGACTGCATTAAAATACATATAAAATACTATTTGATCCATCAACTTATGTCTTGATAATACCATGTCACATGTCAAAATAACAGCTAAATGTGAGTTATTATTTAAAGTTCTCCCACATGTTCATATTGCCCTATTTATTTGTACATAATTCACTACAACCATACTGTCTATATTGTATATACTGTATATATCACACTTGCTGCTCCTCGCACTTCTGATTAGATGCTAAACCGCATTTCATTACCTGTATTTATACATGTGTAATGACAATAAAGTTGAATCTAATCTAATCTAAATCCTATATCACTGCACTTTCTGGCAACTGCATTCTTTCATATGGAAATAGAAATTCAGTTTCTATTAAAGCCACAGAATGTAACATTTCAGCCAAAAAATAGACTAAAATAAAATAAAATAAAATAATCTTCTCCAGCTTGTTTCCATGGAAATATTGGTCCTTTGGCTGTAATATTCCACAGTATGGCATAAAACCATCTATCTCCATGTATCTTTTCATGCATGTCACATCTACAAAGTTACATACTGTGCCTTTTTAATTTGTTTTCAATAAGCCTTCAGTCATTATTTATTTGATTTTTATTTATTAATTTATTTATCCACATTCTACCGCTGCTCTTCTTGTACTTTTCTGTTGAAAATAATTCCACGTCTTTGTTTGGCTTTTATAGCGAACGGCCAACCTCGAAACAATCCAAGCAGGCACTATAGATTATAAAGGCCGTGACACATTTCTTATGTTTAGTACTACCCCCCCAGACCTTATACATACTAGGGGGTCTGACCTTTGACCCCCAGTTTGATATTTATCGCCCGCCCCACTCCCCCCGCAGAGCTCTACCATTGATCTCAATAGCACGCACACATACCTACAGTTTGCCGCTCGGCCCCTTCACGGTTTACTGACGGCAGGTATTTGATTACTATGAGATGGGGCGGGGGGTGGCTCTATTAGTGCTGTGGGGGTTTCCTGATGGAGAGGTGGATGTGTAACTGGGACGTCCCACGGGAGAGCTCTGGCCCGGGGCGAGGAGGGTGAGGAGGGCTGGGTCTCTGGAGAACGAGCTGAGCGTGCTGATACAAGTGATACGGAGACAGAGTGAGCAGAGGCGGGAAGAGTACTGAGAATGAGAATTGTGCTCAAGTGTAGTAACGTTATGTCAAAATATGTGTACTCAAGTTGAAGTACAAAGTAGTTGACATGTATTGCATGGGGGAAATTGCTCTAGAATATGATTGTCCAAAGTGTAGAAAATCTGATGTGAATTGGTACTAAGACTAGTATCGAAACTGTTATAAAGTTCCCTCATTTAAAAAAATAATAGTAAAAAACTTGGTTGAAGTTGCTATCCAAGCATGAGTAATTTAGGGATCTCTCTCCCAAAACTCCAATGGTTAGCAGTATTAACTGAGCGTCTAAAACAAAAGTGAAATTTATTTAAAACTTAAACTTATTTAAGTTAATATGTTTTTTCAACAAATGCAGCATTTTCAAAACGGTAAAAGGTAACACGGTGATCTAAATATGTTAAGTGTTAGCCGTTAATACCCCGTAAAAGTGTAATAATACCCACTCTTCAAGATAAGATAAGATACGACTTTATTGATCTCACACAGGAGAAATTCACTTGCCACATTAGCTCCAGGCAGTTTATTGCAAAGAAAGTTAGAACAAAAAAGTGCATACAGACAAGATAAGTAATAATAATAAAATAAGTAAATAAGAGAATATAGAAAAAAATTGCACGTTGAGACTATATAGTGGAGTTATACAGTCTGATAGGGCGGTACGGATGAAGGATACTCATTTGGACAAGTATCGAACCTAAAAAGAAGTAGTATTTACAGGGAAGAAATGAACCTAAATATTTATTATTTTATTTTATTTTGGGCAATAAGCAACTTACATCCTTTTAAAAGTGCAATAACAGAAATAACAAACAAAACAGCCACTTCACAAGAGGATGTACCAACACAGGCGGGCGTGCCAGATTGGACCGTCATCTAGTCTGGTTAACACCTGACCATATCACAAGTGAGATATGGGTCTGGAAACTTGCTTTGAAAAATCCCGTAGCGGAGGTGTGGTTAGCGATTGCCAACGGCCGTTTATTGGGCGTTATGAATGTCTATCATTGAGCGTATACGTAAGTCCATAGCCAATCATGTCAGTTGTCAGTTCAAACTACAAGCTTCCGTTTGTCATGTAGTACGCGTCACCGTCTTGCCACACCTCCCCCGCTCTCTGATTGGGGCCCTAAATCTGGGACTCTCGCTTGGACGAGTTTCCAGGCCGCCTTCCAGTTCGAAACGAACGGAAGCGGCCTGGGAATTCCCAGGCTAACCGTCATCTGCCGTACATCTTCACCTAGAAGCCACGGGCCATTCTTTTGAGAACAGTGAGGTTCAGATCTTAGCCAGGGAAAAGAACTGGTTTGAGAGGGGAGTTAAAGAGGCAATTTTTGTCAAAAAAGAGAATCCTTCGTTAAACAGATATGGGGGAGTCAGACATAACTTGTCTCCCATTTATAATTCCATTCTCAAACCAAAGTCAAAACAGACAAAAGAAACAATAGGGCAGCCAGGTCAGGGCCAGAGGGGTGGAGACGGTCATTAGGGTTGAACAGGTATGCTAAACTAGATGCCAGAGAAATTCGAAAAACAAAAGAAACAAATTAGTTGTGATAGTTTCAGGACAATTTCAGTGTCGTGAGCTCCTTCCTGCAGCTAGATATAAGCAGTGTCTAACCAGCACTAGAACCAGAACTGATGAAGCCTCTCGGATGAGCAGCGAAACGTTTTCGACCAAACGAACTTTGTCCAGTTGACAAATTGAATTTCTTCTTTTATCAATAGAAATAACAATACACAGGAATGACAAAAAAAACAACAACAACAAAAAAAACATTTGCCCAAAAAGGAGTGGGAAGAAGAAAACATATTTAATCCCACCCCCTCTTCTAATTTAGCATAATGAGCTTTCTTTTGATTTCTTTGGACATTTTACATTAGATAGCTTTAGAATGATCATGATTTGTATCAGAATTTCAGTAAAACGCCACATAGTCTAGTATATGTTTTTAATTATCATCGAGGTACTGGAACTGGTATCAAGTATCGAGTCTTTTCATTACAGTAGTATCATCTTCATGGGGTAGACACCAAAAGTGAGAAAAAATGAAATCATATCTGAAGGTTTTGAAAACTATTCCAAGTAAATTGTATCAAAATGTTACTCAAGTAAATGTACCTCTGATAGTGAGAGAGAAAACTGCCATGGAAGTGTTTACAAATGTATGTGTACTGTTGGTCATTTGAAGTATCTGTAACGCATACTTCATACTGGTCCAATATGGTCCAAGCGTTTCATCCAAGACATGAACTCGTGTAATTACCAACCATGAAAGAACGCTAATGACGAAATACTCCAAATCACATCCATGCAATCCAGCTGGCTTCATACTCTGAGTGTTTGTGATGCTACACTCTTGACTGTAATATCATTGGAATAACCAAATTACATGCTTCCTAATTTAGAAAGGCTGGAATTCTCTGCGTCCATATTGCTAGTTTGCATACAGCACAGTGGGAGATTTGGCACGTTGCAGCTAGGGGCCGTGCAGAGGCCCTGTGTTTTGTGTGAGGGGTACAAGGGAGCTAGTCAGAAAGGGCCAATTGAGATTTTTTTCTATGAGCATATTGTTAGTAGCGCGATGAATATTCATAACTGGCCTTTCTTTTCATTTGGGAGCAACTAAAACGTCTTATTTCTTTAACCAGTAAGCTTGTTTGTTGTGAGTTTGGGTGTCATTGGTCCAGAGTGCAGTGTGAGAATTGGTAAAGCAGTTTAAATCAGGCTAAAAACAGTAGTTGGGAGCACTAATCTTGAGCTGGCTGCACTCTTGAGGATTTTGTAGCCTCTTTACGAGTTCAAGGAGGTGCTTTCTGAAAATGAGTCTTTGTCATAGCACTCCTCATATGTGTGGGTCAGTGTTATTATGCTGTCACTATCTGGTAAGTCCAAGCTACAAAACCTCAAATTGTAAGGTTTCGAAATGTTGGATGTAGCTCGCAGTCAACTTTACAATAGCCAATCAGAATAGCTGCTCTTCTCCTTACTAGATCTCTCATGATAATTAATATACCGACTTATTTTTCAGTATATGATCACTGGAACAACATATTTTGGGCCTCAATATTCACCGTGTGTACATTTTTTTTTGTAAAATAGGGTAACTTGGGGTATTTTTAATGCAAAAACATTTGAGCTGTAAATTATTGGTTCGATCTGTTACTTATTTGTTGCAGCTCATGCTTTTTAATGTTATTTAAAAATGGTTTACTGGGATTATCCTGCATTATTAAAACAGTTTCAATATTATAGTTTATTGCAGTATCTTTGTAACAGTATATCGTGCATCAAAATCTGTCATCGTGATCTTGCACTGCAGAGATAATGTACCACTCCTCTGGTCCTTTACAAACAGGTTTTCTCCCTTTTTGCTAAATATGGCATGCAGAGAGCAATTTGAGGAAAAATGGAAAGAATGTGGTGCTGCTGTGAGTGTAAGAGCTACAATAATTGTAAATTGTTGTAATGTCTGTGTTCTTCAGGCTTTTTGTTACATCCCATATTCTGATTGAGATCTGCAGTCGTTCGTTTTCATCTGTGGAGAGTGAGGTGGACAGAATATTTCTCTTCCCTTAACCAAGAGATAGAAAGGGTAGCTCTGAGGCAGATCGTGACATTTGGACCATTGTTCCTTTCCCCTTCTTTCTGTCTGTGGTACCATGTCCGGTCCTCAATGGGTTGGCTGCTGTTGAAGTAGAATTTATTACTTGAGCTAACGTCTTCTGGGAGGCCTGCAGCACTTAACTGTCTACTTCTCTCTCCTCAAGTGGAAGAATAGGACGCATTTGTCAGTCACAAAGTCCTAAAAAGGTTACTGGTATTGTAAGACTATTTGTAACCGAGTATAGACCTGTTACACTGACTTAAAGGTCCTGGACATGATTTTGAACCATGATTAAAGAACCTGATTAACGTTTCTGGTCAGGGGTCATCTGTTTGTTCTAATTTAGGTAACATTTCTTTGACTCCACAGGTTAAGTTACAGGTCAGAACTGTGGAGCAGTGAACTTTGCAGGGTATTTTGAACAATATAAACACCTGAAATTGAAAAAAGTCCAAGATACTAGATGTGTTTAATGTAGGGCTGTCAAACGATTAATTTTCTTGATCGCAACTAATCTCAGAAATTTCATAGTTAATCGCGATTAATCGTGATTTATTTTGCATGTTTAAAATTGATATCTTGCAGTAAGACCGTTCGAATCTAAAGTTAAACTCACAATGCAAAGTATTTCTCACCATTTTTTTTATTTCAAAAAGTGCAGAGAAAGGAAAAAGTAACAATGAACCAGTAATAGTGCTTACTTTGAGAAATTGTAAATAAATGATTGAAGCCCGCTCGAGCTGCCTACGGATGCGCAGAAGGAACAAAATACTAGCAAACTCAAAATAGCGCGTTTAACCGACAATGAGTTTAATTAATACAACCAAATGAGCTGCATATGGATGGTAGAATTGCGGAAAATGCTGGCAAACTCTGATCGCGATTAAAAAAATTGTTCGCGATCATAACTCTAATCGCGATTAATCGCGATTAACGCGTTAATATTCCCAGCCCTAGTTTAATGCCATACTGTGAATAAGAATGTGTTGTACCTTCAAGTTTGTGCTGTTGGCCTCGCTCCCTTAGTCCAGGCGCCTGACGGATAAAATATAAATTATATGAATGGTGTTTTGAAAATATGTTAAATTTGAATATTGGGTATACTCTTCAGAGCTCAACAGTCCTACCGACTTAAAAGTCCACTCTGGGAAGTAAATTTTCCATACATTTTTCCCGTAGCAGTAATTTTCAGCCCAAGATTCATGATTTATAGAGTATTGTGTGAAGAATCCCTCAGTATTAGAAACCGCTTTTGTGGTCATTAGTTACCACATAGCTGATTAGCCCTGAGCAACCTTTCCAAATTTTAATAGTATCTTTTTTTTTTTTCAGCATGTCTATGAAAAAAGTGAATGTGAAATGTATTATTCAAAACCAGGGAGTGGGTGGTCACTGGCAGGCTATGCATGTACAGCTCTGGAAAAAAATAAGAGACTACTGCAAAATGATCCGTTTTCTGATTTTACTACTTATAGGTATCTGTTTGGGCAAAAGGAACATTTTTGTTTGAGTCTATAAACTACTAACAACATTTCCCCCAAATTCCAAATAAAAATATTATCGTTTAAAGCATTTATTTGCAGAAAATGACAAATAGTCAAAATAAAAAAAAAGATACATGTTTTCAGACCTCAAACAATGCAAAGAAACAAGATCAAATTCATTTTAAACCAACATAATACTAATGTTTACACTTAAGAAGAGTTCAGAAATCAATATTTGGTGCAATAACCCTTATTTTTAAACATCCCATGCCATGGTACTTCTTGATGTTTTTATATGGTGCCTTAGTGGTTCCCTAATACTGAAATGAATCCTTTTCCAAAATCAAGCCTCAGTGCATGAGAGAGCCTCATGAAGACAGTCAGTCATAAATATGTCTCTGAAACGCTTTATTCTGGGCGTTGTTGCTTGAATGCAAATGAGGAGGACAGAGACAGGCCAGTGCAGCGGGTGGGTTGTGGCCAAATACGCCTCTGTTTCCTGGATTAGCGATGCGCTGGCTCCACTTCCGCGTTTAAGCGCAGAGGAAGATATGAGACGCTTTCCATTAAAAAAACAACACATTTCCACAGAAAATAAAATTAAACCACTGCTGTTTCAGAGGTTCGGAGGCTCGGATAAAGGACATCCGAGCCTGGAAACACTCTCACGTCTCTCACTCCTAAACAGGGTAGGGGAACTCACATTACCGTTCAAAAACCTCAGAAAGTCAAAATTTCATGTCATGGGACCTTTAATCACAGCTTTCATGCGTCTTGGCATGCTCTCCACAAGTCTTTCACATTGTTCTTGGGTGACTTTATTCCATTCCTGGTGCAAGAACTGAAGTAGCTCAGCTTTGTGTTTGTGTTGGAATTCAACAGACGCTGGAATGGAATGACTGTAATACATGTAGAGATGCTGATTTCTGAAAAAAATGCAGTGGTCTCTTATTTTTTCCAGAGCTGTATACTGTTTTTAAGGCATGTGTGTATGCAATGTAGGAAGATAGATGACAGGACCAACTGTTTGATCTAAATATAGAATATACAATTGGATCGACTGCATAAAATACGTCCCAACTTCCCACACTGAGGGACCACACATGCACTCATTACACACTTTACAAACATGTTAAAATGCATCCTCCCTGCTTATTCAATTCATTATCACATTCATACATATGCATTAGACACCTGCAGCATTAGTGCTTGTTAACTAATAGCATTTGTTGTGGTTGGGTGCAGTGATCATGACCCAAGGCGTGAATACTCAGCAGGAAGCTAACTAATGCTTTTGATCTTGAATAAATAAAGATGGAACGTTTAATTTAGTGCAAATACAAGACTAGGGCATCCGAGTTGGTTTTCTTCGTATGTCACAGCCTCGAGCGTGCAGGCTTATGAACAGTCAATAGTCCCAACAGATAAGCAAATGAAATCATTATAGCTACACTGCTCTTAAATAGTGATCTCTCAGCAGTAGGGATGGGACAAGATCTGGCGTCTCATCACCTCACGAGACAAAATTGCAGTAAGATTGTGCACACAAGCTGAAAATGATCTCGTGAGATTATTTCCCCATGTTTTTCAGTTTGGATTGGATAAAAATTGAGTACTGGTGAGTGGTGAATTACATTTTGTGAGATGCAGTAGAATTTATTTATAACAAATAATGTCAAAATCGCGTCTTGTCTCATTCTCGTAGATCCAATCTCGTGCCTCGTCTTGTCTTATGGAAAATTCATCTCATCCCACCCCTACTCAACAGTGCATTTTGATACTGGGTTAACCGAGGTGTGGTTAAAAATAACGATGTCCTGCAGTTATATGCTGGTACATTATAGTATGGATTTATTGATTTAAGAATGCACCATTGGTTATTTTTGGTTGACCTTTCATGTCAAGATGGGGGTGTGGGATCTTAATTGATGATCCAACTGTTTAAATTTTTGTAGTGCAAATTAAATTATATGACATGTTTTGATATCGTTGGGCTCCACAATTTCGATTTAAAAAAAGAAGAAGAAAGAAAAACAAACTGATATACAGTATGATTTACAGTGTTTACATTTGAACTTAAAGGCCATATATTACACTACATTATAAATTGATTCTTGTGAGCTTTAAAGATCCCATGACATGGTACTTCTTGATGCTTTTATATGGCTCCTTAATGGTTCCCTAATACTGTAAATGAATCCTTCTTCAAAATCAACACTGAGAAACAGAGATAAGATGAGAAAGAGTAATTTTTCTCCCTCAGAACAGGTCATAATGGGAGTTGTTTCTTGAATGCAAATGAGGAGAAAAAAGCTGGCCAATAATAGAGGGTGGGGGCGTGGCCAAAGTCTCCGCTCTCGGCTCTAGCTCTCAGCTGATCCATTTCCTTGTTTTTGCACGGGGGGAGAGATTTCAAGTGTTCCATTGAAAAATAAACACATTTCCACATAAAATAAAATTAAACCACTGCTGTTCAAAGGTCCAGAGGCTCAGATAAAGGACTTCCGAGCCTAGAAACACTCGGACGTGCCTCCAGGCAAATAAAAAAACGCATTTCGCATTGTAGCGCATTCACAGTCCAAACTCTATGGGCGGGATATACAGGGACGCTGAGCGGAGACAGAGGGAGGGGCTGGAGCTGCATTTGCCGATCTGACGTCAATAAGGTGCCTTGTCCGAACTCGCCCGTTTGAACACTGGTTTTGTGTAACGCAGAAAAGGACCGCAAATGCTCAGTTTAGACATTTCGCAACTTTTAGCCATGGGGGGGGGGGCCTAAACAGGGTAGGGGAGCTCACATTAACGTTCAAAAACCTCAGAAAGTGAAAATTTCATGCCATGGGACCTTTAAGCCATGTTATAATGTTGTTACTTTCTCTAAAACAGACTTGGAGTTCTCTTTGTTTCATTCATACGTTTAAGTAGAGCTGGGCGGTATGACCAAAAATTGATAACACAGTATTTTTTTAAATGATCATCCCATTTCCTAATAATTTAGAGAATAATTACAGCAGTACATTTTACTTGGTAAAACATATCTGGGTCCAGTGCTTTAATCATCTCCTTGAAGCTCCTTTCTCAACAGGACTAAGTGGTACCATGTCTTTGGCGAAGTGGATAATAGCGTTGTAATATCGTTCCACCGTTTGCTTTTCTTGACGCAAATGCGTCTTTGAGTGATGTCTGAGTGGCGTTTTGTGTTGCAGCGCCAACTTGAACGTGACCTGCAGACGTGGAAGAGGATGCAGATCTTAGTTTCGTGCATTCTTCATATTCCAGGACATGTTTGTGACGGAGGTGGTGAAGCAGATCGCTCGTGTCGCCTCCTGCGGCTACAACTTTAGCCCGACAGCATTTACAGAATATGTTTGTTTGATCAGTGCCAGATTTTTTAAAGCCAAAGTACTTCCACACAACAGACACAGCTCCTCTTTTCGGTATAAGTTCCTCTGTGTCTGTAACATTTTCTCCGTTCATGTTGTTCACCGCTCAACACACACTGAGCTTCCACCGCTCTCACGCCACTGCAAAACAGTCCCCCTCTCAAACAATGTCCCACGGCGCAACGTTCCGCCGCTCTGTGTTCCTGATGTTTTGTACGCACACCACTCATCACTATTGGGGTATATGAAAAATTAATCATTTAAAAAAAAAACCACCGGTATTTGTTATGAAGTAAGCTCTTTATTATTAGTCTGTTTACATCTACAAAGCTCAAAATTCTCTATTCCACCTGATGATGCCATGAAGCTGTAATTGTGATTTCAATTAATTTATGGTTAAACATGCACATATCAATCGCACACGTTTTTCTTTCGAAATAATTTGAGGAGCAGTGACTTTAAGAATGGCATAAGAAGTTGTGTGCGAGTCATTTTCGCTATTACGACTTGAGCCGAATCAATTATATAACAAAGACACGTGTTGAGTCTAAAATAAAAAGCTAATTATATTTTGACAATTAAAGGATTTGTTCAGTCCACAATCAAGCCATTCATGGGACGCTTCTCAGATTTATCTTTTTTGACATAATAATTATACAAAACAGTCATTATTCTTAAATGCTGCTACAGTGCTCGAGTAAATTGAGCAAAAAGAAAGACATTTGGATGGACAAATGCTCGGCGATCTATCATGTAAACAAATCCAACTTTAATTTCATGCTTAGTCCCCCGCAAAAATTAATGATGAAAAACATTTGTATTGTGCCATACTGTAATATCCATTCATTAAAGGGCCCATATCAATTTTCTGATCTGTGTTATGTTGTTTCCTCATCACAAACCTGGAGTTGTGTTTTGTTTCATTCACACATGTTCAACACACAAACCCTGCGTTTTTTCTCTCAAACGGAAAACACTCCACTTTCACTAGAATAATTTGGATAATTTCAGCCCTGGAATTGCCTCTCTTTACTCGACAATAGGTAAAAGATAGCTTTTAACTTGAACTACCTCTACATGACATCACAAAGTGGCATTTTGAGCTTTGGAGATGTAGACAGACTAATAATGCAGGATTACTCAACATTAGAGTTGGGCGGTATCCAAATTTTGATACCGTTAAACCGTGTCCACATTTTCCCGGGGTATACGGTATTACCGTTGCTAAGGCTAAAAAAAAACAAAACACTTAGCACTACAGTGGAGTCGCCTCGCCAAATGGCAGCTTGCACCTAGACCGTTCAGAAACAGAATAGCAAACATTACATAGGCCTAATGATACTGAAAACATAACAAAACATGTACAAAATTAGTAACTTTTATTAACAAATGTTTAAAGTGCAAATACAGCAGCCAACCGACGGGACGAAATAACAAATTGTCTGTGGGCTAAAGCTAACAAACCAACAGGAATAAAAGAAAAGAAAATCTGAACAATAAATAACAAGACATAACCGAAAATGTGCATATATAACCCTGTCCTGAAAACGCAGTGGAAAATACTGCTCGTTTGTATATTTTTAAAATCTATTAACATGAATCAAATAAATTAAACGTACAACTATACAACATCCCGGACCGTATATCGTCCGTCAGAAAAAGCTACTCCTTATTGAAAATAAAAATATTAAGCTATTGAATGCAAAACCAGCATGTTCACTTTTTCCGGCTTGAGTAGGGCACGTTGTGGATTGACAACTTTGCCCGCGGTGCTGAAGACCCGTTCCGATGGAGAGCACAGGTATTTTCGGGCAACCCTCGTTCCACCAAAGAAGGGGGTCTTCATCTCCCAGAATAACAGCCTCGTGTGGAAGTTGCGTTTGTAATAAGAAACCCGAAAACTTTTCACATTTCAGACTCAAAAACGGTGAGTTGTTTTTATTAACACGCGAGAATATCAGGAAGGAGCTGCGCTAGAACACAAAAGCAGCGTGTCAAACGTCACGCCTTTCTTAAAGGGACCGCAACTATTATCAGAAGCAGTGACTTTATAACCAAGTGCTTAACCAAGAACTGAGCAAAACCTGCATGGCAAAGCTGTAACAACACAGTTAAGAAGGTGAATTATGCATACATTCACGAGTGCACGACACTGGCGACAATATGCAGTTGCCTCTGCTCCTCCACAGTGCCGCTGTTATCGCTCGACGGGTAGGATGTTTTTCCGCACATTTTACACACAGCCTCGTTGACATTAGCCGGCTCTCCCTTGTCATTTGGCCGAAATCCGAAATGTTGCCAAATTGCAGATGTTGTGTTTTACTTTGGGACCAACTCAGCGCGGCCTGTCATGTTGTCTTGTTTTTCACCTCCTTCTGAGCGGTAATGTCACGTGACGACGCAACATCCAGGAACTTCATCAAACGTCATCTCTCCGATAGTAATATTAGTTTTAAACTGTAATAGTATTAAATTAACAAACACAACCACACATACATAAGTGCTGGACAAACACTCTTTATTTAGGCATTTAATTAATTATAGTTAATATTATATTAGGGCAAAATTATTTTTTTTAATGACGGTAATGAATCTGATACCGTTGCTATTTTTAGATACCGCAGTATACCGTATTACCGTATTACCGCCCAACCCTACTCAACATCAAAACACAACTCCAGGTATGTTTTTGATGAGGTAACAGCGTAACGGCAACCATAACATGGTTTAAAGCTCACAAGAGTTAATCCTCATTCACATTTCAATAACCTTTCATATTATGGTGTGTTTAAATTTGTGCTGTCAGGCGATTAAAAAAAAAAAAATCAAATTACTTACAGGATTTGTAATTCATTAATCTAATTAATCACGTTTTAATCTCGTGAGAGAGAGAGAGAAATTGAGAGAGAGTGAGAGATTGAGAGTGAGATTGAGTGAGAGAGAGAGGGAGAGAGAGATTGAGAGAGAGAGGGAGAGAGAGTGTGAGAGAGAGAAAGTGAGAGAGATTGAGAGAGCGAGAGAGAGATTGAGAGAGAGAGGGAGAGATTGAGAGACAGAGAGAGAGAGTGTGAGAGAGAGAGAGCGATAGAGGGAGTGGTTGAGAGGGAAAGAGAGAGAGTGTGAGAGTGAGAGTGAGAGAGAGCGAGAGAGAGATTGAGAGAGAAAGAGAGTGAGAGACAGAGTGAGAGAGATTGAGAGAGGGAGGGAGAGAGGGAGAGAGAGAAAGAGAGGGAGAGAGTGTGAGAGAGAGAGAGAGAAAGAGTGAGAGAGAGATTAAGAGAGAGAGGGAGAGATTGAGAGACAGAGAGAGAGAGTGTGAGAGAGAGCGATAGAGGGAGTGGTTGAGAGGGAAAGAGAGAGAGTGTGAGAGTGAGAGAGAGAGAGAGAGAGAGGGAGAGAGAGTGTGAGAGAGAGAGAAAGTGAGAGAGATTGAGAGAGAGCGAGAGAGAGATTGAGAGAGAGAGGGAGAGATTGAGAGACAGAGAGAGAGAGTGTGTGAGAGAGAGAGCGACAGAGGGGGTGGTTGAGAGGGAAAGAGAGAGAGTGTGAGAGTGAGAGTGAGAGAGAGCGAGAGAGAGATAGAGAGAGAAAGAGAGAGAGAGACAGAGTGAGAGAGAGAGAGAGAGGGAGGGAAAGAGAGGGAGAGAGTGTGAGAGAGAGAGAAAGAGTGAGAGAGAGATTAAGAGAGAGAGAGAGGGAGAGCGATAGAGCGATTGAGAGGGAAAGAGAGAGAGTGAGAAAGAGATTGAGAGAGGGAGAGAGAGATTGAGGGAGAGTGAGAGAGAGATTGAGAGAGAGAGAAAGAGGGTGACAGAGATTGAGAGAGAGCGAGAGAGAGAAAGAGACTGAGCGAGTGTGAGTGAGAGACGCATTCATTTGCAGTGTAAGTAATTAATCTAATTAACGAGTTAAACTGACAGTCCTAGTTTAAATATTGCCCCAAAACTGTACTTTTGAAACCGCACTAGCACTTTGAAAATCGTGTGCCTTTTTACATAGCACTCTAATGATGTCCCCAATGTTATCCAAGACAGATATTTCAGTTTCTTCAATAATTCAGCAGCGTAAAAAGGATTTTAATAGCCTTGTAAGTGGAAGTTTGAATATTTATACGATTGTGGCTTCATTAAAAAGGTTCTGTGAGGAACAACTCTTAAAGTTGTGAGTAATTTGTGAAGCCGCGAGAACTTTGAAATTACTGGGGCATCTGGCTGACAAGATAACTTTGTTTAATCAGAGGAGCGAGGAAGTGAGAGTGAGTTCAGCCCCTGTGATGTGAAAGAGTTGAGACAAAGTGCGTTCTGTGTCTTTTCTCAGGAGGAACTTGGTGTCAGGAGTTCACAGCTCCTGACAAACTGCTCAAGATGATGAAGGCATATTTATGTTGTTTCCTAAGTTTCCTCTGGAGATAATGTGGGACATGTTCTTATAGGAGTTTAGTGACAGAACCTTTGGAGCTAGCGGTGAAAAGGGAGTAAAACGATTAGCAATTTGTAGTAATAATAATAATAATTAAAGCCGCAAGCGGCGTTGGTCGGGACCTCGCACCTGCGTTTGTTCGTCTTACTGAGACGCACACCCATACCAAATTTCGTGTGCCTGGCACAATTATCTCACTTCCTGTTGGGCGTGGCCAAAGACAGATCAAAGGTACAAAGATCAAAGATCTTTGATCAGGGCGTTGCCTAGCAACAAATACCTCCCATTCATAACTCCCATTCAATAAATACCTAATTTTATTGATCCGCCGTATCGTCATATTACCGCCTATTTGAAAATCCTTCGCAATTTAACATCTCCAACGTCTTAAGATTATGTTCACCAAAATTTAAGCCCATCTGAGGTACGGTCTAGGAGAAGTGTTTCAAATTCCATTCTATGTCCAATACCCAAAAATCACACAAAAGGCCAATTATCTCACTTCCTGTTGGGCATGGCCATGACATTGCAGTGAGGCGTTTGTTCGTCTTATTGAGATACACGTCCCTACCGAATTTCTTGCGCCTATCTTAAACGGTATGCCAGCCCCGAAAGACAACGCGCTAGGGGGCGCTATCGAGCTCCTGGGGGTCACTGGGGGACGGGACTTTGTGTGGTCGTACTGGCAGCACTTTGTGATGCCCGTGCAAAGTTTCGTTCGTTTTGAAGCATGGGAACATGCTCAAAATTGCCCCAGCGTGTATGAACAAGAATAATAATAATAATACGGAAACAAAGCAACAACAATAGGGACCTTCGTCCCCCTTCGGGCTCGGTCCCTAATAATAATGATAATAATAATGATAATAATAATGACAAAACACCCAAAGCGGTTTACAGTACGGTTGTCAAGAGTAGAGATGCACCCATAAAATGCTGGTATCGCAGTGGCTGAGTGGAGTTTGCATGTTCTTCCCGTGTGTGGGTGGGTTTCCTCCGGGCACTCCGGTTTCCCCCATCAACCCAAAAACATGCTCCACAGGTAAAATCCTCCAGCTGAGGTCCTGACCAAAGCCGAGCAATAAGATCATGGAAATGGTCCCCGGGCGCCGTCATGAGCTGCCCACTGCTCCTGAAAAAAGGATGGGTCAAATGCAGAGGACAAAACAAAAAACAAAAAAAAACAAGCTATCGGTGCAGATATTGAAAATTTTGATGGATCAGATATCAGTTCAGTCGAGATCAGTTCATAGATTCAAGATTCGAGATTGTTTATTTGTCATATGCAGGATCAACACAAGGTCAACAATGCAATGAAATGCTTAGGATCAGAAGAACCGTTGACTCATTAAGAGTTTTAGTATAAAAATTGGTGTAATAAGTGGATTTCCTGGCCAATGTTGACCCAAAACACCTTGTAATATTGAATTACAAAATAAAATTGTAATATTGAAATACAAAACATATTTGGATAATTGTTTACCATGTGCCGTTTGTGTTTAAAGAAAATATTCAATCGGAACACAAAAAGCTGGAGTAAAAAGTATAGGAAATCAGATACTAATTTACACCAAAACCAATAGAAAATAGAATAGAATACAAAATTGATACTCAGTTTAACAAGTACTGATAAAATCCAGTAAAGATGACAAAATTGGACCTTTCTTGAGCAGTTTTAGACCAGTATCAGACCAGGATCAAGCCTTTCCCTTAGTATTGACATCGAGTTTAAAATTTTAGTATCATGACTAGGGGTGTGCAAAATAATCGTCATGACAATGCAATACTAACTTTCACAATATACTGCATCGATTCTTGATGTCAAAAATCGATTTTTATTAATTAATAATTTAATATTTAATAATTTAATATTTAATATAAATAAATAAATAAATAAATTATTCATTTATTTTTATAAATCCTATGCACTTTTTTCTTTGTGAAAGGGTATTGTTTGTTATGACGGTAGCTACCTCCAAAATGGCAAATGTTTGAACATCATTTTTTGTTTTAGAAAAAATCCTATACACTTTTTTTGTTATTGGTTTGGTTTATTTGTTTTTGTTATTCAATAAATTGAGTTATGAATTGAGTTGCTCAGAGTTATGTATCAGTTGAAGACACTACCCAGATACACAGCCACTGATATTTAAGTTATCCTCTTTTTTTTTTTTGGTACATTTTCACTGAAGTATGTCGAATATATTGCAATGCACCGCAATAATTCAAGTATCGTGATGCATCGTGATAGTATCGCATCGTGGCATATGAATCGTGATTCGAATTGAATCGTGACTTCTTTGCCAATACCCACCCCTAATCATGACCACACTTTACGGTGCATTATTCCTTCACTACCACACTAGCCACTAGGGGTGGGTATTGGCAAAGAAGTCACGATTCAATTCGAATCACGATTCATATGCCACGATGCGATACTATCACGATACTTGAATTATTGTGATGCATTGCAATATATTCGACATACTTAACTCATTGAGTGCCGGTGACGAGTTTTCTCGTCATGTTGAATCCGAACGTTGAGTGCCGTGACGAATATATTCGTCAAGGACGTTTTTCAGCGGGGGTTGCTAGGATACGACCTGGAGCAGCTTTGAAGGTGTAATTCACACTTCCCAACCTGTAGGTGGCGATCTTGTATCATTATTTGCTGATCGGAGACGCGGGAGAGGAGAGGAGTGTAGTGTGTGTACTGTGTGATTGGCGAGTGGAGCAAAATGGTGAGGCGAGTGAACCCGGAAAAGCAGAGGACTGTTGATCAGCGCCTACGGAGCGGTTTGATCGCTTTTGGGACCCAAGATCCCGGATCAGAGGATCACAGAGACACGCAGCGAGGTCGGGGCAGAGATCTGCTCTGGCCGAGGCAGGGGGCGTGTCCTGATCGCGCTGCGCGGAGCAGGGACTCTGATCAGAATTACGACAGCGCCAAAGAAGTTTACTGACTTGGATCCTGCTCTCCAAAGAGGCACGAGATGAGAAGAATTAAGTTTACATGATGCTGCTGTGTGGTAATTGTAATGAATGAAGTTATATGTGTGTGTACGTGCGTGCGTGCGTGTGTACGTGCGCGTGTGTGCGTGCGCTCGCGTGTGTGTAGCTGTGTGTGTGTAAAGGTTTATGCATGGGCTTGTGTGTATGTACATATACGTATATGTGTGTGTGTGTGTGTGTATATGTGTATGTAGGTGCGTGTGTGTGTGTGTGTGTGTATATGTGTGTGTACTCTGAGCCTCAATTTTGTTGTGAAGTGACAAAGTTCTATTTTATATGAAAAGATATTATTATATCCTGTAAACATCTCTTGGCACTATTGATTTGAAGGAATTTTCAATTCACAGAGCCTTATATTCTTATATTTGTAAATAAAAAATGTACTTTGTCATCAAAAATCTCTTTCTCTGTTGTTTTAGATGTTTGAGGTGTCACTAAATCAATAAATATTGACGTCAAAATCACCGATCTGCTTGAAATGACTCTTTGTACAAAATGCTCGTTTTCTCCAATTTTGGTCAGAAAACTGTGTTTTTGCTGAAACTTCCCTATGTTCTACTATCAATTACTTGAGAACCGAAAAGGTTAGAAACATTTTTTTCTAGGTGAAAGAAGAGAGTCTACACTTTATTTTGATGTGTGCCAGTTAAGTGAAAATGTACCAAAAAAAAAAAAAGAGGATAACTTAAATATCAGTGGCTGTGTATCTGGGTAGTGTCTTCAATTGATACATAACTCTGAGCAACTCAATTCATAACTGAATTTATTGAATAACAAAAACAAATAAACCAAACCAATAACAAAAAGGCTGCCATCCTTCCTTGATACTGCCTGAAATCCATTGCTTTGCTGGAAATCAGTTCAACACAATCGAATTGTGAATGCTTTTAACTATTTCCGATGACAACTGCATTTACCTACTATAGATTTATTTATTCATTAATTTACGTATTAATATGTATTTATTTATTACTTATTGAATTTCTCCTTTTATCATTACTTGAATTTCTCCTTTTATCATTACTTATTTATGCTTTTAAACGCTAAAATATGAATTTATATTGTTAAATTACACTTTAATTGTATTGTTGTTAATGTTACCTGTAATGCCCACTTGGTCCTGATGGCTTCTGCAGTTACTCCAGTGTAAACATCTTAACTCTCGTCCTCGGAAAGGAAAGGTCTTATACAGAGCCTCTTTTTCACTCAAATACCTCTTGTTAAGATCCTGGCACATTGTGGTTTTAATTTCCCTTGTCAAGATGGAATCAGTTGGATTGTCTTGGAGCTCGTGGACGAGTTGAGCACGGAGTGGTGCTACAATAGATAGCGTTGGACTGGTCTCCTCTGATATTGCGAGTGTAGCTACTTTCATAGGTTTCATTGCAGCGACGACCTCCTCAGCAGCCGTTATGTCACACTCGGTAAGATGTCCTTCTCAGACTTCCGTATTTCGGCAGACAGGAGCGCATTGGGCACGCACAATGCGCTCCTGTCTTTTAGGGCCCCGGTTTTTAGGGCAACATGTGAACGCACATGTTGCCCTAAAAACCGCTCCAGCATGTAAACACAGCCCGCCGCCGGAAATGCCGCTGGTGTGAAGGCAGTGGCTTTTCCGCTTTTCCGCATTTCCGTTTTTTAAATTAATAATCGATATTTGGCATCAAGAATCGATGCAGTATATTGCGAAAGTTTTGCCTGGAAGAATCCATGACTCATCGCTGTACCAGCGGTGAGTCTGGTAACGCTTGGTCCAGAATGCGCTGCGGTTGCGCGTAGACAGACAGCTAAGTGAACCAATCAGAGATTGCGCCATCTTGATTCAAAACTGAGGAGGAACTTCCGCTGCCTAAGAGTGACTTTGCTGGCAAAGGCGGGTGCACTGACGTCACCATCTTTGAACGAATCAGAATCGCGGAGTTCGTTTTTAACCGGAGGAGCGAGGGTGGAGCGAGGGTGTCCAAATAGTATCGCGCTGTATAGGAAATACAGAGAGATATCATTTGGCTGGCCAGGTAAGTGAAAGTTAGCATCGCGATGCATTGTCATGACGATTATTTTGCACACCCCTACTAGCCACAGCTGCCCTGAGGCAGACTGACGGACCCAAGGCTGCCGGTCTGTGGCATCGGTCCCTCCAGCCACTATCAACACTCATACACACACCACATTCATACTAAGCAATTTGGGAAGTGTCTTGCCAAATTGCTTAGACCAACAGCATGTACTAGAGCCACTGCTGCCCCACTGTGGCACCTTCCCATCCAAATACTAACCAGACGAGATCGGAAATTGACCAGTAGGTATTTAATTAATGATCAGGATTTGTGATTTTTACAAATTGCTAAATTTTATTTTTATTATTTAATTATTTATTTCAAATAATAGTGGTGGATCAATCAAAAGGCATGTAATTGTAATGTATCTGATTTGGGTTGTGTTAATATACTTTCTGCATTTAAGAGTTGCCTTGACAAGAAAATTTCTCTTCTTTGAAATCAAAATCTCATTAGGTTTGTGATTTTGTAAGAAAGGCCTGAAGACAGATGCAGACAATTCAAAGCAACATTTAGAAGAACATTTTAATATTTTAGTTTATTTTATTTATTTTTTTATTGGTAAGAGAAATCACTGCAGGTTATAGAAGTTTTTTAATGGTGATGCTAAAATTTCAATTAGTACAAACATTGTAAAAATACAGTATGTGATAAAATTATTTATTTATGAAGAAACCATTTACATAATTACTATAAAGAAATTTCTGAATTTGGGTCCAATTATACTGTAGTGTATGTTACTTTAGCAGTGAATATGTCAAATCTCGCAAAAATGGTTCCCACTTTTGTATTTGAGTTTGAATCCGCCAATGGATTTGAGCCATTGAACCAATCACAGGGCAGTTTGATGGTTTGTGGAAGCCAAAATGAACCAAAACAAGCTTGGCGCTAGGGATCATACATTGGCCGCGGCTATATTTTAGCACAAATATGATGATTTTGTTGTGGACGCGTTAGTGAAAGGAAATCATGTCTAGTCTTTTCTCTCTATTCAGCAAAAGTTTGCTCCACTGTTTTGACAGTTCAACCAGCCAACATGAAGTATTCCAGTATTTGAGTTGCTTTCAGCGAGAGTTATGGACAAGGCAAGATTTCACGCGACAAGAATTTGCAAGATTAAAGTGCCACAAGATTTTGCACAGATGTAGAATGACTTTGTGAGAGTTTTTTCCACTTAGTTTTACAGCTGGTATATGGACAAAAAAGCTCACAGACTGGCGAGTTTCCCTTCCTGAAGCTGTAGTTCCAAAAAAACATAACAAAACCCAAATACAAAAAACATTCCTACAATAGTAACTGTCAGAAAAATCACCTTCTCTGAAAACACAAACGAAGTCAGCAAAGAACCACAGCAAACCACGTATTTAAATTTTACTTGCAAGGGGAGACAGACATCGAGCAGAATGGTCAGCAGCCTTTCACCGCTGGGCTGTTCCTTCTTGCCTCTTTTATTGATTCACAGATGGATGTACACAAATATGTATATTTCACATGATAAAACAACATGCCTTCTTTCCCAGAAACTCAAAACCTTGACATTTAATGTTGCTGATTACAATGCAACTTCTTTCTCACTCCCTTTCCCGGATCCCGTAACCTTGAGACATAATATTTATAAATACATTTAAGTTGATCAAAACACATGAAGCAATGATAACACATTAATGGTTATTCTAACAATAACCAAAATATTACTGAAAATTAACAGCAAAATGTATTTATTAAAAAGAATTTCTAAATCTCATCTTGTCTCGTAAACCCAGTCTCATTCCATCCTTGTGTCAGTGATCCTAGACTAATAATGCTTAGTTGTGTTTCATTTGTGTTTTAATAGTTTTAAAACACAACTGAAACTATGGCTGAAAACCAACCAGTCATGTGACCACTAGGCTTTTGTTTGTGCTGCTTGTATTGTATGTTGTATTTTTATGTACAGTGGTACCTCACCTTACGAAATTAATTCGTTCCAGAAGTGGTTTCGTAATGTGAATTTTTCGTAAGTTGAGTAGCTATTTCAATGGAAAAGGCCTGATCCGTTCCAAGGTTTTTTTTATACTGTAACTTTTTTTAATAGTGTAACATTTGTGTTCTGCATCCTGATTGGAATAAACCAGGTCTAGACCAGAACTAAACCAGGTCTAAACCTGGACTGGACCTGGACTAAACCAGGATTATCCCGGGACATGGCAGTGCCGTTGGATGAGCGCGTTGCTTGTGTCTCCGCGCTCCTTGCGCGTTCCGCACTAGAGCTAAGAGACCGAGAAAGATGCTCTTTCAGCGGGAATAAGAGCGGGGCGGGGCGGGCTCTGGTTCTATCTGACCTCCAGAGCCGGGGGGCTGACACTGTGAGCTAACAGGCCGAGAAAGGTGCTCTATCGGCAGGCAAGACCGCGGGGTCTCGCTCGGGGCGGTTCTATGTGACTTCCAGGTCTAGACCAGAACTAAACCAGGTCTAGACCAGAACTAAACCAGGTCTAAACCAGGACCGGATCAGGTCCAGACCCGGACCAAACCGGGACCAGACCACGACCAGACCAGGATTAAATCGGGCCGAGCACATTCTTGAGCCGTGTCTACCCCCACGCTTCACTATCAACACATTCCATTGAAAATCTATGAAAGTTCGAGTGCTCAAACGAGAGAGAAATGCGAGAAAAGCCCAACTCCAGTCTGAAAAAGCGTAGAATGTGTGTGGTGAGGCATTTACAGCCCTAAAACATGTAGAACAATTGCAAAATACAAAGTTGTCCTACCTCACGGACCTCTCCCACCGCGGGCCACCTCTGGAACCTAACCCTGTGTGTGTTGATAAAGTGTATTTACATTTCGGGGCGTGCATCTGAACGCGCATTAATTGAATTTTTGAGATTTCGCGTTTCGTAACTTGAATTTTCTTTCGTATCTAGAGACCAAAATTTGACGTGAAGGCTTTTCGTAACTTGGATTTTTCATATGTAGGGTCTTTCGTAAGGTGACGGACTGTATTTGCCTGCCTAGGGACTACGGATGAAAACTAGCTTTGTAGCTAAAATTCGGCATATTTACATTTGTTTGTGTTTTATACTTATGTTCATTAATGTGCATGGTCCCTATCAAATAAATAAATATTGTTGAAATTCAGTTCAAATTAACATTCAAACCAGTTTCATCCACCCGTACCCACACTTGGCATTTAATAGAGACACCCGCCCTTCCTTCTGTCGCCCCATATCTTCCACACCCCAACCAATAGACGGCCAATCAGAGCCCATCTGCATAGTCATATTTCACAGTCATTCCATGTTTGTTCAGAGCTGGAGGGAGCCCTGGTCTAGACAGAACCATCACGGAGCTGCCTGAGCGAAGAGGAGACACTGATGACTCCTGACAAGAGCTGTCGGATGAACAATCTCACCACCTCTCATTAACAAGCCGCTGAAAATTGAAAATCATGATTACATCCCTGTAGTTTTTGCATCACCGTTTGAAAGTGCCGTGCCCCAAAGGAGGAGAAGAGGCAAAATTAAAGAGGGGGGTATTATGCACGACTTTTATAATGTTGTTCCCTCATCAATTATACAGCTCTGGAAAAAAAAAAAAAAGAGACCACTGCAAAATTATCAGTTTTTCTGATTGTACTAATTATAGGTATGTGTTTGGGCTAAAGGTTTTTGTTTGAGTCTATAAACTACTGACAGCATTTCCCCAAAATTCCAAATAAAAATATTATCGTGTCAGAAAATGACAAATGCTCAAAATAACAAAAAAGATGCATGTTTTCAGACCTCAAATTCATTTTAAAACAACATAATACTAATGTTTACACTTCAGAAATCAATATTTGGTGCAATAACCCTTATTTTTAATCACAGTTTTCATGCGTCTTGGCATGCTCTCAAGTCTTTCACATTGTTTTTGGGTGACTTTATTCCACTCCTGGTGCAAGAACTGAAGTAGCTCAGCTTTGTGTTTGTGTTGGAATGGCTGTAATACATGTAGAGATGCTAATTTCAGAAAAACAAAACAAAACAGTGGTCTCTTATTTTTTTTCCCAGAGCTGTATGTCATCCATGCATGTTTTCAGTAATTTAGCGACCTCTCTCGGGCCCTATTCGAGCCCTCCTTACTGTTAGCTGTAAGATTCTGTCCAATACTCAGCCCACAAGCCAACGTCATTCTTGCTCTCACACGACAATTCTCCGTAAATATACAAAAGCTTGATGCAAAACTGTATACAACAAGTTGACAAACTGGATGTGATGTGCTGTAGTTTCATTATTGGGATGCATGCTGACTATGTTGTGATACCGCTTTGAAGGGGGACTGACTTAGCGTGGAGAGCAAAGGAAGAGAAGACTGAGGGCCCGTCCACCCGACACCTTTTTTTTGGTGGAAACTGAGAAGTTTTTATTTGTTTTGGTCTTTCGTCCACATGACGTCGGCATTTTGGGTAGGCGAAAATTGTGTTTTTTGAAAACGGACTCCAGAGTGGAAAAATCTTAGAAGGTCGAGGTCGTGTGGACGAGCAAAACGCAGCTTTTCATCTGGACACGAATATTTACTGATCCGACACTTGTATGGATACAAATTTTTTTCAACCCGCATAAAAAAAATAATCCAGGAGCGTTGTCGTGTGGAGAGTCCCAAAAACAAAAGTGAAGCTTGTTAAAGATCCCATGACATGGTACTTCTTGATGCTTTTATATGGCTCCTTAATGGTTCCCTAATACTGTAAATGAATCCTTCTTCAAAATCAACACTCAGTGCATGAGAAACAGAGATAAAATGAGAAAGAGTAATAAATATTTCTCTCAAACACTTTATTCTGGGCGTTGTTGCTTGAATGCAAATGAGGAGAAAAGAGCTGGCCTATATTGTAGAGGGTGGGGGTGTGGCCAAACTCTCCGCTCTCCGGCTGTCAGCTCTCAGCTGATCCATTTCTGTGTTTTTGCACGGGGGAGAGATTTAAAGCGTTCCATTGAAAAATAAACACATTTCCACAGAAAATAAAATTAAACCACTGCTGTTCAAAGGTCCAGAGGCTCAGATAAAGGACTTCCGAGCCTAGAAACACTCGGACGTGCCTCTAGGCAAATAAAAAAACGCATTTCGCATTGCCTAGCGCATTCGCAGTCCAAACTCTCTGGGCGTGATTTACAGAGACGCTGAGTACAGACAGACGGGGGTGGAACTGCATTTGCATTTCTTTTTTCGATCTGACGTCAATCAGGTGCCTTGTTCAAAATCGCCCGTTTGAGCTCCGATTTTTTTGTAACGCAGAAAAGGATCGCAAATGCTCAGTTTAGACATTTCGCAACTTTTAACCATGGGGGGTGGGGCCTAAACAGGGTAGGGGAGCTCACATTAACTTTCAAAAATCTCAGAAAGTGAAAATTTCATGCCATGGGACCTGTAATACTTTGTTTTTGGTGAATGTTGAATCTAGCATTTTCAAAACAATAACAAGTAACATGATCTAAATATATATGTTATGTGTCAGCCCCCATGTAAGTAATACTCCCTCTTTAAGCCAGAATATGAAAGTGCTTGAGTATGATGGTTCGGAGATGTTGCCGTGGCTTCTGGATAATAAATGAGCACGGCAATGAGAGTGCCATGATGGCGGATTTCTGGAAATGCTCTGATTTGAGTCATCTGTCAAAGCCTGCAGTCAGACAGGCAGCCTCTCACTCCAGCTGACAGACGGCGTGTGCAATCAAAAGGAAAACACATTTGAATAAGTATTTCTGACATGGTTATGGGAAGGTTTCTCAAGTATAACTGTTTAACTGACACATGACCGTTTGTCCTCAAAGACCAACTGAATTTGCCTGCTTTCTCATAAGGGAGTTCAATTAACAGGTAGATTGGCAACCCAAACCAAACTAACCTAGGAGTGTGCGACATGCCAAAAAAAAGATATCATGATTTATTTGAAGCCAGATCATCATTTCGATTTGATCACAATTCATGTAAACTATCTTTACAGTATATTGCACTGAAGAGGCAATTAAAGTAATTTGCTTCATTGCATTTGGCGAAAACCACCTGTAACTCACGGTGAGTTTTTACTAAAGCTGTCTTTAAGAGGAAAGCAGCCAATCACGATATGATTTTACCAAAATTGCATATCATCACAGGAATTAAATTATGATTTGTTTTTCATCATTGTTTTTTTTTTTTTTTTTTTTTTTTTTTTTTTTTTGTTTTTTTTTTTGTTTTTTTTTTGTTTTTTTTTTTGTTTTTTTCCATCACGGGGCGGCAGTAGCTCAGTTGGTAGAGCATATGTCTCGTGATCCAGGGGTTGGTGGTTCGAATCCCGCTCTTGACGGTTGACCGCATATGATCCCAGCTCCCACAGATGAGCGCTGCCGTTGTGTCCTTGGGCAAGACACTTAACCCCACCTCGCCCCCATGGCAGAAGATACATCAAGGCCTGTTGTGACGTGAGCCGTCCTCCTGTGGACCCACCACCCGCGGAAGGATTCATGGGGGCTGGTGCATTGTGTTCTGGGCAGCAGAACACTGCTTGGACTGCTGCCCCCGCGACCCAGAAAATGGAAAAGCGGAAGAAAATGAATGAATGAATGTTTTTCATCACCATATTGCCCTTCTCTAACCTGAACCACATCTGATAAACGGTATAGATAAGAAAGTAATTTACAGTAGGCTATACAATTTAGCATAAAGAAGTGTTCTCCATTTCACTGCCTTAACCATAAGAATATTAATCTATTAAAAAACTTAAAAAGTCTTGTAAGGCTCATATGGTTGCTGTAGCACTTACTGTAACTTGGTCTACGTTCAGACTGCGGGGCTTAAAGCTCAATTCAGATTTTTTTCGAGGTCGTTCACATTTCCAGTGTGAACTTTAAACGCCCCAAAAGTGTCCCGCATGTGCCTTGGAGGACACAACGACGTCACATGCAGCGAGCGTGCTCAGTATTTACGGAAGTAGCCTAAAAATGGACACTAGCATTGAGCGCCTGGAGATTTTAAAGCTGCTGTCGTACCAGAGCCAGAACATGTACAACTTATTTGTACATAAGCGGCACGGTAGCAGAGTGGTTAGTGCTCTTGCTTCACAGCAAGAAGGTTCCGGGTTCGATCCCCGGGTCGCCCAGACCTTTCCGTGTGTGTTCTGTGTGGCGTTTGCGTGCATGGTCTGGGTTCGATCCCCGGGTCGCCCGAGCCTTTCTGTGTGGAGTTTGCATGTTCTCCCCGTGTCTGGGTGGGTTTCCTCCGGGCACTCCGGTTTCCCCAACCAACCCAAAAAACATGCACCATAGGTACCTCCAGCTTGGGTCCTGACCAAGCCGAAGCAAGAAGATCATGGAGATGGTCCCCGGGCGCCCTAATGTGTGTGCTGCCCACTGCTCCTAATATGTGTGTATATGTAGGATGGGTTAAAATGCAGAGAGGAATTTCTCCAGTGTGAGATCAATAAAGTTCACTTCTTCTTATTTGTTTTAAGGATGAGATTGAGAAGAACAAGGTTTTTGGCCTTGGGGTTTTGTGGGGCAGTGGCAGCAACGTCCGTAGAAAGGAACGTGTTGGTGCTGAGAGTCAGACCTCTCAAGTTTTGAAGTTTGGTAGGGGGGCAGTTTTGAATTGCTTAACAAAATTTCAGCGTGAGAAATACCATGTATGGCGTGTGAGCGTGTGAACATGTCGAATTGCGTGTGTCACACTCTCAAAGCGTGAAACTTGAGAGCCCTGCTGAGAGTGGTGGGATTGCTATGTGTTTTGCTGCTTCACTGACACGGACTTCATACACAATTTTCGTATGACGAGAAGAACATTTGTGTACATTTGTGAGCGCCTACTTGTCTCTATTCTCGCTTGTTGATGGTCAGATGAATGCGACCTGGCCGTTCAGACTGAAGTCGCATGCCAAAAGATTTTTAGTTTTAGGACCACATATCCAAGTGGCCTTGGTCGCATTTGAAAAAATCGAATCTGTGTCGTTCAGACTGTCGTTAGAAGATCAGATACAGGTTGCATAGAGGCAAAAAAAAATCAGATTTGGGTCACTTCAGGCTGCAGTCTGAATGTAGCCATATTTAGCTACGTATCATTAACCAAAACAAACACAGTTGAATCTACAGTCGTGTACACAGACTTACTAGCCAAAGAAAATCTAACCTATCTAAAATGCAACCATCCATCGATAGGTCATTGCTTTGCCTTGAGTGTTCCACAGTTGGCCTTTAACTTATCTGTCTCCTATCTCCATGGAGTTACGAGTTGGGTCTATGGAAAGACAACTAAAAGTACTAAAACTCCACTAATGAAGAAGTACAGTTCTCCTATTTTGAGACTAGCTTTTGCCAGGTTAGGTTATATTTATGTCCATAAAATTCAGCATTTTTTTCTGTGTTCTGTGCGGTATGACAATAATAATATGCTGCTGTAGATATTTTCAACAGCATTCTCTGTGCTGCTTGAACTAAGACGGTGAGTCAGAATGGCCCACGGACATAGCCGAGTTACAGCAATAATTAAAATGAAAAAATTAAAATCCTTAGAAGCCAGTGGAACGATGTGTGTCCAGCTGTAGAAAAGACACAAAATGAACACTTGAATCATATTAGAGATAGTCATTGAGAGCTGCGCTGTATTCAAACTTTGTCAATTAAATAGGGTTGCAGCTAGGGCAAGGCAATACAGTGATAAATATTGAATTGTGATCTTATGCCTGTGACGATATGCTTTTTTTTATTTAATGCAGCTCTAGTCAAAAACAGACCCACTCCTCCTATTGGTCAGCCTCCATCATGATCCGAGTGAGGTGAAAACAGAAACAGCTTTAGCTTAAGTTACCTCTTAAAGACTGTATAAAAGATCTACATGAATTGTGATTAGGGATGCAAATTATCGGTTAATTCATTAACTGATAGTTGATTGACCTTATCGGTCGATTAACGATTAACTGATAAGCGGTGTTTTTCACCTGAATTTTAGTGTTTCAATAGGGTCTTTAAGAATATAAGCTATAGTAACATAACACTGAGTCATAAATATATCATAGTATTATTATATTGTATATTCCTCAATTAATTATTCCTTAGTAAAAAGCAGACAAATGTATTGATGCTGAATAACAAAATACAGTAATCCCTCGCTCTATCCAATTTTTTTTTTTATAGTGTAAAATTTTTTTTATAGAGTAACATTGTGTTCTGTCCTGATTGGCTAAGAGACTAGACCAGGACTGAACGTGGACTGGACCAGGTCTGAACCAGGTCTGGACCTGGACTGGACCTGGACTGGACCGGGACTGGACCGGGTCTAGACCTGGACTAGACCAGGATTAAACCACTGGGGCGCGTGCTGGTTTCGCCGCTCCCCGCGCTCCGAGCCGCAGGCCAGCCGCGCGGGGCTCGGGGCTCGGGGCGCGGGCCGCGGCGAAACCAGCAGCGGCACGCATTCCGGGTTAGATCTCGCCTCGCGCTTACACCGGGGCTGCTGAGCAGTGCCGTTGGCGCCTGCGGTCGGCTGTGAGTCGATCTAGGCGCAGCGCGGTTGCCTTGTTTCATGACCACGCGGGTGCGCATGTCCGCGTGTCCGCGGTTAGCGGTTAATTACAATTAATGCATTTTGATCGACCAACGTCTTAATCGACAATTAACCGTTAATCGATTAATTGTTGACATCCCTAATTGTGATAAAACTGAAATCATGATCTGGTGCTTAGAAAACAGTGATATGTTTTTTTTTTCTATATTTCCAACTGTGTGTAGAATCCCTCAGTCGTCCAGGTAGAATCGCCGTGGCGCCGTGACTTTCCGCTTTTTTCATGATTGGCCACTTTCATCCCTGAATACAGTGAACCCTCGCTGTATCGCGGTTCACTCTTCGCGGCCTCGCTGTTTCGCGGATTTTTTTTTCCAATTTTTTTTTTTTTTTTTTTCAATTTTTTTTATAGTGTAACTTTTTTTTACAGTGTAACATTCTGTCCTGCGCCCTGATTAGCTAAGAGACTAGACCAGGACTAAACCAGGTCTAAAGCAGGTCTAAACCAGGACTAAACCAGGTCTAAAGCAGGTCTAAACCAGGTCTAAACCAGGACTAAACCAGGTCTAGACCAGGGATGGTAGGGACAGAGTCTCTGATTTCCTTCACGAGAGCGCCTGGGTGACAGGAGGTGTGGCCTTTGTTTACTTGCACGAGCCATGGAAGAGACTGAGTGCGAGCCGGACCATGGAAGAGCCAAGAATCAACATGGACGGGCCTGGCCCGGATGCCGCGCGGCGTCCGGGGGAGCCACATTCGAGGGAGCCGCAGAGGGGGGAGGACACTCGCGCGCACAGAGGAGACAGTGGCTCTTCCCCGTGAGAGGACGAGAGGACGAACCCGACCCCGTCCTAGAGAACTGTGGAGTATTGGCGACGCATTGATAGCGGTCTGATTTTGGAGCCGGGGTGAAATGCAACCAACTCTTGTGAGCGCAGGTTGGTCTTACCTGGTCTTGTGGTGCTCAGAGGCGTCTGTTAGCGGTTTGGCACTGTTAGCATTGGCTTGAGTCTTGCCCAAAATGATATCCAGGTCGCTTTCCACTCGACTTTCGCACATGGCATGGATATGTGGTACCAAAACAAACACACGTGTCCGCGCGCACGTGTCCGCGCGCACGTGTCCGCGTGTCACGTGCCCCCCCCCCCCCCACTATTAATATATTTTAATGAAAATCTACAAAAGTTTGAGTGTTTAAACAAGAGAAAAATGTTAATACCAGACTCAGAAAGGTGTATAATGTGTCTGGTGAAGCGTTTTCAGCCTTAAAACATGTAGAATAATTGTAAAATATAAAATTGTCCTACTTCGCGGATTTCACTTATTGCGGGCTATTTCTGGAACCTAACCCCCGCGATAAACGAGGGTTCACTGTACACGTATTTAGCCCACCCAAATTTTCATTCTACTCACTCCAGAGTAGAATGGAGTGAGTAGCCGCTCACGGCCGCTCGCGGCTGGCCTGCCCCGAGCGGCAGGCCAGCCGCGCGGGGCTCGGGCGAAACCAGCAGCGGCACGTGGTGGTTTAATCCTGGTCTAGTCCAGGTCTAGACCCGGTCGAGTCCCGGTCCAGTCCAGGTCCAGTCCAGGTCCAGACCTGGTTCAGACCTGGTCCAGTCCACGTTCAGTCCTGGTCTAGTCTCTTAGCCAATCAGGACAGAACACAATGTTACACTATAAAAAAATGTTACACTATAAAAAAAAAAATTGGATAGAGCGAGGGATTACTGTATTTTGTTATTCAGCATCAATACATTTGTCTGCTTTTTACTAAGGAATAATTAATTAAGGAATATACAATATAATAATACTATGATATATTTTTGACTCAGTGTTATGTTACTATAGCTTATATTCTTAAAAACCCTATTGAAACACTAAAATTCAGGTGAAAAACGCAGCTTATCAGTTAATCGTTAATCGATCGATAAGGTCAATCAACTATCAGTTAATGAATTAACCGATAATTTGCATCCCTAATTGGCACTGATCCCTTTCCTCCATATGACACACACACATTTTCTAACTACTCATCAAATGGATTAAGTCTAGCCCTTCTCCAGAGGTGCTGTGAACTGTACCTCTGCTCTGGCATCGATCTCCAGTAAAAGGGCGAGCTGGACTTATTACATTCTCTACACAGCTAAATAAGATTACAAGTTAATTCTGCAGAACCGGGGCTTGTTAAATGGGATGCTAGTTTTCAGCGCCTGTCTGGTTGTTGTTCCACGCATACAGATTAACGGGGTTTTGTTTCATAGTGAAGCGGCTCACGGTGCAGCCTGGTCGATAGAATGGACAGGTGCTTAAAGAGTGATTTCACTGCTGGACTCACAGTCTGTGGTGTCTGATAGCCAACGGAGATGAATGTGTATGGACTCTGATGTTTTACTGGTGTTTTCACGTGAAGATGAGGTTATAGCAAAACTCTCTCAAAGTACAAGCATGTCTGAGATGCTGTTGATTATGATATCAGTGCATAACGTAGTGAATCTGAATTGCTGGCTCAAACCATTTTAAAGTTTTTGGTCGCATTATCTGATTTTAAAACTGTGATTAGAGGAAGTTTGTAATTAAATCTAATTAGTTCCTAGCTTTCCAAATCACTTGGCACATCGTTAATATTCAGATGCATGATTTTATTTTGTGTGTAAATCTAGATATTCTTTTTTCCTACTGCAAAGTGAGACCTTCTACTGCTGTCTTTGTGATAGATAAAATACGTTATTATTAGATGCAGACAGCACACAGCAGTTTCATTTTGTCAGATGGTTTATTTCAAGACCAACAAAACAAAAAGATTACTACTGTATCCACCGACCCCCATATTTTGAAACTTGTACAATGTATGTATTATAAACTTGTGCCACATTGGACAATGAAGTAAATCATTCAAAATGTTGCATTTGACATATAGGACTAACTGAGCCACCATATTATTAAAAAGGCTAGGAACATTTATGTTAAGTTTGTATTTGTTATTTAAGCTATAAAAACAACATAAAAAAAAAAAACATCATTAGTTAAGCGGTCAGATCCACTGACCCACAGGTTGGCAGTGTGATTCCAGCAGCTCCCAAAGATGAATGCTGCTATTGTGTCCTTGGGCAAGACACTTTGCCCACCCACCTCACCCCCACAGTCTGCATACACTGGTGTGTGAATGTGTGTGTGAATGGGTGAGTGGCTTTGAGTGCCTTGAAGGTGACCATAACTGCACTGTCTTTTAATCTGTATTTGTTTTTAAAATGTATTTTTACACAGTTTTTATTTTGTTTTATCTTGTTTTTATGTGCTGTATTATTTAATAAATGTATTTAATAGCTTGATGTACGGCGACCTTGAGAGCCTTGAAAGGCGCCTAACAAATAAAATGTATTATTATTATTATTATTATTATTATTATTATTATTATTATTATTAAGGTGGAAAAGTGCTATATAAAAATGTGACCATTTAATAGCAGAAATAGGAAAATTATAATTTGAGCAAATTCAGCACGTAGTCTGAGGGCCATCAAAAATTGGTAATAGATTTAGCCCCCGGGCCATAATTTTTTTTTTTTTTTTTTATATATTTCTATAAGTGAATAACTTATAGGGCCCATTACACTATTTTCTGATCTGTGTTATAATGCAATTCCCTCATCAGAAACATACATGGAGTGTTTTGTTTCATTCACACAGCACACAAATCCTGCATATTTAGGCTTCAAAGACACTGTTCCACCTGATGTCATGTGGTAATACAGGAACTCCATACACCTTCACTAGAATAATTCGGATAATTTCAGCCCTGGAATTGCCAGTCTCTACTGAACTAAATGTGAAATGTAGCTGTTCACTTGAAACCTACAGCTCCATGACAGGGTGGAACAGAGCAATTTAAGATTTGGAGATGTAGGCAGACTAATAATACAGGATTACTCATAACATGTGAATGGAACAAAACACAATTCCCAAGATATTTTTGATGAGTTAACAACATTATAACATGTCTTAAAGCTCATAAGAGTCAATTGTGCGTAATATAGGCTTTTAAAGAGCAAGTTCAATTGGATTTGTGACTACTGATTGAATCCCGTAAGATTTTACATCGTATTTCACCAGGATTTGAAAATGGATAGCCTATGCATGCACTGTTACTGCTGTATGATACACCGTTGTGACTAGGGATGCAAATTACCGATTAATTCATTAATCTATAGTTGATTGACCTTATCGATCGACTTACGATTAATTGATAAGCGGCGTTTTTCACCTGAATTGTAGTGTTTCAATAGGGTCTTTAAGAATATAAGCTATAGTATACATAACACTGAGTCAAAAATATATCATAGTATTATTATATTGTATATTCCTCAATCCTTAGTAAAAAGCACACAAATGTATTGATACTGAATAACAAAATACATTATTTATGGAAAATAAATTGAGGATGTTTTTTGTAAAAGCTCCGTGATATGAAATGATAAAAAAAATGAATTTATCGGGGAAAACATTTCACTCACACACGCGCACACACACCGGCACACGGGCCGGACAGCGGGCTACTTCTACTGTGCTTTCACGTGGAGCCTGCTATGCGGCCCGGAGCGGAGGAGCACGTGCAGCGCGCCGCGCACGTGTTCACGCAGACAGCAGGACGCGGAGTGAACCAAGCCGCAAAAATTGGGTTCGCAGGAGAAGATTTTGCACTGCTTCTAGATCCGGCCGCGGATGTAACGCTATGGTCCTTCTCGCGAGTGGGTTTGCATCTCGTGTTCACCCTCTCCTCTAGCGATTAGTTACAATTAATGCATTTTAATCGACCAACGTCTTGATCGACAATTAATCGTAAGACAATTAATCGTAAGTCGATTAATTGTTGACATCCCTAGTTGTGACACTTTTATAATTGGACATTTCCTTCTTCTGCCCAGAATGAAGTTTATTACATTTCAAGTGGCACGTTTCCAGAACTACCACAACCACTGATTTGTGTGAAATATGACTTCCACAGTTTAAATACCATTATTCTCTCAGCATGATTAGAAAAATATGCAGCGTCTTGTGATAGTTACACAATTATAATTATGCCGTTTTTAATTAGAAGTGCACATTTGCTCTGTGCTTCTCCTCCTCACCATACGCCTTGGTTATCAGCTCTGCACAGTTAGCAAAAAGAAACACAAAATTTGCACATAATGACGGCAAATCTATCACAATTATTTGTAGTGCCCAGCCTGATCAATTGCAATTATTCGCCCATTTCTCAAAGTTGAAATGCCTGACATTGCTTTGTCGCTCTCGGAAAGAATCAATGTCTTTTTAACAAAACAAAGGAGTTATTTGTGTCTTGTCCAAAGTCAATTGAAAGTTGTATACTAAAATGAGAAGTCATATCAAATTTCAAGTCTAAAGGCGCACTGTGTAACATTTTTATGGAGGGTCTGCCACCTGCTTGTCTCCATGGAGATATTATTCTTTTGTCTGGAATGTCCTGGTATGGCATTAAACATCCATCTTGCATTAACTCAATAACATGTTTTTTTTTATTGACCTAAAATCGTGCAATCTTACTGTGAGTGGGCTCGCCTCACTACAGATCAGCCTTATAATCTGGTTCTGGGGTGTCACCTGTTGTTTCTGTAGAGATAAATGAGTGTAAGGCCATACTGTGGAACATTCCAGGCCATATCTCCATGGAGAGAAGTGGGTGATGGACCCTCCACCAGAAAAAGTTACACATTACACCATTAAATCGGCATCACAGACCTCTCTCTCTTAGTATCAAAGTTAAGTTTAAAATTTTTGTTTTGTGACAATGATACAACAAACACAATCATCTGCCACAATCATCTGCATTATCAGCAGTGTCCACCAGCACTCTAGCCAGAACTGAAGAAGCAGCTTGGATGAGCTGCTTCTTCAGTTTATTCGACCAAATAAACTTTTGTCCAGTTGACAAATTGAATTTCTCCTTTTGTCAGTGCACCATTAAGCAAAATCCTGATTTCTGTAGTTGTTGGGGTGATTGTGGTGCAGGAATTTCCCCCAAAACCTTGCCTTAATCTCACCATATGAGATTAGTTTGGGCCTCTGCCACTGACTATGCTGTAAGAATATGCAGTAAATTTTAGGCAGCTGGTTGTGTTTGTTGTATCATTGTCACAAAACTAAAATTTTAAACTTAATTTTGATACTAAGAGAGAGATCTGTGATGCTGATTTTTATAGTAACAGCAGTAGATTAAGTTTAGGCTTAAGGCTTTATTGGTCTCACACACAATGACACACAGTGACACACGGGAGAAATTTGACTTCTGCATTTGACCCATCCTTTTCAGGAGCAGTGAGCAGCCATCTTTTTTCGGCGCCCGGGGGGCAGTACCGTGAAGGGTCTTGCCCAAGGACCCACACTGGTTAGCTCATTGCCTGGGGGGGACAATAGAATGTCATTCTCCACATAAAATCAGAGTGATTCAAAGTCAAAGTTAACTTTATTGTCAATTCTGCCATATGTGTTCGACATACAGTGAATCGAAATTCCGTTTCTCCCTGGCTGAGCAGTGCAAAAAAGACAGTGTACATAATACAATATAAAGACAATACAAAGACTATCTAAGATAAAATCTAAGAGCAGTGCAAAGAGTAAATACCTATTTACAGACGTCCAAAAATGCGCAGTGTGCATCAAAATGTGCAATAGAATGTGCATTGAAAAATAAAGATAAAAATAAATGTGCAACAGTAGTAGTAGTAGTAGTAGTAGTAGTAGTAGTTAGTAGTAGTTTCTTTAATGTGTGTAATGTTACTAGTTCTGATATAGATCAAGAAATTATATGCATTGTATTTTTTTTTCACATGAGTATGTTGTTTCAGCAGGAGTTTTAGTATGAATTAGAACGTGGGTATTGCATTTTTGATAACCATGGTTTGTTATCACAGACTAATTGTAACATTTTCTTTCTGTCCTTTTTACCTCCTTAAAAGATTGGTGTGTTAGTTTCATAATTTCATTGTAGTTAGCACTCTGACTAGAACTGAAGAAGCAGCTTGGATGAGCTGCAAAACATATTCGACCAAATAAACTTTTGTCCAGTTGACAAATTGAATTTCTCCTTTTACCATGGATTCTACCTGGATGACTGAGGGATTATACACACTCCTTAAAAGAATTAGAAGGCCCAGTAGTTTTTGATTATATTGCTCTATAATCCTCCCTGGGACCTCTATGCTCTATTGGAAACTTTATTCACTAAAACATTGTAATTAAATGTTAGCTATTGTCTATTACCTTGTTTGCAGGGATCCCTGGTTTTAAGATTATAATGTTCCGCACATAACATAGTAATGCCAGATAGTAAAACAGCCAGTCCCCTCACTCACTTTTGCCTGGATTGTGAAGTCTGGAGGGATTTGAGTGTGTCCCTCATTGGTGGAGGGGATCCCAGATGCCTGAAGAGGGGGACAAGGGCGTTGGGGACAAGCTTTCATCTTCTGCCGCTGGGAGCTGGATTATATTTGGTTTATAAATGAAAGCAGAGGAGGAATTCTCGTGCGCTTGTTCAAGAAACTTTTTATCCAAAGACGGTGACAGTCAAAAGAGGCCAAGAAAGTCAAATGCTGTCAGAAAAAAGTACTGAAGAGTAAAGTTTGAGAAGGGGCGTCAAAAATCGTCCGTTAAAATGGAAATCCCTCATGATGTGGCAGTCGTGCAAAACTCGCATAGAGATATCGTTGGGGTTCATATGACGTCACAACATTCTCTTGGCCAGTATTATTGCACCGTGTAACATGTCTGCTGGTCTCCATGGAGATGTGCCTAAAATGTTCCGCAGTATGGCCATAAACGTATGAATCTCAATGGATACTTCCAAGCCAAATTACATCTTAGATTTGTGGAGAAGCGACCCCACTCACAGTAAGATGTTTTTCAAGCAATAAGTAACACCTGTAGTGGAATAAACACAAGAGAGATTTGTTTAATACCATACTGTGAATAAGTTAACATCTCGATGTAGACAAACAAGTTGAGGACCCCCTTCCGAAAAGTTACACATTGCACCTTTAATACATAAGTGCTCTTGGGTGTAGTCACTAAAAGAAATTATCAGGAATTGTGCGTTTATCCTGTGTGTGTTTCAAGTCAAAGTACAATATAATCGGTAGAGAAAACTGGCTCTGGAAGTATGACATCTGAAAACCACCAATATTAGCAAAGCAATGTTAAAAAGTGGACTACTGAGTCACTTTTTGTAAATACATCTATCACTCTAATGTCAGGAGACGTTTGAATGAATACTAAGGCTGTGTCCCATTTCTCTGTCTTACCCCTTTCCCTTTATCTACGTCTTTGTCTTGCCCCTCGATGCCGAGCTGAGAGGGCTCGGGGTACGAATGTTCCCCTAAGAAATGGGACACCACTCGATTACCATTTGCGTCATCATCCCTTGCCTCTACCTGGCTGCTACGTCTACAGAGACAACAATAATTGAGGCAAACAAACGTAAACAAATGTCAAGGATTATCAGGTACCTCAGCTCGACAAAAGAACTAGCTTATTTATGCATGGAAGTTGATGAAAACGATAACGTCGGCTAAACAGACATCACTACAATTAAAACCGCAACAACAGTTCACTAAAAGTAACGTAGAACATAAGCGTCATAATTGTAAACCATGCTAAACTGTTAATCGATAATTACAACTGCTGAAAATACATCTATGAGACTCCTTGGCTGGTCGATGTGACGCTGCCATCCTGATCCCAAAACCTGCCTGAGCTTGTAGGTGTACCCCTTCGTTTCAAGTCTGGCCGAGAGCTTACTTAATTTCAAGGGGTATGTAGCCCTCGGTCATAGCTTTATCCCTTGATCAAAATTAGAATCGGGACACCCCTTGCCCTCACATGAACGCGCAAAACCAAGGGGTAGGGGTAAGACAAAGGGGTAAGATAGAAAATGTCTGTTAATTTTAATATTAGGCTAAATTCTATGTTTTGTGATGTAAGAATCCTGAGTTCTGTTCTTTAAAAAAATCAGAAAGCCTGAAGATATGATCTGCTGACAAACTCAAAGATATGTCAAACAGCAGGTACTAAATATAGTAGCAGAAGGCAATTAAAAAGTATGTTATTTTTACCAAAACAAATCACTGTATCAACTTTCTTCTCATGTCATTATGTTTATTGGCTTGTTTTACAAAAAATAATGAGACCGTGACTGCCACAGTGCATTAAACATGGGTTTCAGCTTCCTGTTTATAAGCAGTGTCTTTAGGACTTTTGGCCATTCAAAAGACAGAATATTTTGTTATGTGTTTTGTTAATTGCTATGCCAATGGTGTCATCTTTTCATCACTCTGAAACTCATAGATATTTGTTTAGTATGTAGAAGTTAGCATTTCGCTCACCCCTGTTTATGAATGCCTTGTTAGTTAATTTCACTGAATGTGTCCTGACTGGGGATGCAAATTATCGATTAAGTCATTAATTGATAGTTGATTGACCTTATCGATCGATTAACGATTAACCGATAAGCGGTGTTTTTCACCTGAATTTTAGTGTTTCAATAGGGCCTTTAAGGCCCGCGCGTACACCGGGGCTGCTGAGCAGTGCCGTTGGCACCAGCGGCCGGCTGTGAGTCGAGCTTGGCGCAGCGTGGTGCGCGGTTGCCTTGTTTTGTGACCACGCGGGTGCGCATGTCCGCGATTAGCGATTAATTACAGTTAATGCATTTTGTTCGACCAACGTCTTGATCGACAATTAATCGTAAGTCAATTAATTGTTGACATCCCTAGTCCTGACTACAGCCTCAAATCAAAGTACAACTGATCTAAAATGGACAAGTTCTAATTTCAGTAGGCTACATATAGCAGTAAAACACTATTCAGAAATTAGGGTTAGGGTTGTCAAAATAGAAAATCAGATACTAATCGATACTAAAACTAGATACTCATTTGAGCAGGTACTGATACTAAAAAAGTCACATCCACAGGACAGAAATGAACCTTTCCTGAATAGCTTTAGAATGATCTTGAGTTGTATAAGAGCACATAGACTAGTGTACACCCATCAACTACTACCTGGACCACTGAGGGATTACACAGATATACAGCTCTGGAAAAAAATAAGAGACCACTGCATTTTTTCTGAAATCAGCATCTCTACATGTATTACAGCCATTCCATTCCAGCGTCTGTTGAATTCCAACACAAACACAAAGCTGAGCTGCTTCAGTTCTTGCACCAGGAGTGGAATAAAGTCACCCAAGAACAATGTGAAAGACTTGTGGAGAGCATGCCAAGACTCACGAAAGCTGTGATAAAAATAAAAATAAGGGTTATTGCACCAAATATTGATTTCTGAACTCTTCTTAAGTGTAAATATTAGTATTATGTTGTTTTAAAATGAATTTGATCTTGTTTCTTTGCATTGTTTGAGGTCTGAAAACATGTATCTTTTTTGTTATTTTGACCATTTGACATTTTCTGCAAATAAATGCTCTAAACGATAATATTTTTATTTGGAATTTGGGGGAAATGTTGTCAATATTTTATAGACTCAAACAAAAATGTTCCTTTTGCCCAAACACATATAAGTAGTAAAACATAAGTAGTAAAATCAGAAAACTGATAATTTTGTAGTGATCTCTTATTTTTTCCAGAGTTGTAAGTCCACATGGTAATATAAAAGAAAAGTACTACAATTTAATGTTCAAAATCACATTCTGTTGCTTTTTATTATCATCGTGATATCAGAATTGGTATTGAGTATCGAGTCTATTCCTCAGTATCAAAATCGAGTTTGATATTTTAGTTTTTTGCCAAAACTAATCCCTGAGTGTCTAGTTACTATACTTTTCATATCAATTATTATCGATTACCTACACTTTCATACAAACTTTACAAAACCCTTCAATTTATTATTTGAAAAGTAGAAAACAAGCGAGTCAGCTGTGTTGTTTGTTAAGAGTTGTGCTTCTTTTTTTCTTTCCTTGAAGTTTCATTTCTACTTTCCATATTTGTGTCCTTGCAGAGTGAGCGGAGGTGAATCCGGAGACGTCTCCCCATCGGAGACAAGATGGCGTCCAACCACACCATTCGCAGCTATTCCATCATCCCATGTTTCATCTTTGTGGAGGTGAGGATGTCGCTCGTTCATTATTCATGCTAAAACCCTGTGCATATATGTTCCATATGTCAAAGGAGAACAGGAGGTGTAGAAAAGAAGGGTCTATGGTAGTGCTGAATTATTTAGGGAAAATATCTTAATTTTTCTGACAAATTTTGTGATTGCGATTAGAGGTGGATTCTGTTCAAAGTTCATATTTTAACCTTGTTCAGAAGAATTGAAAAGAAAGGACTGGACTATGACACTATGAGTATAACTGACAAACTAATACAATAATCATATTTCAGAACATGTTTGTACGTATCTAAAGGGTTAGCAAGTTTTATACAGAATAAGACTTTGGGGATTTTTGATTGTGATTGTGATTTAAAAGGCCCCTATGTTATAATGTTTCCTCATCAAAAACATATCTGGAGTTGTGTTTTGTTTCATTCACACATTTAGCACACAAATCCTGCGTATTTAGGCTGTGATTTTCTCAGAACAACTCCAGGTATGTTTTTGATGAGATAATAACATTCTAACGTGACTAAAAGATCACAAGAGTCAATTTTTGTGTAATGTAGGACCTTTAATGTTGCAGGCTCAGTCTAAAGTACACCTTGGGCGGCAGTAGCTCAGTTGGTAGAGCGTTTGTCCACTGATCCAAAGGTTGGCGGTTCAAATCCCGCTCTTGACATAATAAACATCAGTGGTTGAGCGGTCAGATCCACTGACCCACAGGTTGGTTGGTACGATTCCAGCTCCCACAGATGAATGCTGCCTTGGGCAAGACACTTAACCCTCCTCGCCCCCAGTGTCTGCGTACACTGGTGTGTGAATGTGTGTGTGAATGGGTGATTGGTTCCTTGTTGTAAAGCGCTTTGGGTGCCTTGAAGGTGGAAAAGCGCTATATAAAGATGTGACCATTTACCATTTACTTGTCACCCATGTAGAACTCCATCCTCAGACCCAAATCAAAACAAGAGCATGATAATAAGCATCCAATCAATCACACATTAGGGGTTTAAAAGACTTACCTAATAAAAGATCCTCATTACTATAAACAACTAAGGCAGGGGTCGGCAACCCGCGGCTCCGGAGCCACATGCGGCTCTTTGATCCCTCTGATGCGGCTCAGTACAGCGGTCCCTCGTTTAAGAAGAAGAAGTGATTTTATTGATCTCACACAGGAGAAATTCTTCTCTGCATTTAACCCATCCTGTTATCATTTATATAAGTCTGACAAACTGAACACATTCTGTACAAAGACACAGAGGAGAATGACTGACGAATCGGCAAAGGTCTACAGTCCCTTAGCCAATCAGGATGCAGAAATGCGCGTTGATACACTATAAAAAAAATTGGAATAAAAAAATCCACGAAACAGTGAGGCCACGAAAAGTGATCCACGATATAGCGAGGGACCACTGTATTTAATTAAAATGTATTTTATTTTAGTTTATTTTCAAAATGTAATTCTATGGCACAAAGGCAAAAAAAAAAGCCGTTATATGCAGTGTTATTTCATTTTAAATTTCAAAAGGGTTTTGTGGCTCCCAGTGTTTTCTTTACTGTGTGAAACGGATCAATATGGCTCTTTGAGTGGTAAAGGTTGCCAACCCCTGAACTAGGGGGTGTTAGTTTCAGTGTAGTTAGGTCCTCCCCTCTGACAGATATAAAGCAGTGACTTACCAGAACCCTGTCAGAACTGAAGAAGTTACTTGGATGATTGACAAGATTAACCCCAATCAAATCAAAATTGTGGGTGGACTCAATGAGCAAAGGCTTTTTTGAAGTACCATAATTTCCTCCACAAACAACAGCATAATATCGGCATAAAACCTGTTAACTTTGTAGTTTAGATTTGTACAAACATATTCTGAAATTTGATTCTTGTATTAGTTTATGTTGTCAGTTTTGCTGGATGTGAAATTGCGTAACTGTTTGGTTGGGGGTCCATCACCTGCTTGTTTCTATGGATTTGTCCTTGCACTGACTTGAATGTTCCAGTTAAACAGCTCTCCCTTATATTTATTAAATTATAGGTAGTTTTATTCCTTAAAAATGACCTAGAAAAACAGGCGCTCTGACAGGCTCTACAGATCTGACCTGTAACTTTGTCTGGTTTGGTTTCCATGACAATAGAAAGTGAAACATTCCAGACAAAGCAATAGAATCTCCATGCGAAAAAGCATTTGATGGACCCTTCACCAGAAAAGTCACACAATGCACCTCTAAACATAAATCACAATCACAATGCTTGTCAGAAAATCAGCAAATAGATATTGTATCACAAATAGTTCAGCCCTAGTGACATATTCAGTACTAACTTTTGTCCAGATGACAAATGTACATTCTCCATGGATTTCTGCTTTCTGAAAATGTACACAAAATGCTGCAACTTCGCCAAGCTCCTCTGGTAAATTATGCAGCACAAACCGAAGCTCAGGATGTCACCGAGAGGGAGGGCTGTGCAAAAGTCGTGTCTTCCATATTTAATTACCACGTCAGTTCAAAGTCTTTAATCAGAGCAATGTCTCTAGATGCATTGCATTACTCTCTCTCTCGCTCTTCTTCTGTCACTCCCTCTCTCGCTCTCCCTCTCTTCTTTTTCATGCTCCACCGGTTTAAACTGTTCTACATTCTATCCAAGTTTTGTCTCACTCTGCTTGCCAACCCCATCAAAACTTCAATCTAAAGTGTACGCACTGGTTACAGAGGTTGAACTTGAAGGAGATTGAACAATATGATACAAGGCACTTTACTGGGTTTGTGTAACTCAATTATAGTTAAAGTATAGTTAAAAATTTGTATCTAACTATCATACAGTTATCAGCAATATTTGAAGTGCATTTCGATTTTAAACGTTCACTATGGCTACGTTCAGACTGCAGCCTGAAGTGACCCAAATCTGATTTTTTTTTTTGCCTCTATGCAACCTGTATCTGATCTTCTAATGACAGTCTGAACGACACAGATCCGATTTTTTTCAAATGCGACCCAGGCCACATGCGACTCCATTCTGAAGGGCCAGGACGCATTCATCCGACCTACATGTCATCAACAAGTGAGAGTGGGCGCTCACAAATGTACACAAACGTTCTTCTCGTCATAAGAAAATTGTGTATGAAGTCCATGTCAGTGAAGCAGCAAAGCACATAGTAATCCCACCACTCTCAGCACCAACACGTTCCTTTCTACGGACGTTGCTGCCACTGCCCCACAAAACGCCAAGGCCAAAAAACTTCTCCTTCACCTTCTCAGTCTCCTCCTTAAAACAAATAAGTTCTGACATGTTCTGTCTCCGGTACGACAGCAACTTTAAAATTGCCAGGCGCTCAGTGTTGTCGTCCATGTTTAGGCGACTTCCGTAAACACTGAGCACGCTCGCTACATGTGACGTCGTCGTGTCCACCAATGTGATTGCGGGACACTTTGGGACATTTAAAGTTCACACTGGAGATCACATACAAGTTGCATTTAATTGGAAATATGAATGACCTCGCAAAAAAACAGATTTCACAAAAAAAGTCTGAATTGAGCATTAAACCCTGCAGTCTGAATGTAGCGTTTCTGGTTGCTTGTTTCCATGGAAATGTCACTGCTTTGCCTGCAGTGTTCCAAAGTATGGAATTAAACTATATAAATTCATCTCCATAGAAAGAAGCAGGAGACACAAACATGTTTTTAAAGGTATTTTTGAGCCAAAAAAAGTGCACCTTTAGAGAGGGGGGTATTACACTTCTATAGTGTATGATTTTGTTAATGCTTAAAGGTCCCATGGCATGAAATTTTCACTTTCTGAGGTTTTTGAACATTAATGTGAGCTCCCCTACCCTGTGGTAAACCAGGAAACAGTGGCGTATTTGACCACACCCCCACCCGCTGCACTGGCCGGTCTCTGTCCTCCTCATTTGCATTCAAGCAACACGCCCAGAATAAAGTGTTCAGAACCACGTTTCTGAATAGGGTTGCCTTCAAGAGGCTATCTCATGCACTGAGGCTTGATTTTGCAGAAGGATTCATATACAGTATTAGGGAACCAGGCGCCATATAAAAGCATCAAGAAGTACCATGTCATGGGATCTTTAACATATTTAGATCACCATGTTACCTTTTATTGTTTTGAAAATACTATGTTAGTCAAAAACAACACATTCAAATGTTTAATAAGTTTCTATTTCATTCTTGACATTCTTAGCTCCCCACACAAGTCACTCCCCTTCAGAGTGCTGTCATCACATAATCAATGCGCATCCTGCTAATGAAACTTCTGCAAATCGCATCAGGTTTGTGAGGGTGTAGTGTAGGGCTGGGCATCGAAATTCGGTTCCTCCATGGCACCGACCGAAATGCTTAGGTTCTTCTGGGTATCGAAATATGCCTCGTCTTTCCACATTTCGATACCCAGAGGTTAATCACGTGTGGCTCAGATATGTGCCTGCGTGCTTATGGCCTGATAATGCCACCTGAGATTGGCTCAAACGTCCACGTGTATGAAAAACACAGCGTGGTCACGCCCCTCGTTCACAGGCAAAGTGAGATTCACGTAACTTGTAGGGGGCTAATAAGTTAGCTAATCAATTAGCTTGGCTGCGGAGTCGTCAAACCCTACAAAATTGCCGAAGTCGAAAGCGTGGTTATACCGACTCTAATACCGACTCTAATACTGCGCGGTGCAGCATATCTGACAAGAGCTACAGGACGTTTTACGACCACACTCGGAAAGTACTGAGCACAGCGCTGTGTCTGATATTTCATCGGGTAAGTTTGTTCCGCAAATTCCGTTGATCTGCTTTGTTTGTTAACGTAGGAGCTAGCTAGGTTGTTGCAAGTTTACCTATGTATGTTAACGGTACTGTAGGATATTAGTCACAGCTCTCAAGTCTCACGCTTTGAGAGTGTGACACACGCATTTCAACAAGTTCACACGCCACACATGGTATTTCTCATGCTGAAATTTTGTTAAGCAATTCAAAACTCTAGCCACTGGTCACAGCGCTTCTGTGTAGGGTCGCCAACCGTCCCTTGAAAAACGTAATCGTCCCGTATTCAGAAACAAAAGTATGCGTCCCGTATTGAGCTGAAAAGGGATGCACTTTGTCCCGTATTACCGTGTCGATCTGTGTCCGGTCTTGGTCTCGAGATGATTGTGATCATATTTCATAACGGCCGCTGCCTTTAGCAATAAACTTTTACCGTGTTTTTCGCAGTGCAGCCCGTGCGCTTGTCTGGAACACGTGGAAACCATGCTGGTTTCCGCGTTCACGTCGCTCCTCGCCTTTTCGCTCTGATTAGAAGAGCAAGACGAAATGCAAAGCAAAAACTAATCTAAAATATAGCTGCAAGCAGCAATGTGGGGCCAAGCACCGAAGGTACATGTAGGCCTCAGCATGTATTATCGTTTTGTCATGACAGCCAATCAAACGCTACGTTATAAGCAGAAATGTCCTTCAAATTTTGTCCTGTTGGTGGCGCTAGAGACCCTAACAGGGTCTGACAGGGTCTAACAGGGTTTAACAGGGTCTAACAGGGTCTGACAGGGTCTAACAGAGTCTGACAGGGTCTAACAGGGTTTAAAAGGGTCTAACAGGGTCTAACAGGGTCTGACAGGGTCTGACAGGGTCTAACAGGGTTTAACAGGGCCTAACAGCAGTGATGAAAGAGTTCCATCTTTTAGCGGATCTCCGCTTTTTTTTCAGCCGCGGGGTAATTTTTTGTGTGCAAATTCGTTGAGAAAGATTTTGGGTGTATATATGTATAGTTGTGTTTAGGGTCGCCAACCGTCCCTTGAAAAACAGAATCGTCCCGTATTCAGAACAAAAGTACGTGTATCTCGTATTAAACTTCGTATTAAACTGCGGGCCGCGCGAGCCAGTGTCTGGAGCCGCGGACTAAGCGAGTGAGCGCAGCTCTTTCGCAACAGCGTGTACCATTGCTTGTACACAGGGTAAACTTAAAGGTCCCATGACATGGTACTTCTTGATGCTTTTATATGGCTCCTTAATGGTTCCCTAAGGGCCCGTTTACACGAGGACGCTTACGGGTAAAAACGACAAAATATTTTATCGGAAGTGCCTTTCGTTTAGACGGTGACGGCGTTTTTGGGGCCTAAAAACGCAAAAATCTGAAACCACCCTCCAGAGTGGAAAAGTTAAATACGCTCCGCTGTAGCGTCTCCGTGTAAAGTGCCCAAGACGCAAAACTGGTCAGATCTGCTCACGTCAGTACACGTTTACGTCACATAGATGCGGCAATACAATGAGGAGGACCACCACCGGCCCCTTATCCCGGCTCCAGCGCACCGGTGGCTCCACCGGTCCTGAGAACCGGTGGAGCCGCTGGAGCCGGCTCCAGCGGCTCCACCGGTGCTCAGGACCCGCTGGAGCCGGGATAAGGGGCCGGCTCCAGCGGGTCCTGGGCACCGGTGGTGGTATTAGCGGAGGAGGACCACCGGCCCCGTACCCGGCTCCAGCGGGTCCTGAGCACCGGTGGACCACCACTACCGGCTCCAGCGGGTCGTGAGCACCGGTAGTTGCGTGCCGCCGCGCCTCGCGCACGGACCGGACGGGGAAGTTGCCCCGGCTCCGGTATACTTGGTTCGAGACCCCGGGGCGGGGGAAGTCTCTTACGGGCAGCTTTGAGAAATAGTGTCTGACGATAGCCGGCCCCCGCTCGGTCCGTGGGATTAGGGGGTACGGTCGCCTGCCGTACCCCCGCGGAGGGGCTCCGTGATAAGGCCACTGGGAAGGATACGGTTCGTCTCGGTCTCACCTCCGAGGGGTCGAGCGCGAGCGGCCCGCGCCGCACCGAGCTACGAGCACTCGGACCCGCAGTGCCCAGGAGCCGTCTGACGTGGGTAGAACCAGACAGGGGCCCTGAGATGGCGGGTCACGTATGCCCATCGTTCGAGCTCTTTAAGCGGGCTACATAGTCCGCTAATGTCATGCGTTAGACTTCCACACTTGTGTAAGGGGAAACCCCGCGGCTTCTCCCCGCTCATGAGGCTCTGTCACCGGCCACCGGAGAACCAGGACTCCAGCCTGTTCAAAAGTGGTGGATATTACCAGAGTTCAATTTTTCAGACTTCCACACTTGTGTAAGGGGAGACCCCACAGCCGGTACAGTCGTGGTTAGAAATGTAACTTGACGCTGTTGTGATGGTTTTTTGTTTTTTTTGTTTTGTTTTTTTCAGTCCAGCGCCTCCCTTCGCTGGCTTTTGCGTCCACTTTTGCGTCTTCGTATAAACGCGGATAAAAAATTGAAGACGAGACGCCACTTTTGCGTCTTCTGTTTTGATCGTCGCCGTATAAACGTAGCCTAATACTGTAAATGAATCCTTCTTCAAAATCAAGACTCAGTACATGAGAAACAGAGATAAAATGAGAAAGAGTAATTTTTCTCTCTCTGAACAGGCCATTATGGGCGTTGTTGCTTGAATGCAAATAAAGAGGACAGAGATGGCCTATAGTAGAGGGTGGGGGCGTGGCCAAACTCTCCGCTCTCAGCTCTCAGCTCTCAGCTGATCCATTTCCGCATTTTTGCGCGGAGAAGAGATTTCCATTGAAAAATAAACACATTTCCACTAAAATTAAACCACTGCTGTTCAAAGGTCCAGAGGCTCAGATAAAGGACTTCCGCTTAGAAGCACTCGGACGTGCCTCCAGGCAAATAAAAAAATGCATTTCGCATTGCCTAGTGCATTCACGGTCCAAACTCTCTGGGATTTACAGAGACGCTGAGTAGACACAGACGGGGGTGGAGCTGCATTTTTCGAGCTGATGTCGATAAGGTGCCTTGTTGAGAATCGCCCGTTTGAGCTGTGTTTTTTTCTAATGCAGAAAAGGACCGCAAATGCTCAGTTTAGACATTTCGCAACTTTTAGCCATGGGGGGGGCCCTAAACAGGGTAGGGGAGCTCACATTTTTTCATGATTGGCCACTTTCATCCCTGTAACAGGGTCTGACAGGGTCTAACAGAGTCTGACCGGGTCTAACAAGGTTTAACAGATCAGTTGCCTAGCAACGCAGAAAATTCCTGAAAATTCCTGCAACTTTGACCTGCTGGTGGCACTAGACGGTTGGGGGTGGGGGCCTATAAATTGCTGTGGGTAATGAGGAGACTGATGTCCCTGCAAAATTTTACAACTTTTTACCAGACGGTTCTAGGGGTTGCCATAGACTCCCATGGTCAGAGGAATAATGTATAATAATAATAATAAGAATCAGTAGAAACCAGAGGTGTGGACTCGAGTTATGTGACTTCGACTCGAGTCAGACTCGAGTCACGAATTTGATAACTTTAGACTCGACTCTACAAAATGTACAAACACTTGCAACTCGACTTGGACTTCAATATCAATAACTCGTGACTTCACTTGGGACTTAGGCCTTTTGACTTGTGATGACTTGCTACGTCCAATGAAAAAAAAAACTCTAAAAGTATGTTGATAAGGACCGCACTCGTACTTGTGAATCTGCGAAAATGTATGCAAAGAGCATGTGCGCGCGGCTTGCACAACATCCAATCACAGTAGATCTACGTTGCTTTCATTCGACCGCATCCAAGGCAAACTGCACAACAAATGATGCGGAAAAAAGCATCCACGCGAAATGCAAAATGATGCCGAAGGTGATTTCGTTTGGTTATAAAAACTACGAAGTTGTCAACAAAAAACAAACAGCAATATGCAGAACGTGCGGGTCAAAGATTACAGACGGAGCTTCCACAACGTCCAATTTTGTTCGGCACCTGAAGCTTTTCTGTTATTTGATATGTTATTTGATATGGTGTAAAAAGGTCAAATGAATACAGATCTTGCAGACATTATATGATTTATAGAAATTTTATTTCTTTGTAAAGGGGACTCGAAATGACTCGAAATTAAAATGCTAGGACTTTGGACTCGACTTGAGACTTGTGAGCTTTGACTTCGGACTTGACTCGGCACTTGGATACTCTTGACTCGGGACTTCACTTGGACTTGAGTGCAAAAGACTTAGACTTACTTGGGACTTGCCCAGCAATGACTTTGTCCCACCTCTGGTAGAAACACTATGGTGCCTAGCACCTTCGGTGCTTGGCCCCAATTATGTTACAGCGTCCGCACAGAGCACGTCTACAGCACAGAGCAGGTCTAGAGCGACATGTGGTTGAATTTTGCCTAATACAAGTGCACAAATGCATCTGTTTGTCACAACATCCATTTGGTAAATGTGCAGAGGCTGGTAAATACCACTACAAAACCAGTAAGAGAATGTGACACCAGTCAGAAAAACAGGTTAAAAACAGGTTAAAAAAAACTTTGGAAATAACTTGAATAACGGAAAATAAACTCCAGTATGTGGAATAGAATGTGTAATGAAATTAAAATTTTTTCCTAGAATTAATATAAAATAGGAACCGAAAAAGGTACTGGTCAGGAATTGGTATCGAAATGAAGGTATTGATATTGGTATTGACATCGGAAATTTTTTTATCGATACCCAGCCCTATTGTAGTGTATTGTTTTGTATCATGCATTTGCATATTTATGGACAATTGTTGTGTGGGAGCACGGGTGATGTAGGTTTGTGGGCTGAGTTTTAGTCAAAGTAAGTCAAAGTGTACTTTATTGTCAATTCACTATGTAACAGACATTACACAGAGGACTGAAATTGCATTTCACCAGACACCAAATGTGCAATTTAAACTAAAAACTAAAAACATGCACACACACGCACAAACACACCTACACTCATGGACATGAAGTGTATACAGGCATCAACAATAAATAGACATAAGATATACAGGTAAACCTATACACTTCAACAAGAAGGAAAGTTTGAGGTAGAATGAAATGTGCAGTATGTAAGGTGCAATAAGTGAAGGTGCAATTTGTAAAGTGCAAGAGTGCTGAAAGCAGCATGGACATCAGTGTGTGTAAGATTGTTTTTTGGATGTCATTAACATGGAACATTCTTTAGACAGGATCCCACAGCTAACTCTAAGAAGGGTTCAAATAGGGCCCAGGAGAGATCACAACATTACCTAAACATGCATGGATGACATATAAAACCTTTTCAGGCATACAATTATACTCCTACTTTAAATTTACCTCGCAGGAGTCGTCCATGTACCACACTGTACATTGAAAATCATTTCCATCAAAATGTGTTCTAGTTTTGTGATATGCTAAATACTCAACATAATGACCTTTTATGCACAAAGTTAATCAATTCTTGTCAAAAACGTTCCACTATTCTGTTAATTAGCATTATCTTGTCAGTAAGTAGATTTTTGCAAAGTGACATCTCATTAGTCACTGCTCCATCTTCAGCTGAAAGCCCTTCTGTCCCTCCACCTGTTCGCCTGGTGGAGGGACCGAGCTGAAACATTGATTATGATTCATTGTAATTATGTTTTTGGCATGTAAGCATGATAAGCACATTTACATTGAGGGAAGGTTAAAATGCTTATGCAACTGTATGTAGGTTGTGCTCTTACAGTTACTACAATGACACCTGAACCTGTGTTGCCAGTGCCAGAGGACACATACACGTTTTTCCTCATTCTCAGTATACAGACAGGCCATGCCTTATGTGAAAGAAAATAAGAGGAAAGGAATAATCACCATTTTCTTGGAGCTAGATCAAAATTTCAATTTTATCACAATTTGTCTTTGTATTTTTCTAATAAGAAGCTTACTTTATTTACCTCTTAAAGGTAGGAGGTAAATAAAGTAAGCTTCTTATGAAAGTTCGCACTTCAATGTGATTTTCAGCGTGGTTATTTCCAGCTGTCGCTCCAAGCCTCACAGAGGGCAACCAATAGGAAAACAGGGTGGAAAAAATGTTTGAACATAGAGCTGCATTAAATAGAGAAATTGATCTGGATTTGGTGATATCCTCCTGAGACTCGGCTCATTCATTTGTGTCCTTTATAGTGGACATTGAGTTAACCGGTCTATCTGTGTGTGTTTTGAGATAGACTCTAATTTGTGGCTGCACTATGATTAAAGATCCCATGACATGGTACTTCTTGATGCTTTTATATGGTGCCTTAATGGTTCCCTAATACTGTAAATGAATCCTGCTCCAAAAGCAAGACTCAGTGCATGAGAAAGACACATGTACACAGTCAGAGTCAGAAAATCTCTCTCTGAACAACTCATTCTGGGCCTTGTTGCTTGAATGCAAATGAGAAGGACAGAGATAGGTTAGAGGAGCGGGTGGGGGGGCAAATGTGCCGCTGGTTCCTTGTTTTAGCAGTGCGCTGTGCGCTGTCTCCCACTTCCGCATTTTAAGCACGGAGGAAGAAAGGAGAGGCGTTTCAATGAAAAAACCACATTTTCACAGAAAATAAAATTAAACCACTGCTGTTTCAGATGTCCAGAGGCTCAGATAAAGGACTTCCGAGCCTAGAAACACTCAAACAGGCAAATAAAAAAACGCATTTCGCATTGCGTAGCTCATTCGCGGTCCAAACTCTCTGGGCGTGATTTACAGAGACGGTGGGTAGACATCCAGACGGGGGGTGGAGCTGCATTTTTCGATGTGACGTCACATAGTTGCCTTGTTCAGAATCACCCGTTTGAGCTGTGTTTTTTTCAAACGCAGAAAAGGAAAGGCTAAACAGGGTAGGGGAGCTCACATTAACGTTCAAAAACCTCAGAAAGTGAAAATTTCATGCCATGGGACCTTTAAATAAAAAAAAATAAAAAAATAAAAACATACATAAATTAAAATTAAAATTAAAATAATAATAATACACTTTTTTTTTCTTCGGGTCCCAGGAGGATATTGCCAAAATTCAGATCACAGGGATCAGATAACAATTCCATTTTTATCACCATATTGCCCAGCCCTACTCCAGAATTCACTCCCTGAGCTGCAGAGGCTGCACTGTTTCACGATTGGCTGCAGGTGCTGGGGGTTTAACCATTCAGATCAGAGAGAGGCATTTTAGGTTTAAACCAACTGGATTTAGTCATAGGACCTGGCAACCCAAGTGAGTCATGACACAGGTGAGGCTCATCCTGCTTTCTGATCGGACAAACATCTAGAGAGCGAAACACAAAATAACAACTTTGCCATCATGACAACTATGTTTTGTGATAGATGAAGAATCAGCATTACAATCACTAAAAGCTACAGTGGATATGATCACGTTTACCTCGTATCTGGGGACACAGACAGGTCCAAATCAATCTTACAAACTGACAATTTAAAGCTCTACACAACACTACATTATCGGCCCATTATTCCATTCTAAAATACTCCATATGCTCATAGGCTCTAATCCATAGGAACTGTAAGTCTGTTATATTTTTGGACCTTATTGGCAACTGCCCTATTTAGCAGATTATACAGCAGCAGCTATATGTGTATGTTATTGCCTGAATGTTGCAGAAGTGGCAGTTTTAGCCGAAATGGCATCCCACATGATGAAGTGTCACATAGCTATTAACTTATAGGACCACATGCTGCAGAGGAATATATAGGAATTTAAGTTACCAATGTTAAATAAATGGAACTAGTGATGATTCAGTACCTGTAAGAGCTGATATCAAGAGGCGAGAGGTAAGGGTTGGGACAGATGGGGTCAGCTAAGGTCCAGTAAACAATTTCACAAGGGTTTTATAAAAGCAGCCAGCCATCTCAAACACAGCCACAATAATAACTTCAATATTTTTCTCCAAATATATTTCACATTTCCCTCGTGGTTACTGTGCATGTAATTTGCTTCCATTTCTAATGCATTCCAGAAATCATTTAGATGCAGGGAATTTTACATTTAATTGCTTCTAAAAAGAAATAGTTTGAACTGCATTATTGACCTTTCTTTCACTGATGTTGTTAGTGCTTTTAAATTGTACTTTGTTATTATTTTAAAATGTTTCCTCATCAGAAACATACCTCCAGTTGTGTTTTGTTTCATTCATCTGTTTAACACACAAAACCCGCATATTTAGGCTGAGTTCTTCTCTCAAACACAAAAACTTTGTTCATGTGTTCACAGGAAGTGCTCCACTGTGTTTTTACAGTGCTGCTCATAAGTTTACATACCCTGGCAAACTTTTGATCAGGGTGATTTGGATTGTTTCTGTTGTCATTGTGGTTTAAAAAGAGTAAACACAGATGTTTCACAATAAATGGCTTTGGTCAATCACTATCCAAGAGTGAAAGAAAACATTTTTGTGTTATCCTTTATTTTCTCTGAGAAATAGCTGAGAAACAAAACATTTTGCCAGGGTATGTAAACTTATGAGCAGCACTGTAAATTTCGTACACCTCCACTGAAACCATTTTGATAATTTCAGCCCTGAAATGGTTGCCTGGAAGAATCCATGACTCATCGCTGTACCAGCGAGTGAGTCTGGTAACGCTTGATCCACAGAATGCGCTGCGGTTGCGCGTAGACAGACAGCTAAGTGAACCAATCAGAGATTGCGCCATCTTGATTCAAAACTGAGGCGGAACTTCCGCTGCCTAAGAGTGACTTTGCGGGCAAAGGCGGGTGCACTGACGTCACCATCTTTGAACGAATCAGAATCGCGGAGTCGGTTTGGAACCGGAGGAGCGAGAGTGGATGGAGAGTGTCCAAATGGTATCGCGGTGTATAGGAAATACAGAGAGATATCATTTGGCTGGCCAGGTAACTGAAATGGTCAATTTCAGCCCTGAAATGGTCAATCTCTGAAGTAAAGGATAACTGGTAACTGTTACCAGTTAGGCGTGTAGGGATGAATAGGGACCGTTAACTAGACGCCAGAGAAACAAAAGACGGAAACCAATGAGATAGTTCCGGAAAGTAGTTAGCTAGGTAGCTCCTCCCTACAGCAAGATATAAGCAAGTGTCTTACCAGTATTCTTATTAGAGCTGACGAAGCCTCTCGGATGAGCGGCGAAACGTTTTCAACCAAACAAACTTTGTCCAGTTGACAAATTGAACTTCTCCTGTTATCATGTTAACTACATGACATCACAAGGTGGAACCGAGCATTTTGAGTTTGAACATACAGACAGACTAATAGTAAAGGGCTACTCAAAGATGTGAATGAAACAACTCCAGGTACGTTTTTGAGGAGGCAACAGCATTAGAACATAACTAAAATAGTCAGTTTTGCGTAGTATAGGACCTTTAATATCTTGCAATGTATTTGGAGCAATTTTGTCATTTTAAAACAGTACAGTAGCTCAGGGCCTGTTTACACGAGAACGCTTACAGGTAAAAACAACATTTTATTGGAACTGCCTTTCGTTTAGACGGTGATGGCATTTTGGGGGCTTAAAAATGCATAAAACTGAAACCGCCCTCCAAAGTGGAAAACTTGAATACACTCCACCGTAGCGTTTTCGTTTACACTGCCCAAGACGCAAAACTCTGGTCAAATCTGCTGACGTAGTGTACGTGTTTACGTCACATCGGTCCATATACCAGTGTACTTTGTTTGGCAGGATTCCCAGTCCACACCTTGTTGCGCCTTCATTGCTTTGTAGTCTAACGTGGTCTGAAGCAATAGTTGAACTTCTTTGTCTGACCACACATTTTTTTTTTTTGCTAAGCCATGTTTTGTTTTGCTTTTCGCGCCGCAGATTAGAAAAAGTAAGATTCTACACATGCGCGCGGACATAGTGATAATGTATCACAGCACCACCTAGTCGCCTGGCATGCATACCCAATCGAATTCCACACACTTTTGCGTCACCGTATGCATGCAGATTTCCTCCCGAAAATGCTCGTCTAAACGCGGAATAAAAAGTGAAGACGCAACGCCGCTTTTGCTTCTTCTGTTCAGACCGTCATCATATAAACGTAGCCTCAGTGGTTAGAGCACTTGTTTAAAAAAACCTGAAAGTCAGAACAGATTCTAGTTTGGACCAAGTTTTGTCAGGTTGGAGGAGCTGACAGCACAGGTTGGAATAATGGATACAGTCAAACGAATTACAAATGAACGGCATTATTATTATTTTACATAGGAACTTCATCATATCATTACGATAGCTGCACTTTTTGGGGTTCTGAGCAACAATTTTCACATTTTTAACAATACTTTGATCAGAGACACCAAGTTAAATTTGTATTAGTGACTCTAAATTGAGTAATTCCTCTAGCCTTCATTCTTTTTATCTCACTATTGCTTCATATCAACATATTTTACACCCGATGCCCTACCCGTCTCATCCCGCAAGACTATTTTAAATGTGCTTTTCAAAATCTTCCATTTCACATCCCACAAAACTTTGCCCTAAAAATCAGTTTGAGATCCCCAGCCCCTGACAGATTTTTTTTGCAGATTAAAGCTCTGGCTTCAGTAGCTCACTTTGGTCTGTATCAAAACACACTCCGAAGATAAAAGATGAGTGAGATTCCACATATCTGCGTAGATTTTCATTGCCGTTGTTTTCATGTTCTCCCACCTCCGCGGTCTCGTCTGAAGCCGGCGGTTCTCCCTGTTTCTTTGATATCTACGTCAGCCCCATTTTTCACACGCCCCTCCCTCCTCCCGTCACCCCTCTTTCCTCCCTCCATCTTTCACAAAGCTTGCGTTCCCGTTCCTGCTTTATTTTACCCTCCTTTGCATCATTCAGTCTTTGTAATTAGGCCTGTCACGATAATAACTGTATTGACTTTTCGTTCAAGACGTGATGAATGGAACAACGGCAAGATTAAACAAAGTCAGATTGAAATCACAATTAGAATGGATGCAATCAGAATATCGCAAAGGCTGCAATTTTCAAATAACATCATTTCTTCCACAAACAACAACTTATTCCCTAATTCTGCATGGAAACCGCTAACCCTGTAGTTTGAAATGTGACTGTTCTATCAGTTCATATTGATTTTTTTCTTTTTGCTCAATTTTTTAGCTCCTTTTTTGTGAAATTGCAATTAGATATGCACAACCCTAAATGGAACAACACTAATGGACGTCCAAATTTACCATAGCTACTTTTTCTTTATACTTGTGGGTGACATTTTGTTGTTTTTGATACTAAATTGATGATTTCCATTTAGTGGGTTGAATGAATAGGTCATTGCAGATACAAACTAAGGGTGCGTCCCATTACTCTGTCTTACCCCTTCCCCTACCCTTTTATCTACTTCTTTGTCTTGCCCCTCGATAACGAGCTGAGAGGGCTCGGGGTACGAATGTTCTCCTAATAAATGGGACATCACTCGATTACCGTTTGTGTCATCATCCCTTGCCTCTACCTGGCAGCTACGTCTACAGAGGCGACAACAATTGACACAAACAAACGTAAACAAATGTCAAGGATTATTGGGTACCTCAGCTCGACAAAAAAATTAGCTTGTTTATGCATGAAAGTTTGATGAAAACGATAACGTCAGCTAAACAGACATCACTACAATTAAAACCACAGCAACAGTTCACTAAAAGTAACGTAGAACATAAGTGTCATAATTGTAAACCATGCTAAACTGTTAATCGATAATTACAATTGCTGAAAATACATTTATGAGACTCCTTGGCTGGTCGATGTGACAATGCCATCCTGATCCCAAAACCTGTCTGAGCTTGTAGGCGTACCTTCGTTCCAAGTCTAAGTCTGGTCGAGAGCTTACTTCGTTTCAAGGGGTATGTAGCCCGAGGTCGTGGCCCTATCCCTTGATCAAAATTATAATCGGGACACCCCTTGCCCTCACATGAACATGCAAAACCAAGGGGTAGGGGTAAGATGAAGGGGTAAGACAGGCTTATTTGTAATCCACTCTTCTTTTCTTTTCGCATGATTCTTCTGTCTTCCTTCCATGTGCGTTGTGACTTGAGCGTGGTCACATGACTGGGCGTGCTCCGGAGCATCTGGGCTGGAGAGCAGAGCCAGAGGGCTTATTCATGCTGATGTGTTGATTTACTGGAGTCATATCAGAGCATCTCACATCGCTTCTCTTATTTCTTATTTGCAGATTGAGTTTGCTTAAGGGGCTGACTCAGGGATGCAAGATTGAATTTCAAATTGATGATCTGATTTATTTTCAGCTGATGCCAAAATCCAGTACTTGTCTGATAAATAATATTTGTCTGAACCAACATCAGTATTTTAAAATGGATATAACAGATATAATTTGTAGTTTGTTTGTTTGTTTTTTACCTCAAAATATGCCCCCTTTAGCTTCATTGCTCCTCTTTTTCAATTTGAAATCAAGAAAAAATATGATGTATGAAAACAGCCAAGTGAAATGGGGTCAAAAACAAAGCTCTAATTCCATTTTTATTTTTGGGGGCACTAGATTATTTTGAGGGTTGTGGAAGTGTTTTGGAACCCTTATGCTAGAAAGTAAAAATAGAAAAACAATTGGTTATCAGCATATCATATATATGGAAAAGCATAACCTGAATTCAATTTACTGGGTAAAGATGAACCTATTTTTACCCACACAATTTTTGTACCTAATTTTCAAATCCCGAAATAAAGATGTATGTCTGACTAGTTCCTATCTCTCATTGTTAATATTCACATGCATTCATTTTTGTGCAACAAAAGCGGCAAAGTGAAAGTGGGAGAACCAATGCCCAGTCAATCCAGTTTACTTAAATACATTATTATTATTATTAGTAGTATGTAGACAGCGTGCACCAGTGTTTTGGTCACAAAGGAGAAAAGGAGAAAAAATATTTACTCATTTACAATAATAAAGTGTGATCGAGATTACACTGGTAGACACTGGTATATACAGCTATGTCCACCAGCGTCTGACTTAGGGATGTCAACAATTAATCGACTTACGATTAATTGTCGATCAAGACGTTGTTCGAACAAAATGCATTAATTGTAATTAATCGCTAATCGCGGACACGCGCACCCGCGCACCCGCGTGGTCACGAAACAAGGCAACCGCGCTGCGCCAAGCTCGACTCACGCGTACACCGGGGCTGCTGAGCACGAGATCGAACCGCGGCGTCCGGAATGCGTAGTCTGAGCCCTAGCCACAAACCAGCCGCACGAAACCAGCAGTGGCACGTGGTGGTTTAATCCTGGTTTAGTCCAGGTCTAGACCTGGCCCCGTCCTGGTTTAGTCCAGGGCCAGTCCAGGTTTAGACCTGGTTTAGACCTGGTTTAGTTCTGGTCTAGACCTGGTTTAGTCCACGTTTAGTCCTGGTCTAGTCTCTTAGCCAATCAGGACGCAGAACACAATGTTACACTATAAAAAAATGTTATACTATAAAAAAAAAAAAGAAAAAAAAAATCTGTGAACCACGATAGAGCGAGGAATTACTGTATTTTGTTATTCAGCATCAATACATTTGTCTGCTTTTTACTAAGGAATAATTAATTAAGGAATATACAATATAATAATACTATGATATATTTATGACTCAGTGTTATGTATACTATAGCTTATATTCTTAAAGACCCTATTGAAACACTAAAATTCAGGTGAAAAACGCTGCTTATCAGTTAATCGTTAATCGATCGATAAGGTCAATCAACTATCAATTAATGAATTAATCAATAATTTGCATCCCTAGTCTGACCAGAACTGAAGAAGCAGCTTGGATGAAATGCAAAACGTATTCGACCAAATAAACTTTTATGCAGTTGACAAATTTAATTTCTCCTTTAGCCATGGATTCTACCTGGACGACTGGTTAAAGGTCTGAGTGCATTTTAATAGGAGGACTGGTCAGGTAGCAGATCCTGTGTCAGGGCAGTTTGAGGAAAGGTCAGCTCCCAGCTTTAACTTCCATACAGAGAGGCAGAACCACATTTCATTCAAATTGATGAATATAGGTGTAAGTCTGCAATTTTTCATAAAACATAGCTTTGGGGAATCCCTTAATAGCTGCACAGCTTAAGATTGCCTCAAGGTGTAGAAGCCAGATAATTTTTTAGGACAAAGTGTCCTACAAAAGATGCCAACTCATGGAGCACGGATTTTGAAAGCGAATCATGAAAAATGTGCTTAAAATTAATGTTTGCGAGAAGAACAGAGAGTTATGACACTGGGGAATGAGGGAGGAAGTAGAAGATGAGTGGAATGGTGCTAAATCATAAAAAGAGGAAGAGAGGAGGATGCAGAAAAGATGAGAAATTAATTATGGACGAGCGGCGGAGGTGAGCGGTGAAAAATGAGGAGAATGAGGGTTTCCGTACAGTGTATCTCCTCCTCTGGGACCTTATGTAACACAGAGCTTCAGGCTACAATTAATATACAGTAACAAGGACTGAGCCAGCCTCTTATAGTCAGATAAGATGGGGTTTTCAAGAGTAGTGTTGCAAAGATGATGGTTCTCCTTCATTATAGCGAATAGTTGTGAAACGCATTGAAAATCAGATACTTTGCTACTAAAACTAATATGGAAACTAGATACTCATTTGAGCACATATACTAAAAAATTCACATTTACAGTAGTTGGAATGATCTAACTCTATCAGAACAAGTGTAAGACCGTATAATCTAGTACTTGCATGGACCACTATGGAACACATTTATAAGACCACATGGTGAGATATACAATTTGTATGTTTAATGTTGAAAATGACATTCTGTTGTCTAAATAATTAATGCTTTTTATTATCATCGTGGTATTGGAATCAGTATTGAGTATCGAGTCTACTGAAATTGAATTTGAAATCTTAGTATCATTACACTATTTCAGAATATTTGCAGTGCTTGTGCTAGATCCTCACAAATTAAGATACTTTATTTTTCCCAAAAGTAAACATTCTTATTCATTTCTAATTGGATCTTGGTTTATTATGCATTTGTACAGTTTGTGGTTCCAAGTGACTGTAGCATTTTTTCTGGAGCACATTTTTGAAAATAGATTTTCCACAATATTATGGAGATGAAATTTTTTTAACAATTTATTATTTAAAAAAATGTAAAAATAAATAAATAAATAAGACCAACAAGCGCCAATCAAACTCCATACGTGCATTTCTTATACTTCTCGATGTCCAGATACATCCAGGAGTTGTGTTTTGTTTAATTTACAAATGTTACCCCACAAATCCTGTATATTTAGGCTGAGTTCTCAAACGAAAAACACTTCTTCTTCTGATCTTGGGATGTGGTAATACAGGAAGTGCTCCGCTGTGTTTTTAAACTCCGTACACCTTAACTACAATTATTTGGATAAATTCAGTTCTGGAATTGCCTATCTCTACTGAACAAAATGTAAAAGGTAGCTGTACATTTGAAAACTACTGATTGATGACATCACAAGGTGGAGCATTTTAAGGTTAGGAGATTATATAGAAAGACTAATAATAGAGGATTACTTTAACCAGTGTGAATGAAACAAAACACAACTCCAGTTATGAGTTAAAAACATTCTAACATGGCTTAAAGCTCACAATGCTCAATTTTGCAGAATATAGGACCTTCAATCATCTTAACATGAGCTTGGTTTTATTTGTTGGGGTTCTATAATTGTTACACTGTGTGAGTGTGTAACACAAATATCTGAAAATGAAGCTACAAACCTACTTAGCGTGTATCAAGAAGATGCAGTTTCTTTGTGGAATGAAAAAGGCCAAAATATGTGTGTGGGAGACAGTATAAAGTGAAAAGAAAACAAAATGGAGTGAGGATGAGGTGCTGAGCAGCAAATGAATTGTTTATAGTGATGAAAGAGAATGCAAGAGATTATGAACAAAGACTGGCCTACATATTACAGCACGTGTGGGTAGGAGAGACCAAAGAGACTGAGGAGCCTGTTTCTACCCTGTGTGGTATAGTCCAGGTCAGAATGGCACAGTCTGGAGTGAGCGAGCGCCACATATGCTCTGTAAACATTAACAGTGGGATGCAAAACAAAACATAAAGCACCATCTTTGTTTTGCAGCTCCCTCTTTAGTTTTTTTTTTTTAGAAATGAGTCCTCTCGAAGCTAGACTGTTTGCTCAAAATTCAAATTGAAAGTACAAAGAACAACTAACAACCTGAATACTGAAATTGATTTAACATATTTTTTTAAATTTACTTACTTTTTTTTATGTATATACAGTATTACGGCTGCTTTATGTTTACCACCTAGTTATAGGAAGAAGATCTAAACACTATGAGACTCAAATTTGTTAAAATCACAGATAAATACATGTGTGAATCCATCTTCTTCTGTTTTATCTGGGGCTAGGTTGCAGGGGAAGCATTCTAAGCAGAGATGCCAAGAATTTTCTTTTCACACACCCCTCCTCCAGCTCTCCTGCAGGGACCCCAAGTCGTTCTCAGGCCAGCCTAGAGACATGTCCCTCCAGCATGTCCTGGGTCTTCCCCGGGGTGTGTGTAAAGTGCCTGGAACACCTCCCAAGGGAGGCGTACAGGAGGCATCCGGGACAGATCCCTGAGCCAGCTCAGTCTCCTCTCCATGTGGAGGAGCAGTGGCTCTACTCTGAACTCCTCCCATGAAACTGAGCTCCTGCGCTCATCTCTATGGGAGCACCCAGCCGCTCTGCAGAGGAAACTCATTTTGACCACTTGTATCTGCGATCTTGTTCTTTTGGTCAATACCCAAAGCTCATGACCATTGTGTTATTATTTTTACAAAACTTAATTTATGAATTTACTCTGGCTTAAATTTCTGGCCCTTTTTGCACATAAATATTGGCCCAAAATATTCATATCAGAGCATCCCTACCAACAACTGTACTATAGCATTCTTTTATACTACAAATGAACATTATGGATTTCACTTCTTTCAAGGCCACAGTGAAATATGGCAGTATGTTAAAGCATAACCGTGGTGAGTGGCTGGACTGAAATAGCTTGTTAAACAGCTCAACTGCAGCCGCCAATAGAGACAGATAAAGCCAGCTCCACTGACTGTGTATAGGCCGGCCATGACAGGCGTGTTGTCAGACTGTCCTTCACACCACAGAGCTGCTTCAGGCACATTGGCCATAATGGAGCATTAACTTATGCCTTAGACAGAATGAGACACACTTGTCCAGCTGCACAAATGTGACAAGACCACGTTCATATGAAAGTGAAGGGAAAAGCCAGAGGATGGAGTTCTTAAAATATAATACAGGTGAAAATGGCAACACGTACAAGAATAACGTGGTGTAGTGTTTTAGTCTAGGGTTTTAGTGAAGTGTCTCTGTAAAGACCATATAGGTTCTCACAGAGTCTATGTTCACTCCGCAGGGGTGAAACCTGTTGCCACTATTTTTGTGAAAGCATGGTCCTTGATATTATTATACTGTTTTTTATGAACTTGCTTGAACTATTGTTTGGGCTCCATGGGTATTTAAATGGAGACTGGACATGTGCCACAAAGCTAGCACTTTGAATCACATCACTTTGGATTATATTGTGTTTTTCCACATTTGTTGAACCTCCACGGGAGCTGCCAAAATGGAACGGAATGGAAGCTTTATTTGTCATTGTTATACAACGAGATGAGATTGGAAATGGACGGGTCACATCTTCCCCCTGTCAGGACAAAGACGGACTTTAAAGCAGCCGACATGGTGCGCTAACATCCCACCTCTCTCATCAGCAATAGAAGAACATGAACAGAATAGAAAATGCAGGGGTGGAATACAGATAAATATTTGACAAACTGAGGCGGAAGGCTATGTAAGAAGGGCAAAGTGTTTTATAATTACGTGTCATTGTGTTCTAGCCAATTGATATTATGTCCTTTTCTGGGACTATGTAGTGCGTCTGACTTTAGGAACTTCTGCGTAAAAGGTATTGGGGAATTGAGGTGCATATGGTGATTGGGACATATAAGATAGTTAGCTGTTATTGTTTATGTAAACTGGGTGTGCTCGAGCAGGTGGTGGTGTGTGTTGGGCTTTCACTGATAAATACCTGAGGCTGTAAATAAGAAACAGGTAATCAAGGCCAAAAGCATCTTCCGATATGAATAGACGCTCCCGTGACCTAAAAACGTGTAGCTCTTTCTCCTTGGAAAAGGCAAGTGAATCATTTTGCTCAAGGACACATTGGCAGTATAGGCACTAGCTGAACTGCCAATTCATCCTAATAGAATGACTACGAGTTATACGGAAGCAAGGCCTCTGTGCTATCGGCGCCTCCAACCACAATCAACACTCACGCACGACACATTCAGAGGCAAAAGGTGAGTGAAATGTCTTGCCTAAGGATACAATGGCAGAACTTCCAAGAGGAATCAACCCTCTAAACTTTGGGTTGGTTGACCATTAAGTCAAAGTCAAAGTGTACTTTATTGTCAGTTCACTATGTAACAGACATAGACAGGGGACTGAAGTTGCATTTCACCAGACACCAAATATGCAATTTAAACTAAAAACTAACAACACACACACATGCACAAACACACAGCTACACTCATGGACATCAAGTGTACACAGACATCAACAATAAATAGACATAGGACATACAGGTAAACATATATGCTTCAACAAGAAGGAAAGTTCGAGGTAGAATGAAATGTGCAACATGTAAGGTGCAATAAGTGAAGGTGCAATTTCTAAAGTGCAAGAGTACTGAAAGCAGCATGGACATCAGTGTGTGTAAGATTGTTTTTCGGATGTCATTAACATGTTCATGGAGCCACTTGTCAATTTAAGTCACTTTTGTCAATAGCACAATTATTAGTAGTCATTTTTAAAGGTCCCATGACATGGTACTTCTTGATGCTTTTATATGGCTCCTTAATGGTTCCCTAATACTGTAAATGAATCCTTCTTCAAAATCAACACTCAGTGCATGAGAAAGAGAGATAAGATGAGAAAGAGTCATAATTGTCACTCTGGAACAGTCCATTATGGGCGTTGTTGCTTGAATGCAAATGAGGAGGACAGAGATGGCCTATAGTAGCGGGTGGGGGCGTGGCCAAACTCTCCACTCTTTCCTTTTCAGCTGTGCCCTGTGCGCTCTGACCCACTTCCGTGTTTTTGCGCGGAGGGAGAGATGAGAAGCCTTCCATTGAAAAATAAACACATTTCCACAGAAAATAAAATTAAACCACTGCTGTTTCAGATATCCACAGGCTCAGATAAAGGACTTCTGAGCCTAGAAACACTCGCAAGTTCCTCCAGGCAAATAAAAAAACGCATTTCGCATTGCGTAGCTCCTCCGCAGTCCAAACTCTCTGGGCGTGATTTACAGAGACGCTGAGTAGAGACAGACGGGGGTGGAACTGCATTTGCATTTCTTTTTTCGAGCTGACGTCAATAAGTTTCCTTGTTCAAAATCGCCCATTTGAGCTCTGATTTTTTCTAACGCAGAAAAGGATCGCAAATGCTCAGTTTAGACATTTCGCAACTTTTAAAGATCCCATGACATGGTACTTCTTGATGCTTTTATATGGCTCCTTAATGGTTCCCTAATACTGTAAATGAATCCTTCTTCAAAATCAACACTCATGAGAAACAGAGATAAGATGAGAAAGTATTTTTTTCTCTCTCTGGAACACTCCATAATGGGCGTTGTTGCTTGAATGCAAATGAGGAGAAAAGAGCTGGCCAATAGTAGAGGGTGGGGGCGTGGCCAAATGCTCCGCTCTCCGCTGTAGCCCTCAGCTGATCTATTTCCTTGTTTTTGCACGGGGGGGAGAGATTTGAAGCGTTCCATTGAAAAATAAACACATTTCCACATAAAATAAAATTAAACCACTGCTGTTCAAAGGTCCAGAGGCTCAGATAAAGGACTTCCGAGCCTAGAAACACTCGGACGGGCCTCCAGGCAAATAAAAAAATGCATTTCGCATTGCCTAGCGCATTCGCAGTCCAAACTCTCTGGGCGTGATTTACAGAGACGCTGAGTACAGACAGACGGGGGTGGAACTGCATTTGCATTTCTTTTTTCGATCTGACGTCAATAAGGTGCCTTGTTCAAAATCGCCCGTTTGAGCTCCGATTTTTTGTAACGCAGAAAAGGATCGCAAATGCTCAGTTTAGACATTTCACAACTTTTAACCATGGGGGGGGGGGCTAAACAGGGTAGGGGAGCTCACATTAACGTTCAAAAACCTCAGAAAGTGAAAATTTCATGCCATGGGACCTTTAAGACCTTATCTGAGCAATGTATTATTTTTAAGACAAAGAGCAATGAAAAAAAACGTTTTCGACAAGTTTTCGACAATCCATAACAGCAGCACTTTCAGTACAAGTTTGTGTCTTCTTACAAAAGAGTAATGGCCAACCCCAAACATTTTGCAATTTTTTCAACGTTACACCTCACATTCATTTTTACTAAACAGTTCATTTCAGGATCAAACTCCATAGACGTCTGCAATATATTAAGGATTGTGTAGGAGAAGATGGGTGGTAGAATCAGCTGGATGGGTTGAAATTGCCTCTCCAGTGTCCTTGTTTGGTCATTTGCGATGGCTTGATTGCTTGCCATTCGCTGCTTGTTTACGGTTTTCTGTGAGTAATGTCTTTGGACCGCACTGGGCTGAGTGATAGAGAAAATAGTGCTCTGGCTTAATAGATATTTCCAATAAAAACAGGTTATAGCAGTGATGAAATGGCCCTGAACTTGCTCAAGGGCAGCCTGATTGATCCATCCCAATCCTATCATTCGAAGAGGGAGAAGTTAATGAAAAAGTGGCTGCAATAAATAGCTAGAGGGAGGATGGACAGCCATGATGAAATGCACATTGGCTAGCTATGGAGGTTTAGTCCTAGTTTAGCATAGTTGGAGTAATGTATGGCATTGTGGGGACTAAATCGGTATACACACTCCAATCATGGGGAATTGCGTTCCTTATGAGGAAAACAATCAAATAGAATATCATAGAATAGTCTTTATTGTCATTATATCAGGTAAAAACATAACGCAATTAGGGAAAGCTTTTCCGCAGATGTGTCACAGATACAAAATATGTATGTTTGACTGTCAAACAAACAAATCTTCAATAAAAACAGAACAAAACAAACAATAGCAGCAATTAACAAACAATTAAGCTCCTATGATGTAAATCCTTTATTATTAGATGAATGACATGATTTGAAATGACTTAATAAAAGAAACAAGTCTGCGTTAGAAAATTGCAGTGCCCAATGGGAGCTGAGCTGACTTTTCTATTAATGTCATTGCAGCAAGAACTGTGTAGTTGTCAGCACCTCTGATGGATAGCCGCACATCAAGTTATCCAGTTTTTATTCTGACATTTTATTCAATCTTATTACCGATTAAAGAACATAAAATGGTAGAATGAAGTAAGCACAGAGCAGTGGGCGTATACCGGTGGTGGTGAAAATTGAGTTGATCTGGAGCAATGACTTCAATAAAGATTACTCAAACATGCATGACTCACACTAAATACAACTTCAAAAGGGGAAATGTGAAGGAGAAAAACTATAACATGATTTAAAGCTCTCAAAAATCAGTTTTACATAATGGGTCCGCTTTAAGATATCCATGTGAACATTTGAGAGTGGGAGTTTGTGAGAAGACCTTGTATTTAGCATTTTCCTTTAAACACGTCATTCAGTGATATGGCGAGGATTACTCAGCATTTCAAAAGCACAGGATTTAACATATCTTCAGACACGAGAATTATGTTTTATCCAATTAGCCAGCAGGATATACGGAGGTTTTGGCAGCGAGATGGAAGGGAAAAGCTGCTCTTTCATGTGCTGATGTGGAGAACTAGACTGCTCCATACACTATGGGATTAGTGTTGACATTATACTTGCATTTTAAACTTGACTTACTAAGGTAGCCAGGAAAAGGCTTGATGCTGAGTTTGATACCTACCTATATTGAATTACCTTTAACTTTTATTTAGACAGTATAATTTTTATCACAAAATAAGCAGTATTTTTTTTATATATATATCTTTATTACCTTGCGGTTTTATTTGAGTTTTGATAGAGATCAAGACCATCTAAAACAGACCATTTAAAATATCCAAGTTATGTCTTTTCAGTTTTAGGCTACGTTTATATGATGACGGTCTGAACAGAAGACGCAAAAGTAGCATCGCGTCTTCACTTTTTATTCCGCATTTAGATGAGCGTTTTCGGGAGGAAATCTGCATGCATATGGTAACGCAAAAGTGTGTGGAATTCGATCGGGTATGCATGCCAGGCGGCTAGGTGGTGCTGTGATACATTATCACTGTCCTTGCGCATGCGTAGAATCGTCCTTCTTATCTGCGCCGTGAAAAGCAAAACAAAACATGGCTACCGGTAGCAAAAAAAGTGTTGTCAGACGAAGAAGTTCAACTATTGCTTCAGACCACTTTAGACTACAAAGCAACGAAGGCGCAACAAGGTGTGGACTGGGAGACCTGCCAAACAAAGTACACTGATATATGGACCGATGTGACGACACGTACGCGACAACAGCAGATTTGACCAGAGTTTTGCATCTTGGGCAGTGTAGATGAAAACACTACGGCGGAGCGTATTCAAGTTTTCCACTTTGGAAGGCGGTTTCAGTTTTTTGCGTTTTTAAGCCCCCAAAACGCCGTCACCATATAAACGAAAGGCAGTTCTGATAAAATATTTTGTTGTTTTTACCCGTAAACCTTCTCGTGTAAACAGGCCCTTAATGCCTAAAGTGGAACGAAAGACCTAAACACCTCCCACAAACACATTTCAAATAGAGCTGCTAAACTGGACAGTGTCTGGAGGACTAAAGAAGAGAGTGAGGATGTTTTTTGTGGGAATGAACGGGTCAAATGCAATAGCAAAATTTCATACTGGGACAAATCAACTGTGTATATTTAAGACTCTATATTTAAAATTTTCCTAAGTGAACCAAAAAAGAACTTTTATGAACTTTTATCAAACACTGGCTGGTTCCTTTATTCACTTTGTTTTGTCTGGTCTGTTCGATGCAATGCTAAAAATACTCACCACAGCATGATACTGGAAAAATAGTTGTGTGTTATTCATTGAGTTGGCATGGGAACTGTCATAACCTAGCACATATGCACAGACACACACTCCTAGAGCCATCTGTGAGGTCTGGGCGTGCCAGCAGCCGTCCTTCTCTAACACCAACACCTTCTCCCCATCACTGCGTTGGCCATATTGTTCCTCCATGTTTTCCACTATACAGGATGGTGCTGAAAACCGCTATTCTCAACAACTATGAGTGACAGGCTCAGCTGGTGGAAGCAGTGAAAGCATTGCTGTGGACAACGGGAACTGAAATAATACTATAGTTTTGTGTTGGACTGCGAGTAAGCATCAGCACTTACAGATATTGTGTGAACAGTGCATAGGTTCATACCAGTGGCGGCTGGTGAAAAAAAAATCTTGGAGGGGCTGATGTGCCAATAGATTTCCCTGCCTATTATTGTGTTGGTTATGTGAGAGAGACTAACCTGAGTTCTTATTACACATTTATACTAGTGTGGTTACACCTTTTACTACAGTATTATGGCTATTAAAATGTACAGTACAGTGAACCCTCGTTTATCGCGGGGGTTAGGTTCCAGAAATAGCCCGCAATAAGTGAAATCCGCGAAGTAGGACAATTTTATATTTTACAATTATTCTACATGTTTTAAGGCTGAAAACGCTTCACCAGACACATTATACACCTTTCTGAGACTGGTATTAACATTTTTCTCTTGTTTAAACACTCAAACTTTTGTAGATTTTCATTAAAATATATTAATAGGGGGGGGGGGGAGACACGTGACACGCGGACACGTGCACGCGGACACGTGTGCGCGGACACGTGCGCGCGGACACGTGTGTTTGTTTTGGTACCACATATCCATGCCATGTGCGAAAGTCGAGTGGAAAGCGACCTGGATATCATTTTGGGCAAGACTCAAGCCAATGCTAACAGTGCCAAACCGCTAACAGACGCCTCTGAGCACCACAAGACCAGGTAAGACTAACCTGCGCTCACAAGAGTTGGTTGCATTTCACCCCGGCTCCAAAATCAGTCCGCTATCAATGCGTCGCCAATACTCCACAGTTCTCTAGGACGGGGTCGGGTTCGTCCTCTCGTCCTCTCACGGGGAAGAGCCACTGTCTCCTCTGTGCGCGCGAGTGTCCTCCCCCCGCTGCGGCTCCCCCAGACGCCGCGCGGCCAGGCGCCAGGCCCGTCCATGTTGATTCTTGGCTCTTCCATTTGTCCGGCTCGCACTCAGTCTCTTCCATGGCTCGTGCAAGTAAACAAAGGCCACACCTCCTGTCACCCAGGCGCTCTCGTGAAGGACATCTGAGACTCTGTCCCTACCATCCCTGGTCTAGACCTGGTTTAGTCCTGGTTTAGACCTGGTTTAGTCCTGGTTTAGACCTGCTTTAGACCTGGTTTAGTCCTGGTCTAGTCTCTTAGCTAATCAGGGCGCAGGACAGAATGTTACACTGTAAAAAAAAAGTTACACTATAAAAAAAATTGAAAAAAAAAAAAAAAAAATTGGAAAAAAAAATCCGCGAAACAGCGAGGCCGCGAAGAGTGAACCGCGATACAGCGAGGGTTCACTGTACACATGAAATGATTCTTATTAGTATAATGTGAGTAAACTCTTAAAGGAAAAGTAACATTTTTTTACAATCTGAGCCTTATTTCGGTAATAAAATAAGTTGTTTTACTCACCCATAGCAATTTGGTGTCATATGGAGCACTTCCGGAGATGTTTTAGATTTGCGATCTCCATCATGTGAGTTCTCGGGGCACTTATTTGCGGTCTCCAAATAACACAAACTTTAGCACTTTTCAAATCATAGAAGCCCGATGTCTTAGTCTACGATTTCGTGTGGTCAAAAGTGGCCTGTAATCCGAGATTTAGCCATAGTTTCGAGTAGATGAGGACGCCAGTGTGCATCTGCGGACTGTGCTCTCAGCTCCCGGGACCCAAACATGAAACGCAAAGCTGTAAACTATGGATAAATCTCGAATTACAGGCCACTTTTGCTTCAAACGAAATCGTAGATTAAGACATCGGGCTTCTATGATTTGAAAAGTGCTAAAGTTTGTGTTATTTGGAGCCCGCACGGGGCATATTACATGCTTGGGGAATATATTATATGCCCCGAGCTATGGCTAGAAGTCGCGCTAGGCTAACTAACTAGGCAACTAGGCAAATCTAAAACATCTCTGGAAGTACTCCATATGACACCAATGTGCTATGGGTGAGTAAAACAACTTGTTTTATTACCGAAATAAGGCTCAAATTGTAAAAAAAAAACACGTTACTTTTCCTTTAAATTAACTACTTTTGTACTATATGTCTTGTGTTTAAAGGGTTAACCTCAAACAAACATGACACTTAATGACCACAACAAAGTTATAAGTGAATATGAACTATATTACATCTAATGAAAAAAGTGCTTTCAAGCATTTAGATGAACAACCTCAACACACAAAATGTTTAACAGTCACAATATTCTACTCAACACTCAACTAAACATCACCATTTAAGTTACACCAAGTCTTCAGACCGAAAACTTAACTTATCTGGCAATAAAGTATCAAATTCACCTTTCGTGAATCAGTTTAATTACTAAGACTTGGGACAAGCTGAAAACATGACTTTCCCGAATAAGACCCACGCTCATCAGATGTATTACTTCCTGATTGACCTTTCAACTTGCTCGTGATTATCTTATCACAGATGGCACAGAAAATAAATTAATTCAAAACAATAATTCAGAAGTGCTTTCACAATAATTCATCCGCGTATTCCCTGCGGATAATACGTGGATACGCCTATCACGTGACTAATCAGTCTGGGACAGGGCGAATAGCGATCCAAACTTTCTGTAGCAGGTGCGGAATTTACGGCGCCCCAAAACCATTTTATTCGGTGATGCTGATAGGCTGATAGGAATCATATTTTTTTAATCTTCCCCTAGCAACCACACACGATTGGCTATTTCGCTACAGTTCGAGGGCGCTTGGATGCAAAGCCCCAAGAAGAGAACCAACTGTTGAATAAGAGTCATTTGGTGGAAATGTTGTTTGAATAATTCAGATTACATGTAGAGACACACAAATAATTAAAACTGACATTTATTAAAAAAACAACAACATATTTTTAGTATTATACATTTTATATTTTTCCTCTCCTCTTTGGGAAGGGCGGCGCCCAAGCGCCCCCTATGGGCCAGCCGCCACTGGTTCATACTAACTTTATTTGTACAGTACGTATAATTTTTTTGTTTTGTTTTGCTGTGAACACTTGTAGGACATTCTGTATACAGTGGTGCCTCACCTTACGAAATTAATCCGTTCCAGAAGTGGTTTCGTAATGTGAATTTTTCGTAAGTTGAGTAGCTATTTCAATGGAAAAGGCCTGATCCGTTCCAAGGTTGTTGTTTTTTTATAGTGTAACATTTTTTTTAATAGTGTAACATTGTGTTCTGCGTCCTGATTGGCTAAGAGACTAGACCAGGACTAAAAGTGGAATAAACCAGGTCTAGACTAGAACTAAACCAGGTCTAGACCAGGTCTAAACCAGGTCTAAACCTGGACTGGACCTGGACTAAACCAGGACCGGACCAGGTCCAGACCCGGACCAAACCGGCATCTCCACAAACCTGACTTTGGTCTTGAGGAGGTCTTCTTTCTTTTGATGGAAATGTTCTTTTGGCTATACTCTTCACAATATCATCCATGTCTCATTCATTAAACTTATATGTATGGCAAATGGTCTGAAATATGGTTTTAACTTTCTATTTCCATGGAATCATACAGTTGATATTTCACCATGACATTTAATTAGTCTAAGACATACCTCTAAGAGGTATGGAGCAGTTAATGCTACTTTAAATTGTTCATTGTGAGGAATTGTAGAGATGGTTATGTGCTTTCCTTTTTAACAAAAGGAGAAATTCAATTTGCCAACTGGACAAAAGGTTATTTGGTCGAATATGTTTCGCAGCTCATCCAAGCTGCTTCTTCAGTGCTGGTGGACACTGATTATATTTGCCAGAAGGGAGGAGCTAACTACAATGAAATTACTCTGAAACAACCACACTTATTTGTTTACAGTTTCTGTTGGTTAGGTAAGCCTATTAAATATGCAGTGGGAGTGAAGTGTGGGGTCTTGTTAGCAGAACCATTCAGGGCCATAGTGGTGTTTTTACACCTCTGGACCTGGCTAGTCCTATTGTTGTTCTTTGTTTTGTTTGAGGATAGAGTTATAGATGGGAGAAAATGATGTCTGAGACCTCCATTTCTGTTCAAGGAAGGATTCTCTTTCTTGACAAAAATAGCCTCTGTAACTCCCCTCTCAACAGTTCTTTTCTCTGTATCTCATTGTCCTCAAAGGAGTGGCCCGTGGCTTTTAGGTGGAGATGTATGGCAGATGAAGGTCCACTCTGGCTCGCCCGTCTGTGTTGGTATATTCTTTTGTTAGTTGAGTAGATAGGATAGATTAATCCATTCATGGAATACTGGTTGATCAAGAAACATTAAGTCTTATAATTATTATTTACTGGGATTATAATAATTATTATAATTATAAAATCTTCTGAAAGCAGAAGGCTCGGAGTGAGCTAGAACTAGTTTTGAGAGTGAGTCTTAACTTTAATTTCTCTTTTGACATAATATTCAGTTTGTGTTGTAGTGTTTGATTAATGCCATGCTACCCTCCCCTGTAGTCAATTAATGAATTTAAGTCGCTACAGCCCTACAGTCTACTTTAATTGTATTTTTTTTTTGTAGAATGTGGAGTTATAATATCTGACCCATGACCCATGTGCATTACACACATTACATTGTTGAGTGCAATTACTGTAGGTATGTTTTATCAAAACTTACCTGGAATTACTCCTTTATTTTAATTCATTTGTGGTTATTAAAGTGCATACATTCTCACCAGAATCTCAGATCTGGTCAGTGTCCTAATCACCATTGCATTTTAGACTTAGACTTAGACAAACTTTATTGATCCACAAGGGAAATTGTTTGGGTACAGTAGCTCACTCATCAATATAATATAACAACAGAGGGTAACAAAAAATAGATGGAATAGCAACCAAAGAGCAATAGACCGGTGTCAACAAAGACATAATTTATAAAAATAAAATAAAAAATATATATAATACATGTACAAAAAATGTATAAAAATGATAATAAATGTATATATAAGAATCATATGTATCATTTTGATCATTGGTTTAGCTTCACACAAACTCACATTGTCAGTGTCCCAGCAGATGCAGTACTTGCACCATCTGTTGGTGTGTTTTATAGACAGATTTCATACCAACTGACACCATTGTTATTTAGTAGCTAGGTTGAATTATAGACCCCCAGTACATGACCTGATTACAACAAGATTTTAGGATTTACATCGTCTCTTTATCTAAAAATAGCTCTTCCAGCAACTAGATCAACCACCATGGAGAAATTATATTTAAGGGTTACTTTTTCATTATAATTTCGAGGCCTTTCTTAGACCGTATCCAATATCTTCATTGAGCTCAAAGTACATGCCCCAATTAAAACTGCAGCCTAACTCGTTTGTCCATTAGTTTATTACGTCTTAGATCATGTTAATTATTGCGACAAAGCGTGACTGTCATTTTAGCAGCCCTACTTTTTACATGGCAGAATACACAAAGTTAATTAAAGCCAATTACATTTTGTCTTTATTCAAGCTTCCACAGAGCTGCTATGAGGCTCCCCAATATAAGGCAGTGACACAGTGACACCTTGTGAATAAAAGTGGTACTGCACGAGAGAAAAAAATAAATAATTGTAATATAACCAGGGTAAAGACACTGAGACGATTACATACATTTGAGGACCATTCTAATAAATCACTTCTACATTCTAACTTCCAAGATACCACATATGAAACAAGTAATTATTCAAAATTAGTGAGGAAGGGCATCTGGCATAGATATGTTTCAAATTAAAGATTCAAGACCTTTAATCTGGCACTCGGCTGATTTTCTATTAAAATATTTTAATTATATTTTCATTTTCTGTTAAAATATTAGTAATTTTCTGTGCCTCTTTTCTGCGCAGTTTAGCATAGCAGTGTCTCCAGCGCCTCTGTGCGTGGCCCCTCCCACCAGAGCAGCACAAATGAAGACTCACCTCTTTCCAAACGCTCTTAAAGGACCATCGTTTTGACTGTTGACCATCACACCCTCATCAGCAAAATGTCAAAAATGAGAAAAGTGGACGCTGAGTGCAGGATTTTCTAAGAAAAGTTGACTAATTTCTATTTGTTCACAGAGGTGAATGGGAAACCTGTATGCTTGGTGTGTTTGCAACAAGTGGCAGTGCTCAAGGAATATAATCTTAAACGCCACTATGAGACACTGATATTGATGCACTTGTGCAGGCTAAAAGATGCCAAGTTTCAGAAGCAAAAAGAAAGCATGACTAAATTCTGTGAAATGCATACAAGTTAAAGGAAAAGTAACGTTATTTTACAATCGGTAATAAAACAAGTCGTTTGACTCACCCATAGCACGTTGGTGTCATTTGGAGCTGTTTGAAGAAAGTTATGTTGTAGCGTATCCGTTAACATGAGTATTCGGGGCATTACTTTGTGGTCTCCAAATAACACAAACTTTAGCACTTCAAATCATAGAAGCCCGATGTCTTAATGTAAGATTTCGTTTGAAGCAAAAGTGGCCTGTAATCCGAGATTTATCCATAGTTTTCAGCTTTGCGTTTCATGTTTGGGTCCCGGGAGCTGAGAGCACAGTCCGTGCATGCGCACTGGCGTCCTCATCTACTCGAAACTATGGCTAAATCTCGGATTACAGGTCACTTTTGCTTCAAACGAAATCTTACATTAAGACATCGGGCTTCTATGATTTGAAAAGTGCTAAAGTTTGTGTTATTTGGAGACCGCAAAGTAATGCCCCGAATACTCATGTTAACGGATACGCTACAACATAACTTTCACCAAACAGCTCCAAATGACACAAACGTGCTATGGGTGAGTCAAACGACTTGTTTTATTACCGAAAGAAGGCTCAGATTGTAAAATAAGGTTACTTTTCCTTTAATGTTAAAACATTTTGTTGAAATTGCATTTTTCTTAAATTTTCAGGTTGTTCATAATATTATAGTATTTTATAAAAGAAAGAGTTCATCAAATAAATAAGACTTCTGTAATAGATTTGCATTTCTCTGCACAAATATTTGGACTTATTGCTATTTTGGGGGTATATTTGCCATGATTTTTCTGATCCGGCCCCTTTGGAATTAAAGTAGATTGAATACGGCCCCTGGACAAAAATGAGTTTGACACCCCGGAGTTAAACCATTATTTACAGCAAGAGAATAAGAACATGCAATCAAAATCAGGATTAAGATAAATTATACTATAAAGATTTATAATAGACATAATACATAAATAAATACAGAAACATCCAAAACATGACATTCTCTCAGCACACGACATGTTTTGGAATCTATGAGCAAAAATGATTTGATTGCCAAATTATTATTTATGTACACCGATGAGTCTCTGCCCCAGTGTTTTTCAATACTTTTTGGTTGATTCCCCGGTACACTAATAAAAACCTTTATACTATGTGATTGATAATGTCCAAACCAATGACTGATTCTTTAAATTTGAAAATACACTTGTTTATCTTTCTTATTTGGTGCAGAAGATTGCTCAGGTAAATTATTCCATTAAAAGCTTGTTAACTCACACCTGACTAGTATTTACTGTTCAGTTCATTATATTGTTCATTCATTAGACTTCAGCTCTCTAGATGAGGAAAATTGTCAATATTTTAAGTTATTCCAATTGCAGCCGGCCACATATTTTATAACCTGCACCAGTGATACAACGTCAAAGTATTAGATTTAGATTTAACGTTATTGATCCACGAGGGAAATTATTTGGACACAGTAGCTCACATATCCCAATATATTATAATAACAAAGAGCAACAATAGAAATGGTAATAATAAATTCTAAATAAGTAACAAAAATAGCAAGAGACTGGTGTGAAGTAAGGCATTATTATACAAATGTATATTATGTACAAGTACAAGTCTGTATAAGTAGGGGAGGGAAGTCTGGGTCTCCCTGCTTAGAAAGCGGAATAAAATGGATGGATATATACAAGTAAATACAAAATATAGAAACGTAGTAATACAAAAGATATCTCAGCTATATGCAAGAGGTGCTTAATCCTAGAACACTTTCGCTATAAAAAGTAACACTATCACTTTTGCCGGGTAATTTTTACCCGATATAATATACCCAACAAAAAGTACTTGTCATGAAAAATAGATCAAAATATGACAACACATGATAAATTAGAGCGGTTTTCCTTTATTTTCTACTGTGGTATGTGTAACAAAATGGAAAGAGAGATTTGAGAACAAAAAAATTCCTAAATAAATAAATAAATAAATAATGACACTGGAAACTTGGTGTTTGGTCCACCCATTCCTGGGACATGTGAGACTTCCCTGGTGAAGCACAGACTCCTTGACACACGAACAGTTGCAGGAGAGAGAAACAAAAAATTGTATTTTTTCAGTAGCTCAGTTGGTAGAGCATATGCCTTGTGATCCAGGGATTGGCGGTTCGAATCCCGCTCTTGACGGGTTGTGTTCTGAGCAGCAGAACACTGCTTGGACTGCTGCCCCTGTGACCCAGAAAATGGAAAAGCAGAAGAAAATGAAAAAAAAAAAAAAAGTATTTTTTTAGTGGGTAAAAATGACCAGTTGACTAAAATATTGTTTTCACCATAAGAATTCCCTTTGAAATCACCACTTTGTGATATTTATTCATAACCACTGCACTAAATAAGGATAGATACACATTCCAGGACCACTCTTACTTACATATTCCTTACATCCTTTTACATTACATTCATTACATTCTTACAATCCTCTTTCACTATTGCTGGGTGAAAATCACCCGAAAGCCTGTAGGCTTTGGGGTAGGGAAACACCTACACCTTCAAAGATGTCAAAAACAATGGTGAAGCTACAGGGAGCCATGACACTCACATATTGAAAATCATGTAAATACTTTTGCTTGGGTGAAAATCACCCAGTGATAGTGCTCTAGGGTTAAGAGCAGTGCAAAGATTAAATAGTGATTGACAGGACATAGGATTATCTATTACATAAGGGTGAGTTGTTGTACAGTTGTATGGAGTATGTTATGAATGTAGTCCAATAGTACCACTTTTATTTTACAATACCTTCTGTAACTGTCATTTCCTACACTCAGTAAACGCAGCACCTGTGTAGAACACTGTTTACTTTTTGTTCTACATCCCACGACATCACCATCCTTAAGCAGCCTCTGAGCCAGCAGCCCCACGCGCTCTCTGCCGAATGACTCAAGGACTGCAAAATCACATTAACCAGGATGGCGCTGTGATGTTTAGCGTTCCCTATTCATTATCAGTGACTAAAATACCCATAAACCATACAAAAGCAGCCTCACCGCCTGCAGCTAGCTCTGACGAGAAAGGAGGCCAGAGACAAAAGCTGCGCGACAGGGAGGAGGGAGAGAGCGACAAATGCAGAACCCAGAGCCAGATTTAAGATGCAGTTGTGCGCGTTAAGATAGCAGACTACGCTTAACCCAGGATCTTATTGCGTGAGAAGATACAAGTAGCGAACTGACTTGAATTTGTGTTTTGAATGATGTTTTTCTTTCAGCTGGTGATCATGTCCGGGACGGTTTTGCTGGCGTACTACTTGGAGTGCACGGACCTCTTCAGCGTACATGTCCAGGGCTTCTTCTGTAATGATGCGGAGCTGATGAAGCCCTACCCAGGCAGAGAGGAGGCTAGTTTCATCCCACCACTCATCCTCTACTGTGTGGTGGCAGCGGCGCCCACGGCAGTTGTGAGTACAAAATACTTCAAGTACTTTAAAATTAGTGGTAGAATGTAACGAAGTAAAAGAGTACCTGTACTTAAGTACATTTTAGGTATCTGTGCTTTACCAATGTAGATTTTAAAGTGGATTCTTTTTGCTTTTGCTTTTCTACATTTGAGAGCAGGTATCTGTACTTACTGCTCCACTACATTTTTGAACAGAATAGTAAAAAACAGTATTTTTTTTAATTGTAGTTTGAGACCTGCAGAAAAGGCTGAGGAGTTTATTTTTAACGTATTCATAGTTTGAGCAAACAAAAATATAGAAATAAAAACTGGTAGCTTGATTAAATTGGTTCAAAATTCAAAACAAATCTTTATGAAAATCACTACATTTGAAGTTTTATTAGATCTCAAAATCATATTATATTATTTTACCTAAGATCTACAGGTGTGAGACTAGGATAACACAAGCATGCCACCAGGTCAAGTTACGAGCCCACTCACAGAAAGGCCTTCTTCAAAACATATTTCTTAGCAATAATAAAAGGCAAGATGGATACATGTTTAATGCTGTGGAACATCACAGGCAAAACAATAATGGACCAGAAAAGTTACATAGGACATCTTTAAATATCTATTCATGCAATTCTTCCCAAGTTCCCAAATAAATTAGGACTCAAGTAGATGAAAACTGAAGCTATAAGTAAGCTCCAAACTACTTCTTGCTACCACTACTGCAGTTAAAAGTACACAGCAGAAGTATGCAAAAATACATTCATCCAACTACTGATCTGTCTGAAAGATCCCATGACATGGTACTTCTTGATGCTTTTATATGGCTCCTTAATGGTTCCCTAATACTGTAAATGAATCCTTCTTCAAAATCAACACTCACTGCATGAGATATGACTCTGACAGTCTTCATGAGGCTAGATATGTGTCTAAAATGCTTTATTCTGAGTGTTGCTGCTTCAGTGCAAATGAGAAGGACAGAGAGATTGGCTAAGGAGCGGGGGGGCGGGTTTCCCCCGCAGCTCGGCACCACTGTCTGCTCTCTTCCGTGTTTTACACACGAAGACAGATGAGAGACTTTGCAATGAAAAAAAGCATATTTACACAGAAAATAAAATTAAACCACTGGTATTTCAGAGGTCCAGAGGGTCGGGTAAGGGACTTGCGAGCCTAGAAACACTCGGACGTGCCTCCAGGCAAATAAAAAAACGCATTTCGCATTGCGTAGCGCATTCACAGTCCAAACTCTCTGGGCGGGATATACAGGGATGCTGAGCGTAGACAGAGGGAGGGGCTGGAGCTGCATTTGCCGATCTGACGTCAATCAGGTGCCTTGCCCGAACTCGCCCGTTTGAACGCTGGTTTTTTGTAACGCAGAAAAGGACCGCAAATGCTCAGTTTAGACATTTCGCAACTTTTAGCCATAGCTCACATTAACGTTCAAAAACCTCAGAAAGTGAAAATTTCATGCCATGGGACCTTGAAGTATAAAGAAAAGTGGGACATGAGCACAAGTATTCAAGCTATCGGTATATCAGGCTTTTAAATGGTTTGTAGGTAAACAGGGTACCACATAAGGATGCCCAGGAAAGCTCTTTAAAACCTACAGACATACTGCATGCCAGTGCTGAAATATATATACCGTATTGGCCCGAATATAAGACGATGTTTTTTGCATTGAAATAAGACTGAAAAAATGGGAGTCGTCTTACATTCGGGGTCTAGACATTATACCCATTCACAACGCTAGATGGCGCCAGATATCTTTAAAGCGAATGCTGAACTGAACTCCCCAGGCCAAAGCGAAGAAGAAAAATAAAAAATAGCGGTAAGAAAGAAAAGAGAAGAAAATAAGAGAAGAGATAACAGAAAATGGATAAACGTAGCGACAATCTGGGGAAAAGTGGGTCGAAGATCGGCCAAGTTAACCGGCAGCTGACTTCACTTAGACTTCACTTTGATGGTTAGTGAAGTTATTGCAATTTTGTTGTTTTATCACAGTAGATTGGTTTGTTTACATTTCAAAAACCAGAAGCCATTCATTTACAAATGTGATTGCACTTTAGTTTACATATTTAAATGTTCAGATATTAAGATGTGATAGACAGTTTTTGCATGATTTGAATGAGGCAAAATAACATGCTTTTTCTCTCGAATATATTGTTATAATCATTTGTTTCAGATGTACTGTAATTATTTTCTGTATAAAAATTAAATTTGGTGTTCAAAAAGTCTTTTTTCAAACTTGAGTCTTGAAAAAGAGGGGGTCGTCTTATAATCAGGGTCGTCTTATATTCGGGCCAATACGGTAATACAATACATAATACACAATAATACACAAATTGACTCTTGTGAGCTTTTATTTATTCTTTTATTTAATAGGGACAGTGCATATACTCATGGCAAGATGGCGCTGGTGAGGCCAGCTGCGTGCGGGAGTAGCTCCGTCCCTACTTTTCTTCTTTTCCTCTTTTTACTTGTATATAGTCGTTCTTCTTGCTTTTTCTTTAGAGTAGGTGAAACAGGGCGCAGTCGTGCACCTGGGAAGCCTACTCTCACTACAGCTATACTGTTAGCTGTAGTGTTTTTGGACTTTTAATGAATCTGCGCCAGGAGGTACGACGGGATCTACCTGAAGCCATGCACAGGATTATATACACGCGTGACAGGCTCCTGGAACTACGGGGCCCTTCTCTACTCCACGCGGGGAAACCGGAGGTCCCAGCGGAGATACGGAGAAAGAGGAGAGGCTGCAGGGGCGGACGCAGGAACCGGAGGCCGTATTCACCGAACGGACTACCCACGGTGATAACGGGGAATCTGCGTTCGCTAAACAACAAGGTGGAGGAGCTTGTTGCGCTGACCCGACATCAGAGACAATTCCGGGACTGCAGTTTGATGTGCTTTTCTGAGACATGGCTAAATGGGAATATACCGGACAATGTAATCTCGCTGGACGGATTTACTATGAGGCGCGCGGACCGGACCGTGTCGGGGAGCGGGAAAACACGAGGAGGAGGACTTATCTTCTTTGTTAACGAACGCTGGTGTCACCCCGGGAATGTACACGTAAAACATCAGCTGTGCTCCCGGGACATTGAACTGCTCGCTGTGGGTATGCGGCCGTATTATCTGCCCAGAGAAATTGCACAGATTATTGTGTTCTGTGTGTATATTCCTCCATCGGCGGATGGTGCGGCAGCATGCGAACAGCTCCACAGCGTCGTTAGTGATATGATGATACGTCACCCGCGCGCCTCATTTCTGATCACTGGGGATTTTAATCATACATCTCTCTCCACTACTCTCCCCACATTCACCCAATACGTCACTTTCCCCACGAGAGACAATAAGACTCTGGACTTGTTTTACGCCAACATCAAGGACGCTTACACCTCCGCCCCCCTCCCCCCGCTCGGACGCTCGGATCACTGTCTGGTCTACCTGCTCCCTGAATACACACCCAGGGTGCGGAAAGAACCTGTGCGGAAGCGGTCTGTGAAGTCTTGGACTCAGGAGGCCTGTGAGAGTCTGAGGGAATGTTTCCAGAACACTGACTGGGACATTTTCACTGACTCTCATGGAGACGACATCAACGGCCTGACCCATTGCATCACAGACTACATCAACTTCTGCGTGGAGAACACTGTGCCAACCAGGAGGGTACGGTGTTTCCCCAACAACCACCCCTGGGTCACCCCTGAGCTTAAAGCCCTCCTGAACCAGAAGAAAAGGGCTTTCAACTCAGGGGACAGAGAGGAGCAGAAAAGGGTCCAGAGAGAGCTTCAGTGGAGGATCCGACGGGCCAAGAAGGACTATGGGAGGAAGATGGAGGAGCAGCTGGCCCAGAACAACGCACGGGGCGTGTGGAGAGGACTGAGGAGCATGTCTGGTTTTGGACAGAGTGGCAGAGGGACAGCTGATGGCGATCAGCGCTGGGCGGACGAATTAAACTGTTACTTTAACAGGTTTGACTCGCCCCCCACCCCCTCTGCCCCTCTGCCGACTCCCTCCTCCTCTTCACACCTTCCCGGGCCAGTAGCCATACCCCCCTTCCCCCTCACACGGACTCAACCCAGCACTAGCCCCCCTCCACCCCCCGCCACCACCACCACCCGCAGTCCACCCCAGTCCCCCCCCTCACTCCCCCCTCTCCATCACACCGGACGAGGTGAGGAGGGAGCTTAGGCGACTCAGGCAGAGGAAAGCCGCAGGACCCGATGGTATCTGCCCCAGGCTGCTGAGAACATGTGCAGACCAGCTCTGTGAGGTTCTCTGCTACATGTTCAACCTGAGCCTCAGCCTGGAGAAGGTCCCCGTCCTGTGGAAGACCTCCTGCGTGGTCCCGGTTCCCAAAACAACAAACGCCAGGGAACCGGCCCACTACAGACCAGTCGCCTTGACCTCCCACCTCATGAAGACCATGGAGAGGGTGATCCTCAGCCACCTCCGCTCTGTGGTGAGCCCCACCCTGGACCCGCTGCAGTTTGCCTACAAGCCAAACGTAGGAGTAGAGGACGCCGTCATCTACTTTCTGCAGCGGGCGCTCACCCACCTTGAGACCGCCGGGAGTGCTGTGAGAGTCATGTTCTTTGACTTCTCCAGCGCCTTCAACACCATCAGGCCGGCGCTGCTGCAGGGGAAGCTGGAGGACGCGGGAGTGGATGGACATCTCGCTGCCTGGACCATCGACTACCTCACTGACCGTCCACAGTACGTGCGGCTGCGCGGCTGTGAGTCAGAGGTGGTAGTCTGCAGCACGGGGGCCCCCCAGGGTACTGTCCTCTCACCCTTCCTCTTCACCATATACACCTCGGACTTCACATACAACACGGACAGCTGCCATCTCCAGAAGTTCTCCGACGACTCGGCCATTGTGGGCTGTGTGTCTGAGGGGAACGAGCTGGAGTACCGCTCGGTCATCAGTGACTTTGTAGACTGGTGTGGGCGCAACCACCTGTGCCTTAACACCAGTAAGACAAAGGAGCTGGTGATCGACTTCAGGAGGAGACCACTACCTCACTCACCGGTGAACATCCAGGGGCGGGACATAGAGACTGTGGACAGTTTCAAGTACCTGGGTGTTCACCTCAACAATAAACTGGACTGGTCCCACAACACTGACGCCCTGTACAAGAAGGGCCAAAGTCGCCTCCACCTCCTGAGGAGACTGAGGTCCTTTGGAGTGAGCAGGCCTCTGCTCAAGACTTTTTATGACTCTGTGGTGGCCTCTGCTCTCCTCTACGCTGTCGTCTGCTGGGCCCCGAGCAGCACAGAACGGGACAGAAAAAGACTGAATAAGCTGGTTAAGAGGGCCAGCTCTGTCCTGGGCTGTCCTCTGGACCGTGTAGAGGAGGTGGCTGAGAGGAGGGTACTGGCCAAATTCATGTCCATTAAGGACGACACCTCTCACCCTCTGCACCGGACTGTAGAGGAGCTGAGCAGCTCCTTTAGCAGCCGAATAAGACACCCCCAGTGCAAGAAGGAGCGCTACCGCAGATCCTTCATCCCCACCACCATCAGACTGTATAATTCTAACATATAGGCCAGACGTGCAATATCCTCCTTTTCATGTTGATGCTTGTTGTTACTATTATCATTATTACTATTTTCCATTATTATTATTATTACGTATTACTATTTGTACTATTTATTACTTACTTTATCCCCTCCCTGCCTGCATGCACTTTTTTCCCTCTTGTCCAAATGTCCTGGAGCTACTGTGGCGAGTAAATTTCTCCTGTGTGAGATCAATAAAGGCTTATCTTATCTTATCTTATCTTATATTAATGAACATCTACAACATTGTAGTGTAAATACGCCAGATTATAGCAAAAATGCTAATTTCCATCTGTAATCCCTGGGCAGGTGACACCACAGCAAAAACAACAATAACAATAACAAGTGACAATAACAGCAGTTATACATTAAAAGTGTCCACAAGTCTGATTTCCCTTTAGCCGCTGTTTCAAATATGATTTGAAAGTGGTCAGTGTTGGAGTCTCTCTTATTGACAGTTCCTCTGCGCGGTAGTGAAGGTGAGATGAAGCCTCATGAGGGATTGAACCACTTGAGCCAATTGGTTCAAGAAAGGGTTCATTTCTCGAAGCTTCATGTGCGCACGAAACCACCTACTGGCCAAGTGTGTAGTCAGCTGTATCTGAACCACAGAATATGTGAGTGGTGCATTGAATTTTTGTGTCTGTTATGTCTGTTGGGAATGACTATGAATTACAAAACATGTATTACCAGCTCATTTCTGTACATATATTATCACATATGTGTATAATAAATTTTGTATGTATTCTGTGTGTGTAAATTTTCCCAAAATGATCATATATGACAGGTTAACTGTTTTTCTGAAAATGGCAGGGGCGTAATCAGGCAGAGGACAGTGAAAGTACTTGTGGAACTAGGAAAAGGGCACAGATTATGCTTGTGTAACTTGGACAATGATGTACAGGACAGGGGAAATGTTATTAATTTTTATTCAGAAACAAGAGTTTCTCAACAGTTTTTGGTTTTCAGATCAAAGTGTTCCCACACAGGGGAAAACTTCCTCTTCCTCGCTGGTTCCATCCTATCACCTATCCTACTCTCCTCTCTCTCCTAAATCTCTCTCCCTAAACTCTCCAAACTCTCTCCAAAATATCTCCAAAATCTCTCCAAACTATATAAACGCTATGCAAACTCTAGTATCCAGACTCTCCAAACTCTCAACTGACCGTAACTCTCCTTCAAATCCCCACATTTTGATTGGAGCCTGAGGGGTCTATAAAGCTGGAAAAGCTCGTGGCAAAATCTGATCCGCTTCCCGAAGCAATCACGTGGTACACCCCGGTAGCGAGGCTTCGGACATCATCATTTTTGGCTCCTCCCCAATTGAAGTAAGCCTCTATATGCGCTTCGTGGAAACAAGCCCTTCATTACTCGACACACGCTTTGAAGCCTCGGCACGTCTCGTAACATCACTACTACGCGGGACCTCGCAGTCCCCCGGGCCGTGGCCCTTGTTCCCATCCCACTGACAGTCTTTGTTTTAATAAAATCATGTAGCGGAGGATTCAGGCTTGTTAGAAAGTTGTTACCTCCTCAAAAAAAAAACCACCCAGAGTTGTGTTTGCTTGAGAAATCCTTCACTATCAGTCTGTCTGCATCTCCAAAGCTCAAATTTCTCTGTTCCACCTTGTGATGTAAAAAGTGGTAGTTAACAGTTACCTTTTACCTTTAAAAAGTAGAGAATGGCAATTATCCAAAATTATTCTAGTGAAGGAGTGTGGACTCAGCATAAATATGTAGGCTTTGTGTGTTAGACATGTGTGAATGAAACAACACAACTCCAGGTATGTTTTTGATGTGGAAACTATATGGCATAGATCAGAAAAGTACACACTTTGGGCCTGTCTCTGATGCCAAATGTTTGATAGTACTTATAGTGTTTCTACTTCATATTGAGTACATTTAATAATACACTAAACACTGATTTAAAATGAGATAAGATTTAAAAAAAAAAGTGTCCATTATGTATTGAGTGTCAGTGAGTTTACATTGATTCATTTTGCACTATTAATGCTCCATACCATCCTAATGTAATATGAGTAATGCATAATATATGCTTCTGTCACAATGAACTATTAACAGTGTTCTCATACACTGAAAACCATTTGAATAAATTACTGATTTATTAATAGAAATAGCCTGTGCTTTCCATATCAATCAGAAGACACAGGAAGGTAAAAGCACAATAATGTTCATACAGCTAATATTACATTCATAGGAGGTGAAGAAATAACTTAATTACATGTTTTTGTTGACTATAATTATGAATGAATAAATATAATACTACTAAACAGTCCTATGACACTAGAACAACAAGTTTACTTGGGCTGTGCAATTATTTTGAAACTTTTATACTCAAACAACTACCAGATTTAGGCAGCATATTAATCCTGTTTTAGAAAGATGTTTATAAGGTAATTTTAAGTAAAGAAAAAGCAAACTTTTTTTTTTTTAAATACATAGCTCTGGGGAAAAAAAATAAGAGACCACTGCAAAAATGATCAGTTTTTCTGATTTTACTACTTATAGGTATGTGTTTGGGCAAAAGGAACATTTTTGTTTGAGTCTATAAACTACTGACAACATTTCCCCCAAATTCCAAATAAAAATATGATTGTTTAGAGCATTTATTTGCAGAAAATGATCGAAATAACAAAAAAGATGCATGTTTTCAGACGTCAAACAATGAAAGAAACAAGAATAAATTCATTTTAAAACAACATAATACAAGTGCAATAACCCTTATTTTTAATCACAGCTTTCATGCGTCTTGGCATGCTCTCCACAAGTCTTTCACATTGTTCTTGGGTGACTTTATTCCACTCCTGGTGCAAGAACTGAAGTAGCTCAGCTTTGTGTTTGTGTTGGAATTCAACAGACGCTGGAATGGAATGGCTGTAATACATGTAGAGATGCTGATTTCAGAAAAAAATGCAGTGGTCTCTTATTTTTTACAAGAGCTGTACAGTGTTAGATTTGTCATCCCTTTACTTGCAGTTTCACTCACAGCCACCAGATGTCACTCCAGCTCCATGCATTTACTCAAACGCACCGTGCGCCATATGTTTGTGCACTCCTGGGTCAATTCATAATTAAAGCTTGTCAAATCTTTCAGGCACAATCTCCTGCAGCTTGTTTCCTGGTCTGTTTAATATGAGTTAATATTGACGCAGTTATGTGCATTTATCTTCTCCCACAGCATACAGATGTGCTCGTGTGTTGAAGGTGAAGCAGACTGTTGGCAGGCGCAGACAGGGCACACATGAGCTGCATGACGATGGCATGTCACTGGTTCGACACACATGAGGAATACCTGAAGAGGAGGAGAGGTTTTACACGCATGTGGCGTAGAGCTCAGAATTTTAAGGCAGAGCAAAGGAATTCTCGCCCAAGTCAAATTTTTGTCAAATCTGATTAAAAAAATATATGCAGTAGGGTCTTTGTACATGTATAGATATAAATACATAAACAGTTTTGACAATGTATAAATTATGTTATTATTTATAACATTATAAATATATTCTATAGATGGTAAAGGAGCCTAGAATGTATAGGACTAATACATCAGTTCATCACTTGCGCAACAAAATCCGATTATGATCTGGTTTCTGGACATTTAGCATCATTTAAATGACATGTAAACCACACAATCTAATGTGAGTAATCGGGGAGACAAACATAATGACATCAGATTATTTTGCTGTCATATTAATAATGTCAAATCAAAGAATTTGATAATAATCAGATTTAGAGTGCTCATGTAACTGCAGACAGTTGTTTCTGAAAACTTTCTCATTAATATTTACATCAAGTTTGAACTTGAAATATTTTGACAACACTTATATAATACAATAACACAATACAATTTCCAAATGCCCCTTACTGTCATTCACATACCCATCAAAGTTAACTGAACTCAGACTCAGATTCAGCTTTATTGTCAATTCTGCCATATGTACATAACATACAAGCCGTGTCTCAATTTGCAGTGTGCACAGTTCGGAGTGTGGTTTTAAGGGTACTCCACAGACTGCATGGGCGTCGGCAAAATGGGACAGGTCCCGCAACTATCAGATGCAGCCGCCGACTCCATTTTCTCCCGTAGAAGAAGTAGCACGCAGTGCATGCTGGGATATATGACTGCGCGAAGTGTGCATGGATGCACAGTTGGTCCACACCCCGATTTCCATGGACGACTGAGGTTTTCAGGGTGCATTTTAACTATGCATGGGATAAAAACAAATTGGGACAGCAGTTGTCGCACCGGAAGTGACGTATGCGCCGTTAAAACCACACTCCGTACTGTACACACTGCGAATTGAGACACGGCTACAGTGAACTTGGGATGCCTTTTCAAAATGCATAGAAAGTAAGTTCCTTTTCTTTCTTTTTTTCTTTGTTGCCGACCCTTCAGCCAATGCCACAGGGCAGCAGGACAGTGGAAAACAACAGTATTGTGCCCGGGGAGCCTTCTACACATTTTCAGATCTATAGTCTATATTAGCTAGTCTACAGCTCTGGAAAAAAAATAAGAGACCACTGCATTTTTTTCTGAAATCAGCATCTCTACATGTATTACAGCCATTCCATTCCAGCGTCTGTTGAATTCCAACACAAACACAAAGCTGAGCTACTTCAGTTCTTGCACCAGGAGTGGAATAAAGTCACCCAAGAACAATGTGAAAGACTTGTGGAGAGCAAATAAATGCTCTAAACCAGAGGTCTTCAACGACCCCCCTAGGGGTCACGGAGGTACTGTAGGGGGGGTCGCGAAATCTTTTGATTTCACTTTAAAATAATATAATTTTATATTTTATAGTGTAAAATACAGTATTAACCTGTGTATTATTTCCTTGTAGGATGTACCATAACAGAGTAGCAATGTTTATACATGACACTAAGCTCAATTTAATATAAAACACAATTCTATGCCGTATATATAGTAGGGGGTCCCTGGCCCAGTTCGCCATCCGTTTGGGGGTCCCTGGCCTGAAAAACGTTGAAGACCCCTGCTCTAAACGATAATATTTTTATTTGGAATTTGGGGGAAATGTTGTCAATAGTTTATAGACTCAAACAAAAATGTTCCTTTTACCCAAACACATACCTATAAGTAGTAAAATCAGAAAAACTGATTTTACAGTGGTCTCTTTTATTTTTTCCAGAGCTGTATTTAGCATATTTTAGGTTGTAGATGTTTATAGTAGACACTAGACATTTTGTCAAATATTGTAGGAAATTCATAATTATGTTTTTACCATTTCAGTAGAACGAAAACATTTGCGGCGTTGGGGATGGGTCCTGCAACATATCAACTTAGTAAGACCACTTGATTGCGTCAGTGATCTCCTGTCTTATCAAGTTACTTTAGTTAGTTCATTTGCATTGCTTATTAAGATATATGCTGACATCTGGATTTAATTAACTTATCTATTAGTGTGCTGGTTGGTCAACGAACCAGGAGCTGTGCTAAATTAAATCAATGTATGTTATCTGCATCATAGCTGAGCCTCCTACATCACATATGGACCGTCAAGGTTTGAACTTGTTTAAAGCAGACCTATTATTAGGAAAGTCAGTTCTGTGATTTTAACCATGTTCCCCTGATCATTAACTGTTATTAACCTTTTAAGGTATTTATTGCATTAGCTCCTCTTTTCACCTACTCCCTATACACACCCGCTGCTCTGTATTTACTTTATTCCGTTTCACAGAAAACATTTTTTAATGGTGGTACATAAGGTTCAATAGTGTCACGAAATCGAATGTGGAACAAATCTTTTCAAATCCAGTGAGAACTAGCAGTGGTATGGTCCACTTTGTTATGTACAGAAGCAGGCGGGAGTCAGATCTGCAGTTATGAACCGGATCACTATTGTAATTTAAAGATAAAAATTAACGAAATGTAAAAAAAAAGCTATGGCTGTCAGTTTAACGCATTAATTACATGAATTAATTACACTGCAAATTAACACGTTATAAAAATTAACGTAATTAATTATGAGTGGCAATTCAATGCGGGTGCATTTTCAATCAATCAATCAATCAAACATTTATAAGGCGCTTTTCATACAAAATTGTAGCACAAAGCGCCTTACAGTGGTCAAGGATTAGAAGATTGACCTTTATTGATCTCGCACAGGAGAAGTTGTTTCTATATTTGACCCGGGGACCATCCCCATGATTTTGTTTTGTTATTTATGCTTTGGTCAGGCCCTAAGCTGGAGGATTTTACCTATGGCGCATGTTTAGGTTGGTGGGGGAAACCGGAGTACCCGGAGGAAACCCACCCAGACACGGGGAGAACATGCAGTCTCCACACAGAAAGGCCCGGGCAACCCGAACCTTCTTGCTGTGAAGCATGAGTGCTAGCCACTCAGCCACCGTGCCGCCAGGGAAAAAAAAAAAAAACATTTTAAATTTAGCGTGTGGCAAGTGAATCGCTGCCAGGGCCTTTGAACGACAAGTTTATTTATAAAAAAAAGAATGAAGACAAGACACTATCAATAAGAATGTGGTGATTTGGAGCTTTTGTCAAAAAGAATTTTCCAATCACCAAAGCTGCTCCAGCCTGACGGATCATTTGAACGACAAACACGTCCGGACAAGTTCATTGTTAGGTGATAGAGTGAGTGTGAGCGCACTTCAACAAACCAACAAACCAGGCTCACAGAATTTGGGAAATGAACGAACAAAGCGACCACATGAAAACTGACAAAGTCAATCGCAAAGTGGGATTGTTCATTTGCTCGATCGCTCTCTATCTCCCCCTCTCACACTCTTAAAATGTGATTAATTAGTTTAATTAATTACAAATCCTGTAATTAATTTGATTATTTTTATAAATCGCGTGACAACACTAAAAAAAACAGATTAGAAGTACGTACCAGGGAAAAAAATAAATCTTAAAGCTAACCTACAGTGGCATGAAAAAGTATCAGTGTCTGCTTTAATGGTTCACTTATTCCTCCCCCTTCTGTCATTATTTGCATATTATCCTCATTAAAAATATGAAAACCTATAAATGTCTGGGTGTTTTTAGTTAAAGCAGACACTGTTTTTTCACCTGTGTGGTTTTGAAAAAGATCACATCACATTTGATGGGGATTTTATGCAGAAATGTGAGAAATTCCAAAAGCTTCAGGTATTTTTTCATGCCACTGTATTAGGCAAAATCAACTTTTCAGAGCCTTCGTCATGTTATATTTGTTTCCTCTCACCATTTACTCGCCTTTTGTTCTACTTGGGATGATTCGTGCATGTTTGAGCAATCTCTGATGCATGTTTGTATATTTTCAAGATTCCATATTGCCGATCAAGTCTTGTTTTCACCCCCAGCAGTTCTGAATGAGACACACTTTATTGATCCACAAGGGAAATTATTTGGTACTTGCATCATTCTCCAATTCTGTTTTCTTAATCAGTGATACACAGAGGACCCGGCAGCATCGTGTAGGCATTTGGGTACAAATGAAAAAAAAAAAATCACTACTGCGGCTGACATCTGTCAACAGGTCTTCTTTAAAGGTGCATTGTGTAACTTTTTTGATGTGTCTGGTGGGTTCATCAAATATTTTTCTCTATGGAGATGTTTTCCTTCATCTAGAATCTTTCACAGTTTGGTATTAAACCTTTCTATCTTTATGAGACCAAATCAGACCAAGTTACAGGTCAGATCTGTGGAGAGACAATTCACACAGAGACGCTCACAGTTAGAGTGCCTGTTCTGTGTTTTTGAGCTATTAAACCACCTGTAATTGAATAAATGTAAGGTAGAGCTGTTTAATGCCATACTGTGGAACATTCCAGGCAGAGCAATGACATCTCCATAGAAACAAGCAGGTGACGGAGCCCACAAAAGTTACACAGTGCACATCCAATAATAATGCATTTGATTTATAGAGCGCTTTTCGGGACCCTCAAGCTATGTTTATATGATGACGGTCTGAACAGGAGACATAAAAGTGGCGTTGCGTCTTCACCTTTTTATTTCGCATTTAGACAAGCGTTTTCGGGAGGAAATCTGTGCGCATACGGTGACGCATAAGTGTGTGGAATTCGATTAGGTATGCATGCCAGGCAGGTAGGTGGTGCTGTGATACATTATCACTATGTCCGCGCACATGCGTAGAATCTTCCTTCTTCTCTGTTTTCAAGGAAAACAAAATAAAACATGGCTACTGGTAGCAAAAAATGTTTTGTGTGGTCAGACGAAGAAGTTCAATTGTTGCTTCAGACCACGTTAGACTACAAAGCAACGAAGGTGCAACAAGGTGTGGACTGGGAGTCCTGCCAAACAGTACACTGATATATGGACCGATGTAACGTTAACGTGTACACGACGTCAGCAGATTTGACCAGAGTTTTGCGTCTTGGGCAGTGTAGACGAAAACACTACAGCGGAGTGTATTCGTGTTTTCCACTTTGGAGGGCGGTTTCAGTTTTTTTGCGTTTTTAAGCCCCCAAAACGCCGTCACCGTCTAAACGAAAGGCACTTCTGATAAAATATTTTATCATTTTTACCCGTAAGCGTTCTCGTGTAAACAGGCCCTCAACACATGGTGGTTGTAAGTTGTACTTTGGCCACAGCTGCCCTGGGGTAGATCAATGAAAGCAAGGCTGCCATTCTGCTCCATCAGCCCCTCCCACCACGACCAACACTGCCACAACCAACACACACACACACGCACGCACGCACTCACACACGCACACACACACACACACACACGCACGCACGCACGCACGCACGCACTCACACACGCACACACACACACACACACACACACACACACACGCACACACAATAAGCCTTCTCTGTACACTTCATTTGAATATTTATTGTCTTAGTCACACTTCATATATCTATACCATAGACCTCCATATTTATTACCACGCTTATTCCATCGCCCGCTCTCCCAGCTTTCAATAGACGTTCTTATTAGCACTTCAAGAGCTACTTCATCAAGACTGTGACTGCTAGAAATGGCTGGCGGCTAGGTGCGGATCATCTATTTATTTGTAATGGGACACTTCTTCCTCGTTGCTCGCCTGTACATCTTCTCACTTGGGTTTTTATTGTCTTCGCTCTCCAAACATTCAGCATTGTAAAAGTAAAAGTTATTGGCCGTTTTATTGAGGGGATAAAACGCAACTAAGTTTGTGTTGTTTCCTGGGAGATGAGTGTCAAGCAGGTTGCACGAGGGACGCTAACAGGAAAACAGTGTTGTTAATTAAAAAGTTGGTTACAATGATTAAAGGAAATGTATTGACTGTGTAGCCCCCACTCTTTACAGTTTTTAAAAAGCTACTACAACCACATTCACAGCTGAACCTAGGGTGCCTTAATCTGCATATAGAGGACACAAATTTGTCTTTCTCATTCTCAGTTTATGGCCTCGTGTGAAAGTTCAGAACCTCCAGAATTCCCTGGACCAGCCAAACAACCTTCTACATTCTGTTGAAATTCAGACAGGACTGGAACTGGACCATAGAGTGTGAAAAACCAAAAAAACAAACTTGAGACGATCCAACTACAGATGTTAAATTTGTAGCACAGGTCTCAAATGCAAGACATCTCCTCCTCCAAAATTCTTGTAACATTCAGAATAAATGTGGGTAGAATCCCTCAGTTGTCCAGGTAGAATCCATGGCAAAAGAAAAAATTCAATTTGTCAACTGGACAAAAATTGTATTTGGTCGAATACGTTTCGCAGCTTGGATGAGCTGTGAAATGTATTTGACCAAATACATTTTTAATAATAAAAAAATAACAATAAATTCAGAATAAAATATATAACTTGATTTGGTGCTTTGATTGTTGATTCTGAAACAAATCCAAAATCTATGTTGTTGTTTTATGTATAAGCAGCCATGTTTGTTTTCAAATAGAGCATGCGTGGTACAACCGCCTGTCAATCACACCCTCTGAAATCAGGGAGATGGGCTACAGCTCCAGATCCACTCGTCTTTGTAAATTTTTTTCAAAGCATGTGGTTCTGGCCGGCCAGGTAAATTGGAACTGGCATCCCAAATGAGAGACTGATATGAGGCTTATTCTATTTTTTGACTGGATAATTGACCAAAACACCAAATTATAACATAAACAACTTCGCCATCATGTCCAATGTTTTTTGTAGTTGCGAATAAATCAGTATTACATTTGTTATCCGTCAAAACTATATTTAATTTCAACCCGTGTACCTCATATTGTAATCACAGTTAGGTCATGTTTATGGTATTTCATAATTTGTATATAGTTATTTCCAGCTGATACGATGACATTGAGTATATCTGAAGTGTGGAGACATTTCTCCGCACTTGCAGTGAAATATAAAATGGCAGAGTTGCTTGTGTAAACTCGAGTGCACTCATAATCATGGTTTGCCAGGTTGCAGAGCTGCTGTTGATGTCAAATTTAGGTGAGCGTCCAAGTGCCTGTTAGTTCACTGGGTTATTAGGCGTCTAGGCAAAGGGGTACTGGCTTTCCAATTCCAATCACTATGGTGTGTGTCTGTTGCATTTTTGATTCTAAGGGAGTCCCAGCTCATTTTTTCGTGATTGCATTTGATATATTCTTCAATAGCACCGGAGGAGTATCAGGATCAGTTTGGGACTGTATTTCACATATAATTAAATTAAATCTGTCAAACTTCAAACATATAAGACCTTATCTGACGACAGAATCAGCAAAGGTGTATATACATGCCATGATTCATGATTCAGCCACAGATCTTACTGCTGTACCACATGGTCTCATACATCAGAGGCCATCCTGAAGCTCCTAAAGTCCCTCTGCAAAAAAAACCAAACATTGAAAACACTTGACAAAAAGCCTCTACAGTATCACTATTGTAATATCTATCTAAGTATAATATTTTGGATCTTGAAAGTTATCAGGTATTTATGGATGCTTGCCTTATTTTTAAAGTTTTAAATGGACTTGCTCCTCCACTATTAATGGATTTTATAAGTAAAAAACTACTAACTGAGAGCATTGACCAGAGGAGACTGTGATATACAAAGACGCAGGACCAAATTTGGCCAAATGGTGACGTCTGTCAGAGGATCACGGTCATGGAACACATTATCTGCTCATGTCAGGAACTGTGTGTCCTTCTCAACCTTCAAGAAACATTGGTTGAAAAATAATCAAACATGCTCTCACAGGTAGATTTTCTTCTTCTCTGGGCCTCTTAAACCCAGAGAATGATCTGTTGTGGTGAACTTGCATCATGTCTATGTGCACTTCTGTCTCTTCTGTGTGTTCCTCTAAATGTTCTTCTGTTCTGACCTGCCTTAGGACAACGGATGTAAAGCAGCTATTGTGCTAATTCTGGCATATTTACATTGACGCTTACGTCACAAACCGGGAAGACGTTTGGAAACATGCGATGACACCTTCCTATTGAAGTAAATCAGCGGTAAAATGGAGACTGCTTACGTATGTGCTGTTTGGAATAGTCTTGAATTTGGCGCCCTCATTTCTTCTAATTGCATGTTCCCAGTGCGCTCTGCGTTTTGCATCAGTGGGGAAATTATGAAAACTGAGGTATGGTTGTAATTGTTGATCAGCCGAACATAACGGAATGCTACAATGGCATGTTGATGAAGAAAACTGGGCCATTTTCTCTTTTTTCCTAGATTTTGTCAGACTTACTACCACGAACAGAACCTGCCGGAAGTTGTCATGTTTCCAAACTTCTTCCTGGTTTGTGACATAAGCGTGAATAGAGCATATTGCTGAAGTAAATACAGGCAATAAATGATAATATTCAAACAAATTTATGCCACTGACACAATAACCCTAAAAAAGATTTAATTTAAACCACAAAAACGATTCTAAACTTACAATATTGTTAATAAATGACCTGCAAGAAATGATAAAGCTACCTTCTACGGCTCAAATCTTATTATATAGCCAAAAAATAACCACTCATTTCCCATTAGTGTAAAGAAAATGTACACACAAGAAATACTGATCCAAAAAATATATTGTTCCAGCTTCATACGTTGAACAATAAGTCAATATAGTAATTATTGTGACAGGCCAAGTGGGGGATCTCTGTATCTTGAGCTAGTTTCACTTGCCTGGAAATGACAAAATTGTAATACTTTTAAAGTATTCAGAGTTATAATTATAAGCACTCAGTTTGTCACATGCCTAGGCTTGGATCTAGTTTCATTTTTGTATTTAAAAAAAAAAATCTAACCACATGTTTAGGTAACGTTTTATGGGTGCACCATTTAAAATATAGAATTTGTTGTTTTGAGTTAATTGATATGGCAATGTTGTAAAATTTTTCATCAATCTGAAAACAAAAGATAGTAGTTTAATTCTAAAATGTCGTGTCTGATATACAACATACGTTTAATTTCCTGATGTGTTCTTGCATTGGAACATGTATGCGTTTTGCTCATTCATCTATGCGTGCTCAGACATTATTTGTTCCCATGAAGGATGCTGTCTCATTTGATTAAATGTATGCTCCATGTCCCTTCTGAACACACGGCACAGCATCAGCCAATCAGGATTAAGTATGGCACGCCTGAGTGACGGCCAATTAGCATAGAGGCTGTAATTTACGGTCCACATGGTCAGAAAGGAAGGGTCATATTTATATTCTACGGTTTATAGAGCTGCTCATCCATCAGGAATTCAGTTTAATGAGCAACATATAGTAGACAGTGTTTCATCACCATTTCAAATAAAGGTATTACAAACTGATAGTAGTTGCCTTGAAGGATCAACGATAACTTGAAACTTCATCAGAAACTTTTGTTAAATGGGCTAGTTCATGCCAGATTATATGATTATAGTGTTCAACAAAACGGGTAACATTTAAAATTTAACAGCACAAATTATAATTTTCAAAGGAAATGCTTCCTGGGGTCAAATATATGAAATTTGACATTCCCTTGAAAATACTTGAATATTTTCCCAATTTGGCTCATACAGCTTTGGAAAAAAAGAATAAGAGACCTCTGCAAAATGATCAGTTTTTCTGATTTTACTACTTATAGGTATGTGTTTGGGAACATTTTTGTTTGAGTCTATAAACTAATGACAACGTTTCCCCCAAATTCCAAATAAAAATATTATCGTTTAGTGCATTTATTTGCAGAAAATGACAAATAATGGTGAAAATAACAAAAAATATGTTTTCAGACCTCAAACAATGCAAAGAAACAAGATCAAATTCATTTTAAAACAACATAATACTAATGTTTACACTTAAGAAGAGTTCAGAAATCAATCTTTGGTGCAATAACCCTTATTTTTAATCACAGCTTTCATGCGTCTTGGCATGCTCTCCACAAGTCTTTCACATTTTCACTTTTTCTCCACACGCTGGAATGGAATTACTGTAATACATGTAGATATGCTGATTTCAGAAAAAAAAATGCAGTGTTCTCTTTTATTTTTTTCCAGAGCTGTATGTGTTTAGAACATGGAAAATCTTTATAGGCCCACATTCATTCCTGGGCACTTCTAATGCAAAAAAGTGTATTGCTCAAAGACACCTTGAAAATCATGCACATTACGACTGCACTTGCCTCTTCACAGATCTGACTTGCTGCTACTACTACTACTACTACTATGCATGTTGGTGTTATCTGCTTGTCTCCATGGAGATTTACAAGCTTAATGCCAGGCTGTGCAACATTCCATAGAGACCAGACAAGCAGATGGCGAGCACTCCACCAGAAAAGTGACATAATTCTCCTTTATGACAAAAAGCAGTCTTGAAAGTCTTGTTTATGTATTGGAAGTTTAATAAGACACACTTAACGCAGAATACAAGAAACACAAGACGCAACAAACGGCTGTCTCACTTGACTCTACTGTGACATTTAACCTCCACACCTTTGTCTAACCCCCATACTTCACCATACACCCCCTCCATGAACTGCATATTTTAATAGACCCGACCCCATTGTGAATCTCCAGTGTCACATTTCACCTGTTCTACGGCTACGGGGGTGTGAATAATGGAGTGACGAATAATCCGGCTGAATAATACGGGCAGTAACTTTGTCATTTTAATGTCCACTTTAATGCCACAGGTGAATTATGGGACGGCCTTTGAAGGGTAATGAGTTGTGCCAGTCTATAAACGGGTGGATCCTGCAGACTGGCCAGTGCACAGAGACCAGTGTACTTGGGTCAGCTCATGTATTCCTCAACAGTGGTGGAATGTAAAGAAAAGTAGTAGCGTACTGTACTTAAAGGGCCCATATTACGCTATTTTCTGATCTATGTTATAATCTTGTTTCCTCATCACAAACAGAACTGGAGTTGTGTTTTGTTTCAGTCACACTCGTTCAACGCAAGTTCTTCTATAAACAGAAAGTGCTCTGTTCCACCTTGTGATGTCATGCAGTAATACAGGAGTGATTTTAAACTCCATATGCGTTCATGGGAATCTTTTGTGTAATTTCAGCCCTTGAGTTGTTTATTTCTACTGAACAAAAGGTGAAAGGTATATGTTAACTTGAAAACTACCATTTCATGATGTCACAAAGACAACAGAACATTTTGAGCTTTGGAGATGTAGACAGACTAATAATAAAGGCTTACTCAAACATGTGTGAATGAAACAAAACACAACTTTGGGTATGTTTTTGATGAGGTAACAGCATTATAATATTAAAATAAGGGTACATTTTAAGCATTATAAAAATGTAGGTATCTGTACATTACTTAAAGCCCCAGTGTGTAGGATTCGTGGCGCATAGGTGGATGGTGCTATTGCACTTTCTGTTTTAGCTACGGCAGACCTCGAGGGTCACCCGGGCGCGCGCATGAGCTGCGCGCTGCGCGGTCCCGTTTTTTTTTTTTTTTTTCTCATGAAAACACACATTCCCGATCATGTACCATGACACTCTACACATCAAATGAAACCTTACAGTCTCCTCTTTTTGACTATGCAATTCATTTCCCTGCACAACAAACACTCCCCGAGCACATGAGGCTTTTATACGGAAAAGCACAAAACGAGGTTAGCTTACCTTAGAATGCTTTGCACAGGTCAAACTCTGTATTTCACCATAAACTTGCTCTCAATTTGTCCGTAAGGATCCAGCGAATAAAATCCAGTAAAACAATTTAGTCCAAAACACGTGTTAGATCCATTACGACGTCTGATCCGGCAGCATGCTTGTGTTGTTTACCCAAAAACACGAGCCTTCCCGAAGGCGGAGCCCAAATGTCCTTCTGCGGCTCTCGTATTCAAAATGGCTGCCTCTGCATGGGGAAGATCCCCCTTTTATGTGACTATATCTAAGTCCAAAAGAATACTTTGATTTCATGATGGAAGTGAAAAGGCTTGGAAAACAATGTATTTTTGAATGGGTATCTTCAATTTCAGTAATTAACGGGTAAAAATCTTACACACTGTCCCTTTAAGTGCATTTTACAGGGAATCGGGGAATAGTTTTTACTTTTGCTCAATGACATTTCAGAGCAGGTGTCTGTGCTACTACTACATTTTTAACTGGAGTGAAAAGTAAAAAAAAAAATCAAATCTTTATACTTTAAAATAATAATTTAAAATAATAATTTAACTACATTTTTAAATGGACACTTTAATACATTTACTTAAGTAGATTTTTTTCAGTGACACTTTTTTATTTCAGTTTTTTTTTTTCACTCCTGTATCTGTACTTTAACATAAATATCAAAATTGAGCACTTCTTCCACCACTGTTCCTCAAAAATACAAGTCCTTATGTTTTATGTATGTCCCGACCTTTTCTATCGTACATAATGCAGATGTTTTCATTGGGGACCTGCTAATCTAATAATAAATAATAACAGTACATCAGACTTATAGAGCTTTTTTGGACACACAAAGACACTTTGCTAACAATAGGAAGCAATAGGAGACCGTAGAAAACGACGACGGTGGAAATCATGGGGTGATGCCAGATTGAACAGGTTTAGTAGAGATTTGAAATGCGGTAATGAGTCTTAAGTTCCTGATGGATTGTGGGAGTGAGTTACAGGGCGGGGACGTTTTTGGTTGGAGGAGCTTTGGGGGTGCTAAATTCGTCAGTGGCGGTGCACACTTAACATGTAAATTAGAGCTTTTTATGGATGCAAGCACCTCCGCCCCCTTCTGGGTTTACTTTGCTGTTTTAAAATGAATTACAGTAATCCCTCGTTTATCGTGGGGGTTAGGTTCCAGAAATGGCCCGCAATAAGTGAAATCCGTGAAGTAGGACAACTTTATATTTTACAATTATTCTACATGTTTTAAGGCTGTAAATGCCTCACCACACACATTATACGCTTTTCTCAGACTGGAATTAACATTTTCTCACATTTGTCTCTAGTTTAAACACTCAAACTTTCATAGATTTTCAACAAAATGTATTAATAGTGACGCATGGGGAGAGACACGGCTCCGGGAGTCCCGCCACATTATAATAATAATATATTTTGTTGAAAATCAATGACATTTTGAGTGTTTAAACTAGAGACAAATATGAGAAAATGCAGCGTGAGCGTGTACACCGGGGAGATAGAACTGCGGCGCCCGGACCGCATGCTCTCAACCCGAGCCACAAACCGAACACGCACAAACGAACGCAAATGCCGCACGGAGTGATTTAATCCTGGTTCAGACCTGGTCTAGTTCTGGTTTAGTCCACGTTTAGTCCTGGTCTAGTCTCTTAGCCAATCAGGACGCAGAGCACATTGTTACACTATAAAAAAAAAAAGTTACACTATTTAAAAAAAAGAAAAAAAATATTGAAAAATCCGCGAAACAGCGAGGCCGCGAAGAGTGAACCGCGATAGAGCGAGGGTTCACTGTAATTCATTTTAGAGACTCCACTTACCACTCCTTTGAGGACAGATCTTAGTAAGAAAAAATGGTTTGAGAGGGGAGTTAAAGAGACTATTTTTGTTAGGAAAGACAATCCTTATGTGAACAGAAACATCATCTCTCTCCTATTTACAACTCCATCCTCAGACCTAAATCAAAACAAAGAAAACAATAGGGATACAATAGTGCCTGTTTATGCTCAGAGGTTTAAAATCACCGATCAGGGGCCTGAATGATTACGCTAATATGACTCAGGCAAAGTCCCCACTGAGTGCAGTTCAATAGACTTTGCTAACAAACGGAGTAGTTTCACTGTAGTTAGCTGCTCCTTTCAGGCAAATACAGCTCTGGAAAAAATAAGAGACCACTGCATTTTTTTCTGAAATCAGCATCTCTACATGTATTACAGCCATTCCATTCCAGAGTCTGTTGAATTCCAACACAAACACAAAGCTAAGCTACTTCAGTTCTTGCACCAGGAGTGGAATAAAGTCACCCAAGAACAATGTGAAAGACTTGTGTAAGTGTAAACATTAGTATTATGTTGTTTTAAAATGAATTTGATCTTGTTTCTTTGGATTGTTTGAGATATGAAAACATGTATCTTTTTTTGTTATTTTGACCATTTGTCATTTTCTGCAAATAAATGCTCTAAATGATAATATTTTTATTTGGAATATGGGGGAAATGCTGTCAGTAGTTTATAGACTCAAACAAAAATGTTCCTTTTGCCCAAACGCATATCTACTGTATAAGTAGTAAAATCAGCATAACTGATAATTTTGCAGTGGTCTCTTATTTTTTTCCAGAGCTGTAGGTGTGTTAGTTTCAGAGTAGTTTCATTGTAGTTAGCTCCTCCTTTCAGGCAGATATAGGCAGTGTCCACCAGCATCTGACCAGAACTGAAGAAGTTTAGAAGTTTAGCACTCTAGTGATTAAAACACCTTGCTTTCATTTTTGTAGTCACATTTTACACAGTCAATTTTAACACTTTTAATGTTTTATAAAATGGGGCAAAAATCTTTGGGGGAGCATTCGCCATTCTAGAGGAAGCTAGTGCCCCCTCAAGCCCCCTCTAGTGGCGCCACCCCTGTTACGAAGTAATATTGCAGCCGTCAAGTCTGGAGGTGATGAAGGTCTGAATGAGGATTTTTGCAGTGGGTTGAGAGATCGAGATGTTTTATGTATGTCCCGACCTTTTCTATCAAATGTACATGCAGATGTTTTCGTTGGGGACCAGCTAAGCCAATGACGAGTGATGCATGAAAATGAATCATTGTTTTATGTTGACGCAGGGCTGTTTGGACTGGAATAACAGTTTGATGAGAGCGAGGGTCGTGTTGTTATTCGAGGTCATTATTCATCGGTAGATAAATATTTGGGAGGTGATGTCATTGAACAAGATTTAATTCTGGAGGTCAGTAGTGCAGCGTGGTGGTTTGCTTATTCTAAGACAAACAACTATTTGATTGGTCTGTTTTGCATCAACAGTGGCTGGGGTTACAAATGAAGAATTCAATAACAAAACCAGATATCTCAGTTTTAGTGACGCCAATAATGTATAGTAGATTTTATCAAGAAGGAATGGATTAATTATTTGATAGCAGTAAAATGGATTTGGCTTTAGGATATATTACTATCAGGGCTATCAAGTCTCACACATTGAGAGTGTGACACACGCAATTCGACGTGTTCACACGCTCACACGCCACACATGGCATTTCTCACGCTGATTTCTTTTTTTTTTTTTTTGTGCCCAGAAAATCGGTCTGTGTGGCTTAGTTTATGCAGGCACCGCGCGTTTTCAGCGCCGGAATACGCGCGGCGCAGAGCCGAACTGCCCGCGGTGAAACGCGGTGAGAAGCGGGCCCGGTTCATTAACCAGACTCTTACGTGAATCCGTTAAAAATGTCCCGCTCCCCCCCGCCCCGGTCCCTCCTCCCCGCCCCTCTCAGCGCGCACTGACAAAGTGCGGTGATGATAAAACAAACTGAGAACCATCAGGTAATAACTTCATTTATATAACTCTCATTAGTTGTTTTGTAGTTTAAGTTTGCTCTTTAGACAAACAGGGCTCTCAACACGCAATTCGACGTGTTCACACGCTCACACTGCATTCCTCACGCAATTCAAGCCCCCCCCCCCCCCCCATCCCCCGCTCCTCGGGAAAAATTGTTCACCCCCCCCCCCCCCCGGTCCTCTGTCTCACGCACGACCCCGCTCAAAACTTGAGAGCCCTGTTACTATACTGAAAGTATAATATAGAAAAAATAATATTTTATATATAAAATATATATACTCAAACATGCACAAATCACTCCAGTTACAACTTCGGGTGAGTAAATGGGGACCGAAAACAAATATACATGGTTAAAATCTCTAAAAAGTCCATTTTGCATAATAGGTCTGTTTTAACCATGAAATTTCTCTTGAATCTTACTACTACTAATAATAATAGTAGTAGTAGGCTAGTAGGCTACAGTTAACGCCACAGATGCCCTGGGGCAGACAGAAGCAAGGCTGAACATTTACACCATTACCCACTGCCCCCTCCAACCACCATCAATCACTCACACATTGCATCCATACTAGGCAAAGTGGGTGAAGTGTTTTGCCTAAGGACACAACAACACTCTGCACTAGAGCCACTGCTGTCCCACAGTCACACCTGACTCTGTTAAAGGTCCAATATTGACTTTGATGAGCTTTAAGCCATGTTATAATGTTGTTTCTTCATCAAAAACATATCTGGTGTTGTTTTGTTTCATTCCATTCCATTCACACATGTTTAACAAATGCATTACTATTAGGCTGTCTACATCTCTAAAGCTCAAAATGCTCTCTTCGACTTTGTGATGTCATATAGTGATAGTTTTCAAGTTAACATCTATGGCTACATTCAGACTGCGGCCCAGGCCACTTGGATATGTGGTCCTAAAACCGATACATATCCGATCTTTTGATATGTGACTTCAGTGTGAACAGCCAGGTCACATTGATCCGATCTACACCTCATCAACAAGCGAGAGTGGTACAAGTAGGCACTCACAAATGTACACAAACGTTCTTCTCGTCATATGAAAATTGTGTATGAACTCCATGTCAGTGAAGCAGCAAAGCACTTGGCAATCCCACCACTCTCAGCACCGACACGTTCCTTTCTACGGATGTTGCTGCCACTGCCCCACAAAGCACCAAGGCCAAAAACCTTGTCCTTCTCAATCTCTTCCTTCTTGCTCCGGTACAACAGCAACTTTAAAATCTCCAGGTGCTCAAAGCTAGTGTTCATGTTTAGGCGACTTCCGTAAACACTGAGCACGCTCAAAGTTCACACCGGAGATCACATACAAGTCACATTTAATTGGAAATATGAACGACCTCACAAAAAAATTGGATTTCACAAAAAAATCCGAATTGAGCTTTAAGCCCTGCAGTCTAAACATAGCCTAAGATTTATCTTTAGTTCAGTAGAAATTGGCAATTCCAGACCTGAAATTATTCAAAAAGATTCTAGTGAAGGTGTATGTAGTTTAAAAACAGCATTTCCTTTCTTACCACATGACATCACAAGGTGGAAAAGAGTGTTTTGTGTTTAAGAAAATGTTTAATAAAATAAGCCTAAATATGCAGGTATATTTTTGATGAGGAAACAACATTATAACTTCAGAAAATAGCGTAATACGGGCCATTTAAAAGAAGAGAAATGCAATTATTCTGCTGTTTTTTTGTTTTTTTGTTTGTTTTTCCCCATGGGTGAAACCTCACCAGAAACACAACTGCTGGATTAAACCCAAGTCTATTGCCTCTAAATATATTAACCATTTACCATTAGCATTGATAAGCAATTCTGGACACACTGTCTCTAACTTCAAAATTGCCTCATCTTTGTTAATTTTTCCCCTTTGCTAGAGTGGACTTCTTTAATCCTTCACATTTTAGCAGCAGCCCGCCTCACCCCGAACGTCGGACAGAAGATTTCTTTTAGTGTCCAGAAGCATTTTTCCATTAGTCGTGATGTAATGGCAGAGCTTCGAGGAGAGAGATGCATTAAGACACTGATTTTAATTCAGGCGGAACAAGCAAAGACAAAAGGTTTCTGTGCTAAAGTGAGATGACTACAACTTATTTTTTCATTGAAATATCACAGTACTGTGGCTATGGATCACAGAAAGAAATAATTTGGCTTTCAGGTACTGACAAATAGAACCAAATATACATTAGTCTTCAATGTACAATCTCTATAATAGGACTATAATCTAAGTAGTTCTTTATTTAACAGAAAGGCTCTACAATATTGAAAAATATTCCATAACTATTTTCATAAGTATTTACTTGGGATGGGACAAGATCTTGAGCCACAAAATCTCACAAGATATAATTTCCCCAAGATTGTGCACATCCTTTTGGTCATTACCCAAAGTTCATGAGTAGGAATGTAGATTTGAGTTTTGCCTTTCGACGCAGCTCCTTCTTTTACCGATACAGTGACCGCATTATCAGAATAATAATCTGAATGAAAAATTGTGAAACGGAGTCAGTGTTGGGAATTCTGTCTAATCCCATTCCCACAATAAAAAAAAAACAAAAACAAAAAAAACAACGACAATACAGTTACACAACACAATTACTATATTACTTGGTTGAAAGAATTATTTAAAAATTTGACTAATTCACATTTTACAAGAACAATAATTGTCAGCTAAATACCAATCTGAATGAATGGCAAAAGGATCAATTCAATTTGTTAAATGGACAAAAGTTTATTTGGTTGAATACGTTTGCACCTCATCCAAGCTGCTTCTTCAGTTCTGTTCAGACGCTGGAGGACACTGCTTATATCCACCCGAAGGGGGATATAAGCATACAGTATAAGAGAATCCTTCCTTGAACAGAAATGGAGGTCTCAGACATCATTTGTCTCCCATCTATAACTCTATCCTCAAACCTAAATCAAAACAAACAAAGAAATCAATAGGGCAGCAGGTCAGGTCTAGAGGTGTGAAAACACCCATTATGGCCCTGAATGGTTCTGCTAACCAGACCCCACACTCCACTCCCACTGCATATTTAATAGGCTTACCTAACTAACAGAAACTGAAAACAAGTAGGTGTGATAGTTTCAAAGTAATTTCATTGTAGTTAGCTCCCCCTTTCGGGCGGATATAAGCAGTGTCCACCAGCGTCTGACCAGAACTGAAGAAGCAGCTTGGATGAGCTCGAAATGTATTCGACCAAATAAACTTTTGTCCAGTTAACAAATTGAATTTCTCCTTTTGCCATGGATTCTACCTGGACGACTGAGGGATTCTACACAAATATGAATGAATGTGTTTAAGGGAAAAGTAACGTTTTTTTACAATCTGAGCCTTCTTTCGGCAATAAAACAAGTAGTTTTACTCACCCGTAGCAGTTTGGTGTCAATTGGAGCAGTATCGCAGAAGTTATGTTGGAGCCGTTCTGTTCTACTAATGATCCCGTATCCATTAACATGGTGCTCGTATCATATGCTCGGGGCATTACTTTGCGCTCTCCAAATAACACAAACTTTAGCACTTTTCAAATCACAGAAGATCACTGTGTCAGGGTAGACTTTTAGTGGATTCCAAAACGGCCTGAAACCCGATATCCAGCTATAGTTTCATTTGATGACGTCATCAGAGAGGACAGTGCGCATGCGTGAACTCAGCTGTTTTGTAAACACCGCTAGTCCGAAAGAAGCTAACACCGCTCTGATCTTTACTTTTCTGTTGCGATATCGGGTTTCAGGCCGTTTTGGAATCTACTAAAAGTCTACCCTGACACAGCGATCTTCTGTGATTTGAAAAGTGCTAAAGTTTGTGTTATTTGGACACCGCAAATCAGTGCCCCGAGCACTCACGCTAACGGATACGGGATCATTAGTAGAACAGAACGGCTCCAACATAACTTCTGCGATACCACTCCAATTGACACCAAACTGAGTGGGTGAGTAAAAAAAAATGTAAAAAAAACCCGTTACTTTTCCTTTAAGGGGGTATTTACACTTGCAAACAAATCACATTAAAATTTTGTCTAAATCAGGACTAAACTTAAACTAAATTTGGACCAGATCAGGACAAGCCAGGACTAGAACTGGACCAAATCATTACTGGGATTAAACTGTGAATAAACAATCAAATCAATAACAATAAACAATCAAATTTTTCATGGCCATGTTTTATTTGTTTTGCAGATCTTTATCGGCGAGGTGGCCATGTTTGTGATGAAGTCCACCAGGGAGGCTCTTCTGGTCCAGGAGAAGATCATAGTGACCGGAGACTGCTGTTACCTCAACCCCCTCATACGGCGCGTCATTCGCTTCATAGGTAAGAACCCAAACCAGGAACCTGGCAACCGTCATTCCCACGAGAAGATCAGGAGCATGGGTCACAGCAATCTGAGTTTGAAAATGGACTGCTGGAATGGAAGTTATATGGAACAATGGTAAAGCTAACAGCAATTAACAGGTAGCTAACAACAACTAGCATGCTAACTTACACTTCCTGCTTATACAATATATCTGTACTGGGGCAAGACACATTTTGCTCAGATATGCAGGGAAAAATCAGGTACAGGTCTTAAATTGGTTTGTTGCATAGTCTAGTGAAGGTGAGTGGACTTTAAAAACACAGAGGAGACTTTCTGAATTGCCTGATGACATCATGCAGTCGGACTGGGTATGCTGATTACCTTAGGGTGACAGGCAAAATTTGCAAGATTAATACAAAATATGAATTGCTATGGTTTTGAGGAATATACTTTTAGGAACTTTAAATATCTGTCATTTTTTATTTGTCAGAATAAAAAAATTCAATTTCTCAGCAGAATAGACCAATCTTCTGGGTCAGTTTGTAAACAAGAAAATTGGAAAATACATACAGTCTTTCAATTTTTGAAGATGGGCCTTTTGTAGCGTACACAAAATGTTTAATCTAGGAATAATTGTGTATTTGCTCAAAGGAGAAATATGTACAAGGTAATTCTGAACGGATGTGGATTGAAGTGAAGTATAAGTGGTGCATAATAAGAATAGAATATTTTACATTATTTACTTTGTTATCGAAGTCAAACAGACACATTAAAATTGAGGCAAATGATGAGAAGAGCATCTTTAATCAGCAAGAATCTCATTGTAACTAGATTTGTTCAAACAACAGAAGGAGATCTTAAGAGTTTCGACTGTATGTTCAATGTTAGTACATTTTGACTAGATTTGGTAATTTAAAAAAGTGTAAACCTATTTTTGATCATATTTAAGTATATATATTTTTAATTCCTTCAGAATAAATAAAGTATCTCTCTATCTATATGACTTGTTCCTTGAAAATTTATTTTTTTGACTAGACCAACATGTACTCATTCTGCTTTCTGATTGGATAATTGTCTCGAAAACCAAAACACCAAATGAATGAGATATTATATCCAATGTTTTTGTCATTAAAAACATATCAACATCAGAATTGTTTTCACTAAAAGCTATGTTTGATTTGAACATCTGTCTGGAGACACAGGTCGTGTTTATCAAGTACAAAATTAAAATCTCCTAAGCAGCTTTCAGTTATTAATCTTGGTTATATATTATTGTTGTTAAATTCTATATTTATGTTTGGAAAAATGTAATGTGGCAATGAACTAAATTAACTAAAGTAAATGAAACCATAGCCAATGTCATAAAAGTATTTTACAAAGTGTTTACTCTGCCATATACACTGGGTTACAGTCAGACCCTGGCTATGGTCCAGTGGGCTTTCCTTGCCCCTCCGTCACTGACACAGGGCTGATGGATCCACTCATGTGTCATGTGAGCCCAGACCAGCAGGATGAGCCCTGTGGTTAGTATAGACTCCCTTCAAACTGTATGAAAAGTGTAGCATAACGGACTATATTTCTCCAAAACAGTGGATTTATTTGACATGATGAAGACATGTGGCCTCTGTTGCTGATTTCTTGGCTCACGTCAAGGCACAAGGCATAGCCAGCTTTGTCCTGAATTTAAAGGTACAGTGTGTAGGATTCGTGGTGCATAGGTGGTTAGTAGCTATTCCACTTCCTCTTTTGGCTACGGCAGACCTCGAGGGTCACCCGGGCGCGCCGTAGCGCCGACAGCTCGCGTACCCGCGCACGAACCGCGCGCCGCTGTATACATAAAACGCGGTTCCCCGTTCACTTTTTTTTTTTCTTTTCGCATGAAAACACACAATCCCGATCATGATTCATGACAATCTACACATCAAATGAAACCTTACAGTCTCCTCTTTTTGACTATGCAATTCATTTCCCTGCAAAACAATCACTCCCCGAGCACATGGGGCTTTTATACAGAAAAGCACAAAACGAGGTTTGTTACTTAGCTTACCTTTGAAGGCTCTGCACAGGACAAACTCTGTATTTCACCATAAACTTGGCCTCAATCTGTCCATAAGGATCCAGCGAATAAAATCCAGTAAAACAATTTAGTCCAAAATACGTCTTAGATCCATTACGAGTGTGATACAGCAGCATGCTTGTTTACACGAGGCTCCCCCCTTCCCCCCTCCCCTTCCCCTTCTCTCCTTCGCTCCACCGCTCCCACATGCAGCGCGGCTGAGCAGCTGCTAGCAGGAGCCGAGGCGAAGGATGAGCCCAAATGTCCTTCTGCGGCTCTCGTATTCAAAATGGCTGCCTCTATATGGGGAAGATCCCCCTTTTATGTGACTATATCTAAGTCCAAAAGAATACTTTGATTTCATGATGGAAGTGAAAAGGCTTGGAAAACAATGTATTTTTGAATGGGTATCTTCAATTTCAGTAATTAACAGGTAAAAATATTACACACTGTCCCTTTAAGGCTGCAAATAGGAGGAAAAATGAAAAGAAAAACCATTGTACTATTTCATATAACAATAGATATTTTATTTAATATATATTTTGACATGGTAAGTTGAGTTGCATTACAAAACAAAATAGCTTAATGTACAATATAAATAAAATAAATAAATAAATAATGCATGATAAATAAATGCCCTTGCTTGATACATTTTATTTATTTTTATTTATTCTTTATTTAATAGGGACAGTGCATATTAATGAACATCTGCAACATTGCAGTGTAAATATGCCAGATTATAGCAAGAATGCTAATTTCCATCTGCAGTCCCTAGGCAGGTGACACCACAGCAAAAACAATAAAAACAATGACAACTGACAATAACACCAACATTAAAACATTAAGCATTAAAATATTTAAAGCGTCCACAAGTCTGGTTTTCCTTTAGCCACTGTTTCAAGTATGATTTAAAAGTGGCCAGTGTTGGAGTCTCTCTTTTTGATAATGGGAGAATGTTCCAGAACTTAGTGCCTCTGACTGAGAGCACAGTTTGTCCAAATGTAGTGCGTCTGTGCGGGACCTCACAGTTCCCCTGGGCCGTGGCCCTATTTCCCATCCCACTGACTCTTTGTTTTAATAAAATCCCGTAGCGGAGGAGGAGCACGTCCATGTAAAACTTTATATATAAAACAACCATATTTAATATGAACAAAATTATTAAAATTGAGTTGTACTTGTCTAAAATAGTGCAGTGGTGGACTGAGAATGGTTTCTTGTCTAATATTTTCACAGCTTTTTAAAAAAGTGATTCAGCTGGTTTGAGTGTTGTGCCCATGTGGTTATGCAGTACAGTGAACCCTCGCTCTATCGCGGTTCACTGTTCGCGGCCTCGCTGTTTCGTGCATTTTTTTTTTCAATTTTTTCAATTTTTTTTAAATTTTTTTATAGTGTAACTTTTTTTTTTTTTTAAATAGTGTAACAATGTGTTATGCGTCCTGATTGGCTAAGAGACTAGACCAGGACTAAACGTGGACTAAACCAGGTCTAGACCAGAACTAAACCAGGTCTAAACCTGGACTGGCCCTGGACTAAACCAGAACTAAACCAGGTCTAGACCAGGTCTAAACTAGGTCTAAACCTGGACTGGCCCTGGACTAAACCAGGACTGGACCAGGTCTAGACCTGGACTAAACCAGGACTAGACCAGGTCTGAACCAGGATTAAATCACTCCGTGCGGCTTTTGCGTTCGTTTGTGCGTGTTCGATTTGTAGCTCGGGTTGAGAGCATGCGGTCCGGGCGCCGCAGTTCTATCTCGTGCTCGCAGCCCCGGTGTACGCGCGGCCTTGCGCTGCATTTTCTCACATTTGTCTCTAGTTTAAACACTCAAACTTTCATAGATTTTCAACAAAATGTATTAATAGTGACGCGTGAGGGGAGACATGGCCCCGGTGCGCGCCTCGTCCCGGGGCGTGGCAGTGCTCCTCACGCGTCTGGCGGGGCTTCCGGGGCGGTGTCTCCCGTATCAGTTTTTCAGATTTTACTGCTTATAGGTATGTGTTTGGGCAAAAGGAACAACTACTGACAATATTTCCCCCAAATTCCAAATAAAGAAGAGTTCAGAAATCAGTATTTGGTGCAATAACCCTTATTTTTAATCACAGCTTTCATGCGTCTTGGCATGCTCTCCACAAGTCTTTCACATTGTTCTTGGGTGACTTTATTCCATTCCTGGACTTTATTCCATTCCCATTCCTGAAGTAGCTCAGCTTTGTATTTGTGTTGGAATTAGGGATGTCAACAATTAATCGACTTACGATTAATTGTCAATCAAGACGTTGGTCGAACAAAATGCATTAATTGTAATTAATCGCTAATCGCGGACACGCGCACCCGCGTGGTCACGAAACAAGGCAACCGCGCTGCGCCAAGCTCGACTCACAGCCGGCCGCAGGTGCCAACTGCACTGCTCACCCGCGCGTACACCGGGGCTGCTGAGCACGAGATCGAACCGCGGCACCCAGAATGCGTAGTCTCAGCCCGAGCCACAAACCAGCCGCATGAAACCAGCAGCGGCACGTGGTGGTTTAATCCTGGTTTAGTCCAGGTCTAGACCTGGTCCAGTCCTGGTTTAGTCCAGGCCCAGTCCAGGTCTAGAACTGGTTTAGTTCTGGTCTAGACGTGGTTTATTCCACGTTTAGTCCTGGTCTAGTCTCTTAGCCAATCAGGACGCAGAACACAATGTTAAACTATAAAAAAAAATGTTACACTATAAAAAAAAGCGAGGGATTACTGTATTTTGTTATTCAGCATCAATACATTTGTCTGCTTTTTACTAAGGAATAATTAATTGAGGAATATACAATATAATAATACTATGATATATTTTTGACTCAGTGTTATGTTACTATAGCTTATATTCTTAAAGACCCTATTGAAACACTAAAATTCAGGTGAAAAACGCCGCATATCAGTTAATCGTTAATCGATCGATAAGATCAATCAACTATCAATTAATGAATTAATCGATAATTTGCATCCCTAGTTGGAATTCAACAGACACTGGAATGGAATGGCTGTAATACATGTAGAGATGCTGATTTCAGGAAAAAAATGCTGTGATCTCTTTTTTTTTTTTTTTTCCAGAGCTGTATACCTTTAAACTGTCGACTCCTTTTACATGTGATACCTAATGTTTTGTACTACTGGTGTCTACAATTGAAGAAAATAAAGTGCAACACAGGTTGGTTTGTACATTTGGGCCTAATTAAGAGTGGATATGAAAGAAATTAAGAAAATATGAATAACTAACATTGTGCTCATGCATCGCGGTGCTTTGTTGTGATGAGGTTGGCAAGTGACATCCTGTAAAGGGGCAGGCGGAAATCTGGTCCCAGTGGGCTCTGCAATTTTCCACTCTGCAAATCAGCAGACTTGTTTCTTGTTTAGATCAATATGTCTAATTATGGCCCAGTTCTCATAGATTATTAACTATACAGAAGACAAAAACTCAATGTCTTGCAAAATCTTTTTTTTTTTTTTTTACATTTGGATTGCGTCCCATTACTCTGTCTTACCCCTTCCTCTTTATCTGTGTCTTTGTCTTGCCCCTCGATAACGAGCTGAGAGGGCTCGGGGTACGGATGTTCCCCTAAGAAATAGGACACCACTCGATTACCGTTTGTGTCATCATCCCTTGCCTCTACTTGGCTGTTACGTCTGCAGAGGCGACAACAATGGATGCAAACAAACAAACAAATGTCAAGGATTATTATCGGGTACCTCAGCTCGACAAAAAAACTAGCTTGTTTATACATGAAAGTTCGATGAAAACGATAACGTCAGCTAAACAGACATCACTACAATTAAAACCACAACAACAGTTCACTTAATGTCACATAGAACATAAGCGTCATAAGTGTAAACCATGTAAACCAAAATACATTCATGAGACTCCTTGGCTGGTCGAGGTGACGCTGCCATCCTGATCCCAAAACCTGCCTGAGATTGTAGGCGTACCCCTTCGTTCCAAGTCTGGTTGAGCGCTTACTTCGTTTCAAGGGGTATGTAGCCCTCGGTTACGGCTTTAGTCCTTGATCAAAATTAGAATTAGAAATTAGAGACACCCCTTGCCCTCACATGAACGCGCAAAACCAAGGGGTAGGGGTAAGACAGAGAAATGGGACACAGCCTTAATATTGACAGTTTGCCATAGACATTTAACATTTTGTGCAGCCCATTCAAAGTAACTGTAAACTATATAAAAAAGGTCTATACAGCTCGGTTTTTCCTTGCGTTTTTGTGCCTCCATTGACCCGTGCTTTGGCCTGTCAGAGTTCAAGACTGCACTGGTTCTGTGGAATAGACCTGGAGAGACTATCCATGCGCATCCATCAGTCTCCGTGACAGCTCCTGCTTATGCTGACAGTTGTCACCTGTGAGGGGAGCTCCAATGCAAATCGCCTCCTGTCTGTCACGGGCGATGTGTAAAAGCTTCGACAATATTTATTCAACTTTTCTGGTTTTTCTTTTAGTTCATTTCAGCTTTTTTCATTGTTGGAGCCCGGTGAGAGATTTCTGAATTATTGATTGATTTATGAACTAACTTTGTGCACTAATACATAGATAATGGTTTTGGTATACATCATCTAGTATACATCATCTTGCCAGTGGTCTCATAGGCTACGTTCAGACTGCAGGGCTTAAAGCTCAATTCATATTTTTTTGTGAAATCCAATTTTTTTTGCGAGGTTGTTCACATTTCCAATTAAATGCGACTTGTATGTGATCTCCAGTGTGAACTTTAAATTCCCCAAAAGTGTCCCGCATACACCTTGGAGGACACGACAAGGTCACATGCAGCGAGTAACAAAAAAGTAGCCTAAACATGGACACTAGCATTGAGCACAGTTGCTGTTGTTCCAGTGCCAGAACATTTAAAACTTATTTCTTTAAAGCATGAGATTGAGAAAGAGAAGGTTTTTGGCCATGGTGTTTTGTGGGGCAGTGGCCGGAACATGTTGGTGCTGAGAGTGGTGGGATTGCTGTGTGCTTTGCTGCTTCACTGACATGGACTTCATACACAATTTTTGCATGACGAGAAGAACGTTTGTGTACATTTGTACACACTTGTACCACTTGATGATGTGTAGGTCGGATGAATGCGACTGAATTCAGACTGAAATCGCATGTCAAAAGTTCGGATATGTATCAGTTTTAGGACCACATATCCAAGTGGCCTGGGTCACATTTGAAAAAAATCGGATCTGTGTTGTTCAGACTGTTATTAAAAGATCAGATACAGGTCACATAGAGTAAAAAAAAAATCTGATTTGGATCACTTCAGGCTGCAGTCTGAACGTAGCCATATTTACTCATTTTTTTGCAACCACTAAAATAAATAGCTCTGGCATTTTTGTTTTGTAAAGGTAGCTCACTGGAGGAAAAGGTTGTTGGTTCCCACACCTTTAAAAAATTACTAGGACATTTGTATGCGTAAATGAAAGAATAAAATGATGGATTTGGTATGAAAATATCTTGGTGGACATGTAAGTAGAAGAGGCTTGTCAACAAAACATATTTAGAGTTACATGAGCCCTCGATAAAACAGTGAATGCAATATTTATAACTGACAGGATGTGGAGATATCCTCAAGCAGAGAAAAGAGTGGGTGAATCAGACAGGAGCATATGGCAATTACTGCATCCTGACTGCTCCAGATGCTTGCATTGTGTTTTGTAGGCATTAAATGTACGCAAATTCTCCTGTTGCATCTAAGCACTTCACATATTCTGGAGTCTAATCCCAAATCCTCAAAATGGTTGAAACAAAAAGGTCCAGGACACTTGGTCAGGCATTCACTTGAGACTACTACTTGTGTATGTGAGGGACTGTAAGAAAAGAACAAAACCGGTCTATGGAAACTCTAGCAGGACATTTTAAAGACTCTTGTGATATGATTTTTCTTGGGAAAACTTGTTAAATAAATAAAATTCAATAACTGTTGCTTAAATATAGAAGTGATATTCTCTGACGTTTTAAAATAATACTTGTATTCAGTGATCCAAAGAAGTTGTCAATACTCAAGACCAATTCTGAAACCCAAATGATCATTTTAAAAGCTTAAAAGCTTTTTGTCATTTTCAACACAGAATAGCAGTGTCTAGTATCTAGTTTTGATACTAGTTTTAGTTTTGATCAATATCTGATTTTCGATACTTTTGACAACCCTAAATTATGTCTAAACTATGTTGTCCTGACCGAATATTTCAACTCAAATGTGCCTTAAGTCTCACAAACATTTCTTCTTTATTTTTTCCTTATATCATTTAATGGTTTACGCTTGAGTGCATCATGTTCAGTCATTGACATTTAAGAAAATGTTACGTGATTTTTTTTTTTTCTTCTTTCTAAAATGTCAAATTATCTGCGTACTAGTACTACAAAATGTCAGACTTTCTTTTTTCAAAATCTTTTTTGGGAGGTGTCAATAAAGCGTGTGCTCACTTTGCAAAGCGTGTCCTCGTTTTGTGAAATCACGTTTATTAAAATCTCAAGTCGCGCATCCATGTAAATAGAGCGTGTGCTAGTTTACCTAAATTGTGGCGTCGTCTTACTAAAAGAGTGTGCTCGCTAAAATTGACTCGTGAGCACAATTTACTAAAGCGTGGCCACAATTTCAAAACGAGCACACATTTTATACATCTCGTGTACACATTTTGAGCAAATATAATCAAGAGCATGTTTTAGCTAGACGAGGGCATGACTTCATACAGCGAGCGCACAATTTAGTAAACCAGGGTGCGCGATTTAGGTAAAGGAGTGCACGTTATATTTAAACGAGCGCACGATTTAGTAAACTGAGAGCACGCTCTACTTACACGAACGCGCGACTTAATAAAAGGAGGGTACGCTTTGCAAAGTGAGCGCACGCTTCCCCTCCCGGGTTCCTCACAAAACCAGAGGTGAGTAGAAAAAATAAGCAAGACAAATACTTGAATTGGCAGGTTTGTTCAATAACATTCGAATTGTACTCTAAAGGTTGATGACTTGAAAATTATGATGACTGTCATTTATATTGACAATTTGGCAAAATTTGAGAAAAAATATAATATGCATAATAATTTGGAAGCAGTATATTTTTCCAGGCCATGCCCCTCCCCCCTCACTCTCTTCTTTAGTCCTCCAGGTACTGCCCAGTTCAGCAGCTTTACTTGAAATGTGGTTGTGGGTGGAGTTTAGGTGTTAAGTCACATTTTAATGTAACTGGAATGGCAAAACTTAAAATGATGCATGCAAATTCGGTGTTTCCTGCATTTTCAAAATAAAGACCACAAAAAAGAGAAAAAGGGTGATGGAGAGAGAACTAAATCATACCTGAATGAGCAGCGCAAGAAACACAAACGTTCAAATCATTTCATATTGTCAACAAAACGCTTGCAGACGCACATGTACTCACAGTGAGAGGAGTGACCAGAATGTTATAAGAATACTGTGAATAGGTATACAATTTCTCTAAAAAGTTGTTCTAGTAAATATACCCACCTCTGCTTTAAACACATTTTGTACTTATGGAGACTTCTCTCTTTAAATACACCAAACTGTTCTGGCTGAGAGATTTCAGCCATTTGTCCGAGCGCACAGCCAAGTGGGAACAGGTCCAGCTCTGATGCATGCTCCACTGCAGCTCTTTACTAAAAGTGTCGGTACACTGAGGAGAAATTCAATTTTGTTCTGTAAATAACAATAGAAATAAGTTTACCTTTTGCTAAATGGGAGTTAAATTTGATGAAAGCTTTTTATAGGACACATTTTGTTGGTTGGTTGGAAGTTCGCAAGTATGATATAATTTTAGGTACATTTTTGGTATTAAAAGTGAGTCATTTGGCTTGTAGAGAACACTACTGCAATACTAATAAGCACTAACACTCATGCTTCATAGCAAGAATGTTCCGGGTTTGATCCCCAGGTTGCCCGGGCCTTTCTGGGTGTAGAAACTCCATCAACCCAAAAACATGCACCATACGTAGGTAAAAAATCCTCCAGCTAAGACAGTCCTGACCAAACCTAGCAAAAAGATCATGGAGACAGGTCCCCGGAAACTCCTGCCCACTGCTCCTGAAGGATGGATGAAACACAGAGGATTGTTTCCCTATGGAGACAATAAAGTACTACAAAACAAAACAAAAAACAAATTTTAAAGGTCCCATGGCATGAAATTTTCACTTTCTGAGGTTTTTGAACGTTAATGTGAGCTCCCCTACCCTGTTTAGGCCCCCCCCCCCCCCATGGCTAAAAGTTGCGAAATGTCTAAACTGAGCATTTGCGGTCCTTTTCTGCGTTACACAAAACCAGTGTTGAAACGGGCGAGTTCGGACAAGGCACCTTTTTGACGTCAGATCGGCAAATGCAGCTCCAGCCCCTCCCTCTGTCTCCGCTCAGCGTCCCTGTATATCCCGCCCATAGAGTTTGGACTGTGAATGCGCTACGCAATGCGAAATGCGTTTTTTTATTTGCCTGGAGGCACGTCCGAGTGTTTCTAGACTCGCAAGTCCCTTACCCGACCCTCTGGACCTCTGAAATACCAGTGGTTTAATTTTATTTTCTGTGTAAATATGCTTTTTTTCATTGCAAAGTCTCCCATCTGTCTTCCTGTGTTAAACACGGAAGCGAGCAGACAGCGGTGCAGAGCTGCGCTTCCAGCGGGGGAACCCCCCCCCCCCCCCCCCGCTCCTTAGCCAATCTCTCTGTCCTTCTCATTTGCATTGAAGCAGCAACACTCAGAATAAAGCATTTTAGACACATATCTAGCCTCATGAAGACTGTCAGAGTCATATCTCATGCAGTGAGTGTTGATTTTGAAGAAGGATTCATTTACAGTATTAGGGAACCATTAAGGAGCCATATAAAAGCATCAAGAAGTACCATGTCATGGGACCTTTAAAAAAGTAATACTCATTAGCATTCTTACCATGAGCCTGCATTTCACTAATGAAACTACTGCACTGCTAGTTACTACTACTGCTGCTCAGGCTTGTGAAGTTATAGTATATTGTTTTGTATCATGCTTTTGTATATTTATAGAAAATTGTCTTGAGGAAAATGATGTAGGCTTATAGACTGAGCATTGGATAGAATCATACTGCTAACCATAAGGAAGGGGCAAATAGTGAGATAACTAAATTACTCAAACATGCATGGATGACATACAATATAAAACCTCTTCAAGCATGTTTTTGATGAGGGAACATTATAACATGATTACATGATCGAAAGCTCCAAAAAAGTTGATTTAGGATAATACCCTTTAATAATGAGCTGTAGTCATGTTACTCAATTCTAAATGCAATAACTTAGAATGCAAAATATGATCAAAATCAAAATCTTGATTTCCTTTTTAGAATTTTACAACTTGTTAAATTGTCTGATATTCTGAACTCTCCTAAATGAACTCACCTGCCCAATGTGGTAGTGATTCCTAACACATTTACTGCCACATTTTAACCGCTCATCTGAAATTCATGAGACGACATTTCTTCATATAAATGACTATTCCATCAGGTTTGGGCGCAATCTCTCAAATTTGTTGGGTCATTGAAGTTTCTCTCTTTCTCTCTTGCTCCCCTCATTGCCCTTCACACAACCCCCTTCCTCCCCCAGCCCATCGCTACCTCCAGCAGATGAGAATACAAAGCAGTGCAATTTCATGGCTAAGCAGTCCTGATAATCAGTAGCCATATTTCACAGTAGTGGGGACGCGGACAGTGGTTGGGGTTGGTGAGCCTCCCAAGTGTCAGCACAATCATTCATACCACTTTATTTTGTTTATCTGCTAGCTTCTACCTGTTGTCTGGTAACTGCTTAGCGCATTTTAAAGGTGCTATATTATGCAAAGTTGACTCTTTTAGCCACGCTATAATTTTGTTAACTCCACAAAAAATATAGATCAATACTAAAGGAAATTATTTTTTCTTTTTTGGCAGCAGCAACAACAGCAAACAAAAATAATTATACAAACCTTGCATTCGTCAGCTATAGGGATGCGTTGTACGGACGTATGGCATGTGGGACGGCTTTCATAGTCTGTCCATGGAGCAGGACAGGGACAAGAGCCTGTCCCCAAAGGTGCTCGCATGTCCAGTGATGGTGCTGTGTAGGGAGTGCTGGGGGTTATCCAGGATGGACAGGAGCTTGTTTAGGGCCGTCTTCTCGGCCACAGATGTGAGTGAGTCAATCTCTGCACCCGCTACAGATCCTGCTTTCCTCACCAGCTTATCCAACCACATGGCATCCTTCTTCTTGAGCAGATCATAGTAGTCATAGTCAGTTGCTTTATTGTCGAAAAAATTCGAAATTTCGTTTCCCCACTAACCAGGCAGGACAGTATAGAGTGGCTAGGGGAGGGGCCGCTGCGCTTGCGCGCGCCGCCGACTGGGAGATGCAGAGTAGAAAAGATGCAATACAATCAATGACAATTATACACAACATGTAATGACAGAAAACAATTGGATAGGTAACATACAGTGTTTTTTTCTTTGACAACAAGAGGGAAGGGTGTGGGGTAAGGGAACAGATCAGAAATCAATGAAAATGATTGAAAACTGAAGAAGAAGCAGACATCCTAAAAATAGACAGGGCAGTAATACTTAATACATGTGAGTGTGTGTGAGCCGAATGGAATCTTGTTTTGTTTTGTAGAGTGCTGTGAGATAAGGCTGCAGCAGGTCGGCCTTGGACGTGTTTGTGCAGAAGATGCAGTCAAAACAAAGAGTCCAGTTGGATCACATTTCCCAGAAGAATTGATTACAAAAGGGGAATTTAACATAATCGATACATTTTAGAACCCAGGCGAACAGACAATTTGCCAGAACCCTGATTTCTTTCATGTTGCCACTTCCTGCAGGTCTGTACGACTCACAATCCTCCCCCTGGCACGTATGATAATGAATACGGACTGAGCCGCTGTTCCCCACAGTTCCAAATCCATTTATCCGCGATGGTATCTAGCACCAGGTGGATCCCACAGATGGGATGACAGTTCATCTGTGTTTTTCCTTCTGATGTTGCCCCTCCCCCCTGAGTTTGCAGTTCCCCATACTGACTGGCGGATCGGAGCTCTTTTTTATCCGCTTGGCTTCAATTAGTGATGGGTCAGAAAACATCCCCCAGGCCAATCCAGATGTCCTGCCATCAAAATTCCAATCACTCCGTGTCCTCCAGTAGCAGCGGTGCGAGGCACACGACGCGTCCTTCGTGTATTAGGCAGCACGTTCCCTTAGGACTGACCGGCTCTCAGGACCGGCGCTCCTCCGTGGAAAACAAGCGTTTTCAACCAGCTTTATCCAATTCATAATTTAGGATTTGAAAAATCTGTTCCAGCAGGAGAAAAAAAAGATGAGACGAGAGAAATAAAACATCAAACAGAGCAAAGATAAGGGAGGAAGAGAAAAGTGTGTCTGCTCCTCATGACAGCTAAAAAAAAAAAAAAAAGATCATGACGTTGAAGAAGACGCAAGAGATGACTAGTAGAGAACATCAGCAGGAGATTCTGGCAAATGTTCGGGGACTTCTGCCTTCTGAGAAACTACAGCCTGCTCAGTCCCTTTCTGTAGAGCCGGTCTATGTTCTCAGACTAGTCCAGGCTGTGCTCGAGCTGTATAGGCCCAAATACTTACAATTCTCTACAACCTCCACAGTGTCCTCCTCAGTGGTCACAAGTTGCAGTTGTGGCCTACTCCTCCTAAAGTCCACCACTATCTCTGGTCTTTGTAGTGCTCAGTTGAAGGTGGTTAGCCCTGCACCACACCACATGTTTGTGATGAGGAAACAACATAGATCAGAAAATAGGCCTTTGGCTAAGTGGAAAAAGTGGGATTTTGTTAACATTGTGCAATGTGTAATAAATGCCTCGCGCTTTAAAGGGGGACTTTATCTCTTTGGGTGCTTGTTAAACTAATTCTTGGACAATTGGCTGCATCAAGCTAATTGGCACTCACCACCATACGATAAGTCTTAGTTAAAAATGTTCCTGTGCACTCCGCTGCCCTTTTCATTATGCAGCAGCTATGTTAGCAGTACTTTTGGTTGTCTTTGGACGTGCTATTGACATGGAAACAATTACAGAAATGCATCTTGGGAAGTCTCCTGCCAAGTATTGACTGTCTCAAACGATTGGGTAAAGACAGGTTACCTTGCGCTGAAGCTGGGTTATAGATTCTGGCAACAGGGTTAGTTTGCTGGCATGTTTGATGAGGTTGAGTTCAAATTTTGACCTATCGTGGCTTCTTAAGTTAATGTTAACAAAATGTACCAAAAGTATTTCTTTAACAATTTATTTTATTTGATTGCTATAGATTTAATTTCATGCCAGGCAGGAACATGAACTGTCCATCTCCTGAGAGACAGCATTTGAAGAGGAAATGTACATATGCTGATGTGCATCTGTCAGATTATCCATGTCAACAACGACGATGTGCATATCGGGTGTGCATATCTCTGAGGACCTCTCCTGGTCAAAGAACACTGCATCACTGGCCAGTAAAGCCCAACAGCGACTCTACTTCCTCCGCAAGCTGAAGAGAGCCAGAGCCCCAGCTCCCATCATGAGCACTTTCTACAGAGGCACCATAGAGAGCATCCTCACCAGCTGCATCACTGTGTGGTATGGCACCTGCACCGTGTCCTGCAGAAAAAGCTAAACCGAGTAGTGAGAGCAGCTGAGAGAATTGAGGGTGTCTCTCTCCCTTCCCTGCAGGACATCTACTGCACCCGCCTCACCCACAAAGCCCTCTGCACCCACCCATCCAACTGCCTCTTCTGCTGTCTGCTGCCATTAGGAAGGAGACTGAGGACCCTTAAGGCAAAGACCAGCAGACTGAAAGACAGCTTCATCCACCAAACTGTCAGGATGCTGAACTCTCTCCCTGCCCTGCCCTCCCTCCCCCAATGATACTGCTGCTTAAAGGAAACTTAAAGGACACTGACACTGCTGCTTAAATGACACCATTTCAGCTTTATTATGCTACACATTGTGTTTTAGCTATTTGGATTATATACAAGTTTATTGTACTTTTGTTACGGGTATATGTAATGTTTTGGTTATTGTGTTTATTGTCTTGTTTATAAGATATTTTATGTTCACTGTGGGCCTAGGGGGTGCTGCAATTTCAAATCCTGTGTGCAACCTGCACATATAGTTTTTGACAATAAAGCTGACTTTGAACTTAGAACTTACCAGTGTTGCTTTAGATGACAGTTAAGCAACTGTCTGCATCGCCTCCTCCATTGGAAGCACTGGCTCTCTGTGTTTTGTCCGACAAGCAGACAAGAGGATGAGGACACTGACAGAAATGTGTCTGTCACTGAGTCCACTTCCATCAGAGTTTCATTGTTCACCACCATAGTGGCTGAGATGTCCATCTCAAAATTTTCCTCAGTGTTCATATTGAGAGTGGAAATTGACAGATGCTGAAGTGTGTCTGTCAGATAATCCACATTCCCAAAAACTGGACCAACGTTTTGAGATTGCCTTTGAGTCTCATCAGAGTCAAACAACTGTCTGCATCGCCTCTTCCATACAGACAGAAATGTGTCTGTCACTTGGTAATTTCCAGCAGTGTTTGGGTTCACCACCATGTCTGGGACTGTGGAGATGGTTAGACATCGGAGCCTAGTTATAAGGTCTTCTGTTTCCATTTCCCAATGCAGTGCTGCTGTACTAATCAAAGTACTTAAAATGAAAATGTGTCTGTATGAAATAGAAATAGGGATATGTTTGTTTGTCAGGAGCAGGGGGTGACCACAATACAGAGCCTGTCTCCAGAATTTGAGCTATAGGTTTTTGTCCTAAATGTCCTGGTGTACAGTTCACAATTGTATAATATATGATACTACATTGTACACAAAAGTAAATAAAGCAAAATAGTTGAGCTATTGTACAAGTTGTCTCCTAAAGAAAATATCAAATTGTATGAGCGTGTCCTTTTGTTGCTATGGGATAGAACATGACATGGTAAATAATGTACAATAGTTACCTGTATTGCACTTTATTGATCCTGGGAATGTAAAGGGAATATACAAGGGCTGTAATTGTGTCTAATTGTGTGCTGCTTTACATATTTTCTTAATAATATACTCTTATGTGGGGATAAATGAAAAAAATTATACCCTTTCTGGGTATAATTCTAGAAATCACAAAACGTATTGCTTGAGATTAGGGGTTTTAAAATCACAAGTGTCACACAATACTTCTTAATACCTCCTAGCTTCAACAGATACAATAGGGCTCTTGCTTTCATGCTTGGGCCCTAGTAATATTACTAATGGACAATACTAATATGACAAAGATAAAGACATAAGCACATGGCCAGGTTTATGCACAGAAGACAGGAAATAAGCATTCATCATAATTTCACCTCAGAGCTGCTCATAAGCTTTCATTTTGTAACTTTTCAGTATTCCCTAAAATGTCATTTAGACCCTTTTGAATCGCTGACTTTTCATTTCTGTTTCAGATTTGAATATTCCATTTCCATTTACAAATCTACAAATCTTTTTAAATTCCATAAAAATGACTTCATGGACTGTTTACTCAACCATATCAGACAGACAATCAGGTCTGTTGTCTTGTTAGCGTAAGATACTCTGTCTTTCACTTTGTCTAATGACAGCAGGGAGAAGGTGAGGCCAGTGGGAGATCGGAATGCACACACCAATTTAGCCTGGATGTGAGCTGTACCGGGGCATAAGCTGAATCGGAAGCCAGTCACTTAAGAGGTCTCATAATGTACGTCTCTGTCCCTTAGGTGTTTTCGCGTTTGGACTCTTCGCCACGGACATCTTTGTGAACGCTGGGCAGGTGGTGACTGGGGGGCTCTCTCCGTACTTCCTGTCTGTGTGTAAACCCAACTACACCGGAACCGAGTGCCGCTTTAACCACCAGTTCATCGTCAACGGCAACATCTGCACTGGCAACCCGGTGGTGGTGGAGTACGCCCGCAGATCCTTCCCGTCAAAGGATGCTTCACTCAGTGTGTACTCGGCAGTGTACCTCACGGTGAGTTATCGACGAAATCTGCCACGTTTTTGTGTTCTGTGGTCACGATACTAAGATTTTACAACTTGATTTTGATACTTATCGGGTATGAAGCCTTTTTATACCAGTTTTGACACCACAAACATAATAAATAGTATAATGTTATTTTTCACCCACAATAAATGTGCTGTCTTTAAAATTAGCATGTATTTTCATAATCTTTCAGTCGATCATAATCAAGGTCCAATTTGCACCTATTTATGTAATTTCTTTCAGTACTGATACTAGTTCAAGTGAGTATCTAGTTTCAATAGTAGTTTTAGCATTTATTATTTTGGTATTGGTACTTCTGACCACCACAGTTGGAATCACTAGGTTAGGTTAGGTTTCTTTATTAGTCTCCACCAGGGAGAAATTTGTCTTAGAGGTAAGGGAAGGTTGCACTACAGACAGAAAGACATACAATATACATACAAGACAAGATTCAAGATTCAAGATTGATTATTTGTGGCCATACCTGCCTGTCAAAGCCTGATCAAAGCCTCAGATCTCAGAAGCTAAGCAAGGCAGGGCCTGGTTAGTACTTGGATGGGAGACCGCTGGGAATTCCAGGTGCCACAGTGGGGAGCCAGTTGCAAAAAACTGTTGCTGTGTCCTTAGGCAAGACACTTTACCCACATTTGCCTAGTATGAAAGTGGCGTGTGCATGAGTGTTGGAGGTGGTCGGAGGGGCCGATGGCGCAGATTGGCAGCCTCGCTTCCGTCTGTGGCTACAGAAAGTAGCTTACCACCACCAAGTGTGGAGTGAATGAACAATGAAATGTAAAGCGCTTTGAGTGTCATGAAAGGCGCTATATAAATGAATTATTATTTATTATTATTATTATTTGTCATATGCAGGACATCCATGACATTTAATGGAAATATTCCAAACAAACAGAGCCCTTCTCCATGTAGCCAGCAGAGCAGCGCCATCTTGAGAGGCAAATTATTGTGTGTTAGTATTCCAGTAAGCACTCTTCATGATTTTCCATTTACAACAAATTTGTAAAAAAATAAATAAATAAATAAATAAAAAGATTAAGTCACACACACATATATAGAATCTTAATGGAACTCTATGGAAGATTTTGTTTTTAAATTTCATTAAGTTGACCTATTTGTGTCCCCAGATATGGTAGATTTGTTCAAACCAAATATAGCTTTTACTGATAACAATTGTAATGCAGATGTATGTTTTATTTTATTCTCAAAGCGATTATCCACTTAAGCAGATTGAGCTTCACACGAGTCTCTCATTTGTGTTGCCAGTTTAAATACTGAAATCCGGTTGGTTTAAACCTAAAAGTGCTCTCTGTGGTTTGCAGCTCATTGAATGAATTCTGGAGATTCTGTGCTTTCACATCAGGCATGGCCTTTCCATGAACTGATTAAAATTATTATTTGTTCTCTATTGCACTGGCACTGACAAGCCGCAGGTTCAGTTCAGTTTTTTTTTTAAATGGTTAGAGCGCTGACTACATACTGCTCTTTTAATATCTCAGTTGGTTTAACATTAGACAAACTTAAAAATCTACCAATTTGATCTCTGTACGTTTCAGAATACTTGTGTTTTATGTTATGTCATAAAATATACCAGTTTGTCAAAAGTCGGAGTGCAGATTCCTTTGACATCATTGGGAGTGGTGGACATTTTAAAGTGATATTAAAGAGGAGAAATGTCAAAGCACTAAAGCTCTCTCAGGCCGTGAACACAGCGCACACACACACACTCTTTTTATGTCTTTGTGTCATAAATTCTGCCAATGTGTGAGGAGGTGATAACAGGCAGACATGTCCAACTCAACAATTCTACGGTTTAACTTTGCGGCTGACCCAAAAATGGTCTTTCATTATTTTTAAGATGTTCTGTAGTTGCTTTTGACATTACTGATCATTTTGTAAAGCTATGCTTGATATTTATGTATTAATGTAAATACATCATACATCCGTGGTCATAAATATGAACCGTAGAGATTCTGGTCCCATACTGAAGAACTTGCAGTAGATTGGATTCCATGCATGTTTGCTTTAACTGCTGTGTTTAATGGAAAACATAAATACAGTGGTACCTCACCTTACGAATGACCCAACAAACGAAAATTTCAAGTTACGAAACGCCTTCACGGTAAATTTTGGTCTCTAGATGCGAAAGAAAATTCAAGTTATGAAACGCGAAATCTCAAAAATTCAAATAATGCGCGCTCAGCCACACACATTATACGCTTTTCTCAGACTGGATTTAAACTTTTCTCACATTTGTCTCTCGTTTAAACACTCAAACTTTCATAGATTTTCAACAAAATTATTAATAGTGAAGCGTGTGGGGGGAAGGAGGAGGGGGGAGAAAACTGCGCTCTGACACGTGTGTGATAGCAGCATGTGTGACAGCTGACCTGGCGCTGCCAGCAGGTCTAGACCTGGACTAAAGCAGGACTAAACCTGGACTAGACCTGGACTAGACCAGGTGGATTAAAGCGCCGCGCGTGGGTCTATTTCCTGGTTTCGTTTCGAGTCACAGCTGAGGCAAGCCGCTGCTCGCATGCAAGAGCCGCGGTCTAGACCTGCTCTCCAGGGCCACTCCAGGCACGGAGCCCCAGACATCCAGGGACCCAGGGGGACACTGCCAGCCCGCCTTAAGAGCTCTCTAAGCGGGCATGGGTCCGGGGATTGTCCCGGTCACCGGCCTGGAGGTCTTGAAGAGGCCGACCTCACGGTTCTATCCAGGCCGCTCTGTGAGCACCTTACGCGGGCAGGTCTAGAGTAGGGCTGCTCGATTATGGAAAAAATCATAATCACGATTATCTCAGTCAATATTGAAATCACGATTATTCAAACGATTTTTTCAAACAATGCTTTTATTCAGCATTTCAGACAAAAAACACAAAAAACAAACTTAGTTATTTGTTATGTTTAGCGATGTATAAAACAAAAAATATTCTTTTGTCATAAGACAAATGTACACTCCTCAATCTCTATATTTTACCAAATAAAATGTACTTCTCTGTATGAAGAATATACAAAAATAAACTTTGGAAATTTTTAGCATTGCACTAAAGTGTAACAAACATTTTTGTTAAAATTTTGGGGTAAAATGAATATTAATAACCAATAAACACAAATTAATTCTGTTCTCGGTTGTATTACGCTGTCATTTATTGATACATTAGTGTCCAGCTCCACCCAAGTTAAGCATAGACTACGACAAAATGTTAAGCATAATACACTCTGAAAAAGCACTGAGTGCTCACAGGCCATAAAGAGTTGTCTGGTTGACTGAAGTTAAGTACCACCATCACTGTTTCATAGCTTATCTTTATCTTTCATTGTATTTTTCACACTGAAATAAGTACTAGCCTACTCACCTATGGCCAAGTGGAGTCTGTGTCCGAAACATTGAAGCCTTGGCCACCCATTGATTTCAGTAGCCAGCTTCATGTTTGCAGCATTATCGGTTCAAGATCTATAGCTTGCTTTTTTATTTTGTGTTTTTTTTGTGCTGTAGTTTAACTAAAGCTTTTTATTTATTTTTTATTTTTTTGTGCTATAGTGGGCAAACTATAGCTTTTTATTTTTTGTTTTTTTTTTGTGCTAAATAACTAGCTTTTTAAAACTTTTCTGTGCTGTACAACTAGCTTTTAAGCAGTGCTACTTGTGACTTTGTGTCGCCAAAAAGAAAACAAATCAGAGCGCATAGGCATACACTTATTGAGAATCAGAGCCTATGGCAGAGGAATGACCAGACTCCGAGGCGATCTGACGAGATGGGAGGGAGCAGAGGAGAGACTGGTGAGTGTGTCTGTGCCTGTGAGTGAGTGAGGAAAAAAACAAGGAAGCGACAGTCCACAACAGTCCACGCTATTCTCAACTCCGCCCCCGCCCCTCTCTGCCTGTGTCTCTCCTCCACTGCCCCTCTCTTTCTCTCTGTCTCTTTCTCTGAACGGGGAAAGAGAGAAAACGGCGCAATAATTTTTTCCCCCTCCCGCGATCTTGGAGCCTCTGATCACCAAAAAAAGTCGCTAGATTTGTCGCTAGTCGCTTTTGTCTAATTTTCTCGCTAGGGGGGGGGGTCCAAAAAGTAGCTAAAAATAGCGACAAAGTCGCTAAGTTGGCAACACTGGCGCCAAACAATTCACAATCTTCCCTACTTTCAGATGCGTGGGTGGAGCCATGGAGTCATGCAATCACACTGCTCCCGGAGCAGTGCTCAGCGAGTGTAGGCCCGCGTGGAAGGGAACGTATTACGCATGCGCGTCCCTCTCGACAGAGAAATGAAAAAATAATCGTTTAGTCTCGATTATATGAATTTTGAGATCGTTTGACACCAAAATCGAAATCGTGATCAAAATTCGATTAATCGAGCAGCCCTAGTCTAGAGCAGCGGCTCGCCTCAGCTGTGACTCGAAACGAAACCAGGAAATAGACCCACGCGCGGCGCTTTAATCCACGTGGTCTAGTCCTGGTCTAGTCCTGGTCTAGTTCTGGTCTAGTCCTGGTCTAGTCCAGGTTTAGTCCAGGTTTAATCCTGATTTAGTCCAGGTCTAGACCTGCTGGCAGCGCCAGGTCAGCTGTCACACATGCTGCTATCACACACGTGTCAGAGCGCAGTTTTCTCCCCCCTCCTCCTTCCCCCCATGCTTCACTATTAATAATTTTGTTGAAAATCTATGAAAGTTTGAGTGTTTAAACGAGAGACAAATGTGAGAAAAGGATGCAGGATGCAGAACACAATGTTACACTATAAAAAAGTTACACTATAAAAAAAAACTTGGATCGGGGCCTTGGAACGAATCAGGCTTTTTCCATTGAAATAGCTACTCAACTTACGAATTTTTCACGTTACGAAACCACTTCTGGAACGAATTAATTTCGTAAGGTGAGGTACCACTGTACACGAATGCTTAGAAACTTCTTTTAGCACTGTAAAGCAGTTAAAGGATATTTCAAATTTGAAGAAATTACTTTTTGAAGACTGTGGTAGAATATACTGACCATGAATTTGACAGAGTTGTCAAAAATAAATCAATACCCAACATTCATTATCGATACTAAAACTACCAAGTGTCAATACTGAAACTTAAAGAGAACAAAATTGGCCCCTTTCATGAATAGTGTGATGGCAGTATTAAAGAAGGGGGGTATTATGCACAATACAGTTTTTTTTAGCTGTTTACCATGTTATAACATAATAACCATGAATGTTTCGGTAATTTAGTAATCTCTCCCGGGCCATATTTGAACCCTCCTTACAGTTTGCTCTATGATTCTGTGCACTGCTCAGCCCACAAGCCTCCGTCATCCATTCTCCCACACAACAATTCTCCGTAATTATATAAAAGCATGATACAAAACTGTCAACAGCAACTTGACAAACCTGACATGATGTGCAGAAGTTTTATTTGCGGGGTGCACGCTGATTGTGCTGTGATAGCACTCTGAAAGGGGAGTGACTTTGCACAGGGAGCATTGTTTTCTGAACTAGTTGTTTCCCAGCATTTTTAAGTGAATAAAAGATAATGGTGATCTAAATAAGTGCTTGCAGTTAATACCCCATAGAAGTGCAATAGCCCCTCTTTAAAGATACTAGTATTATTTGCACTTTGGTTTGAAATTAACATTCTTTGCATTGTTTTATCATTCAGTCATCATTAAACTTTAATATCAAATACTACTCTGATGTATCATAGCTAAAATGGGACTAACTCATATGATAACAGAAACGGCACCAGAATAAGACCCAAGGATTCACCGGTAGAGCGCTGAAACGCAAAAAGATCAGACCCTGCCTGAACTCTATAATCTTTAATTCACTGTGAAAAATGCTTTGCTTTGCGAGAATCCTTACTTGCCTGATGTTAGATTTAGACATCTTTATTGTGTGTGAAATTGAAAAAAAAAAGAATTTGTATGGTTCTAAAAAACAAACAAACAGAAAGAAATCATTCACAACAGCAGTTAAAATGATAAAACAATCTGTCTTTTCAGATGTACATTACGAGTACCATCAAAACCAAGTCGAGTCGTTTGGCCAAACCGGTGCTGTGCCTGGGGACCCTGTGCTCGGCCTTCCTCACCGGACTCAACCGAGTCTCTGAGTACCGCAACCACTGCTCTGACGTGGTGGCCGGCTTCATCCTGGGATCGGCTGTGGCTCTGTTTTTGGTAAGAAGAATTACAGGGTTTATTTGGGGGAAAAAATAATAATTTGAATACAAGTGTTATTCAAAAGAAAAACAATTTGTTGAGCTGGCCATATATTTATTGCACTTCTAGCTCAAGTGGACAGCCAGTATGTTGATACAAAACATGTATCAATAGAACATTCAACAGTTTGTCTGTAAACACCAAAGTATTTCAAAATGCAATATAAAGACAATACAAAAACTATCTAAGACAAAGCAGTGCAAAGAATAAATAAATAAATACCTATTTACAGATGTCCAAAAATGTGCAATGTGCATCAAAATGTGCAGTGGAAGATGCAGCAGTGAAATGTGCAGTAAAATGTGCAATAGAATGTGCACTGAAAATAAAGATAAAAATAACAGTAGTCCTTAGCAGCAGTTTTTAAAGCGTTTAGAGTGATATGGCCAGGACTCCCTTGAAAAAGAGATTAGTAATCTCAATGGGACTTTCCTGGTTAAATAAAGGTTAAATTAAAAAATAAATAAATAAATAAATAAATGTATGTATGTGTTATTTGATATATGATATTTGTTCAGTTTTTGTTTTTGTTCACTATGGGGTCAATAAGTAAACAACATTGTAAAACTAGCCAACTATCCTTATTTATAATGAGTTACCTTATTTATTCTGGTAAATTACTAAAAGTATACATGTTTTAATTTGCAAAGAGCCATGTGCGTTACTATGACACTTTGGGCTGTGCAAAAATGGTCCACCCTGCTTTACTTGTCCGTCTGAAAGAGCTGTTCTAAAGCTGTGCTGGTGATTGAAACATTCATGCATGTATATAATAGTAATACGTTCTATAGATATAAATATCTATTTATTATTTACCCTCATGGTTTGAAAATCAGCTTTATCAGAATCAGAAAAAACTAGGCCTGTCAGTTTAACGCGTTAATAACATGAATTAATTACACTGCAAATTAACGCGTTATAAAAATTAATGCAATTAATTATGAGCGGCAATTCAATGCGCGTGCATTATAAATTTGGCCTGCGGCGAGCAAATCGCTGCTTGGGCCTTTAAATGGCAAGTTTATTTATAAAAAGAACAAAGACAGGACTATCAACAAGAACGCGGTGATTTGTAGCTTTTGTCAAAAAGAATTTTCCGATCAAAACTTCTCCAGCCTGATGGATCATTTGAACACTAAACGCTGAGCGCACTTCAACAAACTACGCTTGCAGAGTTTGGGAAAAACTGACAAACTCAATCGCAAAGTGGTCTGCCTCTCTGTCTCTCTCAATCTCTCACTCTCTCTCGCTCCCTCTGTCTCTCTCTCTCTCTCTCACTCTCTCTCTCTCAGGAGATTAAAATGTGATTAATTAGATTAATTAATTACAAATCCTGTAATTAATTAGATTATTTTTTTGCCTGACAGCACTAGAAAAAACGATTATGGCCATTGTCAGTGAACAAAGTCATAAACTAGAAAAATAGAACAATGAATAATAATAGCAAATAAAATATAAACTATGATAAAATAAAAATAAGGGCATGTATTAAAATAAGGTAAATAAAAACAGCCTTTGATATATAGTATAAATCTAATTAGTAGTCAAAAATCCACCTTCTCAACAAGGTGTAGGCCCAAACCTCGTCCACTTGCTCACCGATAATTCCCACAGTATATACTTCAACAGCTGTCCCTTTAAAGAGCTGGGAGTACTTCACAGAAAGAGCTAGAACTTTAAGACTTCAGTATTGTCTGAATGAAGGGAACAGTGCCACCTGCATCCTTTAAGACCACATAAGTTTAGTTTGAAAGCTTCCTTTGCCAGAGTACTTACCCAGACAATTCTATTTCTGCACTGTTTTATCCCTGTTTTATCTGCACTGGATTCCCCTGTTACGCATCATGGTGTGTGCGTCGGCTGTGTTTGTCCGCACTGAAAAATAGTTCCCACCCCAAAATGACCAAGTCAAGCCCCCCCGTGTTGATTTGCACATTTATTTGCATTAGATATGAATGCGCACTACACAGAAAGTAAATGGGAAAAGCATTGAGCAAATTAATTCCTTTTGGCCGAAATCTTTCGTCGGCAACGTTAGACTCCAGCTACTACACGGAGTAGCTGCAGATACCGCTGCGGTCAGTGCTGACAGATTCGGACAATGGCTGGGTCACCAGAAAAACGCTTTCCCCCACTTATTTTAGTCTCTGGACTGTGGGGAGATGCCCAAGTTTGACCTGGGGGTGGCATATCCCTTTAAGGGCATTCTTTTTACGTGCCTTGTTAATATAAATGTTTTAACAAAGAATAAATTGGATCGGCTAGACTGGTGCTCTGAAGCAAAGAGAAAAACTCCCTAAGCTTGCCAGCATTAATATAAGTAAAGAACAAAATTTCACGCTTTGAGCATAGACTCTATTAGCAATGAACAAGCTCTAAGTTGGATCTTAAGAACGTTAGATGCTTCATTAACACACCATTATGTTGTATTAAAATGATTACTGAGCAGTACACAAAGAGCAGCGGACCTCATTTCCTCCATTTTATTTTCTAAAAGTGAGTGAGACGGCACAGAAACGATTTTTTGAGCTATTTAGTATGCAGGCAACAGCATGCTGGTGCCTGTTACAGAATTATAGTGTTTATCCTTAACATTTGATGCAGTGTAATTGACATTTGGCTCTTAATTTTGTCTGGGTAATAATATAGGACAAGTGATATGTGGTCTGTGCAGTGAATCTGAGTTTTGGCTCATACAGCTCTGGAAAAAATAAGAGATCATTGCATTTTTTTTCTCTACATGTATTTCTCTACATTCCATTCCAGCGTCTGTTGAATTCCAACACAAACACAAAGCTGAGCTACTTCAGTTCTTGCACCAGGAGTGGAATAAAGTCATCCAAGAACAATGTGAAAGACTTGTGGAGAGCATGCCAAGACGCATGAAAGCTGTGATTAAAAATAAGGGTTATTGCACCAAATACTGATTTCTGAACTCTTCTTAAGTGTAAACATTAGTATTATGTTGTTTTAAAATGAATCTGATCTTGTTTCTTTGCATTGTTTGAGGTCTTAAAACATGTACCTTTTTGTTACTTTGACCATTTGTCATTTTCTGCAAATAAATGCTCTAAACGATAATATTTTTATTTGGGATTTGGAGGAAATGTTGTCAGTAGTTTATAGACTCAAACAAAAATGTTCCTTTCGCCCAAAGACATACCTATAAGTAGTAAAGTCAGAAAAACTCATAATTTTGCAGTGGTCTCTTATTTTTTTCCAGAGCTGTATATTGTATTGGAGCGGACAGTCAAAAGTCAGATCTGTGGAGAGGCAAAAAATCTTTTAAAAAGTTTTTTAAAGACCTTTTGAGCAATAAAACACTAGTAAACACTAGTGGAACAATTCAGTCAAAGCAATAACATCTCCATGGAGACAGGCAGATAGTGGACCCACATCAGTTTTGGACCATAGGTTGTATTGGAGTGCGCAGCGAGCAGCAGCAATAGGGTGAAAAGTTGGTAGAAACATTCAGCAAGTTGCTAAAACTGGGAATTAATCTTATTATATTCCTTAGCCATAGCATTGGAAAAATATGTTTATGTTCAATGAACGTTTAACTAAACTTTACTGAAGTTGCAAGAGAATAACGTATCAAGATTGAATCTCTCTACCACCATTTGTCTCCTTAGAATTCTAAGGTTCTATATGTAGAACTGTCCATCTGTGACATTTAGGTTTAAAGGGTTCATATTGTGCTGTTTTCTGATCTATGTTATAATGTTGTTTTCTCATCCAAAAGGCTGGCCAGAGTTTTGTTTCATTCACACATGTTTAACTGGAAAATCACACTCCAACAACATTCCACTCCAACAACAATATGATGTGCTCCACTGTGTATTAAAACTCCACCTTCACTAGAATCATTTGGATCAGCCCTGGAACTGCCACTCTCTACTCACCAAAAACTACCACTAGATGACATCACAAGGTTGAACAGAGTATTTTGAGCTTTGAAGATGTAGACAGACCAATAATAAAGGGTTACTCAAAAATGTGAATGAAACATAATACAACTTCAGGTATGTTTTTGAGGAGGTAACAACATTATAACATGGCTAAAGCTTACAAGAGTCAAGTTTGTGTAATATTGGACCTTTAAAGTTCTTACCACTCACAATGGAATCAGGTAATGGGTTTTGCTCGTATAAACTTAGCAAATTAATTTACCAAACGTGACACTGGAGTGAGTTAAAAATAACTCTTACTTCTTACCTCTCCATTTCAAGCATCACTCTTCGTACGTATGAGTTAATCTTAAACAGGTTGCATTAATCTCTGTAGCACTTTCTGTTTGTTCTGCAGTGACATAGCTCAAAATAAAGACAAGATCAACCTAACAAAAACTGTATAGGTATTCAAGAATTACAGTAGATGAATAATAAAATTTCACCAAAAAAAAAACATCAGATAGAACCTTGTAACTCTTAAGGGGCAACACTGTATCGCTGAGCTTTAGGCAAATCAATACTATCTTGTCTTTGATAAAAGAAGAAATTCAATTTGTCAACTGGACAAAGTTTGTTTGGTCGAAAACGTTTCGCCGCTCATCCGAGAGGCTTCGTCAGCTCTGGCCCTCATGCTGTTTCGATCAGCATGAGGGCCAGAGCTGACGAAGCCTCTCGGATGAGCGGCGAAACGTTTTCAACCAAACAAACTTTGTCTCGGATGAGCGGCGAAACGTTTTCAACCAAACAAACTTTGTCCAGTTGACAAACTGAACTTCTCCTTTGATCATGGATTCTACCTGGACGACTGAGGGACTCTTCACGCAGTTGACAAATTGAATTTCTTCTTTTATCATGGATTCTACCTGGACGACTGAGGGACTCTTCACGCACTATCTTGTGTTGTTATTATTTTTTTTATGTAAATGCTTTGTCCGCTGGTCGACTGCACCATAAGTTCAGTCTTGCATCCATAAATCCCATTAAATACTTGTGGCATGCAGTGACGCTCTTTCCATCGCACCAATGCTTTCCAAGGACGTCTTAAGGTTAAAGTGATCTACCGCTCACACTCTTATTGCTTTGCTCACTGGCACGGTCAGTGAAATGCGGGGCAATGATTAGTCGCTGCCGTGGGATTCTTCAAGACAGTTTTAGTGGATGGTTCAAATCTTCTGGGTTGGTCCATCAAGGTTACCATGGACGCAATGGACGAGATCTGTCAGTTTTAGCATATAATTCCAATTCGTACCTAAATCACCAATCAAGAACCATATTTTCTTGTCTTAGGTGCAATGGACAAGTTGAGCAATCTTCCAGTAAATTTCGATTGGCGAGGAGAGCTTTGTCCTTGAGTTACGATGGGGGAATCCACCACGGTTCTTTAATGAACGTTATAAGCTTCCACTGATTGCGCTGTAAAAATTGACAAGAGCTGAGTGAGTGATCACCGGGGACAGACGGACATCCGAAAGTCAATCAACGGCTCAGCACTTTTGAACCTTCTCATCTTTAGCGTATTACCCACCAAACCGTGAAGCGAATCCAACTGCGTATAACTCACGGTATGACCTTATGTTGCCAATCGAGCTTATTAAAGACTTGTCATGGGAGGGCGGTGGACAAGTGATGGATTGCTATTGGGAGACGTGTTAATTGGTACAGAGAGAGTAGAGATTAAATATGGTTTGGATTCCTGTTCTAGTGGTCCAAGAATGGGAGAATAGGTGAGGGATTCCCAGAAAAGATCGTATCCGGAGATAGAAAGATCATTGTCAGGAGATTTTGGAGATTTAGAATGATGTGATGGGTCTAATCTCGACATCAGAGCTGGAAGTGTAGCAAGGACAGAAGACAAAAGTGGACTCTGAGACAAAAGTAAACTGCTGAGTGGACTCTGGGTGAACTCTTTGGAGAAGGAAAACCCAAATCCAGTTTTTAAAGCACTATTAAAAACAACAATATTGACCAAAGTGCTGTACTAAAAGCATAAAGCATACAGTGAAAAAAAGCATATTAAACCCAAACAACAAAAGTGATTTAAAGGTGCATTGTGTAAATTTTCTGTTGGAGGGCCCATCACCTGCTTGTTTCTATGGATATGTCATTGCTCTGCCTGAAATGTTCTACAGTATGGCATTAAACATTTATTTAATTGCATGTTATTTTATTTCTCAAAAGTATGGAGAAAAACAGCAGGGTTGCCTCTCCACAGATCTGACCTGTAAAATTCAAAGTCCAAAGTCAGCTTTATTGTCAAAAACAATATGTACAGGTTGCACACACAGGATTTGAAATTGCAGCGCCCCCTAGGCCCACAGTGAACATAAAACATCTGATAAACAAGACAATAAACACAGTGACTAAAACATCACATACCTGTAGCAACAGTACAGTAGACTTGTATATAATACAAATAGGTAAAACACAATGTGTGGTGTAGTAAAGCTCAAATGGTGTCATTTAAGCAGCAGTGCCAGTGTCATTTAAGTGTATTTTAAGCAGCAGTGTCATTGGGGGAGGGAGAGAGTTCAGCATCCTGACATCTTGGTGGAGGAAGCTGTCTTTCAGTCTGCTGGTCTTTGCCCTGAGGCTCCTCAGTCTCCTTTCTGATGGCAGCAGACTGAAGAGGCAGTTGAATGGGTGGGTGGGATCACCCAGAAGGCTTTGTGGGTGAGGCGGGTGCGGTAGATGTCCTGCAGGGAGGGGAGAGAGACACCAAAACTTCTGGTTTGGTCCAGGTTTTGGAAGATTAACCTGCCTGGTTAGTGGGGAAACAAAATTTCGAATTCACTCTATGTACATGTACATATGATTGTTTTTTGACAATAAAGCAACTATGACTATGACTATGATGACTAAGATTTCGAAGTTTAATCACATACTGTGAAACATTCCAGAGAAAGCAATAACATCTCCATGAAGAAAAGCATTTGATGGACCCTCCACAAGAAAAGTTACACAATGCAGCTTTAAAAACACAAAGTGAATCAACTTGCCGAATGTGAAGGGGCAACTCCTTCCATAATCCGGGCCCAACAGGACTCAGATAGAAAAGCTTTTCCTTTACAACAGCTTTTCATTTGTCACATTTAAGGTCTTCTTTCACTCCCAGGTGTAAATAACTGGTAAGGATACAAGGCTAACTGAAACACCATTACCAGAACAGCTTGGTCTGACTTCAGTTCAAGCTAAGGCCATCACAATAACACATTCTGAAACATGATACATTGCTACAGATAACAATACCGCAAGATAATCCCAGTAAACCATTTTGTAATAGACGGTCTCATTAAAAGGTCTGAACTGCAACATATAATGTACTATTACTGGTCAATAATACCTCAGATCTCCCCACTTTTACAAAGAAAATGTACACACGACAAATATTGAGCTTCAAAATATATTGTTCCAGCTATCATATATTGAATTATAAATCAATATAGTGCTTATCGTGATAGGCTTAGACAAGATCTCTACTTTAAATGTCTACTATTCTAATTGTTTGTCTCTTATCATATGTTATTAGTATGTCTGGAATCTACTTCCATGGAGACGAGCTAAACTTTTCTTGCTTTTGGGTGAATATAAAAAAAAGCATATTGATTGGACTCCCTTTAGCTCTGGAATAAACTCTAAATTTAACTTCTAAATGATCCATAAGACAGCACCGTGAGTGAAGGGCATATGTTTTGGCTTTAGGCAGGTGTACCATAGTGAGTAAAACAGCCTGAACTGAAACAAGTTTAAATCAATATAGTTTTCTGCCCATCACTTTTTACTAAATAGCCACAGTAGTTCTGTTGATGTAAAATACACAGTTAACATCAGTAATACTTCAGATTAATGCTGTCTGCTTTTTCCCACCCAATATTGAAATAGTAAAGTCATTTCAACTGGTAAGTGTATTTAATTTAGAAAACACAAAAGGTGCATTATCCAGCTGTTTATTCCTTTAAAGGTTCATTCTGAAACTTTTCTGGTGAATTGAATGTTTCCATAGAGATGTTATTGCGTTTTTTGGAACCTTCCACAGTATCACATTAAAACTCGAGAGAGATATTTTATTGATCCGATGGGAAATTCAAGTTTTACAGCAACATTTACACTGCGATTCTCAGTCACCTTCGTGTCTCAGTCAGAGGTCTCAGTGCAGTTAAACTGGAGGACCGGTCAAGTCTAAAAAGTCTAAAGTCTAAAGTAGATCTGTGTCAGGGCAGTTTGAGGAGAGGAAGAGCCCTCTGGAGCAACATCACCACAGTCTCCAGCGTCACTTTTACTCCGCTCTTAATCTATTTTATTTATTCATTTATTTGATATCAGGTGTTTCTAATGTTCAAAAATACCTTGAAAAACATGTCTGATTATTATGACTGGGGAAATCATGTATTTTATTTTATTTTATATGCATTTACTTATCAGGTCAAGTTATTAAGTCCAAGCAATGTACAGAAAAAAGGTACAGTTTTTTGAAGGTTTTTTTTTTTTTGAAGTATTTGTTACTTATTTACATTTTTTACAGTTTTAAACACAGATGAAACAATGAACTTCAATGTACTTAAAACGATGCATTTGGATTTGTTAAGTGATTCAGGAAGCTTGTGACTTTAAACCACCCCCCCAAACACCCAGTGAAATCATGTATTTTAGTACAGCATAGTCTATTTATTGTTTTGTTTTCTCATTTTTAAACCAGATTCATATACAGTTACTTTTCTAAAACCAAAGAATACATTGCCGTACTTGATCACACAATTTAGGCTACAAATTGTACAAAATCAGTGAAAAAAAAACCCCAAACAAACATCATTGCTCTTATAGTGATAGCAAATAACAAACGGTGAAACACTGCAATATAACGCAACTCGATGTAAAAGTATTCTAAGTATTCAGAATACAGTACTCTGATTGGACCATAGTGGCATGAAAAAGTATCTCAAGATTTTGGAATTTCTCACATTTCGGCATAAAATCACCATCAAATGTGATCTGATCTTTTTCAAAATCACACAGATGAAACAACAGTGTCTGCTTTAAATAAAAACACCCAAACATTTATAGTTTTTTTTATATTTTTAATGAGGATAACATGCAAACAATGACAAAAGGGAGAGGAATAAGTAACCAGCTATTACTGGTTGCCCCCTCTTTGGCAGCAATAACTTCAACCAGGCGCTTCCTGTAGTTGCAGATCAGTCTGGCACATCGATCAGGATCAATCTTGGACCATTCCTCTTTACAAAACTGCCGCAGTTCAGTCAGATTCCTGGGATGTCTGGCATGAATGAATCGCTGTCTTCAGGTCATGCCACAGCATCTCAATGGGGTTCAAGTCAGGACTTTGACTTGGCCACTCCAGAATGTGTATTTTGTTCTTCTGAAACCATTCTGAAGTTGATTTACTTCTGCGTTTTGGATCATTGTCCTGTTGCAGCATCCATCCTCTTTTTAGCTTCAAATGTCTGACAGACGGCCTCAGCTTTTCCTGCAAAACATCCTGATAAACTTTTTAATTAATTTTTCCATTAATGATTCCATGTTGTCCAGGCCCCGAGGCAGCAAAACAGCCCCAAGCCATGATGCTCCCTCCACCAGGTTTCACAGTGGGGATGAGGTGTTGATGTTGGTGTGCTGTTCCATTTTTCCTCCACACATGACATTGTGTGTTCCTCCCAAACAATTTAACTTTAGTTTCATCAGTCCACAAAATATTTTGCCAGAAGTTCTGTGGAGTGTCCAAGGGCCTTTTTACAAACATTAAACGTGCAGCAATGTTTTTTTAGACAGTAGTGGCTTCATCCATGGAGTCCTCCCATGAACACCATTCTTGGCCAGTGTTTTACATAGTCAGTGTATGCACACATATATTGGACCGTGCCAGTGATTTCTTTAGTCTTTAGCAGACACTCTAGAGTATTCTGTGCTGAACTCTTGGCGTCATTTTTGGTGGACAGCCACTCCTTGGGAGAGAAACAACAGTGCCAAACTCTCTCCATTTGTAGACAGTTTCTCTAACTGTGGATTGATGAACATCCAGACTTTTAGAGATGGTTTTGTAACATTTCCCAGCTTTATAAAAATCAACAGTTCTTGATCGCAGGTCTCTTTTGAGCGAGGCATGGTGCACATCAGACAATGCTTCTCATCAAGACACAATTCTTACCAGGTGTATGTTTTATAATGGGCAGGGCAGCATTAAGGCACTCCCCAGTAACTGTACACATCCCTGACTTAAATTATTTGAATAAAATTGATATTAATTGCTCTCAAAGTCTCCTTAGGCAGAAGGTTCAGTTACTTATTCCTCCCCCTTCTGTCATTGTTTCCATGTAATCCGCATTAAAAATATGAAAACCTATAAATGTCTGGGTGGTTTTAGTTTTAGTTTAGTGTTTTTTCATCTTTGTGATTTTGAAACAGATCAGATCACAGTTGATGGTGATTTTATGCAGAAATGTGAGAAATTCCAAAAACTTAAGATACTTTTTTATGCCACTGTATATCAGAATACATTACAACATACATTTTATTGCAAGTATTCAGTATTCTTGAAATAAATACATTTTCAAAGTATTCTTCCCATCACTGCTTATAGATGAAAATATGATGTGAAAAAGTAATACATAAACTACCACCAAAAGCAAAGAAATATATATATATTTCTGCATTGGTCAACTAAGAATACATTGGTAGAAGTGACATAACAGTTTTTAGTTTGTTTTTTGTGTAATCAAATTGTGCACTGTGCCCTTGCCAGATGGAAAATATAATACGCAATTGAGAAATTAAAATGGTGTCAACAAGTCTTGTCTGAACATTTGGCATACCCTTGGACATTTGAAAACATGTTTAACCAGTTTGTTCTGTCATCAGTATTTGTTCAGATTCATTCGCACCAACACCCCTAACTTTAACAAAGAAATCAGAAAAATACTTTTCAAAGATGGAGGTGGAATAGTTAGCTTTAACCACAGGGTCAATGTGTTACAGCTGAACAATTAAAGCACTGTTTTAACGAATGTTGTTTTCAACCAAACCAAAGCAGAATAAGTTTTGGAATGTGGGCAATTTCTGATGTGGCCATGCAGAAAACTTAATATTCATTCATTTTCTTCCGCTTTTCCATTTTCTGGGTCGCGGGGGAAGCAGTCCAAGCAGTGTTCTGCTGCCCAGAACACAATGCACCAGCCCCCATGAATCCTTCCACGGGTGGTGGGTCCACAGGAGGACGGCTCACGTCACAACAGGCCTTGATGTATCTTCTGCCATGGGGGCTACCAGTGTCCACAGACACTGGGGGCGAGGTGGGGTTAAGTGTCTTGCCCAAGGACACAACGGCAGCGCTCATCTGTGGGAGCTGGGATCATATGCGGTCAACCCGTCAAGAGCGGGATTCGAACCGCTAACCCCTAACCTCTAACTGTCACGAGACATATGCTCTACCAACTGAGCTACTGCCACCCCCTTAAGAAAACTTAATAAACTTAATAAAATAAATTGCATTGTGGAGGAAGTAAACAGTCTACATCATGTCAACTGATTTCAGAATTTTAAAAAAAATCACCGATTTTAATTTGTAGTTCTCAATTTTCAAGGTATTTTTGTTTCTTAGCTTAATTATATGTCCATTGATTTTTTTTAATTTTTAAATTTTTTCTTTAGTTGTCTCCCATATGCTATTGCTTTGCCTACATTTATACAGTTACAGATATTTTTATTAGTGCTGTCAGGCGATAAAAAAAAAATCTAATTAATTACAGGATTTGTAATTAATTAATCTAATTTATCACATTTTAATCTCGTGAGAGAGTGAAAGAGAGAGAGAGGCAACCCACTTTGCGATTGAGTTTGTCAGTTTTTCTGTGGTCGCTTTGCTCACTCGTTTCCCAAATTCTGCAGCGTGGTTTAGTGAAGTGCGCTCACTCTCGCTCTATCACCGGTAACAATGGAATTTGTCCATTTGAATTTGTCTGGAGCAGCTTCGGTGATTGGAAAATTATTTTTGATAAAAGCTACAAATCACTGCGTTCTTGTTGATCGTCTTTGTTCTTTTTATAAATAAACCGTTCAAAGGCCCTGGCAGCGATTTGCTCACCGCACACCAAATTTAAAATGTGCCCGCATTGAATTGCTCATATCGCTCATAATTAATTACGTTCATTTTTATAACGCGTTAATTTGCAGTGTAATTAATTAATTAATTTGGTAAACTGACAGCCCTAATTTTTATTTAAGGAAAAACCTTGAAAACTGACTTGTAACTTGGCCTGCTGGGTCATAGGCTCGTCTTCATGGACATAGATGCCAAGTTTGTCTAACTGTTTATTCATTGAGTAATTAATGTATTTATTTTCTCAAAGTTAGACAGAACCTGTAGAAACTAGACACGATCATTTCCAGAAATCTAGAGCAACCAATTGACCAAAATCCCCAAAATGGATTCAAATCAGTTTAATTGCGTGGATATCTTTTTCCGTGTGTAATTTGACCATTTCCACGGGGTCTTGCAGCCTCTACAAGCCTCTACACCTTGAGCCCACCCCCCTCTCGCTCTATGCCTCTCTCTTATCTTTTTCCATGAGCTCCGCCTTAGGGCATGGCTGGCCAGGGGATATGCGCTCTCTCCTGGCCTCCTGCTTTGATTTTCCGGTCTATACCAGGCAGCCCGTGGTGGTGTCTCTAATGTTAAACACATCACAGTGAATTTCTAACCTAGCCTGATTTACAACACACTCTAATGAGGGAAACACATGTGGCTGTCAGCAAGGAACACTATCCAACCAACTAATCTGAATCCTATAACTGTCTCATATAGCCTATTTAAGATATTACTTTAGTGTAGCAAACTGGTCGTGAGAATGACTAAACTGTTTTCAGATTGGACTTGAATGGAATCATTTTTGTCTTAAAGGCAAATTAACGTTTTTTTTACAATCTGAGCCTTCTTTCGGCAATAAAACAAGTAGTTTTACTCACCCATAGCATTTTTCTGTCAATTGGAGCAGTATCGCAGAACTTATGTTGAGCCGTTCTGTTCTAGTAATGATCCCGTATCTGTTAACATGGTGCTGTATCATTTGCTCGGGGCATTACTTTGCGGTCTCCAAATAACACAAACTTTAGCACTTTTCAAATCATAGAAGCCCGATGTCTTAATGAAAAATTTCGTTTGAAGCAAAAGTGGCCTGTAATCCGAATAGTTTCGAGTAGATGAGGACGCCAGTGCGCATGCGCGGACTGCTCCCGGGATCCAAACATGAAACGCAAAGCTGAAAACTATGGATAAACCTCGGATTACAGGCCACTTTTGCTTCAAACGAAATTTTTCATTAAGACATCGGGCTTCTATGATTTGAAAAGTGCTAAAGTTTGTGTTATTTGGAGACCGCAAAGTAATGCCCCGAATACAAATGCTAACAAATGCTAACAGAAACGCCACAACATAACTTTCTTCAAACAGCTCCAAATGACACGAACGTGATATGGGTGAGTCAAACGACTTGTTTTATTACCGAAAGAAGGCTCAGATTGTAAAATAACGTTACTTTTCCTTTAATGGTTGGCTGTGTTTATATGTGTTTATGATATGTTTTCAATTACATTAATGCCAAACATAATAATCTAATATCATAATAATATCATAATATTTCTAAATGACCCATGTTCTAAAGTTGACCCTATTTAAATATGATATGCCACCTTGTTCCACTTAATGTTATGTTAAATGAACAAAAATCTAAGAATCTAAATTGATTTGGATTAATATTTTTCTTGGGATGCACATAGACTGTTTATAGCAGGCATGTCCAAACTATGGCCTTTTCTTGGCCCTCAGGCTTTCAGGTGAATTGGCCCAAATTACCTTGAGCAGAACAGTTTTTTGAAAATCTAATTTGACAAGACAATATTTAATATTTATTGTGTGGTTTTGAGGATCTTAGCATGAATAAAGGACTGAAGCTCATTCTAACGTGTTAAACATGCATATATTTCAATTATTGACTGTACTGAGCACCAGTCTATGGCCCTCGATCGGCCCTCTGCTTTGTTTGCGTTTAGATGTGCGGCCCTTGATGAAAAAAGTTTGGACACCCCTGATTTATAGCGAACCCGCTAGCCGCCACATTCCAAATACAGCTCTGCAGTGGTCTCTTATTTTTTTCCAGAAGTGTAGGAAGTGATCATGGGGGCATTTCTGGCTCAATTGACTTTACATTCAAAAACTGTCAACCCTCTCTCTGTAACTGCTGCAGTGAGCAGTATTTTGGGCTTTAATGGTCTTCCAAATATTAGTTCAGCCGATATCTTAGTTGACGTATTAATGATGTAATAAGGTAATTTACTGGCCGTAGTTGACCTAGAAAGTCTCATAATATTTGATCATATTTTGTTTATACAGTACAGAGTTGATCTGTAGTTACTTCAGAGAAATTGCAGCTACCTTTTTATTGGATCAGCTTTGTCTTATTTTATTTTTGCTTAAAGGAAATAAATCCTGTTTTCAGTCTCTGCACTGGTACCGCTAGATATGGGGTATTAAATATTATCTACATGTAAATCAGTACAGGAACTGAAAAAGCTGGATCAGTGCGTCTGTAGGAATATCTGACTGAATAGTAAGATTACTGTCTGTTTTCAGCGACAATCTTCTTTTTTTTTATTTATAGAAATGAGTTAAGGCCTTGACAACTAAACATACATCACATTGACGCGAGCTATTTTAATTAAGTTATTTAATGAAGTATTTGGCGATTGTACAATGCCACCTCCCTCTCTCCGTCCTATACCATTGACCCTCGTGCACGTGTGTTCTCAGGGCGTGTGTGTGGTGAACAATTTCAAAGGTGTGCACGGAGCAGCAGGTAAACGGAAGCCGGAGGAGTACCGCGGTCTGCCCCTCATGACCTTCCCAAGAGTGGAGAGCCCACTGGAGACCCTCAGCGCACAGGTAAAACATGTACCTGACCCAGACCACAGAATACTGTATGTTATCTCTGTGCCCATTCACTTCTGCTGCCCTCTGTGGACAAGCAGCGTACAATTAGAAAGTTTACAATGTTGAGATTTAGTCTAGTGGGGAAAATTTCTTCTAAAATCAATCATCTTATAGTTAAAATGCATAATATCTGTATCGATTTTAGTGTAAAATGTTATCTACCCATATTCCAAAGAAAATAAGAAAGTGTTTTTATTTCAAATGAGAGAAAAACATAACCTTATTGGAGTTTATTTGGAGTATATTTGGTTTAAACCTGAACTCTGTGTTATCAAAATTGTGTTCCTGTTTAATTTCTTCAGTTTGTAACATATAGGGAACAAAATTATAAATGTAAAGAACCCAAGCTCATTGTCCTCTCCCTACTTTAAAATTCCACTGAAAAACACTAATATTGTCATTGTTATTCTAAATCACATTGACATCAGTAGTATTTGATGTAATGTGAATCCCTCAGTCGTCCAGGTAGAATCCATGGTAAAAGGAGAAATTCAATTTGTCAACTGGACAAAGTTTATTTGGTCGAAAACTTTCGCGGCTCATCCGAGTTGCTTCTTTAGAACTGACGAAGCAACTCGGATGAGCTGCGAAACATTTTCGACCAAATAAACTTTGTCCAGTTGACAAATTGAATTTCTCCTTTTACTATTTGATGTAATGTAGACATGACATTAGACATTAATGTCCCTGAAATGTCCCTGTCTCACATTTCATCTGATGGTTGAGCTAAAAAAAACAAAAAAAAAACAACAAAAAAAACGACTTAACCACTCCAAACTTTGAGCACACTAAGAACAGAATGTGGCCCAAATACAAAGGTACAGTACGAAATGTAAATACAGAAAATATGTAACACAGACTGAGATGAGGGTTAGGATAGATACAGATAAGAAGTCAGAACGGATTTACACCTAAATGCCAGTTCTTTAACATGTCAGTTTAATGTTGGACACCATACATGGATGAGGAGTCAGTGTGGATTTAAGGGTACAGTAAATGTCCGTCTTTAAGAGCAAAGGAGCCGTACAGAGAAAAGGAGAAAGTGGATTGCTCAGACCTAGCCTCGCTACATCCTCATCCCTCCCTCATACTTGATGCATGCAGGTGCATCTGCTGTGTGGCCCTTTTACAAGACCCTGTGGTTTCACTTTAGGCAGACAGCGAGGCGCCGTGGGCCTGAGCAGACCCTCCGTCTGCTTTGACATATCGCATGTTCGGCTGTGTTCCTGCTAAAACATTATAACATTGTCTTAAAGCTCACAACAGTCAGACGCTGTAAGGTTCAATTTAACATCAGATACTGATACAAATACAAACAGTAGAATAAGGCTGCATCCCATTTCTCTGTCTTACCCCTTCGTCTTACCCCTACCCCTTGGTTTTGCGCGTTCATGTGAGGGCAAGGGGTGTCCCGATTCTAATTTTGAATTTTGATGAAGGGCTAAGACCACAACCGAGGGCTACATACCCCTTGAAACGAAGTAAGCTCTTGCCCAGATTTGAAACGAAGGGGTACGCCTTCAAGCTCAGGCAGATGTTGGGATCAGGATGGCAGCGTCACATCGACCAGCCAAGGAGTCTCATGAATGTATTTTCAGCAGCTGTAATTATTGATTAACAGTTTAGCATGGTTTACAATTATGACGCTTATGTTCTACGTTACTTTTAGTGAACTGTTATTGCGGTTTTAATGATGGTAATAGAAAAATAGAAAAAATAAAAAATACACACCAGTTGTGAATTACAGAAGGTGGCGCTTAGTATACAGGCAAAATTGGTTGTATGCTTATGGCAGTTAGTTAGGACATTTGCATTTTTATGGCCATTTATTTCTGCATTTAGAGCACATTACACTCTCCCTCCCATCTGTCTTGGGTCTTGGTTTAGGTCTCTGCCTAGGGACTAGTCTAATGAAGTGGGTCACTAAGGGCGACTCTCAACATGTAACAAGCTCGACTTGTATCTCTTAATTATTAACAAACAACTGACATTTTATATTGCAGTCCTATTAAAAGACCTTCTGTATAACTCATTGTAGATAAAAGAGAAACTGCTATGTGCATTGTTTGCCTCCAAACTTCCAAACAACAGTACTAAATATACCTGTGTGTGTCTGTTTTTCTTTTTGTCTTCCTACATTCATCATTTCTTGCTCCTAATCTGCATGTTTCTTTATTTTGTTTTTTTGCTTGTGGTATTGTTATTCTGTCCTTCACTTTTCCATTTTTCCTGCTTTCTTCCATCTTTCCATCTCCATTGCGTTTGTATTTTTCCTTACCTTGTTATTATTTCAATTTCTTTTCTATAATTTCATATATTTTTGTTGCAGAGATGACACATGCTCTAAAACCAACACTTCTTTTCTAATACCACTACGGTCTGCTAACACTGACTTTGATTTCACCCCGTTTTCCTTTATCCTCCATTTTTACCCCCTTTGGCACTTTCCGTTCCGTCTCCCTTTCCACCCCTTTGGTCCGCTTGTGTCTCCGCAGAACCATTCGGCGTCCATGACTGAGGTCACATGACTAAGGGGGCAGCACCGGGTCACGTTCGCGTCTCCACAGCACTTCCAGACCCAGTGACACGAGAGAGACGCGGGGCTACGTGATTCCGATGGCAAATACACCCAAACACATCACCGCTAGCGTACTTTCGACTCGCCCGGGGAACTACAAACACGGACGTCTTTTCGAATGGTTTCTCTTCATGCTTTGTACAGCCACGCAGCCAAGAAAACAACTCAAGATTTTACGTTCACTTAAAAGCACAGGTGGTTAGGCCTGAAGGGTTAAACTGTTTGAAACGTAGTCCGTGTTCTGTTCCCCGGGTGGGTGTGGAAGTGAGAGGACATGTTTTGTACATTTTGTATGAGCGAGTGCTGCAGCTTGACTTTGGGTTGCACACGATTGTACGGGCTGGAAGGACAGTCTGCAGTGCGAAAGCTTTATTATTGCAAAGTTTGTTTTAAAGAACACATACTATGCATTCTTGTGGCTTTAATTCATTATTTAATTTTCAAACATACTTCAGATTTTCTGACTTAAAAATAATGTCTGTTTTGGAGAATGTACTTTATAAACTTCACCCGTTTCTAATTAGCGGGCGTTTCCTCTGCTGTCAGCATGAGCAGTGGGAAACTAAACAAATCAAGTTCTTGATGTGAATGCTATGCTAATATAACCATGAGTTTGTTCTGAAAACTATTTGACCATAGAATGAAGGTTTATGGTCTTCAGTTCAGAGTTTAATCTGTGAAAAAAACATAACAGGCAAAATGCAAAATGAGTTTTTTAGGGTTCAGAGAAGACAACATTGGATTATATATTAAACAAGTGTGAATGAAGCAAAAATACAACTGCAGGCATGTGTTGATGTCAAAGTATAATGTCAAAAAAGTCAATTTTGCATAATATGTGTTGTTTAACATGAATGAGCATTGGTGTGTTTACACTGGAGATTATTGGTTCATTTATGTTGTACATAGGACCAAAAAATAAAAAATTAAAACCTACGCATTGCACAGATTCCAGCTTTGTAAAATGGAGAATTGTGCAAGGAAGGGCATCTGGTGTACAGGCCAGTGCTATGTCAGTTATTTGACAGAGAAATAAAACAAGTGCTCAAAAAGTTTGAATTCACATTTTGATGCTGATTGACAGCAGCAAGCAATCCATTCAGAAGTGAAGACATTTGCCTGTCTCTTCTAGATGAGAAATGTATTTGAATTTAGCCGTCCGGCACCCACAGGCAATAGACGTTTTACACAGCACACTTCCTGTCAGCTGACTCACTTGGTTTGGACTCACTTCCTGTCAGGTGCTTACCACATTGTGTCTGAAGATGAGTAAATATATTGATGTTGTTGTTGTGTGATGTTTGTCATTTGTACAGAAAAAAGACCAGAATCCTTTTTATTATCTCCTCTGTATATTACATGACCATATGCGGTCAGATTTTGTAAAGATTTTTGTTAATCTGTATGATGATGTATGATCCGTTTGGACCTGTCTGCCTGCTGTAAACTTGGATATGTTTTGGTATCAGTCTCAGTGTTTCTTCTCTTGGGAGGAAATGACATGAAAAAGTGAGACATCCTTGAAGATGGAGGATGGGGTCTGGGTGCAGTGCCACCTGAGCCCCTGTGTACAGTAAAACATTTAACTGTTAGTACTTTATTGTTCTGTCTGATACCTCTCTCTGTATGTTTACACGGTTCCATTTCCATGTCACTTTTAAGTTAATAATGTATAATATTCACTTCATGAAATCTAAGCATCTACTGTGATTTTGACAGTCTGATATGGTCAGTGGGGCTAGCACCAAATGGTTGGAATTAATTCACAATTGATTTTATTATAATTCCTGTGGAAAATATGTAAATGAAAATAAAACACTTCTGATGGGGCTAGCCTCATTAAGGTCCAGTCATTACTCCCTGGGTCAGACCCCCGTCCTCACACCCCCTTCGTCCCACCAGTGGATTGTGATGTTGTGACTCATTTGTTTTGGGAGCGACCCAGCATGACCTGAGCCACCATGTTTTATAGAGAACATTATCATGGTGGTTATAAATGTACTTTTATTTGACCAGAAAACAATGTGTTTCATTTGAAATGCTCCATATTTTTTCTCTGTTTGTCCACAAAATAAATAGTAGCAAAATGCACTGTGTGTGTGTTTTTTCTCATTACAGTACTTAAAATTAAAAATACATTTTTGGATCGCTCATTTTATTTGCCGCAGTATCATGACAAGAGGGGCACCAGCCAATGATCTTTGATTTTTACATTATACACATTATACAAAGTAATGCACACATCTGAACACAAGTGTCAGTGTTCTACTATGAGGGGCCGTTCAAGACATTATTCATTCTGGTCCTCTCACATACATATATTCTCACTCTCACATACATGTATTCTCACTCTCACATACATACATTCTCCTCTCACATACATACATTCTCCTCTCACATACATTCTCCTCTCACATACATATATTCTCACTCGCACATACATACATTCTCACTCTCATATACATACATTCTCACTCTCACATACATACATTCTCACTCTCACATACATATATTCTCACTCTCACATACATATATTCTCACTCGCACATACATACATTCTCACTCGCACATACATACATTCTCACTCACATACATACATTCTCACTCTCACATACATACATTCTCACACTTACATACATTCTCACTCGCACATACATATATTCTCACTCTCACATACATACATTCTCCTCTCACATACATACATTCTCACTCGCACATACATACATTCTCACTCGCACATACATATATTCTCACTCGCACATACATACATTCTCACTCTCATATACATACATTCTCACTCTCACATACATACATTCTCACTCTCACATACATATATTCTCACTCGCACATACATATATTCTCACTCGCACATACATACATTCTCACTCTCATATACATACATTCTCACTCTCACATACATACATACTCACTCTCACATACATATATTCTCACTCGCACATACATATATTCTCAGGGTGAGAATATGTGTATGTGAGAGAGAGAATATATGTATGTGAGAGTGAGTATGTATGTATGTGAGAGTGAGAATATATGTATGTGAGAGGACCAGAATGAATAATGTCTTGAACGGCCCCTCATAGTTCGCCTCTTGCGCATGACAATCAGCTAGCACCTGTTGGTTTACGCAGCTAGCTTAATTGCAATCAGCATCTGATGGAAGAGGAGACAGAAACCACGCTGGCCAGAAATGAAGGGGACCCTCAAGATGAGCACCCCTGGCCCTACTTAAACACGATGTTTTCTTACACTGATGTAAAGGATTCGTCTTACAGAATGAAGTGCCTTTTATGCCTTCCAAAAAAAGTAGAAATCTTATCTTACAAAAACTCCCCGTCCAACCTTAAGAAACACATAGAGGTAAGTTTAATGTTGTACAGTAATCCCTCGTTTGTCGTGGGGGTTAGGTTCCAGAAATAGCCCGTAAAAGTGGAAATCCGCGAAGTAGGACAGATTTATATTTTACAATTATTCAACCTGTTTAGGCACGCGCCGACACGTGAACACGCACAAGGTTGCGGTGGTTTAATCCTGGTTTAGAATTGGTCTAGGCCTGGTTTAGTCCAGGTTAAAACCTGGTCTAATCCAGGTTTAGACCCGGTTTAGACCAGGTCTAGAGTCTAGACCTGGTCTAAACCTGGTCTAGAGTCTAGACCAGGTTTAGACCCGGTGTAGTCCCGGTTTAGACCAGGTCTAGAGTCTAGACCTGGTCTAAACCGGATCTAAACCTGGTCTAGACTCTAGACCAGGTTTAGACCCGGTTTAGTCCCGGTCCAGTGCTGGTTTAGTCCAGGTCCAGTCCTGGTTTAGACCTGGTTTAGTTCTGGCCTGGTCTAGACCTGGTTTAGTCCATGTCTAGTCCTGGTCTAGAAAAATTTGCGATGCTACTACTACATCACAAATTAAATGTTTTTTTTTTAATGTGTCCAATGTTAAAGATTAAATGCCAACCAGTTTATCATAGGTGCTAAATATATGCTTTATTTGTCCATTTCTGTAGCAACTTAAGTAAATTGTTAAATGTAATGAACTCTTGTAACTGATGTGTGACTTGAGTCCATTGACAAAATGTAGTCTTGTTTTTTGTCTGTTTCAGAGAAAGCATCCGCACCATGTTCAGATATACACTGAGCTGACCACAGCAAAGCGAAAAAGGGTCGGTGGAGAACCCACCACCAGCAAGCAGACCACATTAACACAGACCTTGAACATGACGCTTCAGAAGAACATTAACAAAGCCATCGTTAAGTATGTTGTACATGGGCTCCAGCCATTTTCTGTAGTTGAGCAGGAACCCTTCAGAGAATTTGTGAAGGACCTTGTCCCTAATGCCAAAATGATGTCCCGGGTGACTATCACCTCTATGATTGATGATGGCTTCGAGCAAATGAAAGCTGCTCTGACCGAGGCAATGAAGTCAGTTGACCATGTTGCGACTACTACCGACTGCTGGTCTGTGAGAAGGCGAGGCTTCATCGGTGTTACTGCACATTGGATTGACCCTGAGACTCTTCAAAGATGTTCAGCAGCCTTAGCGTGCAGACAGTTGAGGGGCTCCCACACATTTGACCTGCTAGCCAATACACTGAATGACATACATGCGGAATATGAGATCCGAGGCAAGATTGTGAGGACGACCACTGACAATGGTTCGAACTTTGTCAAGGCTTTCCAAGTATTTGGGGAAGATGACCGCAACAATGTGGAGGGAGTTGAGGAAGCTGAAGAGTCTGCTCAGTCTGAAGATGATGGTGAAGTGGATGAAGACGAAGATGTGCAGTACATTGATGCAGCAGCTCTTCTAAATGAAGATGATGGCTTTGAATTTCAACTACCGAGACACCAACGCTGCGCTTGCCATATTCTAAATCTAATCGCCAGTGAGGATTCCACAAATGCAACCTCAAGTGATGCATACAAAAAGCTGCACCATGCAACGTTTGGCAAGTGTTATGGCCTATGGAACAAATGTGGAAGATCCACACTTGCAGCTGAGGCAATCGAAGATGTGTGTTCCATTCAGCTTTTAAGACCAAATAAAACAAGGTGGAATTCCTTGTTCATGGCCGTTGAACGCCTACTCAGGATTTATAGAGAGAAGGGAGAGGGGGCCTTAAGAGCTATTGCCATCGACCTGAAGGTCCCAATGTAAGTTGGCCTAGGACTTATGTGTTTTGTTGTTAAAGTAAACATAGAATACCAGATACAGATAAACAAATAACAGAATTACAGTGATTTGTTTTTTCAGTCATCATAGACACTACTGTATTTTTTTTACATTGTCTCAAAACTGTCAAATTTCTATTTATTAATAAATAATTCTTGGTCCCATCTAACTAAAGAATCCGTTGTGCGTGTTCTTTTTTTTTGTCAACACAGGTTCAACCCAGCTGAACTTGCATTTCTCACTGAATATGCTGCTGTGATGAGCCCTGTCGCCCAAGCAACCAACATGCTACAAGCAGAAACCAATGCACAAATGGGGTGGCTGCTTCCTACAATCCACCTACTGACGGTCAAACTTCACAAAGTGAAATTGCAGCTGAAGTACTGCAGGCCTCTTGTTGATGCTTTACAGTCTGGAATTCAAAACCGTTTTGGGCACATGTTCAGGGATGCTGAGCTGGTTGCTGCAGCAATTCTTCTTCCCAAATTTCGAACGACATGGACGAAGGACGATGCAACTATCAAAATGGGTAAGACATTCATGTAGTTAAGTCTGTGTGTGTCTTGACACTTTGTAATAACAGATTTGCATGTTGGTTATTGGTGCATGAAATGGAACAATGAATGACAGGCAAACAATAAATTGAAATACTTTTATGCATCGAACTCCCACCTTACCCATCTCCCACCCCCCACCCCCCATATTGGCATAACCTGTATTCCATAAAAGACATATCACTCTAGACACTTTAAAAAACTGCTGCTAAGGACCACTGTTGCACTGTTGCACATTTACATTTACTACTGGATTTTACTCCTGTTGCACTGTTGTTTACTACTGTTATTGCACATTTACATTTACTACTGGAATTTTTAGTACTGTTGTTTACTCCTGTTATTGAATTTTACCCCCGTTGCACTGCTGTTTACTACTGTTATGGCACATTGACTACTGGAATTTTAGTACTGTTGTTTACTCCTGTTACTGCACTAGAATTACTACTGTTGCACATTTATTTTTATTTTATCTTAATGCACATTCTACTGCACATGACCAAGTCACTGCTGTATCTTCCATTGCACATTTTGATGCACACTGCACACTTTGGAAATCTGTATATAGTATAGTTTATTTATTATGTTGCACTGTTTTAAGATTTTAGATCGTAGACTTTAGTTTTAACTTTAGATCTCTGTCTTAGATAGTTTTTTGTTGTGTTTTGTCTTCATATTGTATTTTGTACACTGTCTTTTGCACTACCTGGCCAGAGAGAAACAAAATTTCGATTCACTGTATGTTGAACACATATGGCAGAATTGACAATAAAGCTGACTTTGAACTTTGATTTCATGCTGTTGCATCATTTCATGCTATAGCTTTCTATATTTCAGGAATCGACTACATCAAGCAGCATATAGAGGATCCCTCCCTGCAGCCAGGTCATGCGACCAGGTCGTGTTCATCAGATGAGGATGACTTCTTCTCGTCCCTGCAGACATCAAAGGCCCAAGATGGCACCAAACAATTGGATGCCTACCTGTCCTGCTCAGCTGACCACATGGACTTGCTGAAGTCCTTTCCTTCTGTCTGCAAGTTGTCTGTCAAGCTTAACACGCCACTCCCAGCATCAGCAGCATGCGAAAGGCTGTTCAGCATAGCAGGGCTTGTTTGCAGCCCACGAAGAGCACGGCTAAATTCTAGGCATTTTGAAAGCCAGTTGCTTTTGAAGATGAACAGAAAGTTTTACAGTTTCAAGTGATAGAGGTTGACCTTAAGTTACAGGGTAAGGGAAAAAAGGTCACTTTTGTGTGGGGGATGGGATCTGGGGCTGTTGATTTTACTGTATGTAAAATAAGACTTAGTTTACAAACTGCAATAGCGGCAGCAGCTTTTTTTTTTCTCTTAAAAAGGAAAACTTTTCTTGCAATTGGGCCCTTAGTTGTACTGTAAAACATCATGTTCTACTCACCAATGGTAGCTTTGTGTCATCTGGAGCACTGCCAAAGATATTGGGTTTGGTGATGTCCATGAAACGCCTTCCTATGGGCAAGTAAATGCCGGCACAAAATACATTATTTGTAATTTATTAATTACGGTATGGAGGCACTAATGACGTGTAGTGAATGTTCTTGTTTGGAAACATCCAGGTTATGTGGGGAATACAGTTTTTGCAAGTCCGAATGAATGGATGGCAGCCACTCCAGTCAGGCGCCAGCCGATGAGATCACAAGCACCAGACTTGCAAAAATTGTATTCCCCACACAACCCAGATGTTTTAAAACAAGATCACTACACGTTATTAGTGCTACTGTACCATAATTAATAAATTACAAATGACACATTCTGTGTCTGCATTTACTTGCCCATAGGAAGGCATTTCATGGATGTCACTAAACCCAATATCTTCAGCAGTGCTCCAAATGACACAAAACTACCATGGGTGAGTAGAACATGGTGTTTTACAGTTGAATTAAGGGCCCAATTGCAAAACACAAACTGTCTACTCCTTCAATGCCTAATTTTCAGCACTCTTGTTCCCCCAAAACCTTTATTTAAAAAAATAAAATAAAACGAACATTAAAAAATATTACAAATTCAGACTGCCTTTGCTTGATACTTTTACTTTTAATTACATTACTTGAGTACATTTATTTTTACATTACTTGTCATACTTAAGTACATGAAATTCCAGATACTTTAAGACTTTTACTCAAGTAACATTTCAGCCAGTGACTGACTTTTACCAAAGTCATTTTTGGGAGGGGTACCTATACTTTTACTTGAGTTTGATTCTCCAGTACTTTATACAACACTGGTGAATAGTAGCAGGTCTGCTCAGACTTTAACTCAGAATCTCATTTACTATGTAATAATAGTCTGAGAGTTTCCATTCAACTGCAATGGGTGAACTTCTTATACAGAGACACTTGAAAACATAATGAGATGCTTAGTTGGCACCTACAATATGAAAATCTGCAACATTCATATAATCTGTTGATTCTGCATTGTCCTTAGTCTTGAATTAATGTTGTAAAATAAGTAAATATATTCATCCACTGACAGTTTCAAATCATTTTACTTCATTGATACACTGTCAGAAAGTTCATTTTACTTTCTCCATACGAGTAAACAACACAGCAACACATTTATTTAATCTAATATGGAAACCCAGAGTCAACAATTTAACTTTGGCCTTTCCTGATGGTATAAAGTGATCTGTGATGCAGTTACATGAATCAAGTGCTTATTATTAAAGGTGCACAGCGGAACATTTCCAGCGGAGAGGCTGCCACTTGATGTCTCCAAAGGTTTTTGCTTCGTCTACAATAGATTAAATCTGTCTGTCACGAAGGAGACAAGCAGGTTACAGCACTACGTTCCTTTATAATTCAGATCTGTGGAGAGTCGCCTATTCACAGAAAGAATTCTTGTATTTTTAAGCAATAGAAATACACAAAATGACCTGAATATGTCATACCGTGGAACATTCCAGGGAAGGCAATCACATCTGCATGGAGACAAACAGACCCTCCACCAGAAAAGTTGCACAGTGCACGTGGGGTGGGGTAAACTTTATTGTCCCTGTTGGGAAATTTGTTGTCTGCATAATACCCACTCTTCAAACTTGAGATTTACCATGTTTTAATTGTAAAACAGAATTATGTCACATTTTTATAGCACTTTTCCACCTTTAAGGCAATCAAATCACTTTATATCAAGTGTCCACTCACCCATTCACACACCAGTGTATGCAGGGTTAATTGGGGGGATTTGAACCACCAGCCTTCGGATCATTGGACAAAATGCTCTACCAACTGAGCTACTGCTACTACTATTCTCAAAACTGTACATTTTCCCAGCTCCATCCTCAAACCAGTACTTCACCGGTCTCTTTTCTTTATTTTGCTCATGTACTCTGGCTCTGGTGGATGTGTCACGGCTAAACAAGTCCCCTCAGGCACAAAACGCAGTGACAGCTCAGCCCTGCCTCCCCGGCCCTGCTCATAACACAGTCTTCTGCTCTGTCAGGTATTATTGCAGCGCTGTCACTTCCAGATTCTCCTGCAGTAACTCAGGCTAAAGAGATAGACACATCCATGCATCTAAACCTGGGCACACTGACCACACCACCACTTGTATATATGAAATGTCATCCTAACTTAAATTGTTGTCCGATGGCAATGGCCAAGAAGGATAGTGCCGGAACCAAATGCCAACGCAATGTAGTGTTGTTTGTTTATGACCAAAAGGTGTTTTTGAACCATGATAGAGTATGTTTACATGAGAGGAAATGAGAAACAACCTTTTTTTTTTGTACAACTGATAGCAGCAAAGATTTTGGTGGCCTACTTTTGCCTCTTCAAAAGATACAGTAGAATAGAGTTTTAGAATTTTCAGTGAGCCTTATGATAAGCCAGTGGATATTTTCAGATGGAAAATATTAAACTCAAAATGTGTGAAGAAACTGACGAATTAGCTTTAATGAGCTGCAAAACGTCTTCAACCAAATAAATTACCTGGCCAGCCAAATGATATCTCTCTGTATTTCCTATACACCGCGATACCATTTGGACACTCTCCATCCACTCTCGCTCCTCCGGTTCCAAACCGACTCCGCGATTCTGATTCGTTCAAAGATGGTGACGTCAGTGCACCCGCCTTTGCCCGCAAAGTCACTCTTAGGCAGCGGAAGTTCCGCCTCAGTTTTGAATCAAGATGGCGCAATCTCTGATTGGTTCACTTAGCTGTCTGTCTACGCGCAACCGCAGCGCATTCTGGGGATCAAACGTTACCAGACTCACTCGCTGGTACAGCGATGAGTCATGGATTCTTCCAGGCAACCAAATAAACTTTGTCCAGTTGACAATTGAATTTCTCCCTTTACCACTAAACTCAAAAGTATCCTGACCCTATAGAGTGATAGATGTGTTTAAAATGGATGTATTTACCAGTAGTGACCCATCAGTTTATCACGTTGTTACGCCACACTTTTGTTTACTTTTTAACACTGTTTTGGCCAATATGTGCCCCACCACGCGTAAACCAGTCACATGTCAGCATTAGTGAAAGTAATTTTTTTCAAAATTTGTGATTTTCGTTTTTTTTTCATCATCATGAAGAAGCCACTTCTGCTGTTATCTGTTTCAGATAACAGCATTTGTTGCATTAAAAGCATAGATTTTGTATTTCAAATTGGCTTGTTTTGCGGAAAGAAAAGGGGAATGTATAAATTAGCATACTGCGACTGCTGCCATGTTAAAATTCAGGTCTGTGGAGAGGTGGCCTCGCTCACAGTGAGAATGCATGTTTTTCAGGGGTCATTGCAATATTTTCAGTAAGATGCATTTAATTATACACTGTGAAAATTTCCAGACAAAGCCTTAAAGGTCCCATGGCATGAAATTTTCACTTTCTGAGGTTTTTGAACGTTAATGTGAGCTCCCCTACCCTGTTTAGCCCCCCCCCATGGCTAAAAGTTGCGAAATGTCTAAACTGAGCATTTGCGGTCCTTTTCTGCGTTACACAAAACCAGTGTTGAAACGGGCGAGTTCGGACAAGGCACCTTTTTGACGTCAGATCGGCAAATGCAGCTCCAGCCCCTCCCTCTGTCTCCGCTCAGCGTCCCTGTATATCCCGCCCAGAGAGTTTGGACTGTGAATGCGCTACAATGCGAAATGCGTTTTTTTATTTGCCTGGAGGCACGTCCGAGTGTTTCTAGGCTCGCAAGTCCCTTACCCAATCTCTCTGTCCTTCTCATTTGCATTGAAGCAGCAACACTCAGAATAAAGCATTTTAGACACATCTCTAGCCTCATGAAGACTGTCAGAGTCATATCTCATGCACTGAGTGTTGATTTTGAAGAAGGATTCATTTACAGTATTAGGGAACCATTAAGGAGCCATATAAAAGCATCAAGAAGTACCATGTCATGGGACCTTTTTTAAAGAAGATCTATTGTGTTTTTTTCCCCAATTTGTACCAAAATGACTATGCAACACTGCCGAACCCTACGTGTATCTCCAGTTAAGAAAATAATATTGCAGACATAAGTACCAAGCAGTGGTTGTGTACCAGTGACAGTGAAAACAGGAGTTGATAAGAGCAACGACGTCTTAACCCCAGAACACTTTCGCTATAACCATCACTTTTGCCGGGTAGATATAATATACCCCCCAAAAAAGTACTTGTCATGAAAAATAGATCAAAATATGACAACATATGATAAATTAGAGTGGTTTTCTTTTATTTTCCACTGTGGTATGTGAAACAAAATGGAAACAAAAAACATAGGAAGACCCTAAAAACATGCTCCAAAATTACTGAAAAATTAGGAATATGAGAACAAAAAATTCCTAAATAAATAAATAAATAAATAAATAATGATACTGGAACAGCTGTAAAGTCTCTCACCTGGGTGTCTTCACATGCTTAACAAAATTACTCTGAACAGAAAATGTTTTCTCACACACTGAACAGCTGTAAGGTCTTTCCCCTATGTGTGTTCTCTCATGTCTAACAAGAAAATGTCTTCTCACATGTTGAACAGCTGTAAGGTCTTTCCCCTGTGTGTGTTCTCTCATGTGAAAGGAAAATTACCTTTCACATGTTGAACAGCTGAATGGTTTCTTTGTGTGTATCTTTTTATTATCTAGATTGGCTTTTCGGTTAAATGTTTTCTCACAGGTTGAAAAGCTGAGTGGAGCTGTCCAGTCTTCATCACTGTACCCATCACTCGCGGGGGGATTCATGGGGGCTGGTGCATTGTGTTCTGGGCAGCAGATCTGCTTGGACTGCTGCCTCCGCGGCCCAGAAAATGGAAAAGCGAAAGAAGATGAATGAATGAATGATACTGGAAACTTGGTCTTTGGTCCACCCATTCCTGGGACATGTGAGACTTCCCTGGTGATTGTTTTCACCATAAGATATTCCCTTTGAAATCACCACTTTGTGATATTTATTCATAAACGCTGCACTAAATAAGGATAGATACACATTCCAGGACCACTCTTACTTACTTATTCCTTAGATCCTCTTACATTAAATTCATTACATTCTTACATTCCTCTTTCACTATTGTCGGGTGAAAATCAGCCGAAAACCTGTAGATAAAAGTGGGCTTTGGGGTAGGGAAACACCTACACCTTCAAATATGTCAAAAACAATGGTGAAGCTACAGGGATCCATGACACTCAGAAAAATGCAACATATTGAAAATCATGTAAATACTTTTGCTCGGGTGAAAATCACCCAGAGATAGTGCTCTAGGGTTAAATATTGCATGAGTCAAACTAAATACAACTTCGAGAGTATAAATGAGAAGGGGAAATTATAACATGGATAAAAGCTTAAAAAATGTTGTTTTTGTATGATAGGTCTGCTTTAATCTCATAGTGTACCTTTAAATGAGCTACTATGACGTTAGTTGTATCTGTGTTTGTTCAAGTAGCCACTGTGTTATAGAGAATGAATTGGACAGATAGAACAACACTGGCTTTGAAACTAAGCTTACAAAAGGGTGCAACAAAAGAAGTGTAATTGTACAAAATATCTTGTCAGGGAGGCGATGTGGGTGAACTCAGAAAGAGAACATGAGCAAACAAGAGAGGTAAATTTTAATAACATCCAAACAATTCAGGTGCAAGAACAGTGGCTTCACAAAAGGACTCCTCCAGTGCAATCGACGGTATGAGAGTTACATATCCGAGTGTGATACCTTTCAACGCTTTGAGTAAACAGAGAAAACAACACAGAGAAGAATTGTATTACATGAGCAGAAATACAACTTGGGGGGAAACAAAAAAACGAAAAGAAAGAAAAAACATGTTCCATGATCTGATTTTGTAATATAAGGTTAGTGGGCAATCTTTTTATTTGATGAAATACAGAGTGCACTTTGGTGTCATGTGGTGACACTATAAATGCAGGAGGAACAAACCTTTCTAGATAAACGGAAAATTGGAATTAAAAGAAAAAATGAGCATTTTTGTGCAATTGCTGTTTTACAGATTTGCACTCGCTATGTTCTTATGTGCACTTAAAGGGCCCAAATTACACTGTTTTCTGATCTACAGCTCTGGAAAAAAATAAGAGACCATTGCACTTTTTTCTGAAATCAGCATCTCTACATGTATTACAGCCATTCCATTCCAGCGTCTGTTGAATTCCAACACAAACACAAAGCTGAGCTACTTCAGTTCTTGCACCAGGAGTGGAACAATGTGAAAGACTTGTGGAGAGCATGCCAAGACGCATGAAAGCTGTGATTAAAAATAAGGGTTATTGCACCAAATATTGATTTCTGAACTCTTCTTATGTGTAAACATTAGTATTATGTTTTAAAATGAATTTGATCTTGTTTCTTTCAATTGTTTCAGGTCTGAAAACATTGTATATTTTTGTTCTTTCAACCATTTGTCAATGCTCCAAACGATAATATTTTTATTTGGAATTTGGGGGAAATGTTGTCAGTAGTTTATAGACTCAAACAAAAATGTTCCTTTTGCCCAAACACATACCTATAAGCAGTAAAATTAGAAAAACGGATCATTTTGCAGTGGTCTCTTATTTTTATCCAGAGCTGTATGTTAACATGTTGTTTACTCATCAAAAATACACCTGAAGTTTTGTTTTGTGAGCTCTTCTCTCAAACTAAAAACACTCTGTTACACCTTGTGATGTCATTTGGCAATACAGGAAGTGCTCCACTGTGTTTTTAAACTCACACACACACACCTTCACTAGAACCATTTGAATAATTTCAGACTTACAATTGCCAAACTATGAACCTACAGCTATTTGCTTCACTTCTTCACATCTCAACTGAACAAAAGGTAAAACATATTAAACAACAACTTAAGGCTTAAAATAGCTGTTAACTTTAAAGTGATACTCCGGGATTTTTGACATAGGGTCCAATTTTCTAGTTAGCCAGCGTGTAGGATATGTGTAGAGAAAGTTATTTTGCGATTTCATGCAGTCTTTGTAAAATCTGAGTTGGCTGTTGCTAAGCTAGCGAAAGTGAACGTCCTGCAGCTAGCCAGCCACTAAAATAGACATACCCAGTACAAAACAAACACCCAAACAAATCAGTTATTATGCCAGGGTATCGATTTAAATATCTGTGTTGATATAATAAGATTTTGAACGAAACGGACCTTGCTTCAAACGACTTAATTGACGCATATTGGGGGACTAGTTTCTAAGCAGCGGCGGAATTTTACTTCTCCCTCGTCAATTCATCAGCAGCAGTTGTCATTATTACAAAGAGTAGAGACTGGAGGCATGCATTACACACGTTGGTGAGTAACAGAAACAGGAGGCCTAACTTAGAAGATGTGAGTATAATCATCTCACTGATTTTGCAACCTACATTCAACATTTTTTTCTGGCACACCACTTACCGCATTGATAACTGGCCATTAGGTCCAGCAGGTCTAGGTCGTTTCTTCCAATTTATCTTTTCGACGCAGAAGAATGTCTCCAGTACGCCACGATTGAGATGGGGCAAGAAGTCCTGGTGCTCTGTTATGCAGACATCATTGGAAGTGCTATGGCCACCAGACACATCTAGACTTCGAAACGAAGTATCTAGCTCCAGCTCTTGCATTTGTGGGATAACTAAGTCCCACTCCCTGCAGCAAAAACATTCATCCTCGTTCTCCATAACTTCGCAATTTCGGCACTGACACCACCAATCCCCGGTTCTTCTGTCCCGGCTTTCTGCTGCAGCTTCGGCGGCGGCTGCATTTGCAGACGCGCTCTCTTGTTCTCTTGCTCTTTGTAAATCCATCTCTTTCAATTCTTCGTCCGTATACTCCGGCTCATACAAGTATGGTTCACTGGAAAAATGCAACTGCTCTTCCTCCTCATCAAAATAATCGGGCTCGCCAAACATTGCCATACTTTGAACAGGCTCCGTGTGCTCACTTTTACAGTTGCGAGGTTGCTAGTAAACAAACTATTAGAGCCGGTCGGATTGGGACATGCGGGTGATATCAATCCGCGGCTGTCAAGCTTTCAATGAGGAAGTACGAATTGCTGATGATGATCAAAGGAATACATGCTTGGTTTACTTCCTTAATCATTCTATCAACACAGATATGTACATCGATACCCTGGCATAATAACTGATTTGTTTGGGTGTTTGTTTTGTACTGGGTATGTCTATTTTAGTGGCTGGCTAGCTGCAGGACGTTCACTTTCGCTAGCTTAGCAACAGCCAACTCAGATTTTACAAAGACTGCATGAAATCGCAAAATAACTTTCTCTACACATATCCTACACGCTGGCTAACTAGAAAATTGGACCCTATGTCAAAAATCCCGGAGTATCACTTTAAGACTGCCACTTGGTGACATCACAAGGTGGAACAGAGCATTTTGAGCTTTGGAGATATAGACAGCCCAATAATGCAAGGTTACTCAAACACATGTGAATGAAACAAAACACAACTCCAGGTATGTTTTTGTGACGGTAACTGCGTTCTAACACAGATAAAAGCTCAAAGAGTGAATTTTGTGTAATATAGATATACAGTATAATATAATCCCCTTTAAGGTGCACTATGTAACTTTTTTTGGGTGGAGTGTACGCTACCTGCTTGTTTCCATGGAGATGTTATCGCTTTACCTGAAACTTTCCACAATCGGCCTCCATGTACACAAGTGACACCACAGGGCCAAGTAAGAGGACAAATCTATTAAAAGGCCACCTGATGACGCTGTAGAGGCGAAACGCGTTGTTCGCTCTAACCTAATAAAAATAAAGAATAAAGTCAAACAAGTGTGCGGTAAACCTTCTCTGTTTTGGATCTATTAAAAGGCTATTCCACTCACAATAAGAATGAGTGATTTTCAAAGTATGAATTTAACTGAGTGAATGCAGGATCGATAAGTTTAATACCATACAGTGTAACAAAGAAATCTTTAAAATGTCTATGTTCAGTTAAGTTAATTAAATATTCAAATAGCAAAACAAAACATGATAGGATTATTTAACGTCAAGATTTCATGTCTTAACTGCAGACTTGTTTAGCTTCTACAGTAATGCAATCTATTTCTGATTTATCCTGGAAAGTCAGCTAAGTCCAGCTGATCCTTGGAGCAATGTTCTTCTCAAAGGTTACACATGACAATGCAGAACAAGCCTGGTGGAGAAGGGCCTCAAGGGTCGAATAAGATCATGGACCAAAACAGAGCCTGGTACGGTCCAGCTGGGTCCCACCACGAGGACTGGCCTGAGGGTAGGGACTCGTGCATGTGCGAACCCGAAAGTTGTACTGGTGAGTTGTGAGCTGACTTTGGGCCCTGAAAGTAAAATAAAACTCCTACTACTACTACTACTACCTACTACTACTACTACTACTGCTACTCTACTACTACTACTACTCTACTACTACTACTACTACTAATAATAATAATAATAATTATACAGTTGGTCATACTTTTGGCCATGTTTTTTTTTTTTTTTCTATTGAAAAAGCTACTCTTTCTGTCTTTTAAGACATTTCCTGGATTGTGTGTATTTTAAGCACAACTTATTCAAGCTGAGTCAACACTGAGACTTAACGGACATTGCTGACATAGAAATAGTCAAAGAACAATAGTCAAAGAAATAGTTGCTGATATAGTCCTGGTTTAGACTTGGTTTAGACCTGATTTAGACCTGATATAGTCCTGGTTTAGTCCTAGCTTAGTCCTGCTTTAGACGTGGTTTAGATCTGATATCCTGTTAGCGTGTGTGTGTGTGTGTGTGTGTGTACTATGTGTATATATATGTGTGTGTGGGGGGAAGGGTTATTTTTAATTACTGTAAAGCACTTTGTGTTACATTTTCTATGTGAAAAGCACTTTATAAATAAAGTTTGATTGATTGATTGATTGAAATATAAGACAACCGACAACCAGCACGTCATGGTCTGTAAAAAGTACAACTCATTTAATGCACATTTTACCCATATTTGCATTAGTGATGGGACTTTTAAGGATTCAGAATATTTTGGATTGTTCACATTATTAAATATAAATTATTATTATATGACATAAGCGAGTGAGAGTACTGTTTTTATCTGCAAAATAATCAGAGAGAGAAATGATCAAGGCTAAGGTTTATTTAAAGTGGCTCTAACTGAGAGTGAGAGTGTGTTTTCCCATTGAAATGCTTCATAATAATAAATAAATAAAATGCTGATTCTTCTGTTGGTTCAGCATTAATCAGTGTAATAATGCATAAAAAAAGAAAAAGAAAACAAAAAGATTCTGTTCTTTTAAAAAATGAGATCCTTTTCCAAGAATTCACATCAAGGAACTGTTCAAAACAGCCGACTCCTTCACGAACAATCACAAATTTCCATAATCTTATCATACTCAAAAGAAGAAAAGGATGCCTGTAAAGAATGAGATCGCCCTCTAACCAAACATTACATTGCATCTTGGGAATTCAAACATTTCCGTACAATTTTATGACTGAAACCATAATAATTGAACTCTTTTGATTCAAAAGCCGTAATGAAAACAATAAATCATCCTCTGACACTAGAATAATTCGTAGGACATCATTAGTGTTATCTGTGAAGTGCGGGACATTTCACCACAGTGACCCATAATGAGTTTGCAGAGTTTGCATCGTCATGGAAACAAAAAAACCCACTGTGTTACATAACTATGAGTATACACCTTAACATTTACCTCAATAGCCCTCTAAACTGACCCCTGGATCAGACCAGAGTTTAAGAAATCGGTTATCAAAGGTTGGGGCATCAAAAGCCAAATTAAACTTTTCTTCTTTTTTCTTTTGCTGATAGAAGCCCGAAGCAAGACTCTGGGGACATAACCACATAGCTGGCTGGGTTCAACTTGGGGTCATTTACATTAAACGCAGGTGAATTAGCCGGTTCGACTTAAACGCCAGCGAAACCTCATACAGTATCTGTGGTTGCGCTTATCTTCATTGCAAGCAAATCTCCACCTTCAAGGGAGCGAATGGAACAGAAAGGAAGAGGTGAAGAAAGAAGGAGGGGCGATTCGGAATGGGAAAACGAGTCGGAACGGCGGGGAGGGATTGCACAGCTCTTCAGTGAAAGCGTTAAGTTAGTCAGACGTTTGAACGCGTTTTGGTTAAAGTGGCCGTACCTGATTTTTTTTTCCATGTACTGTAGTTGAACAAAATCGCTCCCGTACAAATATATTGTAGAAACAGCTTGTGAGGTCAAAATGAGACGGTTGTGTACTGACTGCATTTGATTATAAAGTGTCTGAGAATCAAGAAGTGCGCTGTTAGCATGCAGATTGTTGTTTGCTTTTCCCCCATGTACTGTAGTTGAACAAAACCGTTCTTGCACCAGTACAGATATATTGTAGAAACAGCTCGTGAGGTAAAAATTAGGCTACGTTCAGCCTGCAGGGCTTAAAGCTCGATTCGGATTTTTTGTGAAGTCCAATTTCACATTTCCAGTTAAATGCAACTTGTATGTGATCTCCAGTGTGAACTTTAAACTCCCCAAAAGTGTCCCGCATTCGCATTGGAGGACACGACGAGGTCACGTGCAGCGAGCGTGCTCAATGTTTACGGAAGTCGCCTAAACATGGACACTAGCACTGAGCACCTGGCGATTTTAAAGTTGCTGTCGTACCAGAGACAGAACATGTACAGCTTATTTGTTTTAAGGAAGAGATTGAAATGGAGAAGGACAAGGTTTTTGGCCTTGGCGTTTTGTGGGGCAGTGGCAGCAACGTCCGTAGAAATTAACGTGTTGGTGCTGAGAGTTGTGGGATTGCTGTGTGCTTTGCTGCTTCACTGACATGGACTTCATACACAGTTTTTGTATTTGTGAGCGCCTACTTGTACCACTCTTGCTTTTTGATGGTCAGACTGAAGTCGCATGCCAAAAGATCGGATATGTATCGGTTTTAGGACCAAATATCCAAGTGGCCTGGGTCGCATTTGGAAAAACTCGGATCTGTGTCATTCAGACTGTCATTAAAAGATCAGATACAGGTCGCATAGGGGTGAAAAAAATCGGATTTGGGTCACTTCAGGCTGCAGTCTAAACGTAGCCTTAGACTTTTGTGTACTGACTGCATTTGATTATAAAGTGTTCAAGAATCAGGAAGTGCACCGTGAGCATGCTGGCTGTTCGAATTACAGCAACACTCACCTTTGTCCTCTGAAAGTTGTGAAACGCACTGTGGAAACGTTAAGTGAGGAATAATGTAGGATCTCTGCAAAACATTTAAATTAAAGAATCTAACTTTCACATGTTTAACCCTCCGGTCGTGTTCGCCTCCAGCCCCCTACTTTAGTGTTCCCGGTCAAAATTGACCGGTCTGTTTTAACTGCTCTTAAATTAGCACAATTTTTTTTTTTTTTCAACACCAATTTTTTTATTAAACATTTTTTAGTTGAGAACAATGTTTCAAAGTAGTGTCTAACAACAATTTATAGAAGTAAACATTAAATAACATCAGTTAAAATACAATTAGGCACTGAAAATTAACTACAAAATGAACATATAATACAAAAAATAAATGGAAAACCAAACACCAAGCTCAACAGGGTGTGTGTGTGTGTGTGTGTGTGTGTGTGTGTGTATTCATGCACATGAGTGGCATGTGACACTCAGGTCAGAGTGGGCCTTGCAAACATAAGCATGACATTAGCAGCATGTCAGGCTCGTTTTGATGTCTCTAGGGGCACAGAGGCCACAACGCTTCCTTTTCTGCCCATGTCCTTGTTGGGGAAGAGCAGCCAGGGCAGCGGCTGGGGCTGGAGCTTGCATGCTCCTAACCAGACTGGTGGAGGCTGGTGTGCGGGGAATGTGCTGGCGTCGCTGTATAAGAAGTCACCAAAGCGAGGAAAAGTCTCCTCTTGAAACTTTTCCCCTGATTCCAGGTTGGGTTGATTGCTGTCCACACCACATACGCGTTGAAAGCTGACACATCCAGGATGTTGTGGAACAGTGCCACAGGCCAGAGAGCCATCATCCGCTTACAGGTGTATGTACCAGTAAGCTGCAATAAAGGAACAATAAATAATAAGAGATTAGGAACAATATTCAATCTGTCATACACAAAATGCTATGGTTCACCTAGATAAAAATAAAATAAAATGCATGATGAGACTTTACATTACCTTATCAAGGCAGTCAGTGCCTCCCTTGTTCTTGTTGTAGTCCTGGATCATCAGGGGCTTCCTGTCCTCTGTGGTGCTGACAGCGGCGTCTTTGTGTACTGTGCTCATCAGGATTACATTTCTATTCTTCTTGGGAACGTATGACACAAGAGTGTGAGTGTCAGTGAATGCAAATTGTGATGAGAGTGCCTGTCTTCCTCTGGTCGATACCAGCGCAGGGGGAAGTTCGGGCTTGTTCTTCCTCACTGTCCCTACCATGGTGAGCTTTCTTTTCAGTAGCTCCTGACCAAGAGCATGTGATGTGAAGAAGTTGTCACATGTGCTATTATGTCCTTGGAGACCGGTTGTCATGTCCAGCACAACACGCATACCCTGGTTTTTGTGTGTGTGTGTGTGTGTGTGTGTGTGAGAGAGCTGGGGCAGTGTGTATGGGGATGTTTTCTGTATGTTCTGTATGAATTTACTCTGGATACCCATTCATTTCCTATGGCGGTCACTTTTGACCGGGAACACCACAGGTGTAACAAGGTTGATTAAAACACTCAAAATTGAACGAAATAGGTGATCATCACTTTTATATGTTCAAGTACACAGTGTAGAGGATATCATAAGGTCTTGAGGTAATCAGATGAAAAACATAATATTTATGAATATTATAAGTTGTAAAACGGTCAGATTTGACCCGAACACGACAGGAGGGTTAAGACAGTAAAAAAAAAAAAAAAAAAAATCAGGTACAGCGTCTTTAAGATGAGTTTGTTGCCACCCATTCTGAACCGATCCAACCTCATTCCAGATTTTGGGAATTGTCTCTCTGGAATTTTGAGATCTCTTGACCAACTCTACAACCTCAATCCAAAGGAGGGTCCTGCCCCCTTTAGTACTTCCTTATCCAGACTTCAGCCATGGAACTTACAGGAAGGAAATTTCCGAAAAGGGTCCGGAAAAAAAAACAAAAATCCAACCAGGTTTTACCGGACAACAATATCCATCAAAACTCCGGTAGTGTGTTTGTGTGTTGATTAGTCTGCTGGTGCGGCTGGGTGTACGAGGCAAACTGGTTAGCCTGGTGCACGGTAAGCTGATTGGAAGGAGTCTGGTGTTCCGCTTGGTACTGTTCTAACTCCCGTTTCCTTCTCATAGCTGACTGAAGCTGCTGTTTTATCATGTGAATTTGACTCTCCAGTTCCGTAAGCTCTTGAACCAGCGGATTCCGTCCCACGCCCCCGAGTCCCTGCCCGCACTCCCCCATTCCCCTGCAGTGCGCCGGGGTTATGCCTGGACACGTGCCCCCCTGCCCGGCCGCCAGGCGTCCCAGCAGGTCGGAGCGGCCGTTGGAGGTGGTGACGATGGGCAGGTGCTTCTCCAGCAGGGGGACGGAGTGCGGGTGAGGGGAAGAGGGCGGGGGTGCGGTTAGGTCCTGGGAAGATGGCCGCTCCAGGTCGTTCTGCACCTCCGGAAGGACCCTGCGCCGGTTGCAGTGAGAGGAGGAGTCTGTGGCGTTCCAGCATGCCGATTGGTTGTTTCCTTCATTGCACCTGTGAAAAGATGGAAATGGTTTTAGGTGTTTTGGAATGCAACAAGATAACATGTTTAGTTTGAGAGAAATTAGGATTGCGTTCTAAACTCATTTCAAAATACGGCGTTAAAAGTTATAAATTACAGCTCTGGAAAAAAATAAGAGACCACTGCATTTTTTTCTGAAATCAGCATCTCTACATGTATTACAGCCATTCCATTCCAGCGTCTGTTGAATTCCAACACAAACACAAAGCTGAGCTACTTCAGTTCTTGCACCAGGAGTGGAATAAAGTCACCCAAGAACAATGTGAAAAACTTGTGGAGAGCATGCCAAGACACATGAAAGCTGTGATTAAAAATAAGGGTTATTGCACCAAATATTGATTTCTGAACTCTTCTTAAGTGTAAACATTAGTATTATGTTGTTTTAAAATGAATTTGATCTTGTTTCTTTGCATTGTTTGAGGTCTGAAAACATGCATCTTTTTTGTTATTTTGAGCATTTGTCATTTTCTGCAAATAAATGCTCTAAACTATAATATTTTTATTTGGAATTTGAGGGAAATTTTGTCAGCAGTTTATTGACTCAAACAAAAATGTTCCTTTTGCCCAAACACATACCCATAAGTAGTAAAATCAGAAAAACTGATCATTTTGCAGTGGTCTATAATTTTTTTTCCAGCGCTGTATGTGATTGTATAACCCAAAACAAGAGTCAAGTCAATGAAAATTCTTCTTTAGCTCCAGTTGAAAGATGGGTCAAAGCACCATGGTTCAGACTAGAAAAAGGATCTTGGTCAATGTGCATAGCTGAAAGACGACCATGCTTGATAGTCCAAAACTTCAAGTCAAGCCAAATTTATTTGTATAGCACATTTAAAAAGAACCACGTTTGACCAAAGTGTGTTACATACAGTCGTAAACCACAATACATAATATACAGAAAGAAAAACAAGCTTAAGATTAAACTTGCTTAGAAGAACCCCATCCCTACCCAGAGATCATGCAGATTTGCCTGCCAAGTGCAGAATGCCTCTCAGTATTTTTTTTATACTACCTTCTGTTGCACCTCAAGGCTTCAAATATAATGGCGCAATCAGATTTGTTTATTTCAGCGACACATCTAGCCATCCTTTTATACCAAATCTTTCCCCTCAGACAGAGTTTAGTACTTTGCTCACTGATCCAGCAGAAATCCACAGTGTTTTTTTTCAGTTCCCTGTGATTTTTCCCCCTCTACCTGTCAGTCCTTCACTCCCATCTGAACTGTGGGAGATTCACCAGTGACCAGACTCTCATTTTCATTAAGTATTGAAGAAGTGTGTGTTCTGGATTGCAGGCAAAGAAAAAAAAGACACATCCTGCATAGTCTTCTTTGTTGTCTCAAGAGATTTTAAAGTCAGTTTGTAGTATTTTCTAATTTTACAACCGACCCCGAACCAATTTCCTGTGAAGAGCTGGTGTGGCTTGTTTTGAAGCTCCAAGCAAAGCAGGTGCCAATTTCACAGACAACAGACTACTTACATCCAAATTTAACAGAGGTTTAACCAAGAGTCAGCAATCAATAGGCTTGTTTAAAAACACTCTAATGTTCAACAATATGAATCTGCTCATATTTTCCCTGTTATGATCCTTAAGGACATCCTGATGGATGGGTCAAATGCAGAGAAATAATTTCCCTACGGGGATGAATAAAGTCTGTCTTCTTCTTCTTCGTCTTCTTCTTTTTCTTTTTCTTCTTCTAATGAGCCCTAGAACAGGTAGGGAAAAGGAGAAATTCTATTTGTCAACTGGACAAAGGTTTATTTGGTCAAATACATTTCACAGCACGTTTTGAATATGTTTAGCAGCTCATCCAAGCTGCTTCTTCAGTTCATACTTTCAAACTTTTGTCCAGTTGACAAATTAAATTTCTTTTGCCATGGATTCTACCTGGACGACTAAGGGATTCTACACACACCTAGAACAGGTAGATATGTGTTGGTGGAAGAGTTGGCGAAAACTTGCTGTTCAAAGATCATTGTGTTTGTGTTGGAATTCAACAGACGCTGGAATGGAATGGCTGTAATACATGTAGAGATGCTGATTTCAGAAAAAAATACAGTGGTCTCTTATTTTTTTTCAGAGCTGTATTTGAGCAAGATTTGTCGAATCCCGCTCTTGACATAAACATCATTGGTTGAGCGGTCAGATCCACTGATCCACAGGTTGGTGGTATTCAAGCTCCCACAGATGAATGCTGTCATTGTGTCCTTGGGCAAGACACTTAACCCACCTCGCCCCCAGTGTCTGCGTACACTGGTGTGTGAATGTGTGTGTGGTTCCTTGTTGTAAAGTGCTTTGAAGATGGAAAAGCGCTATATAAAGATCTGACCATTTACCACTTTGTGCTGTCTGCATCTGATTATAAAGTGTTAATCAGGAAGTGCTTCTTAGCATGCTAATTCTTATCAGCTTTAGCACTTTACTACTCTAGTCTGCTCTAAGGTGTGAAAAACAGTAAAAATCTAGTACAGCGACTTTAAAACAAGTAAATGCCTATAAATCATACAAAATTCCCCAAAGCACTGATAAACAAAAGTGTAGATTTTATTTTATGTTGAAAAATACGTACGGTACTTGAAATGATCTGAACGCACACCTCGCCCGCTTGGAGTCTTTTATCTTTCATTATCCGATCCTGGTCTTTGCTCTTCCGAATAGTGCCCTCTTATTGGTTTTATTTATGAGTGTATGATGCTTTCCACTCCAAAACACTTATCAGCTCTCTGAGTTTCCTGGAAATTAAGTGAGTCTCAATTACGCAAGGTTGAATCACTTTATTGGTATTCATTCAAGGATTTCGTCTTGTTTTTGTGTGCTTTCTGCTATTAGTGTATGGTTGCTGCATGGTTCGGTATTTGTGAAGTGGTGAATGTTTATGCTTGAAAAGTTGTCATGGATCAAATAATAATACATTTTCAAAGCCATACACAACCACAAAAAAGAAGAAAATTATTTAAAAAAACAAAAAACAGAATACCTTTCCTTTTTCAATATTTATATATGGCTCTCTTACAAACTCCCACCAAAACAACAACAACAACAACAACAACAACAACAACAACAAAAACTTTACTAGAAATACCTTTTTTTTAGTTTCTTCTGTTTTGTAAATCCCTTAAAATGAATTGTTTTAATGTTGTTATGTTACTTTCATTTATTGATGCAAGCAATTTATATGAAAAGACCTAATTATGCATTATTTGTTTTTGCCCGGTTTTCTTTCTTTTTTATCAGTTTTCTTTCTTTTTTCTTTCTTTTTTCTTTATTATTATTGTAATCTGTCTAACTTAAAAAAAAAAAAAAACATTTTGTAGAATCATGAACAAAGCGGTAAACTGAACTGTTTTTAAATGATAGGTGACCAATGAATCACTGAAGAAAACATATCTGATTGCAGGATCAATTTTGGTTCTGGCTTGAGACACAACTGAGGGATTGGGGATGAGACTGACTAGAGATGCACTGGTCCAGCTTCTTCACTTCCGATACCAATTCCGATATTACAGTTTTAAAGGAAAAGTAACGTTTTTTTTTTTTACAATCTGAGCCTTCTTTCGGCAATAAAACAAGTAGTTTTACTCACCCATAGCAGTTTGGTGTCATTTTGAGCAGTTTCGTAGAAGTTATGTTGTAGCGTATCCGTTAACTTGAGTGCTCGGGGCATTACTTTGCGGTCTCCAAATAACACAAACTTTAGCACTTTTCAAATCATAGATATCTTAGTCTACGATTTCCTTTGAAGCAAAAGTGGCCTGTAATCCGAGATTTAGCCATAGTTTCGAGTAGATGAGGACGCCAGTGCGCATGCGCGGACTGTGCTCTCAGCTCCCGGGACCCAAACATGAAATGCAAAGCCGTAAACTATGGATACATCTCGGATTACAGGCCACTTTTGCTTCAAACGAAATCGTAGACTAAGATATCGGGCTTCTATGATTTGAAAAGTGCTAAAGTTTGTGCTATTTGGAGCCCGCACGGGGCATATTACATGCTTGGGGACAGGCTTGGGGAGTAACGGATTACATGGAACGGCGTTAAGTAAAAGGATACAAAAAAAAGGTAACTGTATTCCCCTACAGTTACAAAGAAAAAGACGTAATCAGATTACAGGTACATTTAGTGAAAATGGGGATTACTTAGCAGGATTACAATTTGAAAGCATTTCATGTTATTTTATTTTTTCATTTAAAGCCGGAGGTCATATGTAGGGAAAACCGCGCCGCGCGCGCTCTGAACTTCACGCAGGTCGCGCACTACGGACTAAACTTGCACCGATACGCGCTCCCGCCAATCATGACGATTGCCGCTGTTGTGTTTGCGCCTGTTCGCCGATCAGCTGTTAGCCTGATATTTACGCGGCATTTCCAAGAGAAGAAGCATCCTTAACTTCCTACGTTAATGCTACGTAAGAAGGAACTCTCGCCTCGGGACACGGGATACGTTCGGGATTATGTCCTTTTCTCCGGATTATTAAAGACAACACGACAAACTGTTAGAATGGAGCTGACCGCATTCTTATGGGTGAGTCATATTATCAGGTTATTTCTGCATCTATTTCGGCACTAAACCAGGACTAAACCAAGACTAAACCAGGTCTCAACCAGGACTAAACCAAGACTAAACCAGATCTAAACCAGGACTAAACCAGGTTTAAACCAGGACTAAACCAGGACTAAACCAGGTTTAAACCAGGACTAAACCAAGACTAAGCCAGGACTAAAACAGGTCTAAACCAGGTCTAAACCAGGTCTAAACCAGGACTAAACCAGGTTTAAACCAGGACTAAACCAAGACTATACCAGATCTAAACCAGGACTAAACCAGGACTAAACCAGATCTAAACCAGGACTAAACCAAGACTAAACCAGGTCTAAACCAGGACTAAACCAGATCTAAACCAGGACTAAACCAAGACTAAACCAGGTCTAAACCAGGACTAAACCAAGACTAAACCAGATCTAAACCAGGACTAAACCAAGACTAAACCAGGTCTAAACCAGGACTAAACCAGGTCCAAACCAGGACTAAGCCAAGACTAAACCAGATCTAAACCGGGTCTAAACCAGGACTAAACCGGGACTAAACCAAAACTAAACCAGGTCCAAACCAAGACTAAGCCAGGACTAAAACAGGTCTAAACCAGGTCTAAACCAGGTCTAAACCAGGACTAAACCAGGACTAAACCAGGACTAAACCAAGACTAAACCAGGACTAAACCAGGACTAAGGTGTGTGTGTGTATGTGTGTGTGTGTGTACGTGTGTGATAACATATATCCTGTGTATTATTGAATTATTGAATGATTATATGGACTTTTTGTTATAAAAGCATTTCCATTTTAACAAAGTACCTTCTAATACTGCCCTGCCCTGAAACACCACAGTGATGTCAGTGATGGGGGAGGGCTTAGCTTAATGCCTCCCCCCCGTTGGTGAAAAATTTCACCATCCCCCCCGGTTTCATTTTACAACTCGACTACTGGGTAGGAGCCAGTTTCGAGTTAGCTATCGACTAGCAAACTATTAGCAAGCTAGCTAACGTTTGCGGTCACAAGTACACTTTGTGCATTTGTAGAACGATATTACAACATTTAAACATTATCTAGGCAACATAGTCATGTTAACTGATCCATGAAGACCCTTTAGACAATTCCGAGCAAAGCTGTCGTTAGATGTAGGCCAGCACGCAAGCTGGACGAACATCCTGTCCAGCTGCGGAGATCGGGCAAGATGACTGTCCCGGTAAAACTAAAACTTAATAAATATAATTTCGTTGAAGTCATAGGTGTTTAGGTGTTTGGTTTAGTGAGTGACCTTGTTTACTAGTGACTTGGCTTATAGTGATAACAGTTGTTAAAACTACACATAGAACTGTACTTGTCCTCCTAAAAACTTTTAATTGTATTGTAATTTTCTTGTTTTCTTGTTGTTATAGGATATTTGGTGTTAAAGTAATCCAAAAGTAACTGAAAGTAATCAAGTTACATTACTTTAATATTATAGTACCGGGATTACGTTACTGAATACATATTTTAAGGAGTAACTAGTAACTGTACCGGATTACATTTCTAAAGTAACCCTCCCAACCCTGATTGGGGAATATATTATATGCCCCGAGCTATGGCTAGGAGTTGCGCTAGGCTAACCGCAAATCTAAAACATCTCTGGAAGTGCTCCATATGACACCAAAGTGCTATGGGTGAGTAAAACAACTTGTTTTATTACAGAAATAAGGCTCAAATTGTAAAAAAAAAAACGTTACTTTTTCTTTAAGTTTCTGTCGATACCTGATACCAGAGAATAAAAATATATTTTTATTTTTTCCCCTTTAAACTATTTATCTCTCAAGTAACAGCAAAACAACAAAATACAACAATAAAAAAATAAATATGAAACTTTCTGGCCAAACAAGTCTAGTACAGAGTGTTATTATAATTATTTACAGTACATGTCCACCCAGGATATTGACTGAACTGATATTTGGAAGCCAATATCTGATCAAGCAACATTTTCCAAGAGGGTCTGGCTACAGACCTGCAGCGTGGGACCTCTTCCTGAGCAGACTCCAGTGTCAGGCGTACCTCCAGTGTGAGGCTGGCTGGGACCGGAAGTGTGCACAACAAACTTCAAAATAAAATAAAAAATAAAATAATAAATAAAATAAAAGTTAACAGAGAGAAAACTTTGTGCATTTATATTTAATTAATCAACTTTGTAACGTGAGAGATACTAGTTTTTTTAAATACATCAAACTATTTATGTCCTTCATTTGTGGCATTTACCATGATTACGCCAGCGGCATATTTATCCTAATGGGGTCCAAGTGCTCAGAAGTAATTTCAAATAAACCTTTAAGGAGCTGCATCCATTTATAAACTTTTAACCTGTGAAAGATGTTTTCGGATGGCACAGGATAAAGAAACGAGTCCCTCTAAAGAGTAGTTACATGAACAGATTGATCACTATATAAATGTATATTATATATATGATAACACTAATACCACTACATGAATATAAACATCATAATTGATTTATCAATGGCTAGATAATGCACACGACCAGGACTATGATCAGGAAAACAGCGGAGAAGAAAAAAATAAATAAATAAATAAAATCGCCGCTCTTCCCCGCTGGGTTGGCCAGACTCTCACTGGTAGTGCGAAAAAGTTTGTTATTTCCGGGCCTCAAACTGGAGGTACTCCTGACACTGGAGCCTGCACAGGAAGAGGTCCCACACTGGAGGTCTGCAGACAGACCCCTCTCACAGTTTCAGTATTGGATATCCAATACCAGTATCAGTATCAGTATCAGATCAGTGCATCCCTAAGACTGGCATCCATCTACATAAAAATACAGAGAGATACCGTTCTGTATTTGTCAGTCTCAGTAGTCCTTTTGTCTTGAGAGTACAGTCTTAGTGTACAGCAGACATCTTACATTTATCTCATAATGTTTTATTCATGTACAGCTGTAATATCTAACCACTTGATAATAGAAATGGGATCATTAACTCCCTGTTTAAACTGCACAGCTTCACAGTGGGATTTCACTCTAGAGAGCCATGCATTTTCATTTATGACATTTATAACACTTTTTTCCCCCACCCTATGACATTCTAATTGTTTTTACTAATCACTAAGCGCGCAGTGGGATGTGGCATAGGAAGATGAAAGCTGAAAATACCTGAGCGCTCAACCAGGATTACTCATCTTGTATCAGTCAGTCAAAATACTAGTGAAGTGAGGAATCTGCTTCTTCTCAGAGTCCACGCTTCTCCGTGACTGGTTAAGTCTGCATGTCACTCACATAGACTCACCATTATAAGTAACTACAGCCATGTTTTAGTATAGACAAAGACAAATCTGATGCGCGGAACACTTTTGAGTTCTATTTGACTACTTAATTCTGAAAATACTTCCAGTCCAGTAGAGAGAAAAGCTCACACATTGTCCCTCATCTTCTGCTCATTTTTCACAAACAAAATAGTGAGTTTTTTGATGCTAAAATAGGCTAAAGTTTGGAGTCACCCTCTCACATTTTTTTTTTAATGTTCACTAATTTCTACATGGAATATACCTACAGAAGACATCGGATAAATAAAGCAAGACATATGGAATTATTTAGTAAAGAAAAAAGTTAAATGACTATTTTTCGACAAACCAAAACATGGGTAATTTGAGGATTTGGTTATAAAATATATTAAAAAAACATTTTGTAGAGTTATTTAACTTTTCTTCTTTGATACTAGGGGTAGGACAACACAGAATTCCCACAAGACGAGACAGGACACGAGATAAGGAGATAAGGATGAGATTTTGATATGAATTATAATCAATAAATTGTGGCATTCAGTCCACAGTTTTGGCCTTTACATTGTTAATTTTTTGGAATATGGTATATAAAATGCAGAAAGTAGTCAACATGAATGAGAGGGTGAGTCCAAACTTTTGACTGATAGCATCACCATGTTTGTTCCATGTTGTCACCATGTTCAAACCTCAATGCTGCGCTGCGATTGGTCCGCCCACTGCTGAGTGAATTCTCAAGGTGGTGCGTTTGCGAGAATCCATCTTGCTGTTCAAGGTTTGGCAAAGACATGCCAAAGATGCTAATTACAAATCTTTAGGTCTCCGAGTGGGTATAAGTACACTCAATCACAATCACTATATACCATCTCTCCATATCAGCAGGTCATCACAGCTTTTAAATCGCCGTATCACTCAGCCCTATCCAAGGTCCATAAATTATCATCTAAATCATGCTAACAAGGACTCAGACACTGCCTGGACCCTCAGACAGGGCCATGCATCTGAGATTGTCTGATTAAACATTAGCCAATTAGAGAGTGCATCTGTAAACTCCTAAACTCTGCGATGGCCAATTAAGATGGACTGATGTAGTATCCATTGCAGTGCAGAGGTCAAGCAGGAGTCACTATAGGTCCTTCAGGCACATCAATGATGAGCTGTTAGTTTCCACCTTCATTCTATGCAAAAAGGACTCTGGAAGGTTTGAAAGTAGGTTAGTACCGGTGCTAAATATTTATCTTAATGGAACTGGTTTGAGAGGGGAGTTAAAGAGGCTATTTTTGTCAAGAAATTGAACAGAAATTGAGGTCTCAGACATAATTTGTCTCCCACCTATAACTCTATCCTCAAACCTAAATCAAAACAAACAAAGAAAACAATAGGACAGCAGGTCAGGTCCAGAGGTGTGAAAAAACAAACAAACATTATGGTCCTGAATGGTTCTGCTAAACCCCACACCCCACTGCATATTGAATAGGCTTACCTAACTAATAGAAACTGTAAACAAGTAGGTGTAGTAATTTCAAAGTAATTTCAAATTTCATTGTAGTTAGCTCCTCCCTGCAGGCAAATGTAAGACAGTGTCCACCAGCGTCTGACCAGAACTGAAGAAGCAGCTTGGATGAGCTGCAAAACATATTCGACCAAATACACTTTTGTCCAGTTGACAAATTGAATTTCTCCTTTTTCCATGGATTCTACCTGGACAACTGAGGGATTCCACACATATTTATCTTAATATTACCTCAGTGAAGTGGCACCAACCCATTCCCTTATTTAAATGAAAACATAATGAAATTATTGTTTCTGTAAATGCATAAGTTTTCATCATGTATTGTTTTAAAACTGTGTAATAATTGTCAAAATTGCACATTTGGGACATACAAAATAAATTTGAAAAAGTCCATAAAGACCAGTCCTTTACGTATTTGAATAAATTAGATCTAAATGAATATCAGAGGTAAAAATATAAATTTTGCCTCATCTTTCGGAGTTAAGGCTGTGTCCCATTTCTCTATCTTACCCCTTCGTCTTACCCCTACCTCTTGGTTTTGTGCGTTCATGTGAGGGCAAGGGGTGTCGCGATTCTAATTTTGATCAAGAGCTAGAGCCACGACCGAGGGCTACATACCCCTTGAAACGAAGTAAGCTCTCGACCAGACTTGAAATGAAGGGGTACGCCTACAAGCTCAGGCAGGTTTTGGGATCAGGATGGAAGCGTCACATTGACCAGCCAAGGAGTCTCATAAATGTATTTTCAGCAGTTGTAATTATCGATTAACTGGTTAACATGGTTTACAATTATGACGCTTATGTTCTACGTTATTTTTAGTGAACTGTTGTTGTGGTTTTAATTGCAGTGATGTCTGTTTAGCTGGCGTTATCGTTTTCATCGAACTTTCATGCATAAACAAGCTCGTTTTTTTGTTGACCTGAGGTACCTGACAATTCTTGACATTTGTTTGCGTCAATTGTTGTCGCCTCTGTAGACGTAGCAGCCAGGTAGAGGCAAGGGATGATGATGCAAACGGTAATCGAGTGGTGTCCCATTTCTTAGGGGAACATTCGTACGCCTAGCCCTCTCAGCTCATTATCGAGGGGCAAGACAAAGACGTAGATAAAGGCGTAGGAGAAGGGGTAAGACAGCATAATGGGACGAAGCCTAAAACTTGAATACATAAGGCTTACAATTAAATATCAACATATCCTTCTGTACAATTCACCGACATTTTGGGGGTATTGTGCAAAGTCTATTTGTTGGGCTTTCTACCGTGTTATAACATTGTTCAATCATCAAACGCATGATTAGAAAAGTTTTAGATGTTATCCATGCATGTTTGAGTAATTTAGCGATCTCTTCCAAGTCCCATTCAAATCCTTCCTAGTTGCTGCATGATGTCATACAAAATTGTACACAGCAAACTGACAAACCTGATGTGATGAGCGGTAGGTTTGTCAGTAGGTTTGTATGTTATGATAGCGTTCTGAAGGGGGAGTGACTTAACATGGTGAGCAAAAAGAAATGAGACTTGGAGTGTTGAGAGAGCACACTTCAAAAAATATAAAGATTTCTTGCTATTTGCTTTTTTGTTGGGAATTTGGAAAGAAAAAAGAAAGTTACAGTTAAAAGTGCATTGTGTAGCTTTTCTGGTGGAGGAACCATCAGTCATTTTCTTCGTGGACATGTTGCTTTGCCTGGAAAGTTTCACAGTATTAAACCTTTCTATCTTAAAGCCCCAGTGTGTAGGATTCGTGGCGCATAGGTGGATGGTGCTATTGCACTTTCTGTTTTAGCTACGGCAGACCTCGAGGGACCCGTGCACGAGCCGCACGCCGCTACTGTATAAATAAAACGCGGTCCCGTTTTTTTTTTTTGTTTTTTTGTTTTTTTTTTCTCATGAAAACACACATTCCCGATCATGTACCATGACACTCTACACATCAAATGAAACCTTACGGTCTCCTCTTTTTGACTATGCAATTCATTTCCCTGCAAAACAATCACTCCCCGAGCACATGGGGCTTTTATACGGAAAAGCACAAAACAAGGTTAGCTTACTTTAGAATGCTTTGCACAGGTCAAACTCTGTATTTCACCATAAACTTGCTCTCAATTTGTCCGTAAGGATCCAGCGAATAAAATCCAGGAAAACAATTTAGTCCAAAACACGTGTTAGATCCATTACAACGTCTGAACCGGCAGCATGCTTGTCGTTGTTTACCCAAAACCACGAGCCTTGCCGAAAGCAAAGGCGGAGCCCAAATGTCCTTCTGCGGCTCTCGTATTCAAAATGGCTGCCTCTGCATGGGGAAGATCCCCCTTTTATGTGACTATATCTAAGTCCAAAAGAATACTTTGATTTCATGGTGGAAGTGAAAAGGCTTGGAAAACACTGTATTTTTGAATGGGTATCTTCAATTTCAGTAATTAATGGGTAAAAATCTTACACACTGTCCCTTTAATGGAGACTCAGGAGAGGAGACTCGTCAAAAACGCAAGTGAACTTATAAAACATGTGCAATGTTTTCAGCGAATATAGCATTTTTCAAAAGAGTAAACAGTAGCATGGTGATCTAAATATGTTTTGTGTTAGCAGGTAATACCCCATAGAAGTAAAATACTACCTCTTTTAACAAAAATAGCCCTATTATAGACCTGATTTAAATCTGATCGGAAAACCAAATCTTCTCTTAGGTGGTCCTTGGTGTGTTTGCGGACCACATCATTCAATACAAGCAAAAGACTGAAAAATGAAACAAGATAATTAACATTTTAAGGAGTGGGTTCTAGAAATGAGAAGTTAGAAATATCTGATTTATGGATGCCTATCTGGCTACCAGGCGATGTGTAAATAGGAGTAAGTGAATCAGCAAGTGCAAGAAAGCTGTTTGGATGTAATGAATCAAGGTTATTTCTGTGAGCTTTATAATAATTACCACATTATTTATAGAAGTGGTGCAGTGGAAACACCAACACTACAGGCATACAGTAATTAATCTACGGGAGCCACTGTTTATGATTAGTCATGAGCTCGAAACAGTCAGCTTTATTTGCTCCACAATTCTGTCAGCTGCAACTCTTAGTGATTAGAATAGTTTAGTGCTGTTTATGAAAATTAAATTAGCTGTGAAAAGGATGAAAGTACACGTAAATCAGTATCCAATATGGAAAGAAGGAGGTGGTTAAGTATCCTACAACCTAATTCAAGTTAACAGATGGATAAGGAGATTGGTGGGAACTAGATAAACTCACTAGCTATGACTGTTTTATGTTCATTTTTGCCATTCAGATTTGGATGATGTAGTGTGGTATTCAAAATGAGCAGTAAGTGAGTTACTGATTCTAATTATAGCACAGTATAGTACAGTGACACCTTCATGGTAATCTAGATCTTTCTAGAGTTGGTCTGTGAAATAGGAATCTAAATCAAATCTATGTCAAATTTGCTGTGGAAATAATGTGATTTTACAAATGTTGTAACTAGGGCTGTCAGTTTAATGTGTTAATTAGATTAATTAATTAATTAATTAATTTGGAGTGCGGCGAGCAAATCGCTGCTAAGGTCTTTGAACTGCAAGTTTATTTATAAAAAGAACGGAGACGGGACTATCAGCAAGAACGCGGTGATTTGGAGTTTTTGTCAAAAAGAATTTTCCGATCACCGAAGCTGCTCCAGCCTGACGGATCATTTGAACGATAAACACGTCCGGACAAGTTCCATTGTTACCGGTGATAGAGCGAGTGTGAGCGCACTTCAACAAACCACCAAACCACCAAACCACCAAACCAACAAACCACGCTCGCAGAATTTGGGAAACGAATGAGGAAAGCGACCACAGAAAAACTGGCTCATTCGCAAAGTGGGTTGCCTCTCTCTCTCAATCTCTCTCTCTTTCACAAGATTAAAATGTGATTAATTAGATTAATTAATTACAAATCCTGTAATTAATTAGATTTTTTATCACCTGACAGCACTAGTTGTAATTTGAAATTTTGATATTATAACATGACAGTTATTATTAATTAGACACTAGAGAAGTACTACAGTAGTACTTGAGTCCTGAATTTGGACTAGTTTTTCTAGTCACTTCAGGGACATGTGACTGGGCTTGAATATAATGACTGGTGGACTCGAGTCCTTTCGAGAGAGCTGGGACTCGGACTTGAACTTCTCAAGCCAAACCATGACAAGTCCTTACACTCCAAAGGGGTTCATTTTGGTCTTCCAATATTATTTCCAAATAAAAGTTATTTTTAACAGACCTGTGTATTGTTTACTTATACCTTGACTTGTTTCAGATGCCTTCTGCATCCTTCTTCAGAGGACTTGGGAATCAAATTTAGACTCGGTTTTAGACAAGAGTGACTTAACTTGGATTTTATTTTAAAGTGCGTTTTTTTTTTTTTTTTTTAATGTGAATCTGTATGGCTTCCCCTTCAACAGTGTCATGAGATTAACACTGACTTACCCATGGCAGCGTGATCTGAGCCCAGTTCTCCTCCGGTTCCGTAGCTCGTGACAGTTCCGGCAAGTTACCAGGGACAGTTAATTAGCCTGTTCACTTGTAAACATCCATACCGCATCCGCCGTAAACATCTGCTTAGAAGTAAACAATAATACAGCTAATCTGCGCGCTGAATTTTTCATGTGCAACTGTTTGTGACGCAAATAATCACTTTTTGGACAAATATTGTTTTGAGAAGAAAAACTAGCTTTATTAAATGTCACCGTGAACTTACCGGACCTACGTTCCTGAGCTCCAGAACCGGAGCAGAACCGGGTTGAGACGACGCAGTGAGCGGTAAGACAGTGTTAATGCACGACACTATTAGAGGGGAACCCATACAAATTAACATTAAAAAAAAAAAAGCAAAAAAAAAAAAAAAAAAGCACTATCCCTTTAATGACTCAATCTTGAACTCAGACTCAGATTTGAACTCTGACTTGCACTGGAGCCCATGTACTTGACTTGGACTGGTCTTGGACTTGAATCGTGCAGACTTGGACTCAACATGCAATAATTTGAATAATCCTCACTTAATGTTGACCCTGTGTGCCTCCATGAGTAGTATAGCCCTATATCCCATTGCAAAAGAGACTGAATAAAAGGGCATAATTAAACATATCATATTCATTCTCATTACCCAAGGCACTCCTCTCACAGCAAATTATTCTGTGTTTAATCCCCCATTTTAGTACTTCACCTAAGTGTCCCTTCAGTAGCACCGCAGCACTAACCAGCACTGAGAGCACGCTGATACGGAAAATAGCCATGAGCTGTTCTGTTCAAATGTTCAGGTGCCTCAGATCTCACCTCGCTCTAAATGGATTCAATAACAGCTATGATTTAAGGACTTTGACACTGCCGCAGCGCCCATTTCATACATATCAGATTACAGAGCTCTCCCAAAGCCACGCGACCGCACCACACTGACCAGATGGAGAGCTGAGATAACATGAGACATAAAATGCGCACCGTGTTCTGAGCTTTGTGAAGATAGCAGATAAGTTACGGTGAAAACAACAACAATAAATATATGAAATATGAGGCAAATTATATATCAAAAGATGTAAGACCTAAGAGGGTGTATTTGGCTAATGTTTTGTATCTTGAGTTTGTATACAGCTCTGGAAAAAAATAAGACCACTGCATTTTTTTCTGAAATCAGCATCTCTACATGTATTACAGCCATTCCATTCCAGCGTCTGTTGAATTCCAACACAAACACAAAGCTGAGCTACTTCAGTTCTTGCACCAGGAGTGGAATAAAATCACCCAAGAACAATGTGAAAGACTTGTGGAGAGCATGCCAAGACGCGTGAAAACTGTGATTAAAAATAAGGGTTATTGCACCAAATATTGATTTCTGAACTCTTCTTAAGTGTAAACATTAGTATTATGTTGTTTTAAAATGAATTTGATCTTGTTTCTTTGCATTGTTTGAGGTCTGAAAATCTTTTTTGTAATTTTCACCATTTGTCATTTTCTGCAAATAAATGCTCTAAACAATAATATTTTATTTGGAATTTGGGGGAAATGTTGTCAGTAGTTTATAGACTCAAACAAAAATGTTCCTTTTGCCCAAACACATACCTATAAGTAGTAAAATCAGAAAAACTGATAATTTTGCAGTGGTCTCTTATTTTTTTCCAGAGCAATTTCTAGAAAATTGTGAAATCTTGAGGGAGTATGGGGGGTGTAGGTTTGTGGGCTGAGCTTTGGACAGAATCGTACAGCTAACCATAAAGAAGATTTGAATAGTGGCTGGAAGAGATTGCTAGATTACTGGATGACATAAAAAACCTTTGATGAGGGAACATTATCACATAGTAAAGCACCTTAAAGTCAATTTTGCATAACACCCCCTATTTAAATACTAAGTTGATTGATTATATAAGAACACAGAAACACTGTTATAACATGTTTTTATAGTTATAGAATAAGTACACTAAGTGAGTAGAGTACAAAAAAATAAGACACCTTTTCTTAAAGGAAAAGTAGCGTTTTTACAATCTGGACCTTATTTCAGTGATAAAACAAAGTCATTTACTCACCCATTGTACTTTGGTGTCATTTGGAGTATTTCTGGAGATTTTGGAGTTTAGCGATATCTGTTTAACGTGAGAGGTCGGGGCATGCTGTTGCGGTCAACAAATAACACAAACTTTAGCACTTTTTAAATGACAAAAGTTCTATTTGTTAGTTTACACTTTTGTTTGAGTCAAAAGTGGCCTGTAATCCGAGATCCAGTCATGGTTCCGATTGGATGACGTCATCGAGGACTTTGCTTAGAAGACGCTCAGATCTTCGGACTTTGAGACTGAAGAGGACTTATTTAAGTATGATGGCCGTCCCTTTCGTTTTGAGCCTGAGTATACGGACGAATGAAGCGGAGACAGTTTGAGGAGCAGCGCACCAGAGAATAGCCATCTGTATCGTGTTACTTCTCAGAATGGTGCGCTGAATCTGCTGGCCTTCTTTCTTTTCCTTTGCTGGTAAAAAATTGTCCGGACTGAAGTTGGTACTGCAAACACGATGGTCCAAACGTCTTACAGCTTTGCCTTTCATGTTTGGGTCCATTCTCAAAGCAACTAGCCACAGCTTCAATAACTCCAGATTGTGATGAGGAAGCCTGTGAAAACTCAACTTCGTCCAAGCTGTAATTTTGTTTTCACAACCGCATGCATGTTCGCACCATTTCAGGTTTTCTCAAGCGAAGATGTTTTCTTCTTCTTATTCCTTAGCTTTTTTATGTATTATGAAAGCGAGAGCTGAGAGCATCGTCTTATCTGCAAATCAGCTCTGAATGCGCGTTGTCCTCGATGACGTCACCCAATCGGAACCATGGCTGGATATCGGATTACAGGCCACTTTTGACTCAAACAAAAGTGTAAACTAAGTCACTGAACTTTTGTCATTTGAAAAGTGCAAAAGTTTGTGTTATTTTTTGACTGCAACAGCGTGCCCTGACCACTCACGTTAAACGGATATCGCTAAACTCCAAAATCTCCGGAAATACTCCAAATGACACCAAAGTACAGTGGGTGAGTAAATTACACTGTTTTATTACCGAAATAAAGTCCAGATTGTAAAACCGTTACTTTTCCTTTAAATGAGCTGCATTACTACATTTAACATCATATAGATCAGATTGCAAATTTTCTCTCAATGAGTCAACGGGCATCCTCTTTTAAACCCTAAAACGTCTATGTGTCTGCATGATTTTGCATGTAGTTAAAATGTCTAATGCTAATCCAGACATAGCGCACATGTATCATACAAGGGTGCATCAGACCTCAAATAAAAAGCTCTGAATCTTTCCCTGAACCAAATAATGCACAGAGGAAGCCAAAAGAGATAAGCTTCTCCATTTGTCCCCACTGATAATATGCATTCACCACACTGACCGCTCTATTCACTTTCTGTCTAGCCACAATTGCCTTCACGCCAATTTGAGTTAATTGGTGTCACTTCCTGTCAGATGAGTTATCAGGCTGCATGGGCAAATATGACAACTTCACTTTTAAGTGGTTTCAGCGGCTTGCTCCATGTAACCTGTTCTGACAAAAATGCTGGATTTGTATGAACTTCTGGAACAAATGTGCAGCAGATATTTCTGAACTTCTGAATGTATTATTAAAAAGATGAGTCAATTATAGTCTGTGGCAAATGCAGGATGTGAATTGTTTATCTGGTGACCCACGCCAAGCAAAAATACTACCAATGTGATAAAAACTAGTAAACTTATACGTGTACTGATTCAACCTGAAGTTCAGATTGCACACAAAAATATATACAGCTCTGAAAAAAAAGTAAGAGACCATTGCAAAATGATCAGGTTTTCTGATTTTACTACTTATAGGTATGTGTTTTGGGCAAAAGGAACATTTTTGTTTGAGTCTATAAACTACTGCCAACATTTCCCCCAAATTCCAAATAAAAATATTTATTTATTTGCAGAAAACGACAAATGGTCAAAATAACAAAAAACATACATGTTTTCAGACCTCAAACAATGCAAAGAAACAAGAGCAAATTCATTTTAAAACAACATAATACTAATGTTTACTAATGTTAAATCAATATTTGGTGCAATAACCCTTATTTTTAATCACAGCTTCCATGCGTCTTGGCATGCTCTCCACAAGTCTTTCACATTGGTCTTGGGTGACTTTATTCCACTCCTGGTGCAAGAACTGAAGTAGCTCAGCTTTGTGTTTGTGTTGGAATTCAACAGACGCTGGAATGGAATGGCTGTAATACATGTAGAGATGCTGATTTCAGAAAAAAAAAATGCAGTGGTCTCTTATTTTTTTCCAGAGCTGTATACCTTCTTTCAAGTGATTATTTGTCATGGCCCACCTCATGTCTATAAAGTCAGTGCAATTCTGTCACTACTTGCACAACTCCAGAACCTTAAATTACAACTTATTTACAACTTAACAACAGCCAATTGGAGCAGCCAGTCTGTGCTAGGCTCCCATTATCTAGTGACAGCTCTTACAGGTCCTTACTTTCCCCTTGTGAGCTTTAAGCCATGTTAGAATGTTGTTACCTCCTTAAAAACATGCCTAGAGTTGTGTTTTGTTTCATTTACAAAACACAACTCATACATAACCCCATGCAGTGGCAGTTTTCAATTTAAGCTTTTACCTTTTGTTTACCTTTTGTTTAGCAATTCAGGGGCTGAATTTATAGAGCACACGTTGGAAAGAGTGTTTTATGTTTAACAGCTCAGTCTAAATATGCAGGGTTTGTGTGTTAAACATGTGTTTCTGAAACAAAACTCAACTCCAGGTATGTTTTTGATGAGGAAACAATATTTTAACATAGATCAGAAATTAATGTAATATGGGCCCTTTAAACTACAGAAATAGCACAGAGGACACCAACGAAGTTTGTGCAAACTCTTTCTTTTATCATCTTTTATCATCACTACAAAGACTGTAAAGTACACACAGGCCCGGGGGCCACTTTGCCACGGTCCTCCAAAGTAAGTAACATTTATTTATAGAGTGTCTTTCACAGCCCAAAAGGTGCTTTGCAGATTAAAAATAGGTTATTCACCAATTAAAAATAGATAATATGCAGAAACATTATAACATACACAGCTAAAAAGATGCTAACATTTACAAACACAAATAAAAAAATAAAAAAAAAAACAGTGATTAAAACAGGCCAGCAAAGGCAAGTTTAAATGACTCAACTCAATTGAGATATTCTAAGATCACTGCTCTGTCTGAAGTTCTGTTACTCAAGATAGACTTTAATCTGAGCTCTATTTTAACACAATCTGACCATAAACAACTGAGTTAGTTTGAGCCACAACAGGTGAGCTGATTTGTACTGTTAAACAAGTCTCTTTCTCATGGCATAATACAGTTTCAAGCTTGTATTGATCACAGACTTCTGAAAATGTGTTGTTTGAATCCATTTTGTATTTTTTCTTGAGATTTACGGTAGTTATTAGTATTGTGTGCATTGTGCAACATAGTAACTGCTGAACATTCTACCATAGACTTAAAGACAGAACAGAACACCCCCAGCATGATGTCACTCAGGGCCGGTCCTGAGCCAGAATTTGATTTGGGGGCCCCCTAGTCACTATTTTTTCCCGAGGACCGGGGGGGTTGGGGCCCCCCAACTGGTCTTGGGGGCCCCCTGGTGGCGTGGAGGCTTATGCCTTGGGCCGGCCCTTATGTCACTGCAATGTTCATCCATCCATCCGCTTATCCGGGCCCGGGTCACAGGGGCAACAGTCTAAGCAGGGACTCCCAGACTTCCTTCACCTTCCTCCAGCTCCTCCGGTGGGACCCCAAGTTGTTCCCAGGCCAGGTGAGAGACATAGTCCCTCCAGCGTGTCCTGGGTCTTCCCCGGGGTCTCCTCTCGGTGGGACATGCCCAGAACACCTCCCGAGGGAGGCGTCCAGGAGGCATCCGGAACAGATGCCCGAGCCACCTCAGCTGGTTCCTCTCGATGTGGAGGAGCAGCGGCTCTACTCCGAGCTCCTCCCGTGTAACTGAGCTCCTCACCCTATTTCTAAGGGTTCCTCTGCAGAGGAAACTCATTTCGGCTGCTTGTATCCATGATCTTGTCCTTTCGGTCATTACCCAAAGCTCATGACCATAGGTGAGGGGAGAAATGTAGATGCACGGTAAATCGAGAGCTTTGCCTTTTGGCTCAGCTCCCTCTTCACCACAACAATCCGGCACCGCGACTGCATCACTGTGGACACAGCACCGATCCGCTTGTCAATCTCACGCTCCATCCTCTCCTCACTCGTGAACAAGACCCCGAGATACTCGAACTCCTCCACTTGAGGCAAGTGGAGTGGAGGTCACTGCAGTGTAACTGCAATGTATCAATCACAATAGCGTTCAGTGGTTGAGATTTCTAACATTCTCAAGAGAAATTGTAGATCAGACTTGAATTTAAACTCATGACCTTCTGATCTCTGTTATGGGACTCTTATAAAAGCAGTGACCACAATACACTCATTGACATTTTACGAGCGATTCAAACATATAGGACATACTTCTTGTTCTCATAAATACTGAAACAAGCCCCAATGCCAACCAGTGTTTGGACAGCTGTTTCCTTGATCATACATATTAATACGGTGAGAAAGTGTTGTGTAAGCATTCCATTATAGCACTTCTTAAAGGTTAGTAAGGCTAAATCCCACGTGGAACTGAATACTCTAATATGGCATAAATAATTCAGGTAAAGCTGTACTCTGTATTGTATGATTTTAGCTGATGTTAGAGTCTTAAGTAGGACGTACCTTTTTTCTGGTTTGCTCACAGTTGGTAGTTTGTCATCCGTGAAGGCTGAGTTTAGGGCACGGTGTAATCTCTGCAAAAGATAACAAAATGGCTGTCAATAAAAAAACAAAAAAACAAGAAAATGTGCTTCTTAAGGATTTTTACACTTCTGTGCTGTATAAATCAACAATACATAACATATTTAGATTTAGTTTAGCAGAAAACAGCGTATTGACATGTTTTATAAGTATCCCTTGTGAGTCTCCCCTATCTTCTATATATCTCCATGCTAAATTACTCCCCCTTCAGAGCACTATCATAACATGAGTCATTTAAGATAATATGGAATGACAAAATAAACATATTTTATCATTTTACCTCATGAGTAGGCTAAAGCTGCATTGCTTTTTTTAGAGGTGTTTTTTAATGAAATTTTTTGTAAGGCAACCTCACTTTTTCATTGCTTAGTCATAATAGTCAGAATTCAAGATTCAAGATTGTTTATTTGTCATATGCAAAATCAACACAAGGTCAACAATGGAATGAAATGCTTAGGATCAGTAGAACCGTTTGACTCACTAAGATAGTCAAGAAGTACTAATATTAACATGCAATAATAGTACATGGTAAAAAAGTGTTGCAAAAGTGCAGGGGAAGAAGTAAACAATATAATAAACAATATAATAAAATATGTAATAAAATGTAATAAAAATACAAGGTACAATGTACAAAGGTGCAGGTAGGATTAAATCAAAGATCAAATAAGGTGTAAGTCACAGATTGCACATAATATGGTGTGGTATAGGTGTTGCATGTGGATTTCGTATTGCACATAGTATGGTATAAATATTGCACATAGGTTATTGCACAGATTATTGCACAGGTAACAGTAGTTTACAATGAGGTAGTGACAAACATGATACATTCAAACAGAGAGGCAGCAGTAAACATATTCTGCATAATGAAAAGTACTTTAGTGCAGTATTATTGAGAGTTCAGTATTATTTGGAGTATTACCCAGTTATTTGGAGTATTACCCAGTCTTACCAACATTTTGGCCCGGCCCTCCACAACATTTTCTGTTTTTCATGTGGCCCCATGGAAAAAATACAGTAATTGCCCCCACCTGGGCTAGATAGAATATGTCAGCATACCAACACAGGAAATGAGTGAAAAGCATCTTTGAGTGATTTTTTTTTTTTTTTTTTAATTTGAAAATTTAAAGTATAGGTTAATGCCTTAATACAGAGGGGCAACAAGCCAAGAAGTGATGTGTAGTAGCACAGATCACACACTGTTCAATTAACATGCATCCCATTAATGAAGCTACTGCACATCACATCAGGTTTGTGAAGATGATGTGTAATTGTGTTGTTTTCCATAATGTTTTTGTATATTTATGGAGAAATGTTGTGTGGGAGCATGGGTGATGTGGGCTTTGGACAGAATCTTACAGCGAACAGTAAGGAGGGTTTGAATATTGCCCGAGAGAGATGAGGCATGTCGATGAGGAAATCAACATGCCTCTTTAAGCTGTTTCCATTCTCTTTGTACAATTCCTAATTATTTGTACAATTCCTAATTATAGAATCTCATCCTGTCTCTATGTCAGATAAGCCACCTGATAGGCTGTGTCCCATTACTCTGCCTTACCCCTTTCCCTTTGTCTTTGTCTTGCCCCTCGATACCAAGCTGAGAGGGCCTGGGGTACAAATGTTCCCCTAAGAAATGAGACACCACTCGATTACCGTTTGCGTCATCATCCCTTGCCTCTACCTGGGTGCTACGTCTACAAAGGCGACAACAATTGACGCAAACAAACGTAAACAAATATCAAGGATTATCGGGTACCTCAGCTTGACAAAAAAACTAGCTTGTTTATACATGAAATTTTGATGAAAACGATAACATCGGCTAAACAGACATCACTACAATTAAAACCTCAACAACAGTTCACTAAAAGTAACGTAGAACAATGGTCCCCAACCACGCGTGGGCCATTTGGTACCGGGTCGCGGTGGCTCATTCCCCCAACCCTTCATTTTGAGTGGTCCGTCCGTGTTCCGAAAAGAGCACGTCAACTTCCATGTGCACGATGCTACGTTCAGACTGCAGGGCTTAATTTTTTTGTGAAATCCAATTTTTTTTTTGCATTTTTTTAAATGCGACTTGTATGTGATCTCCAGTGTGAACTTTAAACGCCCCAAAAGTGTCCCACCTGCGCCTTGGAGGACACAACGACATCACGTGCAGCGAGCGTGCTCAGTGTTTACGGAAGTAGCCTAAATTTGCTCGGAGCCAGAACATGTACAGCTTATTTGTTTTAAAGAGGAGACGGAGAATGACAAGGTTTTTGGCCACGGCGTTTTGTGGGGCAGTGGCAGCTACGTCCATAGAAATGAACGTGTGGGTGCGGAGTCGCAGACAAGAGTGGTGGGATTGCTATGTGCTTCGCTACTTCACTGACACAATAGTTTATATACTATTTTCGCATGACGAGAATGTGTGTACATTTGTGAGCGCCTACTTGTACCACTCTCGCTGGAGGAAACGCCCAGGTTGGATGAATGCGACCTGGCCGTTCAGACTGAAGTCACATGCCAAAAGATTGGATATATATCAGTTTTAGGACCACAAGTGGCCTGGATCGCATTTGAAAAAATCGGATCTGTGTCGTTCAGACTGTCATTAGAAGATCAGATACAGGGGCGAAAAAATCAGATTTGGGTCACTTCAGGCTGCAGTGTGCACGTACGCTAATATTAAACCCACATGCCAACAAAATGAGGAAAAAACAGACGTCTTTGGAAAATTTCTTTGCAAAGGGGAAAAGGCCCAGTGAGGAGACAGAAGAAGAGCCTATGACCACTAAGAAAAAGAAAGCTGGATTTAACAGACAATACCAGGAGACCTACTTAAAATATGGATTTATCGCAACAGGTGATTCCCACGCACCGCCCGCTCTGCATAACATGTAGCGAGGCGGCCTTAAAAGTATGTTCGAGACATCAACTGGTACTCTGGTTAAAAGTTACGGAGTAGACTGGACATAAGCAACACACTTCGGGTGTCATTGTCTCCCATTACGCCGAGATAGATCTCGTAGCAGAGAAACAAGCTCAGGACTCTCATTGATTCAGCGTTATGGTGAGTTGAATTTTTCATGTACTTTATATTTGTTTTGTGATGTATCTCTTATTCTGAAGACATGTTTAAGCATGACCATAGCGACCAGAGAGTGTCGGGGAAGAGAGGATGTTGTGACTCTTGTTATGTTGTTGGTGCATGTCATGAGGACACTTTTATTAGAGTTATATACAAGTACACAGTGGATTCACCGTTATTATTATATCTATAACATGCCACAGTTATTGTGTTGTTCGTATAATTTTATTTTGTGGTATTTATCCACCAATATCTGTGTGCATTAGGTGACATTAACCGGTCCGTGGCGCAAAAAAGGTTGGGGACCACTGACGTAGAACATAAACGTCATAATTGTAAACCATGCTAAACTGTTAATCAATAATTACAGCTGATGAAAATACATTTATCAGACTCCTTGGCTGGTCGATGTGACGCTGCCATTCTGATCCCAAAACCTGCCTGAGCTTGTAGGCGTACCCCTTCGTTCCAAGTCTGGCTTACTTCGTTTCAAGGGGTATGTGGCCCTCGGTCGTGGCCCTAGCAGTTGATCAAAATTAGAATCGGGACACCCCTTGCCCTCACATGAACGCACAAAACCAAGGGGTAGGGGTAAGACAAAGGGGTAAGACAGAGAAATGGGACGCAGCCTTAGTCTCCATGGAGAGGTGATTCCTCTGACTGAACTGTTCCGCAGTGTGGCATTAAAGCTACATTTATTCATCTCCATGGAGAAAGAAGTAATGCAACCAGGTTAAGTTAAAGGTTAGATCTGAGTCCCTACAGTAAGAATGTTATTTTTCAATGCATTTTTGAGCATCCACCTACAAATAAATGCTACATATTTTTAAAACTGTCCCTCTAACCACCACCAAAAGATATATAGTGCACTTTAAAGTCCTGCTTGAATATGGTTTTGAATACGTGCCTGACTTGTATGAAGCCAATACTTGAAGCGTGGCTCATTGACCCGGGGTATGACCAGCTTGTAGACGATGTGCTCTGCTATGGTGGTGAGGAGAGACAAGGCCACCCCCACACAGAGCATCACAAACAGGCCCGAGAAGTGCTTTATCCCCATCTGCAGCGTCTGAGGACACAAAAAGTACAGAAAATGTAATATAAAGAAACTATTCATCATCGAAACTTTCAACTCAAAACAACTTAGGTCACAGTCAAAGGCGTTTAGTAAGAAACACTGTTAAAGGACACATTATGCACTGTTAGTATTTATTATTTATTTATGAGACAGGGACAATGCACAATCTACATTAACCTTAAAAGGAGTGCATTGTGCCAGGTTGTAGCACCAGAGAGGACATTGTAAACAGGATTAATGAAACAAGTCGATGGCCTCCTAGTGTAATTACCTAAGTCATTTTTTTTTTTGCCAAATTGAGTTTTATTGTGCAATTCTACTCTCCAGAGTCAGACCCTGCTGGATCTGTAGATACAGTATCATTGGCACTGTGCCCCAACAATCAGAGATTTTTAAGGCCAAAAAACTCTCCTTTTTTCCTACTCAAACCCCCTAAGTCAAGAAGGTGACTTCCTTGTACAGTATTAGTAATCTATATTTCAAAAATAATAAACATACATGTGGATACTTTTACATTAAACTAAGATTTAAAATAAATAAATAAATACATAGAAAAACAATGGAAAATTTCCAACCGAAAGGCCAAGATCTTATTAGAGACAGCAATAATACAGATTTGGTCATCTTTTGGACAATGTAAATAAAGTATATGACTAGATTATAAATCAGTAATATATAAATAGTGACTCTCTCACTAAAATCTGACATGTGGACATAACTAGTTTGTGCACCCATTGGTTTAATATTGAGTAAACTTTGTTACAACAGTCCATCCACACTATCAGTGCTATGTTTTTTCTGTTTTCTTATAAAATACATTTACTTATTATATTAGTCTCACATTTCCGTGTTAAACTAGAAATGAGCATTCTATTCATTGGCTTTCAAAAGGCTGATATTCACAGGAGAAACTGAACATTTCTTCTTTTTACTCTGCAACAGTTTGGATACATTCATTTATTCAGTGGTCCCATTTTATTTCTCTTACTATACTGACCTCCTGGGAGTTTCTGGGCTCTAGTGTTTTCAAAATCCCATTTTAAAACAGCTTGTCTGGTCAAAACGCTGCACTGACAATATAATGCACCTCTATTACAGATCTACTTTGTAACGCAAGACTATGGCTTTTTGGCTTATCCCATTCAGTGCGCAACAAGTAAATAACATGATGTAAGTATGTCTTTAAAGTGCCCATCTTACACCATTTTATGATCTATATTATAATGCTTCCTGGTCAAAACCACACCTGGAGTTGTGTTATGTTTCATTCACACATGTTTACCACAAAACCTCGCACGTTTGGGCTGAGTTACTTTACTTAAACAGAAAACATTCTAATCCACATTGCGATGTCATGTGGTATTACAGGAAGTGCTCCACTCTATTTTTAAGCTCCATACACCTCCACTAGAATCTTCTGGATGATTTCAGGCCTGGAAGTACCAATTTCTACTGAAGTAAAGGCAAAACGTAGCTGTGAACTTTAAACTTGTCCTTGGGGTGGACAAATCAAAGGACAAAACACTGAGTCACAAACAAAGCAATGTGGTTTACTCCATTCAGTGTAGTGAAGAGTGCAGTGAGCGCTACACTGGAGAAACAAAACAGCCACTTCACAAGAGAATTTACCAACACAGACGGGCGAGCTAGAGTGGACCTCAGTCTGCTGTACATCTCCACCTAAAAGCCACGGGCCACTCTTTTGAGGACAGTGAGGTACAGATCTTAGCCAGGGAAAAGAACTGGTTTAAGAGGGGAGTTAAAGAAGCTATTTTTGTCAAGAAAGAGAATCCTTCCTTGAACAGAAATGGAGGTCTCAGACATCATTTGTCTCTATCTATAACTCTATCCTCAAATCTAAATCAAAACAAACAAAGGAACCAATAGGGCAGCCAGGTCAGGTCAATGAGTGTGAAAACACCCATTATGGCCCTGAATGTTTCTGCTAACAAGACCCCACACTCCACTTCCACTGCATATTGAATAGGCTGACCTAACTAACATACTTTATCGGCTGGTTAGCTCAACTGGTAAGTCATGGACTTTCCCCCTGGGGGTTGTGGGTTCAAATCCCCCCCGGGCAATGAGCTAACCAGTGTGGGTCCTTGGGCAAGACCCTTCACGGTACTGCCCCCCGGGCGCCGAAAAAAGATGGCTGCTCACTGCTCCTGAAAAAAGGATGGGTCAAATGCAGAAGTCAAATTTCTCCCGTGTGTCACTGTGTGTCATTGTGTGTGAGACCAATAAAGGCCAATAGGCCAAGGCTTAATAAACTGTAAACAAATAGGTGTGATAGTTTCATAGTAATTTGATTGTAGTTACCTCCTCCCTTCAGGCAGATATAGGCAGTGTCCACCAGCGTCTGACCAGAACTGAAGAAGCAGCTTGGATGAGCTGCGAAACGTATTCAACCAAATAAACTTTTGTCCAAGTGACAAATTGAATCTAATTTTGCCAGGGATTCTACCTGGACGACTGAGGGATTCTACACACTTATCACAATGTAGTTGTTCTGAAATTGGACTCTTTAACTTGTCCTCTATGTGGAATGACTCCGGGCTCACTGATCTTGAGATGGGATCATTTCTCATAGCTTAGTTTGCATGCATTCTATTCCAGTCTATTATGGCTTGCGACTAAGTGTTAGAAACGCACCATCAGGCTGAAACCAGTCTGCATCATTTAATACCCTTATCTGTGATCCTTTCTTGCATTGTATCTGCTTTCATTATATTTTAGAATAGAATTTTTAATATCGAAATGCTTATTATCTGAGGGGGGAGTACACATTTGAATATGCTGTATGTGTTCTTCACCGGCTGGTTAGCTCAACTGGTAAGTCACTGACTTTCCCCGGCGGAATGTGGCAATGAGCAAACCAGTGTGGTTCCTTGGGCAAGACCCTTCACGGTACTGCCCCCCGAGCGCCGAAAGATGGGTGCTCACTTCTCCTGAAAAAAGGATGGGTCAAATGCAGAAGTCAAATTTATCCCGTGTGTCACTGTGTGTGAGACCAAATAAAGACTTAAATCTTCTTCTGCTGTCGCTCATAAACTACAGTCATGCTTAATAATTACACAGGTTTTATCCCACGTAGTGTCTAGTCGGTTCTTTTAAATTATTCCTTAACATCAGTGGTTGGAACCACCAAAGAACAGAATGTTTCTCTTTCTGATTTTTATCTGTGCTGAACCAATACAAGAATCAGCATAGAAACAGAGTAGACAACACAAGTGAGAGCTTTGACACAAAACAAACAAACAAACAACCAAAACAAAAAAACAAAAAACCAAACACTAAGATATTTGTCATATTTTGAATGGCTTTTTGAAGTGAAAGGATCCAAAAGAATCGAATCCCATAAAAGAGCTGAAAGTCCCAAGACTAATTCCACCAATTTAAGTGATAAAAAGAGTAACAAAAAGCAAACATATGCACATAAATTTGACTAAATAATTTCTGTGGGCATCAATTATTTTGAAATAATCGGGGATTGGGATTTGCCTTTTGTTGGAGTGATCTATGTCATTCCTCATTTTTGTATGCCTGGTCTCTTGTAACTCGGTGTTAGCTTTGTTTAAAAAATTGTTATATTGAAAACAAAAAAGTTCCCTCACCATTTGTTAAAAGTTACCACATTTTTAATCCAAAACTACACCATTTAGCAGTTATTTGATTTTCTGCTTGAGCCATATAAAAATAGTCCGTTACAGCAGTTCACACTATTTCGAAAGTAAATTTGTTTTCTCAAATTTATTTTTTACATCGGTGGAATCAAGCCAGAGCACCCAGAGGAAATCCAGTGTTATTTTTACCTTGGCAATATCAGAGGTGGATTGATCAATATCAGAGGTGGATTGAAGTAAGACATTATTAATTGTACTTTAAAACCATGACACACAAAATTACTATTTAAAAACAAAAGAAAAGGTGACAATAGTTTGTTCTGTCTGATTTATGCGTTAGTATTTATTTATTTATTTATGTCCATATGCTAGAAAAATGTGTCTTTTATATCTGGTATTAACACAGACCTGGCAACCCAGGTTCAGTTATGTTAGTTATTGTAATACCTTTATTTAAAATAGCAAGAGCACAGGCTACAAACATTTAAACACAAAAATGTAAACATATATTGTGCTCTGTTACTTCAAACATATTTTACTCAAGTAGACATAAAAAGTATGATGTGACTAAACTACTCTAAAACATAATGAAAACATTTAAACACAACAAAGCATCTGCTGTTATTCATTGTCATTTTCAAATTCACTATTTCACAATTTTGAACATTTTTTTATTTCACTATGTATCTCATTTGCATAACTCGCTGAAGCCAGCAGAAGAGAAGCACTTCAAATTTGGAATCACAAATCTTTTGATCGTAATTTATTTCTTGGTAATGTTTCACTTGGCCCTTTTAATGTTGGCTAATTGAATAATATCTCATTTACTGGTACTGATTTTTTATTGGATTGAGAATGCAGGGCGTGCCGTGGGGTTGAGCGGTTGCCAGGTTGGGTTTGACTTCCTCACGTGGGCCAATCCATCAGTGTTTTCATCTTTCCACAGTCGCACGGCCCACTGCTGGTGCATTTATCTGAATATAAGATTAGTGAGTAAAATGCTGAGCAGGCGTGAGCAGAGCCAGCTCCTCACTAATTCATACAGTTGGAATCACATGAATTTTCCAGTGGATTTGGACTGTGCATTGTGGACCTGCCAACATAGACTATAGCAATGAAGCTAGCACCCACTTCTTTTAATAACATTTAATTAAACTATATAATTATACTATATATAAAGGTCTCCTCCTTGAACCACCACCTTAATGTGGTGGTTCAAGGAGCCCAAATGATCCCGGGATCTATGTTGTCGGGGGCTTCATGCCCCTGGTAGGGTCACCCAAGGCAAACAGATCCTGGGGGATGGGTCAGACTAAGAGCGGTTCAGAAGCCCCTATGACGAGAAACACAGCAAGGCCAGTTATGTCACCCGGACTGGCGTTACTCCACCCTGGAACCAAGCCTGGGGTGAGTGCTCGACAGCGAGCATCTGGAGGCTGGGCCTTCCCCCACGAGGTCTGGCCGGGTACAGCCTGAAGGAGTGATGTGGGGCCGTCCTCCCATGGAACCACCACCCACAGGAGGATCCATAGGGTCAGTGCAGGGAGATCTGGGCGGCAGTCGAAGGCAGTCTGGGAGTGCTTAGACTGTTGTCCCCACAACCCGGCCCCAGATAAGCGGAAGAAAATGGATGGAGGGATATAAAAGGTAGGAAGACAGCAAAACACAAGTTGATAGATAATATTGCCAATACAAGACTTAGGAGAAGTGTGTATCTTTTTTGCCACATGCTAGTCTCCATGGAGATGTTTCTGCTTTGCCTTGAATGACCCTTGGCATGAATCTTTTCTATCTTCATGGAGACAAGCAGCATGCCAAGTTACAGGTTCAGTCTCTGGAGAGACGAGTCCAAGAATGTATGGTTTTCCAAGGTATTTTTGTTGCAATAAAAAACTGTGGAGTATTCCACGTAGTGAGCTAACCCCTCATCTGTTTGGCTGGGCAGTCAAAACTACATGCTTTGACAAAACTTTACAAACCCAAGTGTGTCTCGTACACTGTCTCCTCAATTTCAGATAGGCATGCAGACTAACCAATCATAGATATCTACTATGAGCTAATATGTACATATTTCTCATTCTGTAAAGCACTTTGAATTGCTTTGTGTATGAATTGTGCATGATAAACCTGCCTTGCCATTACTTTTGTCATGTTTTATGAATTGTTTGGATTATGTGGCTGCCCTTGGCTCATCTGTGAACTGAGGATGTAAGTCAGCTTTGGCTACAATCCTGCAATCTTGTTTTTAATATGAATATGTTCATTTAATAAATACATACAAACAATTATAGCACAAGCTTCATTTGCTGAAGTGAATTAGTCTCAATTACTTTATGCATCATGTATTGTCCTTTTGGCTTTCTGATCAGTTGCATTCTCATGTATACTCATAGAAAGAACATACATCTGCTATTGTGCTTTCTATTTCACCATCCTATTATTAAAGGGGCCATATTAGGCTATGTTATAATCTTGTTTCCTCATCAAGATTCAAGATTCAAGATTGTTTATTTGTCATGTGCAGAATCAACACAAGGTCAACAATGCAATGAAATGCTTAGGATCAAAGAACCCGTTGACTCGCTAAGATAGTCAGAAGTACTAATAGCATGCAATAATAGTACATGGTAAAAAAGTGTTGCAAAAGTGCAGGGGAAGAAGTAAACAATATAATAAAAATATGTAATAAAATGTAATAAAAAAAATACAAGGTACAATGTACAAAGGTGCAGGTAGGATTAAAAAGAGGTGTAAGTACAGTATTTCACAGATTGCACATAATATGGTGTAGTATAAGTGTTGCATGTGGATTTCATATTGCACATAGTATGGTATAAATATTGCACATAGGTAATTGCACAGATTATTGCACAGGTAACAGTAGTTTACAATGAGGTAGTGACAAATATGATGCATTCATACAGAGCAGCAGCAGTAAACATATTCTGCATAATGAAAGGTAGTTTAGTGCAGTAGTATTGAGAGCAGTATTATTTAGAGTATTATCCAGAGTTCAGTAGTCTGACAGCTTGGGGGTAATAGCTGTCTTTGAGTCTTTTTGTGCGTGCTGGCAGGCTCTTGTATCGTCTACCAGAGGGTAGCAGACGGAAGAGTCCTTATGCCGGATGAGTATGGTCCTTAGTGATGCTGCGTGCCTTACGCAGTGCTGTGGTAAATGTCCTGGATGGAGGGGAGACTGCTGCCTGTGATGTCCTCTGCCGCTCGCACCAACCTCTGTAGTGCTTTGCGGCTCTGAGCGGTGCAGTTCCCATACCACACTGTGATGCAGCCCGTCAGCAGGCTCTCGATGGTGCACCTGTAGAAGTTTGTGAGGATGCTGGTGTTCATACCAAACTTCCTCAACTTCCTCAGGAAGTAGAGTGTTTGTCGGGCTTTCTTAACCACAGTGTCTGTATGTAGTGTCCAGGACAAATCCTCAGTGATGTGTACCCCAAGGAACTTAAAGCTGCTGACCTGCTCCAGCTCAGCGTTGTTGATGAAGATGGGGGGATGCTGGTCTACACGTTGTCTCCTGAAGTCCACGATCATTTCCTTACGTATAGTTCCTTAGACGTTCAGAGAGAGGTTATTTTCCTGACACCAGCTGGTCAGTGATTTCACCTCGTCTCTGTAGGCGCTCTTGTCATTGTTAGTGATGAGGCCTAGGATAGTGGTGTCGTCTGCAAACTTGAGGATGATGTTGGAGCTGTGCCTGGCGGTACAGTCATAGGTGAACAGGGAGTACAGGAGAGGGCTGAGAACACAGCCCTGGGGTGCCCCAGTGCTGAGGACACGTGTGGAGGAGAGGTGGCTGCCGAAAAAACATGGAGTTGTGTTTTGTTTCGTTCACACATGTTCAACACACAAACCTTGTCCTGTGGTAATACAGGAAGTGCTCCACTGTTTTTTAAAACTCCATACACCTTCACAAAAATCATCTGGATAATTTCAGCCCTGGAATTGCCAATGTATGCTGGGGAAAAAAATGGTAAAAGGTAGCTGTTAACTTGAAAATGACATCACTGGGTGGAACAGAGCATTTTGAACTTGATATGTAGACAGACAACAAAAGGATTACTCAAACATGTGTGGATAAAACAAAACAGAACTCCAGGCATGTTTTTGAGGACATAACATGACTTAAAGCTCACAAGAGTCAATTTTGCATAACATAGGACTTTAATCAGAACTCTAAAACTAACCCTTTATGAAGTGGAGACTGGTCTATTCAATTGTATGCATTTTTTAATATTCCTTTTTTTGTTCTACACACCTAAATCCCAAAACTTTTAACAGAGTTGTATCTATTTTGCATATACAGTACCTTTACAGAGAAGTCAGAAAATCATAGATAAGACTGTAGAACATGTCCATCTCATTAACACCTTTTTCCAATGGCAAAACTAAACAATACGACTCTAGCTTAGCATGTTCACACAGACAATACAAGCTCCAGGTAATATTATGCAGATTGTAGTAATGACGCCGCCAAGACTCTTAAAAAAGAACCCTGATCATAACAGCTTTCAAATGAAACAGCCCCGTGAGCCGCTTATGGCAGGCTGAAATGTCACTGGAAATAAATAGAAGTAGTCACTCGAGCAGAAGATGGTGTTCAGGCAAAGACAATGAGTGAATGTGATTTTCGTTTGAGTTTGATAAAGGGCATTTGTGCACGGCTGCAAAACACTTCAGGGATGTCAGCTATAGAGTCGGGCATCTAGACATGCAGTTTTAGTTGGTTATGTTTGGTAAAATGGGGAAAGTGGATTGGAAGTCAAGCTAAGCGAAGTTATTTCTTGGAAGATAATTTGTTTCATCAGGTTCGTCATTGTTTTTTTTGTTGTTTTTTTTGTTTTTTTTAAATCAGATTTAGAATTTTAAATGTTGTTGAATTTCTTTTTTAACTGGAACAAAAGCCATGTATTATTTTCATTCTGAATTTCAATAGCTGGATTTTACATATATGTTTTCAATGTATTTAAAATAATAATAATAATAATAATAATAATAATAATAATAATAATAATAAAAATTTAAATTCAAAGGCACTGAAAATTCAAAATCTTATGAAACAAATGATGTATCTCTTTGTGTTTTTCTTTGAGACCCGTACTTTGACAAACTACATTGGAGACAGACACATTTTTATGGCATATTACAGTATTTGCACATTAACTATTCTTAGAAGTCTGAACATCGAACCGTGGGGCCACCAAAAGTTTCAATGGCGATGGGCATGCTTGTAGTGTAACCCCAGCAACACCTCCGCTACTGTTTGGCAGCTGTCGGTTAAAGGTGCACTGTGGAGGGTCCGCCACTTGCTTGTCTCCACGGAAATATGATTGATTTTTCTGGAATGTTGCATAGTATAGAGTAAATCTATTTATCACAAGGGAAACAAGCAGGTTATCCCACTATGCTACATTACAATTCAAATCTGTGGAAAGTCGCACATTCACAGAAGGAATTATTGTATTTTTGAGCGATAGTGTAGTTTAAATTCCAATGCAGCTTCTCACCTGCTGTGTGGTTCCTAGGCCGAGGAGGAGGTGTCAAGAATCATTCAAAAGGACAGACGCTCTGATAGTGTAATACTATTTATTACAAAAACAGAGTATAGCCAATTAAAAGACATAAGGTCTGGGAGATTACCTTTTTCCAATCGCCCCAAACTAATAATGACATCACATTATAAAGATTTCTATAAGGACGTCCCCTTTGTAATCTGACCACCATCCTATGTCCAAAGACTTAAACATTTCGAGATATTTTCATATACAGCTCTGGAAAAAAATAAGAGACCACTGCATTTTTTTCTGAAATCAGCATCTCTGCATGTATTACAGCCATTCCATTCCAGCGTCTGTTGAATTCCAACACAAACACAAAGCTGAGCTACTTCAGTTCTTGCACCAGGAGTGAAATAAAGTCACCCAAGAACAATGTGAAAGACTTGTGGAGAGCATGTCAAGACACATGAAAGCTGTGATTAAAAATAAGGGTTATTGCACCAAATATTGATTTCTGAACTCTTCTTAAGTGTAAACATTAGTATTATGTTGCTGAAAATATGTATCTTTTTTGTTATTTTGACCATTTGTCATTTTCTGCAAATAAATGCTCTAAACAATAATATTTTTTATTTGGAATTTGGAGAAAATGTCGTCAGTAGTTTAGACGTAGTTTAGTTTAGACCCAAACAAAAATTTTCCTTTTGCCCAAACACATACCTATAAGTAGTAAAATCAGAAAAACTGATCATTTTGCAGTGGTCTCTTTTTTTTTTCCCAGAGCTGTATATTACATATCCATATTTGAAATTTGAACATCTTGTACTCAAGACTTTAAGAATTAAGATCTTAAAGGGGGCCATAGCCTCCCAAGCTGCAGACGGTGAAGGCCAGATACCACAATAGAAACACCTGTAATGCGTGAAAAGTGCCTCAGTCGTCCAGGTAGAATCCATGATAAAAGGAGAAGTTCAATTTGTCAACTGGACAAAGTTTGTTTGGTTGAAAACGTTTCGCCGCTCATCCGAGAGGCTTCGTCAGCTCTGGTTATTGTGCTGGTTAGACACTGCTTATATCTAGCTGCCGGGAGGCGCTCCCTACCCTGAAAAAGCTCTGAAAACGATCCCCCCTAATCTGTCTCTTTGTTTTTCAAATTACTCTGGTGACTAGTTTCGCCTCCCTATTCAACGTCTAACGGCCCTCTCCACCCCTCTGCCCTAATGTTTCTTTGTCTGTTTTGACTTGGTTTAAGAATCAAATTATAAATGGGAGAGTGGGGAGTTAGACATAACTTGTCTCCCATTTATAATTCGATTCGATTCGGGTAGGGAGCACCTCCCGGCAGCTAGATATAAGCAGTGTCTAACCAGCACAATAACCAGAGCTGACGAAGCCTCTCGGATGAGCGGCGAAACGTTTTCAACCAAACAAACTTTGTCCAGTTGACAAATTGAACTTCTTTGATCATAAACACCTGTAATGAATAAATGCTATGTTTAATGTCATTTCATGGAACATTCCAGGCAAAGCAATAACAACTCCAGACAAACAGGTGGTGGTCCCTCCACCTTAAACAATACACAATCACTGAAAATATATAAGTTGAACAAAAACTTCAAGTCTACAAATTTGATATAGCAATTACCCCCTGTCACACTCACATAATCACTATTTCTCAAAGCCATATGTTCTTGTCAGTGTGTGCATTTTAGCTTGTCGGACACATTTGCCAAAAACGCTCTCACTTAGCTGGATTGAGTGATGTGTATGGTGTTGGTTATACATATTTCACGGCACACTAGCCCTTCCATCATGTTGCTTTTACATTAGCGGCTCTTACCTCAGTGACTGCAAAGCTCCGTTTTCCACAGGGCACCACCTTGTACCATTTGTCATGCAGCATGTCCATGAAGCCATCCGACTTGTACTGGCTCACCAGCTCCGAGATGTTAGAGGTGAGAGGAGAGTTCTGGGGCAGGCCGATGCCATAACCTGACACACACAAATAATGATGTAAACATGAGCGCATATGTTATAGAAAATATAACAGGGTATCATGTTTTTTGAATTACTTTTTGATTTGTTTAATTAGTACTTGTTGTAAATATTTATCATAGTTTTCAGTTAAGTAGCAGTTTGTGGGGAAAAAAAAGTTAAGAAGAAAAGAACAAAAACATGGAAAGTAGTAGTAACTTCTAAAACAGAATACCTCTACCTCATCAAAGAATCATGTTTGATGATCATAACTAAGCACTACTATAATTTAGACACATTTTGGAGCTTTATGGAATAACCTGTACAGCAGGGGTGTCCAAACTATGGCCTGGGGGGCAAGTGCGGCATCAGGCCAGTTTTTGTTGGCCTTCACGAATCCTGCTGAATTGGCCAAAATGATAATAGACAGGACTTTTTACTCCAAATTATTCACTTAATCACTGCAATATGCAACATCTTTGCATTGTGATACAGAGTGAATGTTTCAAGTGGCTTTGTTAAACCTATGAAATCTCTCTGAAAGTCTCACTGTATCGACCACCAGTCTCTGGACCTCTGCTATGAATATGTTTCTATATGTTGCCCTGTGTGGAAAAAAACAAAAACAAAAACGTTTGGGCACACTCCTCTACGTAAGATATATCTGCTGCCTATGTCGAACCACAAAGTAAAGTTACAAACTTTTCTAAAATGGTCAAACTAGTGAAAACTAGAAAGGTTTTTTTTGTTTGTTTGTTAGTTTTGGATTTTTTTTAAAAATATAATCATGTTAATTACATTTTAGTGAAATTAGTAATCTAACCTGCATAATATGCAAAGTGAATAAAGCAGAAGCCGGTGCCATGGGGCCATTACCAAGTTATTTCTTAATAACAATCTCTTTTAATAGGCTGGCATACTGGCGTGGAGCCCATGGGCAAGACAGTTTCTTCCCCTCACTATATGACAGCAGCGTGCAGTGACTTTTACGGCTAGGCAAGGAGACTTGGGGTGGACATCAACATTTAGTCAATAACACTTTAATAATGCCAATTTTTATGCAAACTACATTGCAAATTAGTATATTTATTTTTACTCACATTAATTGCATGTACAGTGCGGCAAAAAAGTATTTAGCAATTACAGAAAGTGCCCGTTTTCCCACTTAAAAAGATGAGAGAGGTCTGTAATTTTCATCATTGATACTCTCCCGAACCGGTTCCCCTCAGTTGGACCTTCTACCCTCCTCCGCTGCACTGAACAATCCCTTTGGACCTCTCCACTCCCCCTGTTTCCCTTTCTCGACCCCCCTTATATTTCCCCCAAGTGCCTTCAAGTCCCTTAGCCCTTTATCCCAGTGGTGTTTATTTCCGTGCCCACATCCCCCAATGTGTCGTCTGAGTACTTTGCGAATGCTATTATGGTTTGAAAATATGTAACTTAAATAATAAAAGATAAAAATAAAAAAATAAAAAAAAAAGATACACAACTGTGAGAGTAAATCAATTTTAAAATTGATTTTTAAAGAATTTATTTGTATAAAGGGGGGGAAATAAGTATTTAGCACTATGTAACCTTGGTTGGCAATGACCGAGGTGAAACGTCTCCTGCAGTTCTTCACCAGGTTTGTACACACTGTAGTAGGTATTTTGGCCCATTCTTCCATGCAAATCTGTGATGCTTTGGGGCTGTCGCTTGGCAACACAGACTTTCAACTCCCTCCACAGATTTTCTATTGGATTAAGATCTGGAGACTGGCTAGGCCACTCCAGAACCCTGAAAGCCTTCTTATGGAGCCACTCATTGGTTGCCTTGGTAGTGTGTTTGGGATCATTGTCATGCTGGAAGATCCAGCCACAATTCATCTGTTCTTCATCATGGTGGATTTTGCAGTCTAAGTGCTTGAGGGTGTGGACAAGTGTCTTTTATACAGATAACAAGTTCAAACTGGGGCAATTAACACAGGTAATGACTGGAGGATAGATGAGCTTCTTCAAGAAGAAGTAACAGGTCTGTGAGAGCCACAATTCTTGCTTTTTTATAGCTGCTAAATACTTTTCCCCCCATTATAAAAATAAATTCTTTAAAAATCACACCATTTGATTTCCTGGATTTTTTTTTTTTTTTTCACATTCTGTCTCCCACAGTTGAAATGTATCAATGATGAAAATTACAGACCTCTCTTATCTTTTTAAGTGGGAAAACGGGCCCTTTCTATAAATGATAAATACTTATTGCCCCACTGTATCCTGAGCCATTCTGGAGTTGCTTCAGAAATATTTCAGAAATGAATGTTAGTGTTTAAAGGATGGTATGTGATTTTTTTTTTCAAAGTAAAATTTGTCTTGCCGCAGTATAGATATACTATAAAAGCAGCTCTTAGGGTCAAAATGAGACTACTGTGTGCTGTCTGAATCTAATTATAAAGCATTTGTGAATCAGGAAGTGCTGTTAGCATGCTGATCGTAGTTGTCATCAATGGCATGCTGGCTAATCGGGAGAGTCAATCCCGATTACCCAGTAACCCATACAGTAGGTTACTTAGCTTTTGGTCGGAAGGAACAATAATATGGACATCAACAGCACCATGTGAAACTTCAGATGATGAATTAAAAACAAAACCTAATATTGTAAATATTGTGAAAAAAGTGCAATAGTTGATGGTTGACAGTGCAGCAGTGGCTCGAAAGGTTTTATTCATCTACAAGAGCTACAAGTAAACAGCTAAAGCTTCTAGACAAGCAGGGAGTTTATACAAGACATAAGCCTGCAAATGTAAGACAGACTTTTGTGTAAGCTCTCAGTGAAAATGCAAGTGAACGGAACAAGTGTTAAAACACTAGGCCCAGCTGTATCTTTTGCGGTGGAATATGCAATATTATGCCACTCACGTCAGATTAACAGATCCGTAAGCTCCGTGCTATTTCAATGTAGCCACAGCAGCTCTGGGGCAGACTGATCTGCACCGTAGGCCTGTCCCACCACCACCAACATTCGCGCACACACTACACTCATAACTGTCTTGCTTAAAGACCCAACAGTTTTGCCAGTGGCGCTCCCTATGGCATCATCCCGGCGGCCACCTATTCATGCACTCACCAGGCTCGGCTCTGCTTAGCTTCTGACTCAGAGATAACAAAAGTTGTTTTATTTAAAAGTAGCAGATAGTCAAGTAAATATTCAGATTCTGCAGGAGCCAATTACACAAGCACCTACACTTTTTTGAATCACGCTCATTGATTTGCATTGTATCCAGAAGCTGAGGGGCGCATTAAGTAATTAACAGCAGCAGTGTTTGTGCGCGGCTGTGGAGTTTAGTAATGGAAGTGTCCGCTGGGGAAATCCTCTCTCACAGCGGGCGGAAGAAGTCTGCTAAATGGACCAAAGATTAGCGATACAGCAAATGCCAAATAATCTTTTGAAAGCCAGAAGATTAGGCATTGTTGCACTGCTGAGACACTGATAGTCTTAAATTTAGGAAGCTCGGGGATGCTTGGGGAGTTAGCTGTGATTAAAAATAAATGGTGCTTATGTGTAAAGTGCGCTAAGAACATGTCCTTACCTTCAATGGCAAATGGCTTTCCAACTGTTAGCGTTTTGCAGTCCGCGTCAATGGACACTTCGTAGTCTAAAAGGGCCTTGTCCATGATGAATGCATCCAGCTTCTGTGGATCGGCCCTGAGAATGCACAGGGGACATGCAGAGTAAGTGGAAAAGGTGGTAGGCTAAAACACACACAACAAAGTACAGCATCGGGGCACTAACAATGATCTATTATGCATAAGTTTAAATGGTGTTTCAGATGGCGATTGTTGTGTGAATAGTGTGATCATGTGAAACAAGAGGAAATGTGGTAAATTGCAAATTGGAAAATCTTAAAGCCCAAGGTCCAGTCTGGATTTTTTAATTAGGTTCACAGTTTATTATTATTATTATTATTATTATTATTATTATTATTATTATTATTATTATTATTATTATTATTATTATTATTATTATTATTGTTATTTTTGTATCAAAATAAAGTCACACACGAGGTTTTTGTACATTTTTTTCATCTACCTGTGTTTTTAAAACTGTTTATTCACTCATGAAGGGCAAAAAAGTTTTTTTTATTTTTTATGTGACTATGGCAATTAATCTTGATTTTGTATGGATTTATTAAAGAATAAACAACATACAGCTGTGTAAAAAAATGAGAGACCACTGCAAAATTATCAATTTTTCTGATTTTACTACTTATAGGTATGTGTTTGGGTAAAAGGAACATTTTTGTTTGAGTCTATAAACTACTGCCAATATTTCCCCCAAATTCCAAATAAAAATATTAATGTTTAGAGCATTTATTTGCAGACAATGACAAATGGTCAAAATAACAAAAAATGTGTAACAAATACATGTTTTCATACCTCAAACAATCCAAAGAAACAAGATCAAATTCATTTTAAAACAACATAATAATAATGTTTACACTGAAGAAGAGTTCAGAAATCAATATTTGGTGCAATAACACTTATTTTTAATCACAGCTTTCATGTGTCTTGGCATGCTCTCCACAAGTCTTTCACATTGTTCTTGGGTGACTTTATTCCACTCCTGGTGCAAGAACTGAAGTAGCTCAGCTTTGTGTTTGTGTTGGAATTCAACAGACACTGGAATGGAATGGCTGTAATACATGTAGAGATGCTGATTTCAGAAAAAAAATGCAGTGGTCTCTTATTTTTTTTGCAGAGCTGTATTGTGTATTCTTCTGCCTTTATTCCCTTTTTCCCCCTTTTTGGTCAGCTTGGATATGCATGCCACATTTTCTAACTTAAAATAATGTAGCCAACACAATTTGATCGCAGAAAAATGTTTATGGGCTTAAAAACTGGCCAGCAGTTTTATCTATGATGCAACTAAATGGGCAAAATGTGAATGAAGAATTGTTTAGTGCTCAGAGAAGATAACTTTGACCTAATATATTAATGAAACAAACAACAACAAAACCAAAAACCAAACAAAAAACAAAACAAAAAACTGCAGGTATCTTTTCAACATGGGAAAAAGCTCAAATAAGTAAATTTTGTAAAACGGGTGATGTAAGCCACGTGCCCCTTCACACAGTTTTCCAGTTATTCAGAACATAACAGAGTTTGATTATTTGGAGGAGTAGGAGGAGGAAAGTAGGCATGTACTTTGAAGTATACAGTAGGAGCCACTGATTTTTTCCCATTCCAGCCGCACGCCAAGCCACTTCCGTGCCACTTCCGTGCCGCTTCCGTGCCGTTTCCAGCTGAACGCCATGCGGCTGCCAGCCAAGGCTGCCCCCCCTTCTCCTATTGTAATTGTAAACACGGCCATTCATGTGATTCCAGGGTATTGCCATGAGATGGCGCTTCTCTCACAAAAAAACAACAACAAACAAACAAAAAAACAATGCCTACAGTCAACGAAGTGTAACGGTGACATTTGGACTATTAGGTCTATGCGCACATTTTTGCCCTGCAACAATGTCGAAAACCTATTTTAGAAAATTTAATGGGGTAGTAAATGGGACAGAAAAGCATTTAAAAACAAAATAACAAAAAAATATGTAAATTGTAGATCTGCTGACCCTAGATTAAAAAGGAAAGAAAATGGAATATCTTATTAAAGGTCCTATATTACACAACACTGACTCTTGTGAGCGTTTGTTTACAATCTGAGCCTTCTTTCGGCAATAAAACAAGTAGTTTTACTCACCCATAGCAGTTTGGTGTGAGTGGTATCGCAGACGTTATGTTGGAGCCGTTCTGTTCTACTATTGATCCCGTATCCGTTAGCATGAGTGCTCGGGGCACTGCTTTGCGCTCTCCAAATAACACAAACTTTAGCACTTTTCAAATCACAGAAGATCGCTGTGTCAGGGTAGACTTTTAGTAGATTCCAAAACGGCCTGAAACCCGATATCGCAACAGAAAAGTAAAGTTCAGAGCGGTGTTAGCTTCTTTCGCACTAGCGGTGTTTACAAAACAGCTGAGTTCACGCATGCGCACTGTCCTCTCTGATGACGTCATCAAATGAAACTATAGCTGCATATCGGGTTTCAGGACGTTTTGGAATCCACTAAAAGTCTACCCTGACACAGCGATCTTCTCTGATTTGAAAAGTGCTAAAGTTTGTGTTATTTGGAGAGCGCAAAGTAATGCCCCGAGCATATGATACGAGCACCATGTTAACGGATATGGAATCATTAGTAGAACAGAACGGCTCCAACATAACTTCTGCGATACCACTCCAATTGACACCAAACTGCTATGGGTGACTAAAACTACTTGTTTTATTGCCGAAAGAAGGCTCAGATTGTAAAAAAAAACATTACTTTTCCTTTAAGTCATGTTATAATGCTCCTTAAAACATACCTGGTGTTGAGTTGTGTTTTGTTTCATTCACACATGTTTGAGTAACACTGCATTATGAGTCTGTCTATATCTCCAAACCTCAACCAATGCTCTGTTCCACCTTGTGATGTCATGAAGCAGTAGTTTTCAAGCTAACAGCTACGTTTTAACTTTAGATCAATAGACTATTCTAGTGAAGGTGTATGGAGTTTCAAAACACAGTGGAGCACTTCCTGTATTACCACAAGACATCACAAAGTGGAGCAAAATGTTTTCTGTTTGCGAGAAGAACTAATCTGAACTATGCAGGGTTTGTGTGTTGAACATGTGTGAATGAAATAAAGCACAACTCCAGGTATGTTTCTGATGAGGAAACAACATTATAACAGATCAGAAAGAAAGATAGATCAGAAAATAGCATAATATGGACCCTTTAGTGAGGAATAACTTTGGAACACTGCAAACTGTTTAAAATGAACTTGTTCTGTTATTTAAGTTTTTATGGTTTTCAATCAGACCTGGGCCTGTAACTACTGCCAACACTGACTGTGTGCTTGTCTACTGAGGCGTATTATGCAGTACACTTTCTGAGATTTCCATTCAAACATTCTTTTGCATAAAATAAACTGTGAGCTTCACTCTGGTTTCACCGAGAATCCAAATGAGGTGCATCCAAGCACTGAATCCACTGTACAAAAAACACTTTCAATCAAGAGGCAAGTGAGAGCTGGAGCTGTTCGCGGTCATTTATCAGAACAAATAGAAATGAAACGTTCGGAGAGATGAGTTATGATGTTTTGCTTTTACTTGCTTTGAACTGTTAACTTTGCTGTTTTTTCTTGCAATATCCATCCATCCATCCATTTTCTTCTGCTTTTCTGGGGCCGGGTTGCGGGGGCAACAGTCTAAGCAGGGACTCCCAGACTTCCTTCACCCCGGACACTTCCTCCAGCTCCTCCAGGGGGACCCCAAAGCATTCCCAGGCCAGTGGAGAGACACAGTCCCTCCAGCGTGTCCTGGGTCTTGCCCGGGGCTTCCTCCCTGTGGGACATGTCCGGAACACCTCCCGAGGGAGGCTTCCAGAAGGCATTCGGAACAGATGCCCGAGCCACCTTAGCTGGCTCCTCTCGACATGGAGAGGCAGCGGCTCTACTCCGAGCCCCTCCCATGTGACTGAGCTCCTCACCCTATCTCTAAGGGAGCGCTCAGCCTCTCTGTGGAGGAAACTCACTTCGGCCGCTTGTATCCACGATCTTGTACTTTTGATGATTACCCAGAACTCATGACCATAGGTGAGAGTAGAAACGTAGATTGATGGTAAATCGAGAAGTTTTCCTTTCGGCTCAGCTCCCTCTTCACAACGACGGTCTGGTACAGCGACCGCATCACTGCCGACGCTGCACCGTCCACCTGTCAATCTCACGCTCCATCCTCCCCTCACTCGTGAACAAGACCCCGAGATAATTGAACTCCTCCACTTGTTGCAATATATGTGACGTAAATGATAGTCGATGATGTAAATACATGATGGCGCAAATAGCTGAATACAATGATCAAAATGGGGTTTTCATGGTCAATACAATTTTTTAAACACATTAACTTATGTTGTGTTCTTGGACAATACACTTCAGTCACCTTCTCTGTGTATGAAAATGTTGGACATAATGTTGGACGTAATGTATAAGGTATATGATTGTTATCGGTAAATCGTCCTGGACACATTTTTTTATATAGCTCTCACTCAATACAGTGCGCTGTTCCACCTTAGAAAACCAATTTTTTGCCCCTCCTTTATAAGATTTCACTCTGGACAAAGTCAGGAATTTCAACAACAGCAGCACACATATGCAATGCAATGGTTCCACGAGCAGTGATATCTATGACAATCAGGCTCTAAACTCTGTGTGAAGTCACAGAAGTTGTACTGTTAGCTGAGGCTAGTGTTACATGCTAGCGGTGTTTCCTCATTTGTAAAAGTTAGAAAATGGAAATAGAAATGAGAAAATGTGATCCTCTTCACAGGGAATCTCCACTGCTGTTATTTTCGGCGGAGCATGTCTCTGTCTCAGTGTGAAATCGAGATTTTCCCCTATGATCACTAATCTTTCATCGCAGACAGACAAAACCATGCAGTGGACACTTGGCTTTATGGAAAATGAATTTACAGCAATGAATTTTAAGCAGAAAAATATCAATTCAGCACAGTCAAGTTGTGTCTGCTTTAGTCAGGCAACAGTTCTGAACCAAAAATCAGCCTACAGATCTTTCACACCAATATCCAAATGTCTAAGAAGCACAAATATCCTTGTACCACCACAAACATATCGACCCATCTGTGGTTTTTCGCTTCACTCTTCACTCACGACTGGTGTGAATCTCCCCTCTTCAGTTCCATCTTGTCCGCGGTCTGTACTTGGACAGGCCTGGTGCTATTAAAATGACTGTCAACCACTTTCTGCCAATTTACTAGTCTTTTTCACTCCTGTCTACATTACAGAGGTGTTATATTAAGTCACAGCGCTGCAAGCAAGGTTTTCACAGATCTGCAGCTCCCCTAGTCTCACATAGTGCTTTTGGAGACACATACTTTCTAAGTTCTTACCAAGAACTATTTCAAACCTTCAGCTAATGGCTTAGAGGTAGATTATTATTATTATCTTATTATCACTGATTTAAAGTACAGCAGGAATATCCTTGATGTGAAATGTTCGCGACAATAACTAACTCGACAAGACTGGAAAACTACCAATTTTCATCAATTTAATCTGTTTTCAATATTGTTGCAAAGTCTAAAGGTACGCTATGTAACTGTTCTTGGGGCGTGTTTGTCACTTGCTTGTCTCCATGGAGATTAGACTTACCTTTGTTGCATTTATTCATTTTTTTCCACAACATGCATGCTCACTATGTGTGGGGTTGCAGATTTGACTTGTGACTTGGCCTGGTGGTGCTAACTGCTTGTCTCCATGGAGATACTAGATAAGCTTAATGCCAAACTCTGAAACATTCCAAGCAAAGCAATAACATTTTCTCGGAAGCAGTACAGACATTATAAAAGGTCGAAAACGAAAAAGCAGGGATGTTGCACTGTTAGCATGCTAGTTGTTAACAAACTGCCCATGAGAAAGATGCTCTGCTGAACTTAGAGCTTGAATACAGAAGGACACTCCAACAGACTCTCCAACAGACTGCTACAGCTCTGCTCAAACAGTGAGAGATACAGGATTCATGCCATACTCCATACAACTGTACAACAACTCACCCTTATGTAACAGAAAATACTCCCTACAACTCTACAATAACTCAGTCTTAAGTAACGGATAACCTTATGCTCTGTCAATCATTATTTCATCTTCACACTGTCCATCTCTTGTATAGATAGCCCAGATATACAGCTCTGGAAACAAATAAAAGACCACTGCATTTTTCATTCCACTGCATTCTGAAATCAGCATCTCTACATGTATTACAGCTAGGGATGCAAATTATCGATTAATTCATTAATCTATAGTTGAGTGACCTTATCGATCGACTTACGATTAATTGATAAGCTGCATTTTTCACCTGAATTTTAGTGTTTCAATAGGGTCTTTAAGAATATAAGCTATAGTATACATAACACTGAGTCATAAATATATCATAGTATTATTTTATTGTATATTCCTCAATTAATTATTCCTTAGTAAAAAGCAGACAAATGTGTTGATGCTGAATAACAAAATACAGTAATCTCTCGCTCTATCGCGGATTTTTTTTTTTCAATTTTTTTTTTAAATAGTGTAATATTTTTTTTTATAGTGTAACATTGTGTTCTGCATCCTGATTGGCTAAGAGACTAGACCAGGACTAAACGTGGACTAAACCAGGTCTAAACCAGGTCTAAACCTGGACTAAACCAGGATTAAACCACCACGTGCCGCTGCTGGTTTCGTGCAGCTGGTTTGTGGCTAGAGCTGAGACTACGCATTTCGGGCGCCGCGGTTCGATCTCCTGCTCAGGGGCTGCTGAGCAGTGCCATTGGCGCCTGCGGCCGGCTGTGAGTCGGGCTTGGCGCAGCGCGGTGCGCGGTTGCCTTGTTTCGTGACCACGCGGGCGCGCGGGTGTGCGGGTGCGCGTGTCCGCGATTAGCGATTAATTGCAATTAATGCATTTTGTTCGACCAACGTCTTGATCGACAATTAATCGTAAGTCGATTAATTGTTGACATCCCTAATTACAGCCATTCCATTCCAGCGTCTGTTGAATTCCAACACAAACACAAAGCTGAGCTACTTCAGCTCTTGCACCAGGAGTGGAATAAAGTCACCCAAGAACAATGTGAAAGACTTGTGGAGAGCATGCCAAAACACATGAAAGCTTTGATTAAAAATAAGGGTTATTGCACCAAATATTGATTTCTTATCTCTTCTTAAGTGTAAACATTAGTATTATGTTGTTTTAAAATGAATTTGATCTTGTTTCTTTGCATTGTTTGAGGTCTGAAAACATGTATCTTTTTTGTTATTTTGACCATTTGTCATTTTCTGCAAGTAAATGCTCTAAACAATAATATTTTTATTTGGAATTTGGGGGAAATCTTGTCAGTAGTTTTTAGACTCAACCAAAAATGTTCCTTTTGCCCAAACACATACCTATAAGTAGTAAACGCAGAAAAAAATGATAATTTTGCAGTGGTCTCTTATCTTTTCCAGAGCTGTATTTCGTATCACGATATTTCTACATTTCATTTTTACTTGTACATATACATTTATATAATTATGCCTTATTTGACACAAGTCTCTTGCCATTCTTGCTACTTATTTTGAATTACTATTACCATTTTCTGATAATATACTGTGATGTGTGAACTACAGTGCCCAAATCATTTCGCTTGTGAATCAGTAAAGTTTGTCTAAGTCTAAAATAAACAAACAATGGGAAGTTTAATTACTGTATTTCTAATGTTGCAAATGTGTTGACAAGCTCTCTTAAGTTGCAGTTTCTAATTTAAAAAATGAGATGGGTTTTGTCTCTACTACTTTTCACTACAATCTGCATGTACTTCATTTATGGATACACTTTGTTACCACAAAATAGTTTCACTGGAGGCAGAGAATGAGCACTATAATAAATCCCACGAAGAACATGAAGACTGATTTGTCTGATAGCTGATAATATCTAGTCTAGCACTTCTCCAAACTGTAATTACTTACTCATTCTGCAGTTAGCCGTTAGCGTGTTTGTCCTTGTAATGGATTTGCAATATTGTTCAAAATCATAGGGAACTTCTATTATGAAGTTTGTTTTCTCGGACGTATCTAAAAAAGTCATGAGTGCATTTTTGAAAACCACCGATCAAAACAGACTGACATTGTTTTGACTTGACAGCTCAGATTCCTACTTCTGCTCCTATATTTGAGAGTTTGATAAAGTATGGTAGACAAAAAGTGTGGTTTTGAGTGGTTTTTGTGTAGTAGTTACCATTTTTGATGTAACTAAAACCGGAATCTGTGACATTCAGTATATCTGTGACATACAGTAAGGCTTTAACTCTTCACGATAAGCCAGTTACAATAATAATTCATTGCATTTATATAGCACCTTTCAAGGGTGCTTTACAGTTCATTGTTCATTCACTCCACACTTGGTGGTGGTAAGCTACTACTGTAGCCACAGCTGCCCGGGGGCAGAAGCAAGGCTACCAATCTGTGCCATCGGCCCCTCCAACCACCACCAACACTCACACACACTCCACTTTCATACTAGGCAAAGTGGGTGAAGCGTCTTGCCTAAGGACAAAACAACAGTTTTTGCAACTGGCGCCCCCCTGTGGCACCTGGTGTTCCCAGCGGTCTCCCATCCAAGTACTACCCAGACCCTGCCTTGCTTACCTTCTGAGATCTGACGAGATCAGGCTTTGACAAGCAGGTATGGCCACAGCCAGGTTACGAGTCAGGTCTATGGAAAGGTAAGCCTGTTTACAGTACTTTACAATACTTTTCATATACCTTTGTTTTTTCAAGGTATATGAAAAGTTACACGGTGTGGCTTTAAGGTGCACTATGTAACTTGACTGGTGAACTGTCACCTACTTGTGCCTGAAATGTTCCATCGTATGACATTAAACTTATCCATTTTACACCTGCAAGTGAATAAACACACCTCTGATGAAGAAAACCTCACAATTTTACACTGAGCGGGGTCACCTCTCCAGAGATCTGACATGTAACTTGGCTTGGGGTCATCACCTACTTGTCTTGTAAGATACAGTAAGTTTAATGGTTCTATATTACGCAAATGCATTTCTTGTTAGAATCTTATTCCACAAAATCATACCCGGAGTTCTGTTTTCTTTCAGTCACACTTTTGAGTAATCCTGGTTTATTAGTCTGTCTGCATCTCACAAGCTCAAAATGCTCTGCTCCACTTTGCTATGTCATGAAGCATTGTTTTCAAGTTAACAGCTGCCTTTTAGCTTTAGGTGATTAGAAATGGGCAATTCCCAAAATTAAAAAAAGCAGTGAAGCACTTCCTGCAGTAGCACATGACATCACAAGAAGTGTTTTTTTTCTGTTTTAGGGAAGAACTCAGTCTAAATATACAGGGTCTGTATGTTAAAAATGTTTAAGAAACAAACCAAAACTCAATGTTTTTGATGAGAAAACAACATTAAAACAAAGAAAAATAATGTTATATTATATTCTAAGCAAAGTGTCATGGTTCATGTTTTGTAGTTATTGTTGTTGCACTTTTGGTATATCTTATTTCTTTAGTGTAGCGTGCCCTTAGTGTTTTATTTTGACATTTGTCCTGTCAGCTTGTTGCTTTTAGTTTTACTTCCTGTCTAATTGATTGTTTTCCCCGCCCTAATCTGTTCTCGTCATGTCATGCCAGTTTCGATTTTTTGGGGGAATTTTGGTCATTCTTTGTTTGTTATTAAAGAACCGTAACAGCAGTCATGCATATTGGGTCTTCCCTCTCATTAAACGTGACACAAATCAATAATATCACCACGGAGACAAGAAAGTGATGGACTATACTCCAGCAAAAGTTCCAAAGTACACCTTTAAACCAACATTCATTTCTGATGTGTTCAAACTACTTTGAGAAACCAGCATTGAGTTAACCCCAATCACACTTCCTCTTCCTACTCTATCTTTTCCCCCTCTGCACATTTTGGCACCCTTGTACGCCGTGTTATTCTTGCTTGTAATTTTCCACCACGCTACATTTTCTCCTTGAACTTTATAATCAGCATTTTCGCAGCTCAGTGTAAAATCTAGTGTCATCCATTCTAAAACCGTAGCCCCTCTGCCTCGCCTTACAATATTGGGTTTATGCTCTTCGGGGGTTGCCAGGGAAACGTCGTAGTAGGTTCGGATGGCTGGGTAAAGATGAGACACCTCCAGAATGCTAACAAACGTACACTGGCAAGGGAGGACTCGATGCCTCAAGTCCGCATTATCCCACAGAGAGGAGTATTCGATGACAAGAAACGATAAAAGAGAGGAAACGATTTGAAGGAGATTGTAATGATATACAGTTTGTTTGGTGTGGGGCAGACTATTTGCTGGTGTGTGGCACGAAGTGTTGGTTGGCATTGGGGAACTTTTCTATCAAGCTTTACTGAGAGGCATCAGTTGTCAAATGGAGAAGTATTGTGGATTGGGCCGTCCGTAAAAAGTGAAAAGTTAAAATTCACACGAACTGATACTTGCACTATACTGAGGTGGGTAGTAGTCAGTAACATTTACTTTTTAAAGAAACTGAACTTTTCTAGCAGCATACTTTTACCTACTTGAACAATATCTGTATTCAATTAACAGTGCTCTTACTTGAGAAAATGTTTTGGTCACTTTTCAGACTGTGAATTAGGCTGCATCCCATTTCTCTGTCTTACCCCTTCGTCTTACCCCTACCCCTTGGTTTTGCACGTTCATGTGAGGGAAAGGGGTGTCCCGATTCTAATTTTGATCAAGGGCTAGAGCCACGACCGAGGGCTACATACAACTTGAAACGAAGTAAGCGCTCGACCAGACTTGAAATGAAGGGGTACGCCTACAAGCTCAGGCAGGTTTTGGGATCAGGATGGCAGCGTCACATCGACCAGCCAAGGAGTCGACCAGCCAGTTGTAATTATCGATTAACACTTTAGCATGTTTAGCATAACAATTTGGCGTCAACAAACAGTCCTTTTCGACCGTGGCTGGCCATCCTAGGACGGGAGTCTTACAGCCTCCATCCTAGCCTCTGCTCTTCAATTTTTTTTAATTTTTTATTTAACCTTTATTTAACCAGGAAAGTCCCATTGAGATGAATAATCTCTTTTTCAAGGGAGTCCTGGCCAAGACAGCGGCACAGATCAATACAATTACAAAACCATTTCAAAAACAATTTAAGCAATTACAAGCAATAAAATGTTTCAGAATTAAAAACATTTACAAACCATAGATTTCAATTCCAAACCTTTGAGCAAGATTTTAAACTATCCTATAGAGACCAGTTCCTTTATTTTCCAGTCTTTTTGTAGGTTGTTCCAAGTTGTGGGATCAGAATTGAGATTGAGGGCCCATCCCTCTCGCGGGAAAATGCGAGATTGATTGATTGATTACACATTTGCTTATGCCCCCCGGAGGGGTATAAGAGCTTGGTATGTTTTGTTATGATCACCAATCTAGGGACAGATGCCTCTGTCAGGGATAGTAAGGGTGTGATTGTGCGCACAATTGTTTTTAATAAATCAACCATTTGATTCAAGACAACTTCCCAGTTTTATTCTTATAGATCAGAAATTCCATAATAGTTTACAATAATGATGCTTATGTTCTACGTTACTTTTAGTGAACTGTTGTTGTGGTTTTAATTGTAGTGATGTCTGTTTAGCCGACATTATCGTTTTCATAGAACTTTCATGTATAAACAAGCTAGTTTTTTTGTCGAGCTGAGATACCCAATAATCCTTGACATTTGTTTACGTTTGTTTGCGTCAATTGTTGTCGCCTCTGTAGACGGAGCAGCCAGGTAGAGGGAAGGGATGATGACGCAAACGGTAATCGAACATTCGTACGTTGAGCCCTCTCAGCTCGGTATCAAGGGGCAAGACAAAGACATAGATAAAGGGGAAGGGGTAAGACAGAGTAATGTGACACACCCTTAGTCTGCAAGTGACAACAGCTTTATGTTGACAATAATAAATTATTTTTGTGTCTATCCTTTGAAAATGCCAGATTTTATGCATTCTTAAATGTCCTTCAAATTACATTCACTTCAAATTATAAATCAAATGTTACATCCAGACTGTTACTGTGGCCTGTGGATGGTTACAGCCCATTGTAGATCCTTAGATTTATTAGAAATATAATATTAATTTTGGTTGATTAGGAATTCTTTTTGGTGTTAATATTTGTACACACAGTACAACTGTATTAGTGTGACTGGCTCAGCGGTTAGAGCAGTCTTCCCCAACTCAAAGGTCAGGGAATCAATTTCCACTTGGACCAAGTTCTGTTACTGTGTTCGTAAGCAAGACACAAATTGCTTTATAGCACTTCTGGTTAGATGCTAAACTGCATTTTGTTGCGCTTTTATACAAGTGTAATGACAATAAGGCTGAATCTGAAAACATTCGGGAACGTGCACTTTCACACTATGCCGATATTTGTATTTCCTGCTGACAAATCCAAATCTGGACACTGCAAGCTAGTGTGTTTTACTCTTATTTAAAATGCCCTTGTTTTGCTAATTCCCTTTTGTCTCTTTTGTCTGTCAGCACGTCTTTCAACATCGACTGGCTGCTTTAGTTCAAAACTGTCCAAAGAGGGTGAGCAAATCCAAACATGTGCACTAGTTGCACATTTACTACTGGAATTTTACTACTGCTGTACTGTTGTTTACTACTGTTGTTGCACTGGAATTACTCCTGCTGCACATTTATTTTATCATTACTTTCAATGCACATTCTACTGCACATTACCATTTCACTGCTGCATCTTCCATTGCACATTTTTGATGCACACGGCACATTTTGGACATATGTAAATATATATTTATGTATTCTTTTGCACTGCTTTTAGATATTAGATTCTAGATTTTAGATTTTTGTCTTGGATAGTTTTTTTTTTTTGTGTCTTTATATTGTATTTTGTACACTGTCTTTTTGCACTACTTGGCCAGAGAGAAACGAAATTTCGATTCACTGTATGGTAGAATTGACAGTAAAGCTGACTTTGATCTTTAATGTCCTTAACCGTGCTTTTGGGTAAAAAATGCAAAACAAGCAGCAAAACAACCACGTTCCCCTTTAGGACATGGTGTAGACACATATGACACTAAAGGCACACTATGTAACCTGCCAGTTTCCATGGAAATGGGATTGCTTTGTCTGGAATGTTCCACAGCATAGCACTAGATTTCCAGATCAGTCTCCAGGCAAGCAGATGACACCTCCAGCCCAAGTTCAGGTCAGATCTGAGCACAACTCACAGCAAAAATGTTTTTTTAAATCAATTAAAAAAAAACAAAAAACTTGTTTAATGGAAGATAAATATGTTTAATGCTATAGAGTCATTAAGTGTGATGTCACTAGGGACTACAGATGGAAATTAGCATTCATGCTATAATCTGGTGTAATGTTGCAGATGTTCATTAATATGCACTGTCCCTATTAAATAAAGAATAAACAAAGACTTCTGGGTCCAAGGCGTATCATTTGATTGAAAACAATGGACATGTTTACTTTTTTTTTTTTTCTTAAAGGTCCCATGGCATGAAATTTTCACTTTCTGAGGTTTTTGAACGTTAATGTGAGCTCCCCTACCCTGTTTAGCCCCCCCATGGTTAAAAGTTGCGAAATGTCTAAACTGAGCATTTGCGATCCTTTTCTGCGTTACAAAAAATCGGAGCTCAAACGGGCGATTTTGAACAAGGCACCTGATTGACGTCAGATCGAAAAAAGAAATGCAAATGCAGTTCCACCCCCGTCTGTCTGTACTCAGCGTCTCTGTAAATCACGCCCAGAGAGTTTGGACTGTGAATGCGCTAGGCAATGCGAAATGCGTTTTTTTATTTGCCTGGAGGCACGTCCGAGTGTTTCTAGGCTCGGAAGTCCTTTATCTGAGCCTCTGGACCTTTGAACAGCAGTGGTTTAATTTTATTTTCTGTGGAAATGTGTTTATTTTTCAATGGAACGCTTCAAATCTCTCCCCCCGTGCAAAAACACGGAAATGGATCAGCTGAGAGCTCTGAGCAGAGAGCGGAGAGTTTGGCCACGCCCCCACCCTCTACTACTGGCCAGCTCTTTTCTCCTCATTTGCATTCAAGCAACAACGCCCATTATGACCTGTTCTGAGGGAGAAAAAATACTCTCTCATCTTATCTCTGTTTCTCATGCACTGAGTGTTGATTTTGAAGAAGGATTCATTTACAGTATTAGGGAACCATTAAGGAGCCATATAAAAGCATCAAGAAGTACCATGTCATGGGATCTTTAACAACACATCTCTAGAAAGGGATTGCAGATAAATGTGAAAGAAAGTGTACAAGTGAGGTAAAAGATAGGCTAGCCTAAGATGCCGTTGGTGGTGACCGGCAGCTAGTGAGATATCCACATGGATAATGTTCATATTTTATATAGTTTGTGGTAAAAGATATGTTTTTGAAAAGTAATTGTCTCAAGTAGAAAAGTTATATAGTGTTTAATTTTATGTTTCATTTACAATTTAACAAATGCATAAAACTAAAGTTTAAGAAGAGCATCAAAGTGTCTCAATTTGCATATGGCCAAAGTTTTAGTCTTACTTGAGGTTGTGGATGCCATCTGGAGTGGCTGGCACATTATATCTCCTCATGTACTCATGCATCTCGGGGAAGCTCTTTTTGACGTAGTCCTCGGCGCTGCTCTCTCTCACTGTGGCGAACCTGAAGCCCTGAGAGGGATGGTGCAACTGCCAGAAACAAAAAGACACCTTCAGAACACTAAAGCGAAAACATTCACGTTCACTTTTCACCTGAGTACAGATGTTGTCACAACTTTACTCTTGTTAAGGAGTATTTAAACTTTTTGGATGTCAGAAGGCTTGAGGAAAAAAGCATACATTTAGAAATATTTGGTCAAGCTGAAAATAAAGAACTTTTGAAATTCATTTAATACTGCCTTGAGGAAACTTTCAGAAGATACTAATTTAAGTCAGATACATTCTACTGCAGGTAAGGTCTGTCACACTGTGTGAAACTAAGATAGTGGTAGTGGCTTAGTGGTTAGTGTCAGCAGCACAAAGTTTGGTGGTATTAATCCTGAGAATACTGCTGTTGTGTCCTTGAGCAAAACACTTTGGCCCAGTGTCAGTATGGTGTTTGACTGAGTGATTGGTAGTTCACTCAATACTGGGTAGTTGTATAAGTAATACAATAAATATGAAAGGACTGTAAGCATTTTACTATAACTACAGAATCGGTGTAAATGTGCTGCTTTTGCCCCGGGGCTGACTGATGAAAATGTGACTGCCATTCTGCCACAACCAATCACACGTGGACAGGTTTGACTAAAAAAACAAAAACAGTTTTAAATGCAACACACATAGAAAGTACTCTCAGTTATTCAGTTCAGCTCAGTTATTGTAAATGAATCATGCGGTGAGCAACCACCATGCAGTACCCTTGGGACCCTCTCTAGACTTTTTCCAGGAACAGGGTAAGAATACAAAGCTGGAGAATGACCTTATGGGGCTGTCCCTGATTTTTTATTTTCATGCAATAAAATAAAACTGATTCATGATATACTGTAAAAGTAGCCCTTATGGTCCAAATGAGATTCATGTGTGCGGGCTGCATGTAATTATGAAGTTCTTTTTCCTTTGTGCATGAAGAAGTAGCACTGTTATTATGCTTGTTGTTGCATTACCATAATCAGGGCTCTCAAGTCTCACACATTGAGAGTGTGACACACGCAATTCGACGTGTTCACACGCTCACACGCCACACATGGCATTTCTCACGCTGATTTTTTTTTTTTTTTTTTTTTTTGTGCCCAGAAAATCGGTCTGTATGGCTTAGTTTATGCAGGCTCCGCGCGTTTTCAGCGGGAAAAAACCTCCCCTTGCTCCGGGCGCACGGTCCGAGCGAGGCCGGAGCAGACGCGCCGTGCCCCGGGCACGTGCTGAGCCTCAGTCCCCGTGTCTCCGACGGCTTACGCGCGGAAGAGCCGAACTGCCCATGGTGAGCCGCGGTGAGCCCGCTCCCGCCCGCCCCGGTCCCTCCTCCCCGCCCCTCTCAGCGCGATGATAAAACAAACTGAGAAGCATCAGGTAATAACTTCATTTATACAACTCTCATTAGTTGCTTTGTAGTTTAAGTTTGCTCTTTAGACAAACAGGGCTCTCAACACGCAATTCGACGTGGCACCCCCCCCCCGCTCCTCGGGAAAAATTGTTCACTCGCCAGGACTAAACCATGTCTAAACCGGGTATAAACCAGGATTCAACTGGGACTAAACCAGGACTAAACCAGGACTAAGCCAAGACTAAACCAGGACTAAGCCAAGACTAAACCAGATCTAAACCGGGTCTAAACCAGGACTAAACCAGGACTAAAACAGAACTAAACCAGGACTAAACCAGGACTAAACCAGGTCTAAACAAGAACTAAACCAGGACTAGACCAGGACTAGACCAGGACTAAACCAGAACTAAACCAGGACTAAACCAGGACTAAACCAGAACTAAACCAGGACTAAACCAAGACTAAACCAGGTCTAAACCAGGACTAAACCAGAACTAAACCAGGACTAGACCAGGACTAAACCAGAACTAAACCAAGACTAAACCAGGTCTAAACCAGGACTAAACCAGAACTAAACCAGGACTAGACCAGGACTAAACCAGGACCTAGCCAGGACTAAACCAGAACTAAACCAGGACTAAACCAGGACTAAACCAAGACTAAACCAAGACTAAACCAGAACTAAACCAGGACTAAACCAAAACTAAACCAGGTCTAAACCAAGACTAAGCCAGGACTAAACCAGGTCTAAACCAGGACTAAGCCAAGACTAAACCAGATCTAAACCGGGTCTAAACCGACACTAAACCAGGACTAAACTAGGACTAAACCAGGTCTAAACCAGGACTAAGCCAAGACTAAACCAGATCTAAACCGGGTCTAAACCAGGACTAAACCGGGACTAAACCAGGACTTAACCAAAACTAATCCCCCCCCCCCCCCCCCCCCCGCTCCTCAGAAATCTCACTCCTAGCAATCTTCAAAACTTGAGAGCCCTGCCATAATGCTCTGCTCTGGCCTCTGAAGTAGTGACAAGCGATCAGAAACTCTTAAACTGTGAATAATTAGCATGCTAGTCATGAATAACTTTGGACCACTGCAAACCATTTAAAGGAAAAGTAACGTTATTTTACAATCTGAGCCTTCTTTCGGTAATAAAACAAGTCGTTTGACTCACCCATAGCACGTTGGTGTCATTTGGAGCTGTTTGGTAAAAGTTACGTTGTAGCGTATCCGTGAGCGTGAGTACTCGGGGCATTACTTTGCGGTCTCCAAATAACACAAACTTTAGCACTTTTCAAATCATAGAAGCCCGATGTCTTAATCTACGATTTCGTTTGAAGCAAAAGTGGCCTGTAATCCGAGATTTATCCATAGTTTTCAGCTTTGCGTTTCATGTTTGGGTCCCGGGAGCTGAGAGCACAGTCCGCGCATGCGCACTGGCGTCCTCATCTACTCGAAACTATGGATAAATCTCGGATTACAGGCCACTTTTGCTTCAAATGAAATCGTAGATTAAGACATCGGGCTTCTATGATTTGAAAACTGCTAAAGTTTGTGTTATTTGGAGACCGCAAAGTAATGCCCCGAGTACTCACGCTAACGGATACGCTACAACATAACTTTTACCAAACAGCTCCAAATAACACCAATGTGCTATGGGTGAGTCAAACGACTTGTTTTATTACCGAAAGAAGGCTCAGATTGTAAAATAACGTTACTTTTCCTTTAAAAAGAACCAGTTCAGTTTTTCATATTAAAATCCTGTTGATTTACAAATAATGTATAATTCTACTATATAGTCCAAACGTGCAATATTTTTTTCCATACACTCCTAGTTACTGTTTTTTAAAAATTATGATTACCTATTTTATGATTACTTATTTTATTCTTGCCTGCATGCACTTTCTTTCTTGTTCAAACTGTTTCTGCCTGGAGCTACTGTGGCAAGTAAATTTCTCCTATGTGAGATCAAAAAAGTCTTATCTTATCTTATCTTAAAACTGACAGGACCTTTGGGTCGTGTATCCCTGACAGCTGCTCGTAGGTCTTCTCCCCCACCATCACAGCAGCCAGGTTCGCTGTGTATGTGGACAGGCAGAACAGGCAGAAGATGGCCCACAGATTCATCAGCAGTCGTCCAGTCCAGCACTTTGGGGTCTTGATGGCCACAGTGCGCCCAAACAAGATGGCGTAGCACACGTTGAGCGCGGAGGAGAAGGAGAAGACTTTGTTACGGTTACGTCCTCGAGGCGTCATACCGAACGGACTGTGCCACTCGTACAGCGTGAGGAAGACTGCGGTGACGTGCAGAGAGACAAAGATGCCCAACCACATGGACCAGTGTAGAGGCCACATGAAGGCGCCGATGGGGGCAGCTGTGTCCCTTGTACGGACCTAGAGGAGGAGAAGGGGAGATTTGGATCAAAGAAAGATGGTCACAAATCCTTGCAAAGGGTCTGACTCTTGTGTCTAATTGACTCTTGCAAGCTTTAAGCAATGTTAAAAAGAATACTTGGAATTGATTTGTGTTTCACTCAAAAGGTAATAGACTAAAACATGGCCAAACAATAAACTTTCCTGTTTGCTTGTGTCATTTTCTATTCTTAGTGATTTGTGTATAGTTTTGTATAGTGTTTGTATAGATCTGACACCATATTGTGTTTGTATCTGCTATCACTCTCCTTGAAGCATGTTTGAGACCTGCACAAAAATGTGTCTTGTGGAATAACAATGAAAATTTCAGTGTGACCAGCTGGTTGTAATTTTCAAAAAGATGGTGAAATACTGAATGAAGACGGTGGTACAATGTTCACCCACTAACTGGAAGGTTGTTGGCCATTTAGATCAAATTGTTTAAGAAATAAGTCAAATGCTTTCATATTGATGTGTGTAGGTTAATAAACATGAACTATTTAAAGGGCTCATATTACATTATTTTCTCATCTATGTTCTCATCACAAACATCTGGAGTTCGGTTCATTTACGCATGTTTAACACACAAACCTGCAAATATAGGCTGAGTTCTTCTCTCAAACGGAAAACACTCCAATGGTCCACCTTGGGATGTCATGTGGTAATACAGGAAATGCTCCACTGTGTTTTAAACTCCGTGCACCTTCACTAGAATCATTTGGACGATTTCAGCCCTAGAATTTCCAATCTCTTCGGAACTAAAAGTAAAAGGTTAACTTGAAAACTACAGCTTCATGACATCACAAGGTGGAACAGAGTATTTTGAGCTTTGGAGATATAGACTAATAATAAAAGGTTGCTTAAAGGAAAAGTAACGTTATTTTACAATCTGAGCCTTCTTTCGGTAATAAAACAAGTCGTTTGACTCACCCATAGCACGTTGGTGTCATTTGGAGCTGTTTGGTAAAAGTTATGTTGTAGCGTATCCGTTAGCCTGAGTACTCGGGGCATTACTTTGCGGTCTCCAAATAACACAAACTTTAGCACTTTTCAAATCATAGAAGCCCGATGTCTTAATCTACGATTTCGTTTGAAGCAAAAGTGGCCTGTAATCCGAGATTTAGCCATAGTTTCGAGTAGATGAGGACGCCAGTGCGCATGCGCGGACTGTGCTCTCAGCTCCCGGGACCCAAACATGAAACGCAAAGCTGAAAACTATGGATAAATCTCGGATTACAGGCCACTTTTGCTTCAAACGAAATCGTAGATTAAGACATCGGGCTTCTATGATTTGAAAAGTGCTAAAGTTTGTGTTATTTGGAGACCGCAAAGTAATGCCCCGAGTACTCACGCTAACGGATACGCTACAACATAACTTTTACCAAACAGCTCCAAATGACACCAACGTGCTATGGGTGAGTCAAACTACTTGTTTTATTACCGAAAGAAGGCTCAGATTGTAAAATAATGTTACTTTTCCTTTAAACACATGTGAATGAAGCAAAACACAACTCTAAGTTTGTTTATGAGAAGGTAACAACATTATAACATGGCTTAAAGCTCACAAGAGTCCAGTTTGCGTAATATAGGGCCTTTAAAGATGGATTAAAGGTGTACATTTTACAAGGGACGAGATGATGCTGATCGAAAAAATACATAAATAAATAAATAACAAACAAACCAGTGCAGCCAATCAGAATTCAAACAGCACAAGCATGGTTCAGTCCAATAGTAATAATAATTCTCTCTAATCACAAGTGTTCAGGGCCTCACAGCTGAAAATCTCACCTTTTCCCAAGGTTATACCCACAAGGACAGATCTGTACTGCTCCCCCCCTCTTCTGTGATAATGCATTCATGAACGCTGGGTATTTACCAATCCCGAAACATAGTTAATTTAACAGCCTTACTAATGAATATTAAGAGTGACTTCTTGACCATACACAATTACACTACACTACTGAACGCTTTCCTTGGGTTTAAACCTATAGCCTCACTATCCGGTCTTAATCAGGTTAACAAAACATCGATCTACTTTCTCAATTTGCCTGTAAACGAAAAAATCTTTCTCTAGTTAATTTGCACGCACACACATTTGTTTTGTTAGGGGAGATGCGAATGCACAGTCGCCGTAGTAGACTCTGGTCACTCTGAAATAGGAGGTCTGGTTTGATTGCATGGGGGCCCTCGGGTGGCCACGGGATGTGGTGTGAATGTGCAATGGACCAAAACTGGAAAACAAACAAAAGACTGTATAGGAAAAGGTGTATAGTATAATGATAAACTAGAGGGGGAAAATGGGTCAGTGGTGAATGGAGTATGTGGTATAGAATGTATTGTACTGCTGTATACACTGTAAACATAATTTGAAAAGATCCCACACAGTTTTTGAGATGCATGATTGAGTAACTCTTTATTATTAGACTGTCCAAATCTCCAAAGATCAGAATGTTCTGTTCCACTTGGTGATGTCATGTAGAGGTATTTTTGAAGTTAATATATACCATTTATATTTAGTATAAAAAACAAAAACACCTGACATGGCAAATTATGTGACAACTTGTATTTTCAATTACTAACGCATACAGCTCTGGAAAAAAAAATAAGAGACCACTGCAAAATTATCAGTTTTTCTGATTTGACTGCTTTTAGGTATGTGTTTGGGCAAAAGGAACATTTTTGTTTGAGTCTATAAACTACTGACAACATTTCCCCCAAATTCCAAATAAAAATATTATCGTTTAGAGCATTTATTTGCAGAAAATAACAAAGGTCAAAATAACAAAAAAGATACATGTTTTCAGACCTCGAACAATGTAAAGAAACAAGATCAAATTCATTTTAAAACAACATAATACTAATGTTTACACTTAAGAAGAGTTCAGATATTTCAATATTTGGTGCAGGAACCCTTATTTTTAATCACAGCTTTCATGCATCTTGGCATGCTCTCCACAAGTCTTTCACAGTGTTTTTGGGTGACTTTATTCCACTCCTGGTGCAAGAACTGAAGTAGCGCAGCTTTGTGTTTGTGTTGGAATTCAACAGACACTGGAATGGAATGGCTGTAATACATGCTGATTTCAGAAAAAAAATCCAGTGGTCTCTTATTTTTTTTCCAGAGCTATAGAATCACCTTGTAAGGACTATCCAAGATGAACACTGATCATGTTAAAATAGTGTCTTAAGAACTAAAGAAAAAATCTCAAATTAAAATAGTTTCTTGGATTCCACTTGTTTTATTATAACTATGAAAGAGTAAAAAAAAAAAAAAGTAAGACATCCACAAAATGCCTTTTCCACTTTGGCTCAAATTCAATACAACACTGAAAAAGACCCTTGACCCTGACTGCCGTCGGTCAGTTAGATCAGTTTTCATAATAATAATTGGTGTAATACGGTCACTCCACACAGCTGTACACTTTCCCCTCAGCCCATATGGGGAATTGCATTACAATCCAATAAGCGAAGGCCCACTGTAATAAAACTCTGCTCTATTGATACAAGGCAGCAGCATACCAATGGGCCTGAGGTGAGGTGAGGTCAGTGACTGGAATGGTGGGGGAGGGGACAAAGTGGGACATGGATCAAGGAGGAACAGAGCAAAAATGTCAATACTGAATACATTTTAAACGTGTGGATTTATTTTGATAGGTCAAGGAAAAATGGCCAATATAAACTCTTTTTTTTAAATTATCCTTTTATTTCTCTATCCCTGTAGGGAAATTATTCTCTGCATTTGACCCATCCTTTCAGAAGCAGTGGACATCTTTCAGGCGCCCGGGGACCAATCTCCATGATCTTATTGCTAGACTTTGGTCAGGACCTTAGCTGGAGTATTTTTACCTATGAAGCATGTTTTTGTGTTGATGGAGGAAACCCACTCAGACACGGGAAGAACATGCAAAATCCACACAGAAACCCAGAACCTTCATGCTGTGAGGTGTGAGTGCTAGAGCCACTCAGCCACCGTGCCATCTTATTTCAAGTTGTTCATTTTTTCCCCTTTACAGTCTGATTCATTCTTCAACCATTCCACATTAGGTGGTGGTAAGCTACTACCACACCTGCCCTTTGGTGAACTAATGGAAACAGAACTGCTGGTCTCTTATTCAAGTACTTAACAGGCCTAACCCAGAATCAGAGAGCAAACGAAAGTGGGAACTGACAGGGTGTTGTGGCCAATTTTTCAACTACTTGCACTTAAAATAAAAAAGTCCAGTAACAATCAAATCTATTCAGACATTATTTCATTTAAAGGGATATGCCACCCCCAGGTCAAATTTGGGCATCTCCCCACAGTCCAGAGACTAAAATAAGTGGTGGAAAGCGTTTTCCTGCTCACCCAGCCATTGTCCGAGTCTGTCGCCACTGACCGCCGCGGTATCTGGTGCTCCTCCGCCTTAGACTGGAGTCTAACGTCGCCAGAGAAAGTCGAATCACGCACCACGTTGTGCAACAGGGGAACTCCCTTCCCGGTGCGTAACTGGGATTCCCCTGGCAGCGTGCTGCGTGATTCGACTATTCTTCCGCACTGGAAAATAGTTCCCACCCAAAATGACCAAGGCAAGCTCTCCGTGTTGATTTGCACATTTATTTGCACTCGATATGAATGCGCACTACACATAAAGTAATTGGGAAACGCATCGAGCAAATTAATTCCTTTTGGCCGAAATCTTTCTCTGGCGACGTTAGACTCCAGTCTAAGGCGGAGGAGCTGCAGATACCGCGGCGGTCAGTGGCGACAGACTCGGACAATGGCTGGGTGAGCAGGAAAACGCTTTCCACCACTTATTTTAGTCTCTGGACTGTGGGGAGATGCCCAAATTTGACCTGGGGGTGGCATATCCCTTTAAAACATTAATATATTTAATTTTTCACTTATTCTTTCTTATTAAAAGGTGCACTGTGTAACCTTTTTAGGTGGAGGGTATGACACCTGGATTAAATCTAATCCCATACTGTGGAACATCCCAGGGACAAAAGAATAACATCATGGAGACAAACAGGTGGCAGCATTAAAGGTACATAGTGCAGCTATGATAATGAGGCGGTACTGACCAGAATTCCCAGGCTGGTGGAGAAGAAGGGTGAGGTGAAGTCTATGACCTGGCTCCTGGCTGAATTAATGCTGAAGGAGGTCACGGCCAGGTGAGCAGCTCCACTCAGAAGATCCCCCACTAGCCCTGTCCAGCGGCCATTTTTGAATCCTCCATACTTCCCATCACCCACAATATATAGGTCAAAAGTGAAGCCCATGTCTTCTGCCAGCTTCTCCAACAAATCAATACAATATCCATAGCAGCATTTTTTCAGTTCTGTCGGTACAGATCCGTTAGGTCCGGCCAGGTTTTGAAAAAGGCCTTCCAGAACTGAGGATTCATTGGTGAGTGGGTCAAGGCACAGCTGGCCCGCAGGACACTGGCCATCCCCGTCCACCTCCCGGGTGAAGACGAACGGGTGCTCCACCAGAGTGACCACCCGCATGTGCAGCCGGGTGGACCTCCTCCAATCTCCCCCTCCCCCCGAGCCATGGTGTCCAGGCCACGCCCCCTGGTCCTTGAGAACTCGGCCCCTCCGCCAGCGCCCCAGTCGGGTCCACGTAGGCTGTCCCAGAGGGTCCAGCTGCAGAGACCAGATGTAGTGATGTGCTTCCGACTGGATGTTCTGGGTCCCGGGCTCTTTGGAGATAAGACCGCTCTGGCCTTCAAATGTGGTGTTGGAGATGAATCTGAGGAGAGACACAAAGGAACATCAGGTTTTAATTTTTTTTTTTTTTTTTAAATCATTTTCAGGAACAAATATTTGAGTTTTACTGGGGATCAGGGTTGCACCATGGTGACACAATGCACAAATAAGAAACCATAGCCACGTGATGTTTTAGGTGGTCTGAAAATGCAAGAAAAATACACAAATTAAATTAATCTATGCATTGTGATTCACATGAGCATCCACTGTCCCATTTAGGCCTTTGTTTGTTAGTCTTCTGTATAGTATAGTATAATATAATACAGTATAACAGTGTTTCCCAACCTTTTTTGTCTTGTGTACCCCTTGAGCCTTTTTGTCATACCTCGAGTACCCCCTCACTCATACGTGTTGATAATTCTCCAAAAGTAGAACGTGACACAACAGATTATTAAATGAAAATCATTTTATTTCATCTCCTTAAGTTGAAAATTTAATTCTCAGGCATTTTTTTCTCTTTTCCTGTGCCTGGCAGCGACACTGCCGAGTACCCCCTGCAGTGTGCTCGCCTACCCCTAGAGGTACTTGTACGCCTGGTTGGGAAACACTGCAGTATAGTATAGTATAGTATAGTATAGTATGGTATGCTACAGTAAATTATAGTATAATAAAGTATAATATAGATTTTAACTTGCATGGATGATTTATACCAGGTGCAAAATACAAATAAAGTTCAAACATGAGCTAAGTTTACAAACTATTATAATCCGCTGAGGGCTGAGCAATGTTACACTACATTTCTAAGAAAGGCAAATATGAAAACAGGACAAAAGTCAGTTATTTGCTGAGAAAATTGTGTTGTGCTGCTACCTTGGCCAGGTCTTTCTTGAAAAATAGATTCTAAATCTCAATGGCACATCCTGGTTAAAAAAAAAAAGGTGAAAAATAATGAATAAACATAATTTGTTTCCCCAGGTACGGGGTTGATATAAATAATAAATTCTAATCAAATGTAGTTTTCACTAACAAAGACTGTAATGCTAATTTAATCTTAATTACAAAAACATTTGTCATGATTATTTATTTTATAAATTGGTATTTTGTTCTCAAGACAATCATCTATTCAGAAAGCAAAATGAGCCTCACATCTGTCATTTTGGTTGCCAGTTTCAGTGCTGAAATCCAGTCAGTTTAAACCTAAAATGCCTCTCTCTGATCTAAATGGTCACTGCCTAAACCCCAGCATCAGCAGCCAGTCATTATTCAGTGCTAGTGCAGCCACTGCAGCTCAGGGAGGTGATTCTGGATGTTCTGAGCTTTCACATGAGGCATGGCCTGTCCATATAATGAGAATGAGAAAAACTTGTACTGTATATGTCCTCTATATGCAGGGTAAGGCACTGGCACTGCAGATTCAGACACATCACAACTGAACCTGCTGTTCAAAAAACAAATGAATATCTCTCTCTATATATTAAATATGATGGTTTGGGATTTGGTGTTGAAGCTCCACAGTCATGTCTCCATATAAAGACACAATCAGGACAAACAGATATATAGCCTGACACTGAGACACACGCGGTGCACACCTGCCTCCTCTCACCCAGCTTCCTCCAAACTACACAAGGTCAGCATGAGCACAGCATGAGCTCAGCCTGCAGCAACGGGGACATACGAGGACAAGTCTGGATATTCAGCACCATGGACGAGACAGAGAGAGAGACAGTGACATAAAGAGAGAGTATTTTCAGCACCACAGACAAGGACATAAGGAGACAGTATTTTCAGCACTATGGACAGAGACATATAGAAAGACAAGCAGTTCAGCACCACAGACAGAGATGTAAGCTGTAAATATACCTTGTTTTCCACTAAAATGCCAAAATAAGCATTAGGGACAGTCTGCAACGCTATTAAGAGACCATATACACAATTTAGGACTAACAAAAAAAAAAAAAAAAAAAAAAAAAAAAGACTCAGTGTTTAGTTTCGCTTTAAAACTGCATTGTGTAATCTTTCAGGTGGATGGTCCGTCAACAGCTTGTTTCCATGGATATGCCATTGTTCTGCCTGGAATGTTCCACAGTATGATATTAAACATCTAACTTACCGTACATTTATTCAATTATAGATTATTTTTATACAACAACAACAACAACAACAAAAACTAGAAAAACAGGTACAGGGAGTCCTCGGGTTACGACGTAGATCCGTTCTTAAGACCCGAATTTAACCCGAATTTCGTCGTAAACCGGATTTTGCCTTTGATCTTCCAACCAAAGCACCAATAACCTTTCCATCTCAATAATTAGACCACTACGCTGCTTGGTTATCACTGCCGCTTTCATAGGAGCAGATCAGAGCCCACATCAGGTACTTCCGCCCACATTGGGCAGGCACACGAGGCTGTCTTCTTCTCCCTACAACCACAACAGAGCGTATTCTTGCGCCGTGCGCCGCGCGCCGTTCGTGTTTGTTTACATCTCTTACCACGCTAAACCGCGTAAGACGGAATGACGCGTAATATATACATATTTTTTTTAATGGAGGCGCGTTCGTAACCACGAAACGTCGTAACCCGAGACCGTCGTAACCCGAGGACCCCCTGTATTCTGACTGTGAGCGGGGTTGCCTCTTCACAGATCTGACCTGAAACTTGGTCTGGTTTGGTCTCAGTGAAGATAGAAAGGTTTAATACCATACTGTAAAATATTCCAGACAAAGCACTAACATCTCCATGGAGAAAAGTATTTGATTAGTTACCCACTGGAAAAGTCACCTTTACATTTTTTAGATTTCTACCATAAATACGCTACACATTTTTACTACTTACAACATTAGATTTGTATTTTGGGTTGATTTAATGCTCCTGTCACCTCTCCTTTATTAGAACAAATCACCATTTTTTACATTGGACACAGTTTAGAGGGCTCCCTGCTCCGGTGCAAGGCTTTATTATGTGAGTGACCTCAGCAGCTGTCCAGAAAGCATCAGTGTGTGTGACAGGGGTAGACAGACCACGGGCCACTGATCGTAGCAGCCATCACACAGAGCCTCAGTGCTGCTATCTGAGCCTGGAAGACCATAGAGTACGCAGAGACACATAATAATACACAGTTCTCAGCTAAAGCAACTGGGGTGTAAAAATATCATAATCTAATCATTCTTCACAATTGGACAGGTGTTAATGCTTTGCCTAGAATGTTATTCAGTATCGCATTAAACCATAGACTGTATATTTACTGTATATACATGGACATAGCTAACCCACTCGTCGCCGCCAAGATCCAAATAAGAGGTGAACATGGGGGTTGCTTCTGGCTCCAACGACTGTTCCAATTGACTTTACACTGGAAAAGAAAACTGTCACTTTTCTCTCTGTAACTGTTGCAGTGAGCCTCAACATTTTAGTCGCAAAATGTTCCTTTTAAAGGTCCCATGGCATGAAATTTTCACTTTCTGAGGTTTTTGAACGTTAATGTGAGCTCCCCTACCCTGTTTAGCCCCCCCCCCTCCATGGTTAAAAGTTGCGAAATGTCTAAACTGAGCATTTGCGATCCTTTTCTGCGTTACAAAAAATCGGAGCTCAAACGGGCGATTTTGAACAAGGCACCTTATTGATGTCAGATCGAAAAAAGAAATGCAAATGCAGTTCCACCCCCGTCTGTCTGTACTCAGCGTCTCTGTAAATCACGCCCAGAGAGTTTGGACTGCGAATGCGCTAGGCAATGCGAAATGCGTTTTTTTATTTGCCTGGAGGCACGTCCGAGTGTTTCTAGGCTCGGAAGTCCTTTATCTGAGCCTCTGGACCTTTGAACAGCAGTGGTTTAATTTTATTTTCTGTGGAAATGTGTTTATTTTTCAATGGAACGCTTCAAATCTCTCCCCCCGTGCAAAAACAAGGAAATGGATCAGCTGAGCGCTCAGAGCGAGAGCGGAGCGTTTGGCCACGCCCCCACCCTCTACTATTGGCCAGGTCTTTTCTCCTCATTTGCATTCAAGCAACAACGCCCATTATGGAGTGTTCAGAGTGAGAAAAATGACTCTTTCTCAGCTTATCTCTGTTTCTCATGCACTGAGTGTTGATTTTGAAGAAGGATTCATTTACAGTATTAGGGAACCATTAAGGAGCCATATAAAAGCATCAAAAAGTACCATGTCATGGGATCTTTAAACTACTCTACATGATCCTGTTTTTTTTTTTTGTATTATTATTATTTTGTCCATAAATAAATTCCTATTCCTAATATGGAACTCGGCTCCAAATTCGCTCATATAAGGGTACGTCCAGACTGCAGCCTGAAGTGACCCAAATCCGATTTTTTTTGCCTCTATGCGACCTGTATCTAATCTTTTAATGACAGTCTGAACGACACAGATCCGATTTTTTCAAATGCGACCCAGGCCACTTGGATATGTGGTCCTAAAACCGATACATATCCGATCTTTTGACATGCGACTTCAGTCTGAATGGCCAGGTCGCATTCATCCGACCTACATGTCATCAAGAAGCGAGAGTGGTACAAGTAGGAGCTCACAAACGTACAGAAAAATTCTTCTCATCATATGAAAATTGTGTATGAAGTCCATGTCAGTGAAGCAGCAAAGCACATCTCAATCCCACCACTCTCAGCACCAACACGTCCCACAAAACGCCAAGGCCAAAAACCTTCTCCTTCTCAATCTCTTCCTTAAAGCAAATAACTTGTACATGTTCTGGCTCTGGTACGACAGCAACTTTAAAATCTAGTGTCCATGTTTAGGCTACTTCCGTGAACACTGAGCACACTCGCTACTTGTCGTGTCCTCCAAGGCACATGCGGGACACTTTTGAGGTATTTAAAGTGGAGATCACATACAAGTAGCATTTAATTGGAAATGTGAACGACCTCGCAAAAAAATCGAATTTCACAAAAAAATCCGAATTGAGCATTAAGCCCTGCAGTCTGAACGTAGCCTAACTGCCAGCATTGTGAGCTACATTTGGTAGTTGTATTGCTGGACCAGGTGGGACATTTCTGTAAGTTTAAATGTGGTAGTTTGTGTATTTCAATTACAGTTTTCTTCTGTGGACTCTGTATATTACTAATACAAAAACATATGTAAGAGTCTGTGTAACAGTCCTGGTGTAATCATGGTTATATCAATGCTTTTATTAACTTTAGAAACAATTTGGGGCTAAGGGAACAAACAATAGGATGATAAAACAGGATTTAAAAAGTATATTCTCCTTAGATAATTCATCTGCCTGAACTAATTCCCTGGTGTAGAAAAAATATTATATCTATTTTGGTGATAATAAGGCATTAGTGGAGCCTTGGTGAGTTATGAAATGCAAAAGGGTTCTTTGTTACAACAGATAGGACAAGAAAGTGACTGGCCTCCCCTGGCTAACGCCCAACAGCCTCTCCAAATCCAAAGTAAATCTCTCCCAGGCTCTCACAGGGGCATTTGAGCTCTGAGGATTTACAAAGTATACTTACAAAGTGACATATCAAAGCACAGTGAATTAATCAACTTTTACACTTGAAAACTTGACGAATGGCAGTGCCTGTGTCTCTGATAAACACACAGACCAAATGCATTTACACAAAGACATAACATAACATGAATACCTATACATATACAGCTCTGGAAAAAAAATAAGGGACCACTGCCACTGCATTTTTTTTCTGAAATCAGCATCTCTACATGTATTACAGCCATTCCATTCCAGCATCTGTTGAATTCCAACACAAACACAAAGCTGAGCTACTTCAGTTCTTGCACCAGGAGTGGAATAAAGTCACCCAAAGCAATGTGAAAGACTTGTGGAGAGCATGCCAAGACGCATGAAAGCTGTGATTAAAAATAAGGGTTACTGCACCAAATATTGATTTCTGAACTCTTCTTAAAGGGATATGCCACCCCCAGGTCAAACTTGGGCATCTCACAGTCCAGAGACTAAAATAAGTGGTGGAGTGGTTTTTCTGGTGACCCAGCCATTGTCCAGGTCTGTCAGCACTGACCGCCGCGGTATCTGCAGCTACTCCGCGTTAGACTGGAGTCGAACGTCGCCAGAGAAAGATTTCGGCCAAAAGGAATTAATTTGCTCGATGCGTTTCCCAATTACTTTGTGTGTAGTGCGCATTCATATCGAGTGCAAATAAATGTGCAAATCAACACGGAGAGCTTGACTTGGTCATTTTGGGTGGGAACTATTTTTCAGTGCGGAAAAAGACAGACGAAGCACGCACCACACTGACAGGGGAATCCCTGTTACGCACCAGGAATGCAGTTCCCCTGTTACGCAGCGTGGTGTGTGCTTCGTCTGTGTTTTTCCGCACTGAAAAATAGTTCCCACCCAAAATGACCAAGGCAAGCTCTCCGTGTTGATTTGTACATTTATTTGCACTCGATATGAATGCGCACTACACAGAAAGTAATTGGGAAAAGCATCGAGCAAATTAATTCCTTTTGGCCGAAATCTTTCTCTGGCGACGTTAGACTCCAGTCTAACGCGGAGTAGCTGCAGATACCGCGGCGGTCACTGCTGACAGACCTGGACAATGGCTGGGTCACCAGAAAAACGCTTTCCACCACTTATTTTAGTCTCTGGACTGTGGGGAGATGCCCAAGTTTGACCTGGGGGTGGCATATCCCTTTAAGTGTAAACATTAGTATTAATTAATTTGATCTTGTTTCTTTGCATTGTTTGAGGTCTGAAAACATGTATCTTTTTTGTTATTTTGACCATTTGTGATTTTCTGCAAATAAATGCTCTAAACGATCATATTTTTATTTGGAATTTGGGGGAAATGTTGTCAGTAGTTTATAGGCTCAAACAAAAATGTTCTTTTTGCCCAAACACATACCTATAAGTAGTAAAATCAGAAAATTATTATGAAAATGATTATTTTGCAGTGGTCTCTTAATTTTTTCCCATAAGTTGTATTTATAGTAAAATCACTGTTCTGAGCAAATAGTACATGGACACGTTTTTATATAGCGCTTTTCCACTCAAAGTGCTTTACATCAAAGAACCACACATATTCATACACCAGTGTATGAAACACTAAAGGCAATGTGGGTTAAGTGTCTTGCCCAAGGACACAACGACAACATTCATCTGTGGGAGCTGGAATCGCACCGCCAACCTGAACTATCACTAAACTAAAAACAAAAAAAAATCAAAGCATGGGGCACAGTTCCCTCCATAGCCTCTTTAATTAGGTAAAACTCCAACAGATCAACCAAACTTTATGAAGGTAACATCTTGTACATGGTAACCTTTAACCTACAATACTGTCATCCTACTTATTGTACACCCAGCAACTCTAGTGACGCACCACTTTACATCGCCAGTGGAGCGAAGAGAACAAGAAAAAAATAAAAAGATTACAAATGTCAGATTCTTTCAAAAGGCCGTGTATATGCTAGGAGATAATCCGAGTTGTTCAAGCGAAACATCAATAACATTTTAGCGTATAGATGTAGAAGTACTTTGAGATCAGTAGAGCCTGGGAGCACTGCGGAGTTTGTATGAGAAGACAGTTCCCCCGAACAGGAAAATCAGATGCTTTACTTGTTCTTTCCATCCGCTGTTACTTTTACATCATTGCACAAAAAGTTGACAGAAGTCACAAGGGGGTTAAGTAGAGCTGTATGGTATAATTATTGTAATCCAATCAAAATTTCAGTTTGAATGGTTGCAATTATTAAATCATAAAGACTATAATTATTTAAAGGGCCCATATTACGCTATTTTGTGATTTATGTTACAATGCTGTTTCCTCATACCCTGAGTTCTTGTGATGTCATGTGCTAATACTGGAAGTGCTCCATTGTGTTTTTAAACTCCATAAAACTTGACTAGAATCATTTGATTTCAACACTGGAATTGCTAATCTCTACTGAACTAAAGGTAAAACGTAGCTGTTAACTTGAAAACTACAGCTTCATGACATCACAAGATGAAATAAAACATTCTGAGCTTTGGAGATGAAGACAGATAAATAATGCAGGATTACTCAAACGTGTGACTCCAGGCATATATATAATTTTATGATGTGGTAACAACATTCCAAACAATATTCTTAAAGCTCACAAGAATCAATTTTGTGTAATAAGACCTTTGAATAATACATAATATGCATTATTCTGGCTTTAAAGCCCCAGTGTGTAGGATTTGTGGCGCATAGGTGGATGGTGCTATTGCACTTTCTGTTTTAGCTACGGCAGACCTCGAGGGTCACCCGGGCGCGCCGTAATGCGGACAGCTCTCGTACCCGCGCACGAGCCGCGAGCCGCTACAGTATAAATAAAACGCGGTCCCGTTGTTTTTTTTGTTTTTTGTTTTTCTCATGAAAACTCACATTCCCGATCATGTACCATGACACTCTACACATCAAATGAAACCTTACAGTCTCCTCTTTTTGACTATGCAATTCATTTCCCTGCACAACAATCACTCCCCGAGCACATGGGGCTTTTATACGGAAAAGCACAAAACGAGGTTAGCTTACCTTAGAATGCTTTGCACAAGTCAAACTCTGTATTTCACCATAAACTTGCTCTCAATTTGTCCATAAGGATCCAGCGAATAAAATCCAGTAAAACAATTTAGTCCAAAACACGTGTTAGATCCATTACGACGTGTGATCCGGCAGCATGCTTGTGTTGTTTACCCAAAACCACGAGCCTTGCCGAAGGCGAAGGTGGAGCCCAAATGTCCTTCTGCAGCTCTCGTATTCAAAATGGCTGCCTCTGCATGGGGAAGATCCCCCTTTTATGTGACTATATCTAAGTCCAAAAGAATACTTTGATTTCATGATGGAAGTGAAAAGGCTTGGAAAACAATGTATTTTTGAATGGGTATCTTCAATTTCAGTAATTAACAGGTAAAAATCTTACACACTGTCCCTTTAATTACATTTTAAACATACTTTTGTCACCTTGGGATAAGTATTTGACATTTTCTAACTTCTGCTGTTGGCAACAGCAGTGAACAATGGGAAAGTAAACAAATGTGAATGCTTTGCTAATGAACAATGGGAAAGCAAACAAATGCAAATGCTTTGCTAAGAGACTCATGCGTTTATTGTGACTTCTGACAGTAGAATGAGTCTGGTGATGGTTTATGGATTTAAAAACACAAAAGAAGTCAGGAGATTTATTTATGAGGCGCCTCAATCAGCAAAATCTGAACTGAACATCTTTGAGTGTTCAGAAGACAATTTTGGATGAATGCATTAATGAAACAAGCAAGAATGAAGGAAAAATACAACAATCAATAGCTCTGATGAGTGGATAACAATATACCATGGTTAAAAGAACAAAAATATGCAATTTAGACTACATTTTTTTCATTTTTTTTTGTGAAAAACATACATCCTTACTCTGAGCGGGCTTGCATCTACACAAACCTGACTTTTTACACCTGGAGGAGGGCATGGTAATATTGTTCCTCTTCCTATAATCTTCGACAATATGGCATAAAATGTATGTATCTCCAAAAAGAATCTTCCAAAGCATGTTTTAACTTTCTATCTCCATGGAAGCATGCTGGTGCCATAAAACTTACAAACCCTGTAGCTTAGACCCCAAACAAAAGTGATTCCTATATTTTAGTCTTCTCTCAAATGCTTTTGGTGGTGTTGAAAATGTGAACTTATTATTTCACAATTAAAAGATATTGAGCCAAAAGTGTGACACAAACACAAATTATGAGTATGATTTACATGTTTGAAGAAATGCAGCAAAGATTATGGCATTTAGCTCATTGGAAAAGCAGTGAATTGGAGCTGGAGTGGAGTGACTTGGAAGAACTTTTGAATTAAACTAAAAGTGCAATAACAGATATTGTTTCGGATACTTTAAAAATGGGTTTGATGCTCGATTGCTTAGAGTTTCATTAAGAACCATTGATTCTTACTTTAGCAGGCCTCTTTGCAGAGTTGAAGGGATAAACAGCTATTAAACTTCAATTATCATCTGTTAAGTTCTCATATTAAATTACTTTTGGACGACTTTGGACATATTGGTTTTGGTATTTCCTGTGTTATAACGTAAAGGTCCTATATTACATAATATAAAAGCTTTTAGCCATGTTATAATCCTGTTGCCGCCTCAAAAACACAAACACATACCTGAGTAGAGTACACACAGTTTGAGTAATCCTCTCTCTCTGTCCACAAGCTCAAAATGCTCTGTTCCACCTTGTGATGTCATGTAGTGGTAGCGTTCAAGTTAACATCTACCTTTTACTTTTGTTCAGTGGAGATATGCAATTCCAGGGCTGAAATCATCAAGTCCATGTCCATGTTTTTAGTTAGAGAAAAGAACTCAGCCTAAATACGAAGGATGTGTGAATGAAACAAAAACACAATTCCAGGTATTTTTGTGATGAAGAAACATTATAACACAGATCAGAAAATAGCGTAACATGGGCACTTTAAAATGACCCCTGTAAATTACCTACCAGCTCGGTCTACATCTGTGAAATCTCTGAAAAGCAAAATTGTATGAAGCTAAAACAGTGGAACCTGTCATCAAACATGCTTAACTGTGCAATGGAGACAATTTTAAGGTGTACTGTGTATTTCCTGGTGGAGGGACCGCCACCTTTGTGTATCAATGGAGATTTTATTGCTTTGCCTGGAATGTTTCAAAGTACACCAGTACGTAGTACAAAGTACAGTCGGGGGCATTCTCCGGATGCGGTCACCTCCGATGTAACTACTGTTTGCCTCGTTGCCCGATTATTCTCGTATCCCCGATCTTTCGGCAGCTAAAGAATCCTTCGCATTCTGTACATAAGCTCCGGAGAAACGGACGTGTCCCGAGGTGAGAGCTCTCCTTCCTTCTTACGTAGCATTTACAGTCAAAGTTACAGATTTTCTCCATTTTCACTGTCCTTATCCTCTTGAAATGTAGCGTAAAGATTCACGAGCTGCTCACAGCTGATAGGCGGAAAAAGAAAACAAAAGAGTGCTAATCGTCATGTGAATGGTCAGTAGTGCCAGCATGGTAATTATGGTCATTTACACACACCCCGATTCTTTCTGAAAAACTAGCAAATTTCAAAGACAAAATATATGCTTTTAAAGCAACCAGTGCTGTTATCTGAAACATGGAGTGTCTTCTTCATGATCTCAGCTAGCACATTCTGCAAAAAATGTTCGCTTTTCAGTTCGGTTTTCAGGTGGCCGGTCGCATATATTAATACTATCTAGACTGCAAATTACTCAATTGCAGGTGTTTAGGGTTCATAAACACTTTGAAAAAACACATATTTGTTATTATTAGTGGTCACCTCTCCACAGATCTGACTTGTAACTTTTGGTGGCATCACCTGCCTACTTAAAGGAAAAGTAACGTTTTACAATTTGAGCCTTATTTCGGTAATAAAACAAGTTGTTTTACTCACCCATATCACTTTGGTGTCATATGGAGCATTTCCGGAGATGTTTTAGATTAGCGTTAGGCTAACGCCGTTAGCCTAGCGCAACTTATAGCCATAGCTCAGGGCATTCCCCGAGCATGTAATATGCCCTGTGTGGGCTCCAAATAACACAAACTTTAGCACTTTTCAAATCATAGAAGCTCGGTGTCTTTAGTCTACGATTTCGTTTGAATCAAAAGTGGCCTGTAATCCGAGATTTATCCATAGTTTACAGCTATCCGTTCCATGTTTGGGTCCCGGGAGCTGAGAGCACACTCCGCGCATGCGTTTCATCTACTCGAAACTATGGCTAAATCTCGGATTACAGGCCAAACGAAACAGCTAACGGCGTTAGCCTAACGCTAATCTAAAACATCTCCGGAAATGCTCCATATGACACCAAAGTGATATGGGTGAGTAAAACAACTTGTTTTATTACCGAAATAAGGCTCAAATTGTAAAAAAACGTTACTTTTCCTTTAAAGATCGATGCGTTTAATGCCATACTGTGAAACATTCAAGTCAAAGTAACATCTTCATGGAGAGAACCAGGAAGTGGACCCTGTAGCTTTAATTGTTGACATGCTCTTAACAAATTTAGTGAAGGTGTAGAGTATGAACTTTAAAAACACAAAGGAGCTTCATGGATTAAAATGTGCTTTACTGAAAAAAAAAAAAAAAATCATGCAGGATTACTGACCCATGTGAAAAAGAAAAATAATTCCAAATAAACTTTTGATGATGTAATTACAATATAACTTGATAGAAAACTCAAAAAGTCTGTTCATCAAAATCTTTAAAACGCAAAACCTCTCTCACAGACCTTTAATTGTTATATAATTATCATTTTGAGATTGCAGACCACCTTGCTATTGAAAAGTAAGTCTACTGATCTGACTGACCAAGCTGTTTTATATTGCAGGTTCATCATGTCTGAAGTGTGACGCAGCTCTCAGTCTAAATACATTGCTGACACTGTAACGTTAATATAATGTGACAGGATTTTAAGAGATGGTTCTGTGAATCAGCCCCATTCAAATACACCTGAGCCAGTCCAAGTTTCCGCTCCTCTAGTTTGAAAAGTGCATGTAGTTTAAAGAAAGCAAAACCATCAAAACAAAAGGTTAGTCTGAACTACTTTGTATAACTCACTTCTTTTAGACTTTTACCATGCCAAGGCTGCAAGGCTAAAACCATTCACAAGAACGCATATTATTTGGTACAAAAACACAATTTCAAGGAGGGACAGTTCTACAGTTGTTAGCGGAATTGGAATTTGTAAGGTCATAAATACTAAAAGAATAAAAGTTACATACAGCTCTGGAAAAAATAAGAGGCCGCTGCATTTTTTTCTGAAATCAGCTTCTCTGCATGTATTACAGCCATTCCATTCCAGCGTCTGTTGAATTCCAACACAAACACAAAGCTGAGCTACTTCAGTTCTTGCACCAGGAGTGGAATAAAGTCACCCAAGAACAATGTGAAAGACTTGTGGAGAGCATGCCAAGACGCATGAAAGCTGTGATTAAAAATAAGGGTTATTGCAGCAAATATTGATTTCTGAACTCTTCTTAACTCATTGACTGCCGGTGACGTCTTTTTACGTCCAAACGTTGAGTGCCGGAGACGTATATATACGTCAAAGACGTAAGTGTAAACATTAGTATGATGTTGTTTTAAAATTAATTTGATCTTGTTTCTTTGCATTGTTTGAGGTCTGAAAACATGTATTTGTTATTTTGACCATTTGTCATTTTCTGCAAATAAATGCTCTAAATGATAATATTGTTATTTTGAATTTGGGGAAATGTTGTCAGTAGTTTATAGACGCACGCACAGTGTGTGAGGCAAAAGTGGCTGCGGACGAAAGGTGGGGCAGACAGTTGACTGACAATTTTCGGGAGAACAAGAAAATGTTTTGGAAGGAGGTGAAAAGAGTGCGAAAGGAAGTGTCTGGGAGGGAGGAGAAAGTGAAAACAGAGGATGGAAGGATGCTGAATGAGGGGAATGCTGTAAGAAAGAAGTGGGCGGAGTATTTTGAGAGGCTGTTGAATGTGGAGGAAGATCGGGATGCTGTGATTGTGATGGATGGAAGGGAAAGCAGATTGAATGTACTGAGAGAGTTGAATGAAGCGTTGATTACGAGAGAGGAAGTTGAGCAAGCTGTGGGAAAGTTGAAAGCAGGAAAGGCTGCAGGTGTGGATGGGTGTACTGTGGAATGTTTGAAGTGTGGTGGAGCGAGTGTCACCGAGTGGTGTGTGAGATTGTTGAATGTGTGTTTTGTAAGTGGGCAGGTGCCACTTGACTGGACGAGTGCGTGTGTGGTTCCACTGTACAAGGGTAAGGGTGATAAGTATGAATGTAGTAGTTATAGGGGTATTAGCCTGTTGAGTGTTGTAGGCAAGGTGTATGGAAGAGTGCTGATTAACAGGGTAGTGGAGGGGACTGAGTGTATGATTGGTGAAGAGCAGTGTGGTTTCAGGAGAGGTAGAGGATGTGTGGACCAGGTGTTTGCTGTGAGACAGGTGTGTGAAAAGTATTTGGCTAAGGGGAGGGAAGTGTTTTGGGCGTTTATGGATTTAGAGAAGGCGTATGATAGGATTGATAGAGAGGCGTTGTGGGTTGTGTTGAGTTTGTATGGTATCGATGGTAGAGTGTTGGAAGGTGTGAAGAGTTTTTATAGAAACAGTAGCGCGTGTGTGAGAGTGGGAAATAGCACGAGTGAGTGGTCTCCTGTGAGGGTTGGTTTGCGTCAGGGATGTGTGATGTCTCCGTGGTTGTTTAATGTGTATATGGATGGTGTGGTAAAAGAGGTGAATGCAAGAGTGTCAGGTAAGGGTGTGAGCATGGTGAATGTTGATGGCAGCGAATGGAGCATGAATCAGTTGTTGTTTGCAGATGATACTGCACTAGTGGCTGATTCAGAGGAGAGCTTGGCACGTTTGGTTGAGGAGTTAGGAAGGGTGTGTGACAGAAGGAAGCTGAGAGTGAATGTGAATAAGAGTAAGGTGATGAGGTGCACGAGGTCAAAGGATGAACGTAGGTTGAATGTGGCATTAAATGGGGAGTTGTTGGAAGAGGTAGAGTGTTTTCAGTATTTGGGGTCGCATGTTGGTGTGGATGGTGGAATAGGGGGTGAGGTAGAGTTTAGAATGAATGAAGTACGTAAGATATGGGGGGGAATGAAGAGAGTGTTTGAATGTAGGTCACTGGGAATGGTTGCGAAAAGGAGATTGTATGAGGGTGTGGTGGTGCCTGCTGCGTTGTATGGGGCTGAAACGTGGAGTTTGAAAGTTGCGGAGAAGAGGAAGTTGAATGTAGTTGAGATGAGATATCTGAGGAGTATGTGTGGTGTGACGCGCATGGATCGTGTGAGAAATGAAGATATCCGAGAGAGAACTGGTGTGTTGCGAGAGTTGGCTGAGAGAGCAGAGCAAAAGGCATTGGGATGGTTTGGACATGTTGAGAGGATGGAAAGGGAGCGATTGGTGAAAAAGGTGTATGAATCTGATGTGAGTGGAGTGAGAATGAGAGGAAGACCGCGAATGGGATGGACAGAGGGTGTAAGAAGAGCGTTGAATGCAAGAGGGATGACTGTGGTGCAAGGGAGAGAGGCTGCTCAGGACAGGGATGAATGGAGAGAGTTTGTGTATGAATGAATGGATGGGTGTGGTAGAGGACGGGTCTTGATATGAAGCGGCAGGGGGAAACCAGCTTTGGCTGAGGCCCTGCTGTGGAAGTGCCCACACTGGGCTGTGCAGCTGACCCTGGTGCAGTGTGGTGTGGTTTAGATCGGTCCTTAGACCTTAAACCAAGGTGTCCTATTCCCCAACATCATCATGCCTCTCCGGTGACGTTTGGGTGGTGCTGGCGTCTGAGTGCTGGTTTGTTCTGAGTGCTGGGTTGTTTGGGGGGTTGCTGGCGGGCTTGGGTGGTATCACCAGGTCTGGTCTCGGGGTGCCGAGGGGGTGGCTGGCTGGTGCTTAGGGGTGAGGTCTGGATGGCCGCCTGGATCCGGGGTTCTTTGGGGTTTTGTATGGTGGACGGGGGCACCTGGAGGGGGGCGACGTTATCTAGGTGCACCTTTAGTTATTACTGTTACTGCTGTTGTAGTGGGATGATTGCGGATGGTCTGGACCTGGACCCTCTCCCAATGTTTTGGATTGTTTTTAATGCATCATTTCTTAGTCAGGGCAAGCTGAATACCTACACCTAGGCTGCAGGACAATGTCCTCCTTCTTTTAATGCATCATTTCTTAGTGAGGGCTGAACACCTACACTTAGGTTTGCAGGACAATGTCCTCCTTCTTTTAATGCATTTAGACACAATATAAATAGCATACACATTATACACAATATAGGGCAACATAGGATATGAAGAAATGTTCGGAGAGGGGGGAGAAGTGGATTTTAAAGTGGGGCGACGGCGGTGATGGTGATGGACGGAAGGTGTGCTTGGGTGCTCGTCCCTCTCTAGGTGCTGTCCCTGTGTGGTCCTCTGGAGGATTCCTGGGTGCTGGCGGTGGTCCGGTTTACGCTCTGGGTCTGGCCGGTCATCCCTTTGTGCCGCCTGGGGCGGGTCCTGGGGGTTTTTCCGCTCGGGTTCGCTGGCTGCCTTCTCGGTTGTCCAGTGCATGGATGGGGGGTGGGTGGACGCCAGTGTGGGAAGAGAGTGGTGATGGTGATGAGGAAAGGACGCTGGTACAAACGAGGGAAAAAAAAAAAAAAAAAAAAACAAGTCACGGAAGGAGGGTTTGGGGAAAGGAAGGAAGGAGGGAAAGGAACAAAAATGTATGCCCTGTCTAGGCTACCCCACTATGGTGGGACACAGCCTTTGTATATAGATAGATAGTTTATAGACTCAAACAAAAATGTTTCTTTTGCCAAAACACATACCTATAAGTAGTAAAATCTGAAAAATTGATAATATTGCAGTGGTCTCTTATTTTTTTCCAGAGCTGTATTTTTTTAATAGTATACATTTTATTATGCAAACATGTTTCAGTAATCTAGTGATCTCTCCCGGGCCCTTTTCTAACCCTTATGTTAGCTGTAAGATTCTGTGCATGTCATCCATGCTCCCACACAACAATAATTATACAAAATACATCATACAACATGGCGATCTAAATATGTTATGTATTAGAAATTAATAACCCATAGAAGTACAATTTTAAAGTTTAATTTTAAGTAATGTTGTCCGAATTCATCAAGCAACATTTGTACAGTCTGTGCAATTAGTTCAAGAATACTGGGGGCGGTAGTTGAAAGTTGGTAGAGCTGATACACTTTTGATCCACTGATCCATAGGTTGGCGGTTCGAATCCCGCTCTCGACATGTGTGTGAATGGGTGAGTTGTTCCTTGTTGTAAAGCGCTTTGGGTGCCTTGATGGTAGAAAAGCTCTATATAAAGATAAGATAAGATAAGCCTTTATTGATCTCACACAGGAGAAATTTACTCGCCACAGTAGCTCCAGGACAGTTTGAACAAGAGGGAAAAGTGCATGCAGTCAGGGAGGGGATAAAGTAAGTAATAATACAAATAGTAATACGTAATAATAATAATAATGGAAAATAGTAATGATAATAGTAACAACAAGCATCAACATGAAAAGGAGGATATTGCACGTCTGGCCTATATGTTAGAATTATATAGTCTGATGGCGGTGGGGATAAAGGATCTGCGGTAGCACTCCTTCTTGCACTGGGGGTGTATTAGTCGGCTGCTGAAGGAGCTGCTCAGCTCCTCAATAGTCCGGTGCAGAGGGTGAGAGGTGTCGTCCATGATGGACATGAATTTGGCTAGGGCTGGGCGATTAATCGAGATTTGCGATATCTCGAGATGTTTTATGAAATCGAGAAAGATTTTGGCATATCGAAAAACTCGAGATGAATAAGATTTCGCCGCTTATTTTCCTTAACTGTGTTGTGGAGCTGTCCGCCCCGCCTCCTTCTTGCGTTTGTGTTTCACTGCGTCTCGTGTTTCCCCCTCCCCTCTCCCTCCCCTCCTCCCCCTCCCATCCCCTCACGCACACCGCGTGTGTTTGTTGACAACTTATCCAACATGGCGGCGCCCACAGAAGCACGAGAGAATTCATACCAAAGAAAAGAACAAACGGCTCCATTATATGGCGGTATTTCGGATTTAAAACGTCCGATGAGGAGCAGAAAGAGGCATTTTGCAGAGAATGCAAGAAACTGGTGCCATCAAAATCATCGAGGGCAAACCCACCACCACTTCTAAGACACAATAAACAACGCTCCAAACATCTTTACCCCGGTGTCTACCCTATGAAAAAACAAGTGCAAGGTGGGTCAACATTACGGAGTCCATTGCCTTTCATATCGCAAAAGACATGACGCCCATAGCGGTTGTTGAGCGACCGGGCTTCATGCGAATGCTAAAAACGCTTGACCCTAGATACAATCTACCTACTCGCCACTTTCTTGTCAGTGCGGTACAGAGCAAGGCTGCATTTGGCGAGTTTTAATCTCTCTCTCTCTCTCTGTGTGGGTGGGTGTTGCCAGTGAGTGAAATATTTGGGTGGGTCAGGTATGTGGCGTTGATTCTAAAGCACACTTGCGTTTTAATGGTTGCAATAAATTAATATAGTATTTCTAGAAAAAAAAAATGATGCAGAATAATGTGCTAAGTTAAAGCAAATACACACACAAATATAAAACGTACTACAGTCACAAAACACACGAGAATTCATGGATTGAGGCTCTATTAATCTATATTTAAAAACAATTAATTTAATATGTGCTTTTTCACTTGGCTACGAAATGAGGGATTTTTTTGTCTTTTATCTTAAATGTTAAAGAAGCACTTCATAAGAACTGTCTACCCTCAGGTTTTATGTTTACAATTAAAATAAGGCAATATACTACTTCCTTGGTTTGGTAATGTTAAAAATGGTGCACAAGCACTTTGTTACTAGTACCTGTCTACCTTTAGGCACTTGGCTGCCTGTTTGCACTTCAATAAAAAAAAAAACCTTGCTGAATTTGGCGCGTTTGTTTGTTTTTTTTCCCCCTGCATAGATATCGAGATATATATCGTATATCGAGATATAGCAAAAACATATCGAGATAAGTTTTTTTCTCCATATCGCCCAGCCCTAAATTTGGCCAGTACCCTCTTCTCAGCCACCTCCTCTACAAAATCCAGAGGACAGCCCAGGACAGAGCTGGCCCTCCTGACCAGCTTATTAAGTCTCTTCCTGTCCCGCTCTGTGCTGCTCGGGGCCCAGCAGCAGATGACAGCGTAGAGGAGAGCAGAGGCCACCACAGAGTCGTAAAAAGTCTTGAGCAGAGGCCTGCACACTCCAAAGGACCTCAGTCTCCTCAGGAGGTGGAGGCGACTTTGGCCCTTCTTGTACAAGGCGTCGGTGTTGTGGGACCAGTCCAGTTTATTGTTGAGGTGAACACCCAGGTACTTGAAACTGTCCACAGTCTCTATGTCCTGCCCCTGGATGTTCACCGGTGAGTGAGGTAGTGGTCTCCTCCTGAAGTCGATCACCAGCTCCTTTGTCTTACTGGTGTTAAGGCACAGGTGGTTGCGCCCGCACCAGTACACAAAGTCACTGATGACCAAGCGGTACTCCAGCTCGTTCCCCTCCGACACACAGCCCACAATGGCTGAGTCGTCGGAGAACTTCTGGAGATGGCAGCTGTTCGTGTTGTATATGAAGTCCGAGGTGTAGATGGTGAAGAGGAAGGGTGAGAGGACAGTACCCTGGGGGGCCCCAGTGCTGCAGACTACCACCTCTGACTCACAGCCGCGCAGCCGCACGTACTGTGGACGGTCAGTGAGGTAGTCGATGGTCCAGGCAGCGAGATGTCCATCCACTCCCGCGTCCTCCAGCTTCCCCCGCAGCAGCGCCGGCCTGATGGTGTTGAAGGCACTGGAGAAGTCAAAGAACATGACTCTCACAGCACTCCCGGCGGTCTCTAGGTGGGTGAGCGCCCGCTGCAGAAAGTAGATGACGGCGTCCTCTACTCCTACGTTTGGCTTGTAGGCAAACTGCAGGTCCAGGGTGGGGCAGGTCCAGGGTGGGGCTCACCACAGAGCGGAGGTGACTGAGGATCACCCTCTCCATGGTCTTCATGAGGTGGGAGGTCAAGGCGACTGGTCTGTAGTGGGCTGGTTCTCTGGCGTTTGTTGTTTTGGGAACCGGGACCACACAGGAGGTCTTCCACAGGACGGGGACCTTCTCCAGGCTGAGGCTCAGATTGAACATGTAGCAGAGAACCTCACAGAGCTGGTCTGCACATGTTCTCAGCAGCCTGGGGCAGATACCGTCAGGTGCTGTGGACTTCCTCTGGTTGAGCCGCCTAAGTTCCCTCCTCACCTCGTTTGGTGTGATGGAGAGGGGGGGGTGAGGGGGGACTGGGGTGGACTGCGGGGGGTGGTGGTGGGAGGTGGAGGGGGGCTGGTGCTGGGTTGAGTCCGTGTGAAGGGGGAGGGGGGTATGGCTACTGGCCCGGGAAGGTGTGAAGAGGAGGAGGAGGGAGTCGGCAGAGGGGCCGAGGGGGTGGGGGGCGCATTAAACCTGTTGAAATAACAGTTCAATTCGTCCGCCCAGCGCTGGTCACCATCAGCTGTCCCTCTGCCACTCTGTCCAAAACCAGACATGCTCCTCAGTCCTCTCCACACGCCCCGTGCGTTGTTCTGGGCCAGCTGCTCCTCCATCCTCCTCCCATAGTCCTTCTTAGCCCGTCTGATCCTCCACTGAAGCTCTCTCTGGACCCTTTTCTGCTCCTCTCTGTCCCCTGAGTTGAACGCCCTTTTCTTCTGGTTCAGGAGGGCTTTAAGCTCAGGGGTGACCCAGGGGTGGTTGTTGGGGAAACACCGTACCCTCCTGGTTGGCACAGTGTTCTCCACGCAGAAGTTGATATAGTCTGTGATGCAATGGGTCAGGCCGTTGATGTCGTTTCCATAAGAGTCAGTGAAAATGTCCCAGTCAGTGTTCTGAGTCTCTCAGACTCTCACAGGCCTCCTGAGTCCAAAGCTTCACAGGCCGCTTCCGCACAGGTTCTTTCCGCACCCTGGGTGTGTATTGTGGGAGCAGGTAAACCAGACAGTGATCCGAGCGTCCGAGCGGGGGGAGGAGGGCGGAGGTGTAAGCGTCTTTGATATTGGCGTAAAACAAATCCAGAGTCTTATTGTCTCTCGTGGGGAAAGTGACGTATTGAGTGAAAGTGGGGAGAGTAGTGGAGAGAGATGTATGGTTAAAGTCCCCAGTGATCAGAAATGAGGCGCGCGGGTGACGTATCATCATGTCATTAACGGCGCTGTGGAGCTGTTCGCATGCTGCCGCACCATCCGCCGATGGAGGAATGTACACACAGAACACAATAATGTGTGCAATTTCTCTGGGCAGATAATACGGCCGCATACCCACAGCGAGCAGTTCAATGTCCCGGGAGCACAGCTGGTGTTTTACGTGTACATTACCGGGGTGGCACCAGCGCTCGTTAATATAGAATATAAGTCCTCCTCCTCGAGTTTTCCCGGTCCCCGTTACGGTCCGGTCCGGTCATAAAGATGTGACCATTTACCATTTGACCATATAATATTGAACTAACTGCCCAAATGAGCGGTCCTCCAGATATTTTCACAGAGTTCTTATTTCATTTATTCATTTATTGAATTACATGAGTTTTTATAGGTAAAAATACTTTGAAATATGCATTTTTACAATGAGTGAACTTGACTTTTCACAGATCAGACCTGATGCTATACTGCGAAACATTGCAGGCCAACCAATGACATTTCCATGGCAACAAGCAGATGGCTGTCAGTTAGTGAATTAGCTAGTAGCAAAGCAGTAAATAATAAATAAATAATAATTTACTCCTGTGTGAGATCAATAAAGTCTTATCTTACATTTATAATATAATATAATATAATATAATAATATTATTTTTCTATGGGTTTCAGCTTTTTGTTATATGGTGCAATTTTTAGGACAGTCGATCATTCAAAGGAGAAAAGATAATATTTTGTTCAAGACTCCATGCACAGCTTCCAGGTGCTGGTAACAGCAGGAACATTCAACAATTCCAAAAAGAAGAGATGGTTTACTCCACACTTCCTTGACTTTATTCTTTATTAGGTTAGAGCGAACAAAGCGTTTCGCCTCTACTCAGGTTCGCTACCTGAGTGAACCTGATGACGCTGTAGAGGCGAAACACTTTGTTCGCTCTAACCTAATAAAGAATAAAGTCAACCAAGTGTGCGGTAAATCTTTTTTTTTTTTTTTTTTTGAATAATATTTGAGTTGATCTCTATGGCAATGGTCCAAACTTTTCATCATTCTGAAACCTGGCTATTGTGTTACATCAGGGTAATCCCTAATTTGGATTCTGCTTACCTGAAATTGAGACATTTCTGCTAATGGATAAATGTATTGATTTTAAAGAAAACATTGTCTTCCTTGGAACTATATTCCATTAGGTAATGAAGCAAAAGAAAGAGTAATTTTTTAAAATTATGAATCAATCAAGCTTTATTTCAGACTCCAGTGGGTCCATATAGAAGTCTTATGATTGGGTTTAGACGTCACGGGTATTATAGACTCCATTACAAGTCCTATTCTTGGAGCCAGTGGTGAATTATTTTAAGACGATCTATACATGTTGTTACTTGACCTTTACTCCGAAACGTATTGACCCAAAATTCTCCAAATCCCCAAATTTTGCACATAGCTGTGTTCAAAGGCTAGACCTTCAGTTTGCCCTTGGATTCCAAGTCCTAAAAACACCACAATGACCGGACGCTAACCTCCTCACCAACTGAAACTGGTCAGATTAGAGGCAGCTGACCACAATTTCAGAATAAGTCAAGTTTTAAAGGGCCCATATTACGCTATTTTCTGATCTATGTTATAATGCTGTTTCCTCTCGAAAATATACCTGGAGTTGTGTGTAGAATCCCTCAGTCGTCCAGGTAGAATCCATGGCAAAAGGAGAAATTCAATTTGTCAACTGGACAAAAGTTTATTTGGTTGAATATATTTTGCAGCTCATCCAGGCTGCTTCTTCAGTTCTGGTGAGACACTGGAGGACACTGCCTTATATCTGCGTGAAGGGAGGCGCTAACTACAATGAAATTACTATGAAACTATCACACCTTTGTTTACAATTTCTGTTAGTCTCCCATCTATAACTCTATCCTCAAACCTAAATCAAAACAAACCAATAAAACAATAGGGCAGCAGGTCAGGTCCAGAGGTGTGAAAACACCCATTATGGTCCTGAATGGTTCTGCTAACAAGACCCCACACTCCACTCCCACGGCATATTGAATAGGGTTACTTAGCTAACAGAAACTGTAAACAAATAGGTGTATTAGTCTCATAGTAATTTCACTGTAGTTAACTCCTCCCTTCAGACAGTTATAAGCAGTGTCCACCAGCACTCTGACCAGAACTGAAGAAGCAGCTTGGATGAGCTGCAAAACGTATTCAACCAAATAAACTTTTGTCCAGTTGAATTTCTCCTTTTGCCAAGACCTGGAGTTTGTTTCATTCACACTTGAAACATTTTTTCTTTACAAACACCAGTTGAACAGGTACAAAGTGTGCAAAAATATAAACTGAGGTGAATTTAGTGTGCAAACAAAAGAATGGAGGTGTGTGTGTGTGTGTGTGTGTGTGTGTAGGTCTATATGTAGGTAACAGAGAAAGAGAAAAGGAAATTATTTCTTATATATTTTCGCACATTTTAAGTACACAAACCCTGCATATTTAGCTCTTCTCTCAAACTCTGTTCCACCTTATAGGAAGAGCTCCCCCGTGTTTTTAAACTCTGTACACCTTTCACCAGCAGTAGCTCAGTTGGTAGAGCCTTTGTCTACTGATCCAGGGATTGGCAGCTCTTGACGGGTTAACTGTGTGTGATCCCAGCTCCCACAAATGAGTGCTGCCGTTGTGTCCTTGGGCAAGACACTTAACCCCACCTCGCCCCCAGTGTCTGCGGACACTGGTAGCCCCCATGACAGAAGCATCAAGGCCGGTTAAAGCTCACAGGAGTAAATTTTGTATAATATACAACCTTTCACAATATATACAGTGCCGTGAAAAAGTATTTGCCCCCTTCCTGATTTCTGTGTTTTTTGCATATTTATCACTCAAAACATTGTCAGATCATCAAACCAATTTTAATATCACACAGAAACAACCCAAGGAAAGACAAAATTCAGTTTTTGAATGATGATTCCATTTATTAGTGCACAAAAAAAATCTAAACCTATCTGGCCCTATGTGAAAAAGTAATTGCCCCCCCTTGTTAAATCACAAACTAACTGTGACTAACCACAGTTTTGAGAAAACTTAGTTCAGTTCTACATGCCACACCCACACCTGATTGTCACCACCTGTGTTGAATCAAGAAATCACTTAAATAGTTCCTGTCAAACAAAGTGAAGTTGGCTACAACATCTCAAGAACAAACACATCATGCCACGATCCAAAGAAATTCAAGAACAAATGAGAAAAAAAGTGATAGAAGTCTATAATTCAGGAAAAGGTTACAAAGCCATTCCCAAAGCTCTGGGGCTCCAGCGAACCACTGTCAGAGCCATTATTCAAAAATGGAGGAAACTGGGAACAGTTGCAACCCTTCCCAGGAGTGGTCGACCAACTAAGATTACTCCAAGAGTGCGACGACGGCTCATTCAGGAAGTCACAAAAGAACCTAGACGCACATCGAAAGAACTACAGGCCTCGTTGGCCTCAGTTAAGGTCAGTGTTCATGACTCCACCATTAGAAAAACACTGGCCAAAAATGGCATCCATGGAAGAGTTCCCAGGAGAAAACCACTGCTTTCACAAAAGAACACAAAGGCTCGTCTCACCTTTGCCAAAAAGCACCTTGATGACCCTCAAGACTTTTGGAGAAACATTTTGTGGACCGATGAGTCTAAAATTGAACTTTTTGGAAGGTCTGCAGCCCGTTTCATCTGGCGTAAAAATGGCACAGCATTTGATAAAAAGAACATGGTGCCCACAGTAAAGCATGGTGGTGGCAGTGTGATGGTCTGGGCCTGCTTTGCTGCCTCAGGACCAGGACAACTTGCTGTGATTGACGGAAAAATGAATTCTGCTGTTTACCAGAAGATCCTGAAGGAGAATGTCCGGCCATCAGTTCGTGCCCTCAAACTCAAGCGCTCTTGGATCATGCAACAGGACAATGATCCAAAACACACCAGCAAGTCCACCTCTGAATGGCTCAAAGAAAACAAAATTAAGGTTTTGGAGTGGCCAAGTCAAAGTCCGGATTTAAATCCGATTGAGATGCTGTGGTGTGACCTTAAACGGGCAGTTCATACAAGAAAACCCTCCAATATGGCAGAATTGAAACAATTCTGCATAGAAGAGTGGGCCAAAATCCCTCCCCAGCGGTGTGAAAGACTCATCACCAATTATCGCAAACGTTTGGTTACAGTTATTGCTGTCAAAGGAGGCTCAACTGGCTATTAGATTAAGGGGGCAATTACTTTTTCACATAGGGCCAGATAGGTTTAGATTTTTTTTGTGCACTAATAAATGGAATCATCATTCAAAAACTGAATTTTGTCTTTCCTTGGGTTGTTTCTGTGTGATATTAAAATTGGTTTGATGATCTGACAATGTTTTGAGTGATAAATATGCAAAAAACACAGAAATCAGGAAGGGGGCAAATACTTTTTCACGGCACTGTAATTTGTCTTTTACATAACTCTATACAAGTGTTGTCACAAAGAGATTGTAATGCCCAGGTGGCTCACATCCTTCCTCCCTCAAACTAACAGTGAATTTGACTTTCCCCAGGGTCACAGGATACAACCCAGAGTGAGGGCATGTCGTACGGAGAAGTCAAATCTCTGCATTCAGCTGCCTGGGATATTCACTGTTGTTGAGACAGATGAATCTTTAGAATGATTTTCATAAACAGCCATTCTGTAAAGAGAACTCGACCAGATAAGATTTAAAAGTGCGTATTTCTTGGGCAAGTTGTATCAAAGTCAGGGTTTGATAGCTTTGCAGCTTAGTGTTCAGTGTAAGATTTATAGCAAATGTCACACTTTTAGATGTTTGTGCGTGATATGTCATGTGTTTGGTCTATTTCTCAGTCTAATTTTAATGTACTCTACAGTAGTGGCTCTAAAGTGTGGAAGACCTAGTTATATATCTGATCAATGTCCGTTCTTTTTATGCAGTGGTGGAACGTAACAAAGTAAAAGTAGTAAACTACTGCAGTCAAGTAAAATGTACTTAAACCATTTTATTTTTTTTTTACTTTTACAGTACTTCACTACATTTGAGAACACATATCTGTACTTTTTATTCCATTACATTTTTGCAGAGTGCAAATTAAAAGTATTTTTCATTATCGTGTGAGACCTGCTGAAAACCTTGGTTGGTTTATTTTTTTCTTTTTATCAAGGTCAACGTTTGAGCAAACTAAAATATACAAATAAAAACATCTAGGAACAAAAAAAAAATCTATTGTTTCTGTTGAACAAAAGCACAAATCTATATCACAATATTTTAAGCTTTAATAGATCTCAAACTGTGAAAAATACTTTCTCTTTAAGTACATTTTTAAACAAATATGTAAATGCTTTTACTTAAGTAGATTTTTTCATGTGATACTTTTTTTTTAAACTTGCTTTGGTATCTGTTCTATTTCTTATACCAAGGCTTTAAGTATGCCGATATTTGATAAGAACCGATACAAGCAGGGAGACTGAAAGAATTTATTTCTTTTATACAAAAATAAAAGAAGACAAAACTGATATAAATGTGTTATATAGGCCGTAGCTGTTATTTACCTCTCAAAACAGCTTTGTATAAATAAACATTCAAACATTATGAGACTTTCTGGCCCTTGGCACCTCAATTTATATGTCCAACCAGCAGGCCTGTCGACAGAAATGTGAGACAGCTCACATGGCCCCCCTCTAATATATGGTAATTTCTGGACTATGGAGTGTACCTGAATATAAACAACATTTTCAAAGAATTGTATTTTTGTACATATAAAGATTTCATATAAAAGCTTTTGTCATCTTTTTGCAGTGAATCAGTTCTTCACGCTGCCCTGGTCAACATCTCACCATCGATTCATCGATGCCAAGCTCATGTGCAGCAGCTCTATTTCCTTCTTCGACAGCCAGATCGATTACCTTTAGCTTAAAAGTTAAAGGTAATCGAGACCTGTCTGTCTCACTCTTCCACCCAGTCACTTCACGCTCTACTGCGGATGTCTCCTGCAGAAAGAGCCACTGTCCTGATCATGGATCTGGTCCTGTCTGGGATCATGTCAGTGTCTGGGATCATGTCAGTGTCTGGGATCATGTCAGTGTCTGGGATCATGTCAGTGTCTGGGATCATGTCGGTGTCTAAGATTTCAGCAGATTTCAGGCTCTCCCGGGGTATTGATCAGTTATGAGTGGATGTCCGACTACTGAAGTTTGAGACATTTCTTCTTGTCATTTACGCACTCACCTGCATTTAACCCATACAGGTCATTAAGACGTATCCCACTCTCTAATGTTCATTTAGCATCAGAACTTATTTTATCACATGGTGATAAACTGTTTTAATGCTGACAACAGAGCTTGCTAGTGTTGTAACTTCATGTTAACCGCACAAGCAGCGGTGCTTTCTGCACTCAGGCTGTGCACATCTGCTGGGTTGATAAACAAATAATCTGTCCATATATTAGCCACATCGTTGTATAAGCCGCAGGGTTCAAAGTGTGAAAAAAAAGTTGCGGCTTATAGTCTGGAAATTACGGTAAATGAAGAGGCAAAATTTCCAATTCTGGGTCCCTAAAACCCTGGGGCCCGGGACAACAGACATGAACATTCACACAGACAGTGGCTCCCTCTTATCTGCCAACCAGAATATCAGATGAATCGATATTTGAACACAATATTCAATCTAACAGATTTTTCAGTATTGGCGCTGATGCCAGTATCGGATTGGTGCATCCCTAGTATTAACCTAATCTCTCTTGCATTTATTCCAAAAAAACATGCTCCATAGGTTAAAAATCCTCCAGCTAAGGTAGTCCTGACCAAGCCTAGCAATAAAATCATGGAGATGGGTCCCCAGGCGTCTTCTTGTGCTGCCCACTGCTCCAGAAGGATGGGTGAAATGCAGAGGATAAATTTCGCTACAGGGATAAATAAAATAAAAAATAAATTCAATTACAAAATTTGCCTTGATAAACATAAACTTGTACAATGAGCAAGGTCACCTCACAGATGACCTTTCCTGGTGGCTATTGTTATGCATTCAAGCCATACACTAACCCCAGTAGCAGTACTTCCAATGTTCACCCATCTTTTCCATCACTATCGTTCTGTACATATGAGCTTGCACTTTTCCCAAGTCCATGAGTAAAGGTATGCCTCGAATACCTTATGCAACGCGTGAATAATACATCAGCCATGCATCCAAATAGCCATCAATATTTAAGCATCATGTAATAAATAATTAGGTCTGTAGGCAGAATTTGGAAGTTCCTACAAGGCTTTGCACTCGGGTGGGAGAACTCTTTGCTTTTTCCTTAGGCGGTCCATTCGGCGCAGTGTTAAGTGACGTGCAGGCGATAATATGGGCCGTATGAAAAGTCTGAAGGGGGACAAAAAGGTCTGGCTATGTCAATGTGAGCCAAATGGACACCAGAGTACAAAGAGGAGAGAGCTGACCTGACTTTGTTCAAGATTCTAACCATAATAAGGAACACGATGGTGGAATGTACGATGGAGTAAATACTTACGGGCACTTTTGAAATATGTGACATCAACTTTTTGGAGCTTTTTGCCATGTTTCTGCCAACATTGTTCCCTCATCAAAAACATGCTAGAAAAGGTTTTATACAGCTCTGGAAAAAATAAGCGATCACTGCAAAATAATCAGTTTTTCTGATTTTACAATGTGTTTGGGCAAAAGGAACATTTTTGTTTGAGTCTATAAACTACTGACAACATTTCTCTCAAATTCCAAATAAAAATATTGTTTAGAGCATTTATTTGCAGAAAATGACAATGGTCAGAATAACAAAAAAGATACATGTTTTCAGACCTCAAACAATGCAAAGAAACAAGATCAAATTAATTTTAAAACAGCATAATACTAATATTTACACTTAAGAAGAGTTCAGAAATCAATATTTGGTGCAGTTACCCTTATTTTTAATCACAGCTTTCATGCGTCTTGGCATGCTCTCCACAAGTCTTTCACATTGTTCTTGGGTGACTTTATTCTACTCCTGGTGCAAGAACTGAAGTAGCTCAGCTTTGTGTTTGTGATGGAATTCAACAGATACTGGAATGGAATGGCTGTAATACATGTAGAGATGCTGATTTCAGAAAAAAATGCAGTGGTCTCTTATTTTTTTCCAGAGCTGTATGTTATCCATGCATATTTCTGTAATTTATCAATGTCTCCCTCATTATGTCACTTTTCTAGAGGAGGGTTTTATGCTTCTATGGAGATGTTATTGGTTCCTTGGTACTTTACGCATTATGGCAATAAACTGCTTATGTCCATGGAGAGACAACTAATATAACTTAAGCTTCAGGCAAAGCAACGATAAACCTAATATTCATCTAAAAAACAGCTTAAGAGAAACTAATCTGCTGACTTCCATGTTAGAAAACTGTGGTACCCAATGGAAGTCTTGTGCTCACTCATGTGCACAAGAAATGAGGACTTATAAGCTGATTCATCTGGATTCTACTTTATTTAATTAAATATGTCCCTCCTATCTAGGGAGCGTAGTTCCAGTAAAGACATTTGGTAATTATAGCACAGTAAATTTACAAGAATAATTTAATTTCATCTTTGTAGTCTAGGAAAAATTGTTTAAAATAGTTTAACATTTTTTGTTTCTTTGAAAATGTGTTGAATTGATTCATAAACCCAGAAACCCAAGAAAGCATTTAGTTTGCAGATATCACAAAAACGCCACTTGAAACCAAATTGGACAACGTAGTTATGCTATTTACAAACTTATATTTGTTTTGTATTGTTGTGCAAAAGCAACATTACTGCTAAATGAGTTTTGGTCTGGTAATAGAAAATTAGAGCGAGGCGTGCCAGGGAAGCTAATAAGGTGCAAAGAAAAGTATGGAAAAGGATGAAATCTTAGGCTGTGTCCCATTTCTCTGTCTTACCCCCTTGTCTTACCCCTACCCCTTGGTTTTGCACGTTCATGTGAGGGCAAGGGGTGTCCCGATTCTAATTTTGATCAAGGGCTAGGGCAGGGGTGGGTAAACTTTTTGACTCGTGGGCCACAAAGGATTCTAAAATTTAACAGAAGGGCCGGGCCAGGAGCAGCTGGATTTAGTGTTTTGGTAAAAACACTAAAAATAACATGGGATATGTAGAAAACATTTGCTTTATTTCAATTAAAAATGAACAAAAGCATTACAACAAAATGTCCATCTTTCAAGTTCCACGGTATTTAGCTATTTATTGAAATGTCTCTTAAAACACAGAAAATTTAATTTAAAAAATACAGCTTTTTTATTACTAACAGTTACTATTTTAAAGCACTGAAAGTTATGTTCTCCTTGAGGTTCTTTCGTTCTTTCGTTGACTGTTTTGTGGCAAAGTGACGGCTGATATTATATTCTTTAAAAACCGCTAAAGTCTGTTGGCATATCAAGCATAAAGCAGCTGATAAATATTCGGTGAAAAAATATTAACTTGTCCACTCCTTATTAAACACTCAATATTCTCTGTCCACTTTTCTTTTCTTAGCTCAGCTCATCTTTACAGGAGGTCTGAGGGGTTAAAGAGTAAACACAAACGTGGAGCAAAACGCCGCACCTCAACAAACGTCAATGTATGTAGTGCGCCAGCTATTGGAAAACGCCAGAATTGCAGGGAAATTAAAACTTTAAAACATTAACAAGGTTTATTAATATAATTTCTTCAAGACCGGCGGGCCGGATTAAGAAGCTTAAGGGCATATGGCCCCCGGACCATAGTTTGCCCATGCCTGGGCTAGGGCCACGACCAAGGGCTACATTCCCCTTAAAATGAAGTAAGCTCTCGACCAGACTTGGAACGAAGGGGTACGCCTACAAGCTCAGGCAGGTTTTGGGATCAGGATGGCAGCGTCACATTGACCAGCCAAGGAGTCTCATAAATGTATTTTCAGCAGTTGTAATTATTGATTAACAGTTAAGCATGGTTTACAATTATGACGCTTATGTTCTACGTTACTTTTAGTGAACTGCTGTTGCGGTTTTAATTGTAGTGATGACTGTTTAGCCGATGTTATCGTTTTCATCAAACTTTCATGTATAAACAAGCTAGTTTTTCTGTCGAGCTGAGGTACCCGATAATCCTTGACATTTGTTTACGTTTGTTTGCGTCAATTGTTGTCACATCTGTAGCCGTAGCAGCCAGGTAGAGGCAAGGGATGATGACGCAAACGGTAATCGAGTGGTGTCCCATTTCTTAGGGAAACATTCGTACCTCGAGCCCTCTCAGCTCGGTATTGAGGGGAAAGACAAAGACGTAGATATAGGGGAAGGGGTAAGACAGAGTAATGGGATGCACCCTTAATGTCATTTGCATCTCAGAATCAGAAAGGTTTCAGAAAGGTTTTTATTGCCATATGAGTGAACAGGTTCACAACATTAGGAACTTGCTTCGATACCTAGAGCGGACAGACACTCCGAGCACCAGGGCTGCCATTCGCGGCGCGGCTCCTGTTTAAGATAAGCCTTTAAGAGATTAGCTTTAGCCATAATGTTGTTTCTAGATGAAAAAAGAGAGAAAACGGTCACTCTTTAACTACACCTTACTTAATTAGCAAGAAGAAAGACTTAACCCATGATAAACAAATCATTTATTAAAGAAAATATTGCAAAATCTACTTTTTTGACCTCTTTTAAAATATTGTTCCCTCATTAAAAACATACCTGGAGTTGTATTTTGGTATATTATGTCTTATTTATTTGCACAGGGACAGTGCACAACATTTCACTGACCTTAGAACTAAACTAAAGAAAGATGCATGGTGCCAGGTTACAGCAAAAATGCTAATTTCCACCTGTAGTCCCGGGACAGGTTGATGTTAATTAAATATATTATGACAGAAGTTGTAAATGGGTCATAGACCAGTGCATAAGAATAATCACATATTTGCATACATATCAGATAAAGACCCTCACTATGCCATTTCTAAAGAAACATTCAAAAAAATTAATCTTTATACATCCATACACACACTCACCAGTCCTAGCCTCACTCACACACATTCATCAATAATAAGTGCAAATTTGCTTTAATATTAGCCATTTCTTGTACATGTTATAATCTCATTTGGCAAACTATTCCACTGAATCATGGCAATAAAAGAGAAGGCAGTTTTAACAAAAGAGGTCCTACATTTTGGAGCGCTGCACTCTCCTCTAGAGGTCGCCCTGGTGACTCGAGTCGTTTTTTTTCAGAGCTCAGTGTGACGAACCTTCTCAGAGGGGGGGCCAGCAATACCATGAATAATTTAAAAAATTAGGCAGATGTTCGCATACATTATTTGGTTATAGAAGTTTAGAAAATCATATTTAGAAAGAATATGACAGTGGTGATACTGTCTGGATTTCTTGTCGTGAATCTTTAGAGCGCTTTTATAGATTGATTCAAGAGGATTTAAAGGAAAAGTAAAGTGTTTTTTTTACAATTTGAGCCTTATTTCGGTAATAAAACAAGTTGTTTTACTCACCCATAGCAATTTGGTGTCATATGGAGCACTTCCAGAGATGTTTTAGATTTGCGTTAGCCTAGCGCGACTTCTAGCTATAGCTCGGGGCATATAATATATTCCCCGAGCATGTAATATGCCCCGTGCGGGCTCCAAATAAAACAAACTTTAGCACTTTTCAAATCATAGAAGCTCGATGTCTTAGTCTACGATTTTGTTTGAGTCAAAATTGGCCTGTAATCCGAGATTTATCCATAGTTTACAGCTTTGCGTTTCATGTTTGGGTCCCGGGAGCTGAGAGCACAGTCCGCACATGTGCACTGGCGTCCTCATCTACTCGAAACTATGGCTAAATCTCGGATTACAGGCCACTTTTGACCAAACGAAATCGTAGACTAAGACATTGAGCTTCTATGATTTGAAAAGTGCTAAAGATTGTGTTATTTGGAGACCGCAAACATGTGCCCCGAGAACTCACATTATGGAGATGACAAATCTAAAACATCTCCAGAAGTGCTCCATATGACACCAAAGTGCTATGGGTCAGTAAAACAACTTGTTTTATTACCGAAATAAGGCTCAAATTGTAAAAAACTTTTCCTTTAAGGCTGTTTTGCATGCCTGCCACCAGCTTGTCACGCAATATAGAAAACGAGAGAGAATCATGGAATTTAAATACATGTGCGATGTCTCGATAGTCAGAGATCCTCGTATGTACCTAAAATTTGCCAGATTAAATTTGAGAGAATTTCTAAGCTTTTTTACATGATTTTTAAAAGTCAATGTTGAATCCAAAGTGACACCTAAATAAATAAATTCACTGACATTTTTAATTTTCTTCCCATTTACATAAATATCTGGATAATTTAGAATTTTTCGTCTGTTTGTAAAAAACATCGCAACTGTTTTTTCTGCATTTAAAGTGAGACTAGATTTTTACAACCAATCAAAAATCAAGCAAACTTCTTCAATTCCCCTGTTAATCTCATGGCCACTTCTACAGTATTTTTCCCATGAGTGAACAGGACTGTGTCATCCGCATACATGACATTCGAATCACACACTGAGGGGAGATCGTTAAAGGGACAGTGTGTAAGATTTTTACCCGTTAATTACTGAAATTGAAGATACCCATTCAAAAATACATTGTTTTCCAAGCCTTTTCACTTCCATCATGAAATAAAAGTATTCTTTTGGACTTAGATATAGTCACATAAAAGGGGGATCTTCCCCATGCAGAGGCAGCCATTTTGAATACGAGAGCCGCAGAAGGACATTTGGGCTCATCCTTCGCCTCGGCCCCTGCTAGCAGCTGCTCAGCCGCGCTGCATATGGCTCCCCCCTTCCCCCCTCCCCTTCCCCTTCTCTCCTTCGCTCCTCTGCTCCCATATGCAGCCAGGAGCGAAGGAGAGAAGGGGAAGGGGAGGGGGGGAGGGGGGAGCATGCTGCCGGATCACACATCGTAATGGATATAACACGTATTTTGGACTAAATTGTTTTATTGGATTTTATTCGCTGGATCCTTATGGACAGATTGAGACCAAGTTTATGGTGAAATACAGAGTTTGACCTGTGCAGAGCCTTCAAAGGTAAGCTAAGTAAGCTAAGTTTTGTGCTTTTCTGTATAAAAGCCCCATGTGCTCGGGGAGTGATTGTTTTGCAGGGAAATGAATTGCATAGTCAAAAAGAGGAGACTGTAAGGTTTCATTTGATGTGTAGATTGTCATGAATCATGATCGGGATTGTGTGTTTTCATGCGAAAAAAAAAAAAAAGTGTTTTATGTATACAGCGGTTCGTGCACGCGAGCTGGCGGCGCTACGTCGCGCCCGGGTGACCCTCGAGGTCTGCCATAGCCAAAAGAGGAAGTGGAATAGCTACTAACCACCTATGCGCCACGAATCCTACACACTGTCCCTTTAATATACAAACTAAAAAGCAGAGGCCCTAATATAGAGCCCTGCGGAACTCCCATGGTGCAGTCTTTAAAGGGCGACAGTGTGTGATTTACTCTAATACACTGTTTTCTGTCACTCAGGTAAGATTTAATAATAATAATAATAATAATAATAATAATAAATTTGATTCAAACCAGTTTATTCTTTGATTAGACAGTTTATAATTTGATAATTTATGCAATAGGGTAAAGTGACTTACAGCGTCAAAAGCCTTTCGTAAGTCAAGAAAGACTGCTCCTACTACCCCTCCTTGGTCTAAACTTGATTTAATTTCTTGTAGGAAGTAGGAGCAAGCTGTTTCTGTGGAATATTTCCTTCTAAAACCAAACTGTAAAGGATTTAGAAAAGCGTTGGTAGCGTTTTGCTTCATTCACTCTAATTTCAGAAATCCTTTGTAAAAAGACCTTTGTCTTTTCCTTTCTGAGCCTCACCAAACATTGACATATGACATTTCCCAGGATTGTGAAGTCACAGATAGAGACCCTGCACCGCTTTAAGTCCATGTTCTTTAAGAATTATTCAGGATTAGTAACTACTAAGCAGGACGGTTCAGAATTAGGGTTACTTGAACAGATCTTCAGAATGTGGCTAATCATTTTATCCATTTTTTGTTTTCCTTTGGATCATTTCTTGTTAAAAACTACACTGGAAATGATGTAGTCCACTTTTAGACCTAGAAAAAATTAAACTGTAATATTTTCTTTCAAGGACAATCAGTGCTGTAAATTAAACTGTTAACTTTTAAATTGAGTCTTCAGATTAATGAAAAGGGGAGATGCTTTTTGTTGAAATGAAAATGACTTTTCAGCAGTGTCTTTTAGCTCCGGGGGTGCTGTAAGTTTACTTCCATCCACTCCTTTTCGAACATGTATATAATTCTTTGTATATAAGGATTGCGAAGTCTCATTATTGGTTGTTCTTTCGTATGCTTTTTGTTATGTCTTTATATTGTTATTTCTATGTTCAAAATAAACAATGAAATAATCCCTGGATTCAGGGCTGGACTGGGACAAAAAAACGGCCCTGGCATTTTTGGCTTAGACCGGCCCCTCATAATTAGTCCTGGTTTAGTCCTGGTTCAACCCTGATTTAGTCCTGGTTTAGTCCTGGTTCAAATCCTGATTTAGTCCTGGTTCAATCCTGATTTAGTCCTGGTTTAGACCTGATTAGTCCTGGTTTAGTCCTGATTTAGTTCTGGTTCAATCCTGATTTAGTCCTGGTTCAAATCCTGATTTAGTCCTGGTTCAATCCTGATTTAGTCCTGATTTAGACCTGATTAGTCCTGGTTCAAATCCTGATTTAGTCCTGGTTTAGTCCTGGTTCAATCCTGATTTAGTCCTGGTTTAGTCCTGGTTCAGACCTGATTTAGTCCTGGTTTAGACCTGATTAGTCCTGGTTTAGTCCTGGTTCAATCCTGATTTAGTCCTGGTTTAGTCCTGGTTTAGTCCTGGTTTAGTCCTAGTTTAGTCCTGGTTTAGTCCTGGTTCAGTCCTAGTTTAGTCCTGGTTTAGTCCTGGTTCAGTCCTAAATTGTGGGCCTGTCTCTAAGAAAAAAAAAAGAAAAAAAAAGAACGGCATCAGCCCCTAGGACTGTCGGCCCACCGGGAAAATGCCCGGTATGCCCGATTACCAGTCCAGGACTGCCTGGATTAGACCTGGAATAGTCCTGTTATAAACCGGGCTTAGACCTGATTCTACTCGGAAAGTCAAAGTTTTCTTGGTGGTACTGAAAAGTTTGACAGGCACTGGGTCTTAAATAGTTTACACGATAATCACCAAACGCGAAGAGAAAATGTACACATTATTTCACAGTTGTACAATTTGTCACGGCAAAATAATTGTCTTTGTTTTTTTTATATATATAAATAAGAATATAGCGAGAGTGTTTGTGGAGAGTGCTTGCTGTGAGCCTGTTGAGTCCAGTGTCAGCAGCAAACCTCCTCTCCTGATAAAAGCCTGTGTAGAGGACATACATTATTCTGCTGTGAGTGTGACTCTGTGACTCCGCACTGACAGTGAACGCACCGTCAATGCATTCTCATCATAAGACCGAGCCCCAGAGGATTATGGGACAGACTGGAGAGAGGGAGGGAGGAGGTAAAGGAAAGAGAGAGGGGGTGGATAAAGGAGAGAGAGAGAGAGAGAGAGAGAGAGAGAGAGAGAGAGAGAGGGAGGGAGTAAAGGAGAGAGAGAGGGGGAGAGAGAGGGAGAGAGAGGAAGAGAGGGGGGCAGATAAAGGAAAGAGAGAGAAAGAGAGGAAAAGAGAGAGAGGATGGACAGATAAAGGAGAGAGAGAAGGAGAGAGACAGACAGAGAGGGGACAGATAAAGGAGATAGGGAGGGAGAGAGAAAGAAAGAAAGGGGACAGATAAAGGAGAGACAGAGGGAGAGAGAGACAGAGAGGGGGCAGATAAAGGAGAGAGAGGGGGGAAGATAAAGGAAAGAGAGAGAGGGGGAGGGAGGGAGAGAGGGAGAAAGGGGGAGAGAGGGGGACAGGTAAAGGAGAGAGGGAGAGAGAGGGGGAGCAAGAGATCGAGAAGGGGGCAGATGAAAGAGAGAAAGAAAGGGAGGGAGAGAGAGGAGACAGATAAAGGAGAGAGAGAGGGAGAGACACAGACAGAGAGGGGACAGATAAAGGAGAGAGAGAGAGAGAGGGAGGGGGGTCAGTAAAACAACTTGTTTTATTACCGAAATAAGGCTCAGATTGTAAAAAACTTTTCCTTTAAGGCTGTTTTGCATGCCTGCCACCAGCTTGTCACGCAATATAGAAAACGAGAGAGAATCATGGAATTTAAATACATGTGCGATGTCTCGATAGTCAGAGATCCTCGTATGTACCTAAAATTTGCCAGATTAAATTTGAGAGAATTTCTAAGCTTTTTTACATGATTTTTAAAAGTCAATGTTGAATCCAAAGTGACACCTAAATAAATAAATTCACTGACATTTTTAATTTTCTTCCCATTTACATAAATATCTGGATGATTTATCTGGATGATAAAGGAAAGAGAGAGAGGGGGACAGATAAAGGAGAGAGGGAGAGAGAGAAAGGGAGAGAGAAAAGGGGAGCAAGAGAGAGAGAGAGGGGGCAAACGAAAGAGAGAAAGAGAGGGAGAGAGAGAGAAAGAGGGAGAGATAGGACAGATAAAAGAGAGATAGGGGCAGATAAAGGAGAGAGAGAGGGAGAGAGGGGGGGAAGGTGGAAAAAGAGAGATAATGAAGGCAGTGAAACAAGAGAGAGAAGGAAGAAAAAGAGAGATGGGGATGGCAGAGAAAGAAGAAAGAAAGAGAAAGAGAGAAAGGGAGAGAGCGAGAGAGAAGGTAGAAAAAGAGTGAATGAAGAGAAAGGGAGAGAGGAAGAAGAAAAGAGAGATAGGGAAGGCCGAGAAAGAAGAGAGAGAGGGAGAGAGGAGGAAGAAAAAGAGATAGGGAAGGCAGAGAAAAAAGAAAGAGAGAAAGAGAGAGAAGGAGATGAGAGGAAGAAAAAGAGAAATAGGGAAGGCAGAGAAAAAAGGGGGGGCAGAGAAATAATAGAGAGAGAGAGAGGGAGAGAGGAAAAAGAAAAAGAGAGCTAGGGAAAGCAAAAGAAAGAAGAGAGAGCGAGGGGGGCAGAGAAAGAAGAAAGAAAGAGTGCGGGAGAGAGAGGAAGAAGAATTTGGAAACTTTCTCTCTGAAAGTGATCGGAAAAATGTGGAACATCATGATTTTTACATGTGATCCCAGCCCGTAACACTCTATTCAAAAACAGCAAGTAAAAGTCAAAGTCCATGTTCATTCTGCAGTCATTAGAAGAGCTGTTCCTTCAAACAACAAACAAAAGTTATTTGATGTGAATCTGTTTGGCATCCCCTTTGGCAGTGTCGTGCATTAACACTGACTTACCCCTGACAGTGTCCTCTGAGCTGAGTTCTGCCCCCGTTCTGGAGTTGACAAAAGTAGGTCCGGCAAGTTAGCCAGGAGAGTTAATAAAGCTTGTTTTTCTTCTCAAAACAATATTTGTCCAAAAAGTGATATATTTGCATCACAAACAGTTCCCCACGAAAAAGTCAGAAGTCATAATCGCTTGGCGCTATTTTCTCTCGAGTCGTATCACTGCACACCTATTATTATTATTAGCCTGTTCACTTGTAAACATCGCCACTTACAAGTATACAAATATACAAATACATACATTCACTTTACTTACAGGCTTTTCATTACTCAAGGACACATTGAAAACCCTGTGTGTAGACTGTGAGTGGACTTGCCTCTCCACAGACCTCACCGCTTGCTTTGATTTTGACTGACTTTTGCTTCTTACTTTTGGTTGAGTATCCACTGTACACATAAAATAAAATATATACAGCTCTGGAAAAAAATAAGAGACCACTGCATTTTTTTCTGAAATCAGCATCTCTACATGTATTACAGCCATTCCATTCCAGCGTCTGTTGAATTTCAACACAAACACAAAGCTGAGCTACTTCAGTTCTTGCACCAGGAGTGGAATAAAGTCACCCAAGAACAATGTGAAAGACTTGTGGAGAGCATGCCAAGACGCATGAAAGCTGTGATTAAAAATAAGAGTTATTGCACCAAATATTGATTTCTGAACTCTTTTTAAGTGTAAACATTAGTATTATGTTGTTTTAAAATGAATTTGATCTTGTTTCTTTGCATTGTTTGAGGTCTGAAAACATGTAACTTTTTTATTATTTTGACCATTTGTCATTTTCTGCAAATAAATGCTCTAAACAATAATATTTTTATTTGGAATTTGGGGGAAATGTTGTCAGTAGTTTATAGACTCAAACAAAAATAATGTTTTGCCCAAACACATACTTATAAGTAGTAAAATCAGAAAAAACTGATAATTCTGCAGTGGTGTCTTATTTCTTCCAGAGCTGTATTACATGGGATTTGTAGAGCCCTTTTATAGACACCCCAAGGCGCTTTACAGAGCATTATTCATTCACTCCACACTCACTGGTGGTAAGCCACTTTTGAAGTCACAGCTGCACTGGCGCATATTGACAGAGGCGAGGCTGCCAATCTGCGCTATCAGCCTCTCTGACCGCCACCATCACTCATCCACACACCACATTCATACTACGCAATGTGGGTGAAGTAAGTACACTTTATTTAAATCACCTTTCATGGATAAAAAAGTTCTTTACAGAGTGCAATAATTAAAAAGAAAAACATGGATAACACATAAACAAAGATAAGCTACAATCCCACAGGTTTTTGTGACAATCAAGAGGCCCAGTCAGTAACCACTGCCCCCCCCCCCGAAGACGCATGAAAGCTGTGATTAAAAATAAGGGTTATTGCACCTAATACTGATTTCTGAACATTTCTTAAGTGTAAACATTAGTATTATGTTGTTTTAAAATTAATTTGATCTTGTTTTTTTGCATTGTTTGAGGTCTGAAAACATGTATATTTTTGTTATTTTGACAATTTGTCATTTTCTGCCAATAAATGCTCTAAACAATAATATTTTTATTTGGAATTTGGGGGAAATGTTGTCAATAGTTTATAGAATCAAACAAAAATGTTCCTTTTGCCCAAACACATTCCTATGAGTGGTAAAATCAGAAAAACTGATAATTTTGCAGTGGTCTATTATTTTCTCCCAGAGCTGTATATTCTTGAGTATTACCAGTATTACAAGCTTTGGTATTATTGTTTGTTTTTGGGTTATGCAGACAATTGCAGACCCCAGACCACAATATGATTTTAACAACCAAAGACTTTTCTCCAGGGCTTTTTCATGCAGCCATCATTTGGTAAAGCTCAGAAAACAAAAAGACGGCATTGCTTTCACACACACTCTGCCCCCTGAGGCCACAAAACTTTATACAAACTTGGAGTGGGCATTCACAGTGACTAATGATCCATTCTGGTGCATAGCAGCGCTGCTAATGATCTGTGGATCTGTGTGGGAATACAACAAATCATACAATAAACTCTAGTTTTTTTTTCTTCTTTTTTTCTTTCAATAAACAAACCCTAAACTTAAAGGTGAACTATGCAACTTTTTGGCTGGGGCTCCGTCACATGCTTGTTTCTATGGATACACCATTGCTCTGCTTGGAATGTTCCACAGTGTGACGTGAAACAGCTCTACCTTATATTTTTTCAATTACAGGTGGTTTTATAGCTCAAAAATACTACTTAAAGGAAAATTAATGTTTTTTTTTAACAATCTGAGCCTTCTTTCGGCAATAAAACAAGTAGTTTTACTCACCCATAGCAGTTTGGTGTCAATTGGAACAGTATGTTGAGCCGTTCTGTTCTACTAATGATCCCGTATCCATTAGCGTGAGTGCTCGGGGCATTACTTTGCGGTATCCAAATAACACAAACTTTAGTACTTTTCAAATCACAGAAGATCGCTGTGTCAGGGTAGACTTTTAGTGGATTCCAAAACGGCCTGAAACCCGATATCCAGCTATAGTTTCATTTGATGACGTCATCAGAGAGGACAGCGCGCATGCGTGAACTCAGCTGTTTTGTAAACACAGCTAGTCCGAAAGAAGCTAACACCGCTCTGAACTTTACTTTTCTGTTGCGATATCGGGTTTCAGGCCGTTTTGGAATCTACTAAAAGTCTACCCTGACACAGCGATCTTCTGTGATTTGAAAAGTGCTAAAGTTTGTGTTATTTGGACACTGCAAATCAGTGCCCCGAGCACTCACGCTAACGGATACGGGATCATTGGTAGAACAGAACGGCTCAACATAAGTTCTGCGATACTGCTCCAATTGACACCAAACTGCTATGGGTGAGTAAAACTACTTGTTTTATTGCCGAAAGAAGGCTCAGATTGTAAAAAAAACATTAATTTTCCTTTAATACAAAGCAGTATATCGAGGAAACTTTTTTTTTTTACTTTTAACAATACATTTATTTTACATCACTTGTTACTTAAAAAAAGCAATCAAAGACAACAAAAAGCCACCTAAAACAATCACCCAACCCCCTTACAGATGTAACACCAACTGCCCCTCCCTCACCGAACACAAACCCCTCCTCACTGCCCACACTGCCTCAGAGTCCTCCACCTGCCCCACCAGTGCATTACATGAACTCCACCAGTCTCTTCAGAAGGAGCTCAGGGTCTGTGCAGCCTGAGCCGGGCCATGTGGTTCCTCCTGCTGAGCCACACGCTCATTTTAGCCTGACCCAGAACAAAGTTTGTAACACAAAAAGCTCCCGGGTCAAAGTTTGGCCCAGAGTGTGCAACCAGTGTCTCAACAGGATGAAGAGGGGAGCCAGTTCTAGTGTCTTTTCTTGTCAGCAGAAGGCACAGGGGCTATCTGATCTTGAGTCAAGGTGAACCACATTGATAAAAACATTTGACTGACCCTCCATCAGAAAAGTTACACAGTGCACCTTTAAGATATTGTTAATTCTCAACAAAAAGCAAGACGCCGACATGACTTTTGTATTTGAGCAAAACACTAGTACGTCTTGCCCCAGTACAGGTATATTGCATAAGGAGCTCTTCATCTGTGTACTGCCTGCAATAACTTCTAAAGCATTTTATTGTCTGATAATCAGGAAGTGCTCTGTTAGCATGCAAGTTGTTGCTGTTATCTTTACGATGACGGCAAAACTGCTCTGGTGTCTGAGAGTTATGAAACGTGGAGAAAATTTGCAGTGAATTATTAGGATGCTCTGAATGCATAAAGTAAGTGAGAAATAAGTTTGGACCTAGTTTTGTTTTTTACATTTTGAATATACGTAGTAGAGACAGGCAGTCCTACTTACAGTAATCAAGGTTTTCTGAGCAATACAAATATAATTGAAGTAATGAAAGATAGACGTACTGTGGACCATTCATCCTGTTAAAGCAACATCTTCATGGAGACAAGCAGGTCACAACAATATACCAGAAAAGTAGCACAATGCACCTTTAAATCAGCTGGAACTAATGTACAGCTCTGGAAAAAAAATAAGAGACCACTGCAAAATTATCTGTTTTTCTGATTTTACTACTTATAGATATGTGTTTGGGCAAAAGGAACATTTTTGTTTGAGTCTCTAAACTACTGACAACATTTCCCCCAAATTCCAAATAAAAATATTATCATTTAGAGCATTTATTTGCAGAAAATGACAAATGGTCAAAATAACAAAAAAAGATACATGTTTTCAAACAATGCAAAGAAAACAAGATCAAATTCATTTTAAAACAACATAATACCAATGTTTACACTTAAGAAGAGTTCAGAAATCAATATTTGGTGCAATAACCCTTATTTTTAATCACAGCTTTCATGCGTCTTGGCATGTTCTCCACAAGTCTTTCAGACTTCAAATTTTAGACTTTATTGTCCCCAAGGGGAAATTTATTTTCACGCACACAGAGCCTGTTTGACACACACAGCAACAACACAATAAACACAAAGACATACAATAAGCGTTACAGCACACTCAGCGGGGCCTGTTGTTCAAAAATGTGACGGCTGAAGGGATCAGGCTTCTGCCAAAGCGGGTCCTCCTGCACCTGATCGCCCTGTACCTCCGTCCTGAGGGCAGAGGGGTGAGGTGTTCCTGTAGTGGGTGAGTGGGGTCCTGTTCTATTGAAAGTGCAAAGCGTCCAATAGCCCTGTTGTTGAGATCTGCAAGGTTGGGTGTGGGGAGTCCTATAATTTTAGCAGCTGTATGGGTTACCTTCATGAGTTTAGACCAGTTTTTAACAGTGCGCATATTGAAAAAGCAACAGAACAGAATAGACTGGATGATGGATTGATAGAACAGTAATAACAGATGTGGAGAAACATAGAGTCCTTTAAGTTTTCTGATTATTGACAATCGTTGATGGCTTTTTTTTTTGTAAATGTCTGTGATATGTTGATCAAATGTAAGTGCATTATCTATTGTGACTCCGAGATATTTGAAAGTGTCCACTGTCTCTACTGTCTGGCTGCTAATGATGATGGGTGGCTGTAGTGAGGGGGGGTTGAAAATGAGTTCCTTTGTTTTACTGACATTAAGGTGAAGATGATTGTCACTGCACCACCTGGTGAATTTTGTGATTGTGTTGTAATAGTCATAACTGAATTATTGTCTTTGAGCAAGGCAAGGATAGCAGTGTCATCTGAGTATTTGAGGTATGTTATGATACATACCTCAACACATTGTTCTTGGGTGACTTTATTCCACTCCTGGTGCAAGAACTGAAGTAGCTCAGCTTTATGTTTGTGTTGGAATTCAACAGACGCTGGAATGAAATGGCTGTAATACATATAGAGATGCTGATTTCAAAAAAGAAAATGCAGTGGTCTCTTATTTTTTTTCCAGAGCTATACATACCAACTGAAGAGTTTAACTTAGACTTAGACTTAGACAAACTTTATTGATCCACAAGATTCAAGAATCATTTATGTTTATATATATTATGCTGCTGGGTGACCTGTAATGAGGACCTGTTAGCTTCTCCTGTTGCTCCTGTCCGGAGGAGGATGAGCGCTAGCCGACATGAGTCCACTATCAAACACTCTATTCATCTTGGCACTTTGCACAAGATTAAAATTACACGATCTATTCATTCATCTCTTCTTTAACTTCCTCAAAGAAAAGAATTTCATCAAAAAGTAATCACAGACTCCAATATGTCTGAGGTGCAAGAGTTCAGTCCGCCTAAAGCAAGAGGAGTACGAATGTGTTTAAAAATAAATGATTTGCAGAACTTTGTACTTGTGCCTGGTCACTCCAATCACTGTCTCATATCTGTCTCGACCTGAGGTTGTTTACCACTGCTCAGTCTGTCAGTCTGTGAGGAAGACATAGAATGAAGGACATGAGGAGAATGCCAAAGTTAGAAACAAAATACAAAGAAATACCATCATACCACCTACTGTAAGAATGTAATAAACTATGTATGCATGAAAGCACAGTTTGGGATTCTTATAGTTTTATAGAATATATGGGAAACTTGATAAAATAAAAAAAAGAAAAGGAAAAAACTCTCATCAGATCTCAGAAGTTAAGCAAAGTTAGCTAGTACTTGGATGGGAATACCAGGTCCCACAGTGGGGTGGGGGCAGTGGTTACTGACTGGGCCTCTTGATTGTCACAAAAACCTGTGGGATTGTATCTTATCTTTGTTTATGTGTTATCCATGTTTTTCTTTTTAATTATTGCACTCTGTAAAGAACTTTTTATCCATGAAAGGTGATTTAAATAAAGTGTCCTTACTTCACCCACATTGCGTAGTATGAATGTGGTGTGTGGATGAGTGATGGTGGCGGTCAGAGAGGCTGATAGCGCAGATTGGCAGCCTCGCCTCCGTCAATATGCGCCAGTGCAGCTGTGACTTCAAAAGTGGCTTACCACCAGTGAGTGTGGAGTGAATGAATAATGCTCTGTAAAGCGCCTTGGGGTGTCTATAAAAGTGCTCTACAAATCCCATGTAATACAGCTCTGGAAAAAAATAAGACACCACTGCAGAATTATCAGTTTTTCTGATTTTACTACTTATATGTATGTGTTTGGGCAAAATGAACATTTTTGTTTGAGTCTATAAACTACTGACAACATTTCCCCCAAATTCCAAATATTATTGTTTAGAGCATTTATTTGCAAAAAAATGACAAATGGTCAAAATAACAAAAAAGATACATGTTTTCAGACCTCAAACAATGCAAAGAAAAAATTCAAATTCAAATTCATTTTAAAACAACATAATACTAATGTTTACACTTAAGAAGAGTTCAGAAATCAATATTTGGTGCAATAACCCTTATTTTTAATCACAGCTTTCATGCGTCTTGGCATGCTCTCCACAAGTCTTTCACATTGTTCTTGGGTGACTTTATTCCACTCCTGGTGCAAGAACTGAAGTACAGTGAACCCTCGCTGTATCGCGGTTCACTCTTCGCGGCCTCGCTGTTTCGCGGATTTTTTTTTCCAATTTTTTTTTTTTTTTTTCCAATTTTTTTTATAGTGTAACTTTTTTTTACAGTGTAATATTCTGTCCTGCGCCCTGATTAGCTAAGAGACTAGACCAGGACTAAACCAGGTCTAAAGCAGGTCTAAACCAGGACTAAACCAGGTCTAAACCAGGTCTAAACCAGGTCTAGACCAGGGATGGTAGGGACAGAGTCTCAGATGTCCTTCACGAGAGCGCCTGGGTGACAGGAGGTGTGGCCTTTGTTTACTTGCACGAGCCATGGAAGTCAACATGGACGGGCCTGGCGCCTGGCCGCGCGGCGTCCGGGGGAGCCGCAGCGGGGGGAGGACACTCGCGCGCACAGAGGAGACAGCGGCTCTTCCCCGTCACGCCGAGAGGACGAACCCGACCCCGTCCTAGAGAACTGTGGAGTATTGGCGACGCATTGATAGCGGTCTGATTTTGGAGCCGGGGTGAAATGCAACCAACTCTTGTGAGCGCAGGTTAGTCTTACCTGGTCTTGTGGTGAGGACTGGTGCTCAGAGGCGTCTGTTAGCGGTTTGGCACTGTTAGCAGTGGCTTGAGTCTTGCCCAAAATGATATCCAGGTCGCTTTCCACTCAACTTTCGCACATGGCATGGATATGTGGTACCAAAACAAACACACGTGTCCGCGCGCACGTGTCCGCGCACACGTGTCCGCGCGCCCGTGTCCGCGTGTCACGTGCCCCCCCCCCCCCCCCCCATCCCACTATTAATATATTTTAATGAAAATCTACAAAAGTTTGAGTGTTTAAACAAGAGAAAAATGTTAATACCAGTCTCAGAAAGGTGTATAATGTGTCTGGTGAAGTGTTTTCAGCCTTAAAACATGTAGAATAATTGTAAAATATAAAATTGTCCTACTTCGCGGATTTCACTTATTGCGGGCTATTTCTGGAACCTAACCCCCGCGATAAACGAGGGTTCACTGTAGCTCAGCTTTGTGTTTGTGTTGGAATTCAACAGACGCTGGAATGGAATGGCTGTAATACATGTAGAGATGCTGATTTCAGAAAAAAATGCAATGGTCTCTTATTTTTTTCCAGAGTTGTATATGACTGTAGAGTGTCTAGTTTCAATAGTTTTCAAATTGTTTTAGATCTGGATATTGATCGTTTTCTTGCCAACCCTATAACATACTGATAACCAACAAGCCATGCCACAAACCAACAATGCAAAATAAACCTTTAAATTGTGAAGACCTCTGTTGTCCCATTACCCGATGGTTAAGATAATATATTGCGATTAACCCCCTTTAAAAGCACAATCTTCTTTTCACAAACCTGTAAGCTACATCTCATTGGCTGACATTAACGGATGTGTTTTCTACATCTAATAAAATCTACCAAATTTGCAAATCCCTGCATATATATTTATGTATTTACACTAAACGTAGTCTCACAGGCCTGGGATAAGGTTGCTATTGGAAATATTATGAGACTCCTGGCAAATGCAGTCACATCCTCTGGCCAAAAAAGCAGTCATTTGGGTTGGCATATGGTAATGCAATACAGTCATCATCATCATCATTTTGCATTCATCCACCAGCTAACTAAGTCCTTGTGTACCAGGTCATGGCTATGCCGAAATGCCAATTGGCTCAAATTTTTCATTTTCCCATTTACCACATAACTGAACACACTTCATAGTAAAGCAGTGCAGTCCTCTCCTCTAACCTTAGTTTAAAAAGAGATAAAACAAGTCTTGAGGTTAATTTACTGGAGCAGACTACAAGGGAATGGCACCAGGGAAATGTCAGCTACAGTTAAATCACAGAGTTGAAACCACAGCGGACAGGTCGAATGAAGTTCAAATAAACCGGAATCACTTTTTCTACCTTTTATTAGCCTTTCACTGTAGTTCAAGATCAGGTCTGATAGGCCGATTCCTTTTCAGGAAACACAAATGTCCCGAGATAAGAGTTTGTAAACAGAACTTATGCATTTTGAAAGCCCCGACCATTTTATATGCAGGCTCTAAGGTTATCTTTAGTCTGCAGACATCTCTAAATACGACTGGTATTTTGTTACAAAGTGCCACTAAAGATTAACATGCATTTTTTTTTTTTTATCATCTACAAACTCTGGTGTAACTTACTCCTGAGCTGGGACAGTGTCGAGTTTACAGTTCATCAGATCACTTTAAATGACTAAACAGGCAACGTATGAGAGGAAATAATGGGATGTACAGTATTTATTTTAATACAGTCATTTCTTATGGAGTAGATTTGGTAAAGACACCCATTTTGAGGATAAGCACTGTGTAATTTGATTGACAGGGCGGTGGTGTTATTGGCGGGACGGGGCACCAATATAATGGTAGGGGAAACAGTGAGCCCTACTATAATACGTCACAATCTGAAAACAGCACATCTGACTAGTCCTAAATCTGACTAAACTCCTTAAAGGGATATGCCACCCCCAGGTCAAATTTGGGCATCTCCCCACAGTCCAGAGACTAAAATAAGGAAAGCGTTTTCCTGCTCACCCAGCCATTGTCCGAGTCTGTCAGCACTGACCGCCGCGGTATCTGCAGCTCCTCCGCCTTAGACTGGAGTCTAACGTCGCCAGAGAAAGATTTCGGCCAAAAGGAATTAATTTGCTCGATGCGTTTCCCAATTACTTTCTGTGTAGTGCGCATTCATATCGAGTGCAAATAAATGTGCAAATCAACACGGAGAGCTTGCCTTGGTCATTTTGGGTGGGAACTATTTTCCAGTGCGGAAGAATACAGCCGAATCACGCAGCACGCTGCCAGGGGAATCCCAGTTACGCACCGGGAAGGGAGTTCCCCTGTTGCACAACGTGGTGCGTGATTCGGACAATGGCTGGGTGAGCAGGAAAACGCTTTCCACCACTTATTTTAGTCTCTGGACTGTGGGGAGATGCCCAAATTTGACCTGGGGGTGGCATATCCCTTTAAGAACTCTCTCCTGCACACATGTTGCTGTGTATCTGCAGAACAGTCGTGTTATGGTTGTTGGTCCTCCCTGAGCTGAACAGGAGCCAGTGTCTGCCCTGTACCGAGGGGCTCCAGGGGCTCCTCACAAGAAGGGACTGGTCCATAACATGTTGTTCACTAGAGTCCCACACATCCACTCATTGTCACCTGCCTGAGGTAACATTTATACATATGTCATTAAAAACACAGTGCCCTTCCCGTGTGACCACATGACATCACAAGGAACAGAGTGTTTTCAGTTTGAGGCTACGTTTAAGAAGAAGAAGAAGAAGTGACTTTATTGATCTCACACAGGAGAAATTCTTCTCTGCTTTAACCCATCCTTTTATTAGGAGCAGTGGGCAGCACATTACTGCTCCCGGGGACCATCTCCATGATCTTCTTGCTTCAGTTTTGTCAGGACCTAAGCTGGAGGATTTTACCTATGGTGCATGTTTTGGGTTGATGCGGACGGCCTTAATAGAATATACAAAAGTGGCATTGCTTCTTCACTTTGTATTCCTCGTTTAGACAAGCGTTTTCTGGAGGAAATCTGCGTGCATACGGGGATGCAAAAGTGTGTGCAATTCGATTGGGTATGCATGCCAGGCGGCTAGGTGGTGCTATGATACATTATCACTATGTCCGCGCACATGCGTTGAATCTTCCTTCTTCTCCTCATCTGCGCCGCGAAAAGCAAAACAAAACATGGCTAACGGTAGAAAAAAGAAAAAAAAAATTGTGTGGTCAGACGAAGAAGTTCAACTATTGCTTCAGACCATGTTAGACTACAAAGCAATGATGGCGCAACAAGGTGTACACTGATATATGGACCGATGTGACATAAACGCGTACGCGACGTCAGCAGATTTGACCAGAGTTTTGTGTCTTGGACAGTGAAGACGAAAACGCTACGGCGGAGCATATTCAAGTTTTCCTCTTTGGAGGGCGGTTTCAGTTTTTTGCATTTTTAAGCCTCCAAAATGCCACCACCGTCTAAACGAAAGGCACTTCCGATAAAATATTTTGTCGGTTTTACCCGCAAGCGTTCTCGTGTAAACAGGCCCTGAGACAGGAATTCAGCCCATGCAGGTTTTGTGTGTTTAAGATGTGTGAACGAAACAAAACACAACTTCAGGTACGTTTGTGATGAGGAAACAACATTAAAACATAGATCATAAAATATAGGCTCTTTAATATCCAGAACAACCATTGGCTGATAAAATTCTGATAGTTTTGGGCCTATTTGGATTATTTTCCTCAAATTATATAATATGAAATTACTACACACCTTTTACTACAAAGTGGATATGAAAGCTATGTAGACAGAACTCTACAGTAGAATGCTATAGTAGTGTTATGCATATTCTTTAGTCAGCGGCCCAATATATATTGATCTATCTCTAGTTATAGCTACCGATAATCCCTCGATCACACATGAGTAAGGGGTTGCAGTAATGGCAGAGTCTTGTGAGAACACCAGAGTGGAGCAGTGTTTTGTGGAGTTTATTGATGTAGTGATTTGTGCTGCCACAGAGCAGTGCCCTTGATTTAGGCTTGGTTAGGTCCACCTTGCCTGGAGGATATTACCTATTGTGCATTTTTTTTGGTTTGATGGCTGAGAGTCCAGAGGAAAGCACAGAAAGTCGGGATCCAGCTTGGGGACTGAAACTGTGACCTTGTTGCTGTGAGGCGTGAGTCCTTTTTGCAATGACAAAAATGAAAGTAAATATGGTACACAGTGAAAAAGTTCAGTACAATCCATTGTATTTCAAAATTAGGGTATTAAAATCAAAAAGTGATTTGATGAGAGTATAAAGAAATAATACTAATCAATCTCAAAACTAGTATGGAACCTAGATACTCATTTAAACAAGTATTGGTATCAGTATTGGAAAAAAAATCACATTCATAGGACAGAATTAAACCTTTCCTGAATAGCTTTAGAATGATCTTTAACTGTATCAGAACAAGTATAGAGGCCATAGACTAGTATACGCCCATGGACCACTATAGAGCTCTGGAAAAAAATAAGAAACTACTCCAAAATTATCAGTTTTTCTGATTTTACTGCTTATAGGTATGTGTTTGGGCAAAAGGAACATTTTTGTTTGGAGTCGATAAACTACTAACAACATTTCCCCCAAATTCCAAATAAAAATATTATTTTTAATTTAGAGCATTTATTTGCAGAAAATAGTCAAAATAACAAAAACGATACATGTTTTCAGACCTCAAACAATGCAAAGAAACAAGATCAAATTCATTTTAAAACAACATAATACTAATGTTTACACTTAAAAAGAGTTCAGAAATCAATATTTGGAGCAATAACACTTATTTTCTTGGGTGACTTTATTCCACTTCTGGTGCAAGAACTGAAGTAGCTCAGCTTTGTGTTTGTGTTGGAATTCAACAGACGCTGGAATGGAATGGCTGTAATGCATGTAGAGATGCTGATTTCAGAAAAAAAATGCAGAGCTGTAGTACCTACCTGGATGACCAAGGGATTACACAACAGATACCAAAACATGGTAATATAAAAGAAAGTACTATGATTAATGTTGATGACAATGTTGACAAAATTGATGACAATTTTAACAGATCAAAAAATATCTCAATATGGGCCCTGTAAACCTTAAGATCTTGAAAAATCCTATGAATACACACCAACTTCATCTATATAACCACCATGAACCAATTTCCTTCCGGTCTCTTGCTTCATCGCCTGTAGATTCTGCTTCCCCTCACATACTGTATCTGGCCTTACCAAATCCTCAAACACACATAGCAGAGATTAAGTCTTATCCGATCAGCCGACACAGCTCCTCTCGGGTAAATCCACCACACCACTGGGTCAAACTCGGGGCGCTCCCAAATTCAGCCAAAAGCAGTCTGAGTCATGAGTCCATCATTTCACTTTCCATTATTGACCTGGGAATGGTAAACAGGAGCTGGCAGCTGCTCCCCCCTCTGTTTAAATCAGTGTGTTTTGAGGGCCTGTCTGCTGACACAGGGGTTCAGGGAGATTCTCAGTGGAAAAGGTCAAAGTCTAATTATGATGTGGTGATGTGCGACTGCTCTCTCATCAGTCGTAACGGGGTACGTGAGATGGGTCAGCTGCGTATTACAGAGATGATATGAATACTGCACTGAGTCGTGTTTGGTGGTTGTGTGAATAGAAAACTAATGCATTTTTATCACGAAACCCATGCTGCAAATTACTGCCTCTGATGATATATGCTAGTCAAAAGTTATGACCTTCTTTGAATGTGTGTTTTTTTCATTATGTTTACTACTTTCTACATTTTAGATTTTTAGAAGACTACAAATATATGGTGCAAGATGTATGGAATTCTGCGGTTGAAAAAAGTTTTATAATGAAACGATTAAAAAAATAATAATAATTTAAAAGTTCAAAAGTCCATGCACAGCTTCCAGGTGCTGGTAACAGCAGCAACATTGAATAATTCCAGAAAAAAAGAAGTTTACCGCACACTTGTTTGACTCTCCGATTATTCGTCGATTACCTAATCGGATAATAATAATTTAGTTTCAAATCCTCAAAGTAGACTCAAAGTAGACCTCTGCTTTATCGACAGCACTGCAAAAGGGTCACGAAATGCCAAGGGTGCAAAGCAAAAGGTGGTTATTTTTTACAATATAAAATATAAAGCAAGTTTATTTTTTGTTTACTACATTCCACTTGTGTCCATTTATAGTTTTGATGCTTTCATTGTGAATCTACAATGCAAATAGAAAAAAGTGTGCCCAAACCTTTGAGCGGTAGTGTAGTACATTCTGTGGATTAGAATATTAGATAAAATGCTAAATCAATTTCTTCTCGCTAACAAATGACGTAATTTCTTAGTATCTCAGAAACACAATCTGTTTTTCCTTAGTGGGATAATTTGCACACATAACTTGCTTTCACTAACAGATGTCTTTATTAGTGTCATGTTGACAGTACAGTGATTGCCTGAATATGACTCAATAAAAAGAAACTAAAAGGTATGGCTAGGCTTTAAAAATCATAATCTCATACTTTTGACATCTGACATGAGATTTTGTAGATATCATCAGTGATTCCATAATTCTCTATGTTTAGGCTGTGTCCCATTTCTTTGTCTTACCTTTTCACCTTCCCCTTTATCTATGTCTTTGTCTTGCCCCTCGATACTGAGCTGAGAGGGCTCGGGGTACGAATGTTCTCCTAAGAAATGGGACGCCACTCGATTACCATTTGCGTCATCATCCCTTGCTTCTACCTGGCTGCTACGTCTGCAGAGGTGACAACAATTGACCCAAACAAATGTAAACAAATGTCAAGGATTATTGGGTACCTCAGCTCGACAAAAAAACTAGCTTGTTTATACATTAAAGTTCAATGAAAATGATAACGTTGGCTAAACAGACATCACTACAATTAAAGTCGCAACAACAGTTCACTAAAAGTAACGTAGAACATAAGCGTCATAATTGTAAACCATGCTAAACTGTTAATCCATAATTACAACTGCTGAAAATACATTTATGAGATTCCTTGGCTGGTCGATGTGACGCTGCCATCCTGATCCCAAAACCTGCTTGAGCTTGTACGCATACCCCTTCGTTTCAAGTCTGGTCGAGAGCTTACTTTGTTTCATGGCTTATGTAGCCCTCGGTCGTGGCCCTAGCTCTTGATCAAAATTAGAATCGGGACATCCCTTGCCCTCACATGAACGCACAAAACCAAGGGGTAGGGGTAAGACGATGGAGTAAGACAGAGAAATGAGACGCAGCCTTAATGTAGCTCTAAGCTCAAAAACTGACAATTTTTCCTCACCCACCACTATTGGTCAGCCTCTAAGTGAGTGACATGTAGAATTAACTGATCATAGTGCAGAGTGAGTGAGAGAGTGAACTCTCAAAAGGAGGCTTTAAGAAAATCTGATTTTGTTTTTGGCATATCGCCCACCCGTACTAAAAGGTCACATCTTATTTAGACCTTTTCTTTTACAGAATATGCTCACATAGGACTGAACATGTTTAGTCACTCCTGTGTTTCTGCCCAGTGCCACGTCACCCCTTTGACCTCTACCTTTACAATAAAAGGTCACATTTTAGGTAGTATCCATCAACACTGCTCCTGTTCTCTGGGGGCTTGACAACGGCTTTGTAGTCTATACAGAACTCATTTGGTTCAAGGATGGGTACAATTAATGACATTTATCATTCAATCAATCAATGAATTAATATCATTTGTCTCTGAGGGGTAGTTTAAGCACATTGAGCAGTAAAATAAAAAAATAAAAAAAACAGCTCAAACAAAAGTTGGAGGTGAGTAACAGCTCTCAAGACAAAAGTGCCTTTGTCCTCTGTGTCCTGCAGCCCGGACATCACAGCAGCCAGGGGAACTCTGGAGACAAAGGAAATAGGAAAGCCTCTTCTAAGTCTCTTATTCACTCTGCTCTGGTGATGAGGTGGGACACTGGGACTTTGAAACATGCTAGTTTGGTAAATAAAGTCCTTTTAATTATACTTCCCTAGTGCCGCTTCAACCTTTCTGGATTACCTGGTTTATTACGTATTTTTCTAAGCTCTCATAGCAACTTCTTGAATAACACGGATAGACTGTTACAGCATGTAAAATGTGGTAGCGGATCAGAGTTACATTTTATTTCTCATATTTCTTCATACATTAAAAGATGCATTGTGTAACTTTTCTGGTGGAGGGTCCGTCAAATGCTTTCCTCCATAGCAGGGACGTGTACAGGAATTTTGAGGGGCAGTTGCTCTGACCTGAAGGAAGGGCAACCCAACCCCCCCATGCGGGGGAAAAAAACTCACAGGCTATACGAAGCGTCTCGAGGAGACTTGTGGCTGCTCCTCATCTTAAATGTAATGTAATTATGACAAATTGCCAGTAGTAGGCTAAAATATGAGTCTGATTAATTAATCAATTAGCCTACACAGTATCATCTCATCATTATCACAATGCAACATCTCTGTCTCACCTGCTGATTGGCTTTTTCTTAGCCACCCCTGCAGTGATGTGCTACCCTTTGCTGCCTTTGCTGCCACAGGAAAGAACTTCAGGTTCTTGGCAGCTCATGAGATGGCTGTGGCACTGGGACTTAACAAGTGTCGAGGGTTGCCATTCTTCCATGCCTTCATTGGATACGACACTGTTTCAAGCTTCGGAGGCAGGGGGAAGAAAACAGCATGGGAAACCTGGAAAGCCTATGATGAGGTCACTGAGGTCACTGCAGCATTCTATGCCTTGGCTGCCATGTCAACTCTTTCAGCCATGGATGACCACATGGATGCACTGGAGTATTTTGTTGTTGTGTTCTATGATCGCACCAGTAGCCAGGAACATGTCAATGAGTGTCGCAAGCATCTGTTTACCCAGAATGGCAGATCAATAGATGCTCTCCCACCAACTCGAGAAGCCTTGAAACAGCACATCAAGAGAGCTACCTACCAAGCCGGCTACTGTTGGGGCCAGATGATGGTGTCCACACCAGGCTCCCATCATCCAGTGACTAGGGGTGGGTTCACACCGATAATGGCTGGGACATATACTGGACAACCCTCCCAGAGGCAACTGAGGCATGTCGGCAACTACTAGGGTGTGGCTGTAAAAAGGGATGCAGAGGACAGTGCAAGTGTGTCAAGGCTGCACTCCAGTGCACAGCTCTGTCACTGTGGTGGAGAGTGTACGAGAGAGTAGAACTGGGACGACACAGATATTTATGTTAACATGTACACATGTATCCATGCATCGTAGTAGACTCTGTTACCTGGATCTAGAGGTTCCACTGTATAATTTTGACTATGTAAGTTGATGGTAGGTTCAAACAGAAGCACTTCCTCTGAGTTCAAGAGTGTCAAATGATCAACAGTCATTCCATGGTGCTTGATAACAGTTTTTTGAAGAGTTTGTTGGAAAAAAAACTATCCAAAAGTACAAAAATGCAGCAAAAAATGACCAAATAAATGGTTTATTCAAGCTTTGTCACTTTTATTTGTTATTTTTTATTTGCTAGAATCTATATTTAGTTAAATAAATCCACTGGTATGCTTCTTCAATAAGTAAATGTTGTATCGACATGTATCCTATGTCGTGTACAACACAAAATCTGTTCTTTTGTAAAATGGCTGCCATTTTGGCTCTGGGAAGAGTCTGGAATGTCCCTATATCCAAAAATCTTTGTAAGATACTGCCCTAGCAGTGTGCCAGATTCCATGCTTGTATCACTAAAGTCACAATTTTTTCACATATCTGCTGGACTATTTCCACATGCAGGCTCGGGTCAGGTGCCAGCACGGCACCTGACCGTGCCAGCGCGGCACGGTAGCTGAGTGGTTAGCGCTCTTGCTTCACAGCAAGAAGGTTCCGGGTTCGATCCCCGGGTCGCCCGGGCCTTTCTGTGTGTGTTCTGTGTGGAGTTTGCATGCATGGTCTGGGTTCGATCCCCGGGTCGCCCGAGCCTTTCTGTGTGGAGTTTGCATGTTCTCCCTGTGTCTGGATGGGTTTCCTCCTGTCACTCCGGTTTCCCCCACCAACCCAAAACATGCACCATAGGTACTCCAGCTTAGGTCCTGACCAAGCCGAAGCAAAAAGATCATGGAGATGGTCCCCGGGCGCCCTAATGTGTGCTGCCCACTGCTCCTAATATATATATATATATATATATATATATATATATATATATATATATATATATATATACAGAGAGAGAGAGAGAACCCACTTTGCAATCAGTTTTTCTATTGTTGCTTTGCTCGTTCGTTTCCCAAATTCTGCAGCGTGGTTTGTTGAAGTGCGCTCATGCTCGCTCTATCACCGCCAATGGAACTTGTCCAGATGTGTTTATCATTGAAATGATCCGTCAGGCTGGAACAGCTTCGGTGATCGGAAAATTCTTTTTGACAAAAGCTACAAATCAGCGCGTTCTTATTGATAGTCCCGCCTTCATTCTTTATATAAATAAGCCTGCCATTCAAAGGCCTGAGCAGCAATTTGCTCACCGCACGCAAAATTTTAAATTCACGCGCATTGAAATGCCACTCATAATTAATTGCATTAATTTTTATAACACGTTAATTTGCAGTGTAATTAATTAATCTAATTAACACGTTAAACTGACAGCCCTAGTTCATTTATGCCCCGCTAATGTGACTTTTTCAGTATAAATACTTGCTCAAATGAGTATCTAGATTTGATACTACAGTAGTTTTAGCATCGATTAGTATCTGATTTTCTTTTACACTATATATATACATGTATACTACAGACAAGCATAGTGTCTACTCCATCAAATACTGCATACATTTTGATATTGTTTTCATCTAAAGCTGAGTCCTGCACTGAAAGAGTACATGCAGTTATGATTCATTTTTAAAGAAGCCAGCGTTTGCTATTGCTCTCTCCTTGTTCCTTCAAAGATCCATACTTCTCGAAACCCTGAACAGTGCTTTTGTGTAACCACCCACAGAAGACACTGGAAAGACCCAGCATCGGCCAAACTCTACTGTGGGCTGTATTCTCTACAAAAGGCAAAACGAGCAACTGGAGCTTTTTCCTATGGTTGTATGAGCTTAGAATACATAGCACAAAGAATGGTGAAAGTTTGTTGAAAGGTCTTACCTAACCCCCAGAACTGCAAAAAAAACTGTTAGTCTGCAAATGTCTAGTGTGTTTTTTTATTTGTAAGGTAACAAAAAACAAAAAACAAAAAAAACAAAACATGCTGTGCTCAAATTATGGCGTAAATGTAAAATGAATGCAAGTTGACTCATTTTGAACACAGAAAACTCAAACAACTTTCAAATTCTGGACAGTAAAACCACATGATATTGCATTTGTACCATCTGGATTATATATTTTAATATTTCCAAATGGCCATAGCAAGCAGATTAAAAGGTGCACTGTGTAACTGTTACAGAGAAGGGTTGGCCCACCTTTTCTCCATGGATATGTTTGCCTGGAATGTTTCACTGTATGGCATTAAAAATGTCTTGGTGACATCAGCAGGTCAAAGTACAGGTCAGATCTGTGAAGAGCTGACAGTAAGAAGGCATGTTTGTCGGTATAGCTTTTTTTTTTTTGAAGCAATAAACTTAAAGGGACAGTGTGTAAGATTTTTACCCGTTAATTACTGAAATTGAAGATACCCATTCAAAAATACAGTGTTTTCCAAGCATTTTCACTTCCATCATGAAATCAAAGTATTCTGTTGGACTTAGATATACCTGCATAAAAGGGGGATCTTCCCCATATAGAGGCAGCCATTTTGATTACGAGAGCCGCAGAAGGACATTTGGGCTCCGCCTTCGCCTTCAGCAAGGGCTCGTGGTTTTCACACAACGAGATAGTACGCGTTTGGATAAACAACGACAAGCATGTTGCCGGATCACACGTTGTAATGGATCTAACACGTGTTTTGGACTAAATTGTTTTACTGGATTTTATTCGCTGGATCCTTACGGACAGATTGAGACAAAGCTTATGGTGAAATACTGGTGTTTGACCTGTCCAGAGCCTTCAAGGTAAGCAAAGTAACAAACCTCGTTTTGTGCTTTTCCGTATAAAAGCCCCATGTGCTCGGGGAGTGATTGTTGTGCTGGGAAATGAATTGCATAGTCAAAAAGAGGAGACTGTAAGGTTTCATTTGATGTGTAGATTGTCATGGTACCGCACACGAACGCGTGAAGCGCACCCGGCGCTACTGTATAAATAAAACGCGGTCCCGTTCCCGTTTTTTTTTTTCTTTTCGCATGAGTGCACACATTCCCGATCGTGTACCATGACAATCTACATATCAAATGAAACCTTACAGTCTCCTCTTTTTGACTATGGAATTCATTTCCCGGCACAACAATCACTCCCCGAGCACATGGGGCTTTTATATGGAAAAACACAAAACGAGGTTTGTTACTTTGTTTACCTTGAAGGCTCTGGACAGGTCAAACACCAGTATTTCACCATAAGCTTTGTTTCAATCTGTCCGTAAGGATCCAGCGAATAAAATCCAGTAAAACAATTTAGTCCAAACACGTGTTAGATCCATCACGACGTGTGATCCGGCAACATGCTTGTCGTTGTTTATCCAAACCCGTACAATCTTGTTGTGTGAAAATCACAAGCCTTCCCGAAGGCGAAGGCGGAGCCCAAATGTCCTTCTGCGGCTCCTGTAATCAAAATGGCTGCCTCTATATGGGGAAGATCCCCCTTTTATGCGACTATATCTAAGTCCAACAGAATACTTTGATTTCATGATGGAAGTGAAAAGGCTTGGAAAACACTGTATTTTTGAATGGGTATCTTCAATTTTGGTAATTAACGGGTAAAAATCTTACACACTGTCCCTTTAAAACAGAGATGTACAATTAAAAACAAGTGTTCGAGGAAATTTCCAGTGATTTCAGAAAAAGTCAATTTCAGTGTTGCACAGTTCACAGTTCGCTTGAGCCTTGAGCCACTCTTTGTACTGGATATGTCTAAAGCACACAGCATATTCAGAGGTCCAGTTCAACCAAGGCAAGCATCAAGTTATGTCTAACTCCCCCATTTCTGTTTAACAACGGATTCTCTTTTTTGACAAAAATTGCTTCTTTCACTCCCCTCTCAAACCAGTTATTTTCCCTGGCTAAGATCTGAACTTCACTGTCCTCAAACGAATGGCCCGTGGCTTCTAGGTGAAGATGTACGGCAGATGACGGTCCACTTTGGCACGCCCATCTGTGTTGGTACATCCGTCGTTAAACAGAAATGGGGGAGTTAGACATAACTTGTCTCCCATTTATAATTCGATTCTTAAACCAAGTCATAACAGATGGAAAAAAAAACATTAGGGCAGACGAGTCAGGGACAGAAGGGTGGAGACGGTATGTAGTCTGAATAGAGATGCTAAATATTCCAATAACAAAAGGAACAAATGAGGGGATAGTTTCAGAGCTATTTCAGAGCAGTGATCTCCTCATAGGGCTAAATAGAGATGCTTAACGAGACGCCAGGGAAACAAAAGATACAAATTAGCTGAGATAGTTTCAGAAGGATTTCAGTGTAGTGAGCTCCGCCCTGGAGCTAGATATAAACAGGGACTAACCAGCACTAGAACCAGAACTGAAGAAGCCTCTCGGATGAGCGACGAAACGTCTTCAACCAAACAAACTTTGTCCAGTTGACAAATTGAACTTCTCCTTTTATCATATATATGTGTATATATATATATATATATATATATATATATATATATATATATATATATATATAGTGTGAGTGGAATACAAAATTACACAGCATATGGCTGCAGGATATGAATAATATTGCTAGTATATAGAAAAAAACATTTACAATTCAGACTATATAGGGCAAAAATATAAGCTTAAGAAACACAAAACCCTCACTACGACAAAGCTTAATGGCTCAAAGAAGAAGTGTTCCTTTTAGAAATTATATTATCACTTTATAGTTAGTGCATGTGAACCTGATGGTGCCGTTAATAAAATATATATAATTTGGCCCAAACAACACACATAAATTGTCAGAAAATTCTATTAATCATGCAGCTCTAGTAATCAGAATCATGTTGACAGACCTGTGTTTGCTCATATTATGCTATTTTCTGATCTAGGTATCACAAACATACCCGGAGCTGTGTTTTATTTTGTTTTATTCACACAACCCCATCACGGTTACCTGGCCAGCAAAATGATATCTCTCTGTATTTGCTATACAGCGAGATACCATTTGGACACCCTCGCTCCACCCTCGCTCCCCCGGTTAACAACGGACTCCGCGATTCTGATTCGTTCAAAGATGGTGACGTCAGTGCACCCACCTTTGCCCGCAACGTCACTCTTAGGCAGCGGAAGTTCCTCCTCAGTTTTGAATCAAGATGGCGCATCGGAGAACTGAACGTCCCTTCCATTCAGCTGTAAAATTGGTCTTAAATGACCTAAAACACATCGATTCCTTAAAACCACAGCAGCTGACAGCTCTAGAGGCCTTTCTTTTCTTTATTTTCTTTTGTTTGATTGGTTCACGTCGCTGTCCGTTAACTGTTCTCTGATTGGTTCACTTAGCTGTCTGTCTACGCGCAACGGCAGCGCATTCTGGACCAAGCATTACCAGACTCGCCGCTGGTACAACGATGAGTCATGGATTCTTCCAGGCAACCATCATGGCTGAGTTCTCTCAAACAGAAAACACTTTGTTTCTAAACTCCACACCCCTTCACTAGAATCATTTAGATCATTTCAGCCATGGAATTGTCGATCTCTACTGAAGAAAAAAAAAGTAGCTGTTAACTTGAAAACTACAACTACATCACACGAGGGGAACAGAGCATTTTGAACTTTGTCAGATAATGCAGGATTACTCAAACGTGTGAATGAAACAAAACACAACTCCAGGTTTGTTTCTGAGGAGGCAACAACAGAACAAGGTGTAAAGCTCACAAGAGTCAATTTTGCGTAATATAGAACCTTCAATAAAATGAATGGGTCATACTTTATTTTCCAGTACAGTTACGATCAACTTCACATCCGTCACTACTGTGTTTCTGCTCAAAGCCATACTGCCCCTTTGTCCTCTACCTTTAAAATAAAAGGTCAGAGTTTAGGTGATGGATGTCAACACTGCTCCAGTTCTCTGGGTGACTTCAAAACATAATTTGTAGTCAAGGGCTGAAGGGCTTTAGTCATTTAGTCGATTAATCGGTCAGTGGTGACTTGTTGAGATATCATATAACTAGATTAATCAGAACCAATCATCTGATTATTGGTGTGTGTTAACATGCACAAAAGAATTCTAAAATACCTCAAATCCAGGTCTTCATCAAAAGTGTAGCAATTGAAAGACTATGTTAAAATATGTCTTTCAGTCTTCTCCATGTTGTCTTAAATCTTTCTTTTGCTAGATTTGTTTGCTTTTTTCCTGTTTTGTTTCCTGTTTTGTTCTTAGAACAATTTGGAAGATATCACATTAGATTTTGCTCTTGAAATCCCCACTCAAACTCCCATAACCACTTGAAAAGAGTGTACTGTCAACAACACCTTACATCACTGTACTGTTTGATATTTCTTAGTCGAAGAGTGAACCTTCTCACTGTGTCTACAATTTCTCTCAAACATGTGACAAACAGTAAACTCAAGCTCTCCTTCACAGTGACAGTAGAAGAACTCTGGGACCTGATCTTTCATTTTCATTAACCAACTTTTACAATAACAAAAACATTGCAAGCATGTAGTGTTAGTTTCAGCTAAATCCGTAAAACTACCGTCACTTTACCACTACATGAAGCCTCGAGCCTGATATCTGTGTAGCAAACTTGGTCGTACGTTGCCACAACTGATCATAGGAATCCCACCGTATCAACGATCTTAAATTCCTTATATCTTACAACAGGAGTGTCCAAACATTTCTCACCAGAAAAGTGAGAAAAGTCAAAACATGGATAAAGCAGGCGTCAGTACAAAGAATAATTAAAATACCTGAACAGAATGCCGAATGGTAGCTTAATTCATGATTAAATCCTCAATAGGACACACAACATAGGCTTTGTCGAGGTAGATTTTCAAAAAAGTTGCTGTCAAAAGTACTGCTTAAGGTAATATTTGCCAATTCACCTGGAAGACTGAAGGCTAAAAAAAACTGGTTAGAGTGCCGCATTTGGCCTCCAGAAGATAACGTTGAAAATGTCTGTCTTATACTGTGGCATCCAATAATTTTGTCTGTCCATTACACACACAAAAAAACTCCAAGCACCTGACACCAGACTTGATGCACTGTTTTGTCAATTGATATAGCAAACACAAACTAGCTAGAAACAAAACAGTAAGACAACACCATTAATACACATTAACGAAAACCACCTTACCTTGACAAGTACTCCCCCGAACTCCCATTGCTCGCTTTCCGTACATCCATACAGTTCGTAGTTCCAGGTATAAGTGCTAATGCAGGATTTTGCATGGCTGCGCTTCCAACCGCCCTCGCTACCACCTCCAGCGAATCCTGTACGTAATGATCCAAAGTGGGTGACCCCATGACCCCGTGAGCTAGTAATCCCAATGGCAACCCCTCCGTCCTTAGCTCCGCCACATTCTGACTGTCCCCCAGCACCCAATGGTAGTCCGGGAGCATCATCTTCGTCGCGATCGTCCATATTCTCCGTACTTCCCTGATATCGCAACCGAACGTTACCACTGCCATTGTGGTGGACGTCTCTCTTAGGGCATCCAGGAGTTTCATGACGACTTGCTGCGGGTCTGACTTAAGAGGTGACGCTGTGGATGCGGAGGTGGTAGTAGAAGTAGCAGCAGCAGACGAAACAAAATATGGCACAGATGATAGAGACGACGGCTGCTCTGCGCCACCAGATGACGATAGTGAGGTCAAACCCAAATTTGCGGTGGTGAGGTTGACCAGCGTGCCCAGATGGAAGCGCGTGTTGTTCTTGATGAGGAGGAGGAAGTCGCGGATGTTCCAGTCCTGGCAGAGGAGCACGCTGATGTCCCACCAGCCGTTCATCATGAGCAGGGTGTAGAGCAGACGCGAGGGAGGGGCCTCGAATGTACGCATGGCCACTTGGAAATGGAGAGGGTTCTGCAAGAGAGAAGGATATTGGAAAAAAGGGTAATAAGCAAGGATATAGGTATCAGGGGGAAAATAGTAATATAGCTAGTGCAATATTAAAGCCAGGGTGCGTGACTTTTTAAACAGTCAAACTTAGACTTAGACAAACTTTTCTGATCCACAAGGGAAATATAGTTTTGGGTACAGCAGCTCACTCATCAAATATAATATATAACAGAGGGTAACAAAAAATAGATGGAATAGCAAAAAAAGAGCAAGAGACCGGTGTCAAATGAGACATAATTATAAAAATAAAAATTTAAAAAATGATAATAAATGTATATGTGCAAATCAGAATAAAATAGAAAAGTAAGTAATAGAGTATAAAATTCAATATCAAATAAGATGAAACAAGAACAAGGTATGTAAAAGGTGTAACTTTTCTGGTTGGTCTGACACTTTCTTGTCTCCATGTAGACATTTGTTTGCTTGCAATGTTCCATAATATGGCATTAAACTGTCTTCATATAGACAAGAAGGCCAAGTAACAGATACGATCTGTGGAGAAACGGCCCTGCTTACAATGAAAATGTTGACTAGTATACAAAATAAATGACTAAATAAATAAATACTGCTCTGGAAAAAAAATAAGAGACCACTGCATTTTTTCTGAAATCAGCATCTCTACATGTATTACAGCCATTCCATTCCAGTGTCTGTTGAATTCCAACACAAACACAAAGCTGAGCTACTTCAGTTCTTGCACCAGGAGTGGAATAAAGTCACCCAAGAACAATGTGAAAGACTTGTGGAGAGCATGCCAAGACGCATGAAAGCCGTGATTAAAAATAAGGGTTATTGCACCAAATATTGATTTCTGAACTCTTCTTAAGTGTAAACATTAGTATTATGTTGTTTTAAAATGAATTTGATCTTGTTTCTTTGCATTGTTTGAGGTCTGAACATATTTTTTGTTATTTTGTCCATTTGTCATTTTCTGCAAATAAATGCTCTAAACCAGTGTTTCCCAACCAGGGGTACAATTACCCCTAGGGGTACTCGGCAGGGTCGCTGCCAGGCACAATGGGGAGATTTTTTTGAATTATTTAAACTGAATTTGAGTAAATTTGAGTTAAAGAAAAGAGAGAAAATGCCTGAGAATTACATTTTCAAATTAAGGAGATGAAATAAAATTATTTTCATTTAATAATCTGTTGTGTCACGGAGAATTATCAACACGTATGAGTGAGGGGGTACTTTAGGTATGACAAAAAGGCTCAGGGGGTACACAAGACAAAAAAGGTTGGGAAACACTGCTCTAAACGATAATATTTTACTTGGAATATGGGGGAAATGTTGTCAGTAGTTTATAGACTCAAACTAAAATGTTCCTTTTGCCCAAAACCTATAAGTAGTAAAATCAGAAAAACTGATAATTTTGCAGTGGTCTTAATTTTTTCCAGAGCTGTATCTGAAGTAAATATAGCAATATAGCAAAGGGAAAAAAAATAGATTCAGGTTCCACATAGTAATCACTTTTGCTTTCTTGGCAGCGCTGCAAACCCTTACTGGCCTTCTCACAGGGAGATTCATAAAGAAGCCCCTGAAATGATTTTCACTTCACAGGTGTACCTTGTCAGGGTTTATTATTAGAATGCCAAGAGGCTGTAAAGCACTGATCAGATTTTAAGAATGTATAATATAATGTTGATATGTTTTGAGTGTTTCACATATTTTTGTTCACAGCATTAATACAGTCATTTACAAGTACAGATGCCCAGTTCTTACTCTAAAAGTCTATCAATAAATAGCTTATTCTACTCATTATAGAGATTTTGCATCAGCTAGCCCAGCTCACAGGGACATAAACACCAATTCACCATAGTACAATCCAAATGAGACTTGAGCCAAAACTTAAGTGTGATTGTCTTTTGTAAATATTCCTCAGCACATTGCTCGGTTCCATGGCTGAAATATTCTGGAAAACTTCATGAAAAAGTCAAGACAATAAAGGTGACAGTTGAAAATCAAGCCAGTGACCATCATTCACATTTCATACAGTTCAGTGACACGGACACTATTGGAAATCCAGAGCCTAGAAGCATGACACTGCTGAAAAGCTCGGCAATAACGGTCCAAATGGCATCAATGGGGATGGGGGAAGTGGAGTGTAATGTTTGTGCTTTAAGTGTGATAGAAAATTGAAATTGAGAGATTCCCCTGAGAAGATGCACGAACGACATAATGGCTTTGAATCCAGGAGGCTTTCTGCTTTTGAATTCAATTTGTTCCTGAAGAATAGATAACCTGTATCTATGAATCTAATTTCAGCTGTAATAAAGTGCACCGCTGCTTATATAGTTGTTGTTTTTTTGTAATGATGTTGTAAACAGGTCCAAATGCAGCTGTCCTGGTTAGAAAATGTTCTGACTAATTGGCATTTAAATGGTTCTTAAAGGTCCTATATTACCCAAAGATGACTCTTGTGAGCTTTAAACTATGTAATAATGTTGTTACCTCCTCAAAAACATAGGTGGAGTTGTGTTTTTTTTTTTTCATTCTCACAAGTTTATTATTAGTCTAGTCCTCTCCACCTACCTCTACCGCTCCAAAGCTCTGTTCCACCTTGTGATGTCATGAAGCTGTAGTTTTCAAGTTAACCGCTCCTTTTATCTTTAGTTCAGTAGAGATGATTAATTCCAAAATGATCCCACACAGTCAAAATATGCCAGGTTTGTCTTAAACATGTGCAAATGAAACAAAACACAACTCCAGGTATGTTTGCGACGAGAAAACATGATAACAGAGATCAGAGAATAGTGTGATATGGACCTTTAAAATACTGTTCTTTCATGTGGCCAAAACCCCTTATCGAAGACTGATGTCATCTAGTCTTTAAAGATAAGCAAGGCCAGATCTTGGATGGGAGACTGCACCTACCTTACAGCTCTGGAAAAAAAAATAAGAGACCACTGCAAAATTATCAGTGTTTCTGATTTTACTACTTATAGGTGTGTGTTTGGGGAAAAGGAACATTTTTGTTTGAGTCTATAAACTACTGACATTTCCTCCAAATTCCAAATAAAAATATTATCGTTTAGAGCAGGGGTCTTCAACGTTTTTCAGGCCAGGGACCCCCAAACAGATGGTGAACTGGGCCAGGGACCCCCTACTACATATACGGCATAGCATGATGCGTTTGCCTTTATTTCTCCATTCGCCATGTACGCATTAATGTGCATTTTAAGACATCAAAGAGGGTGGAGGGACAAGGGAGAAATTGATTGGGGAAAAATGAAAAAATATATTGTTTTTAAAAATATTAAAATATAAAATTATATTATTTTAAAGTGAAATCAAAAGATTTCGCGACCCCCCTGCAGTACCTCCGCGACCCCCCTAGGGGTCGCGACCCCCCTGTTGAAGACCTCTGGTTTAGAGCATTTATTTGCAGAAAATGACAAATGGTCAAAATAACAGACCTCAAACAATGCAAAGAAACAAGATCAAATTCATTTTAAAACAACATAATACTAATGTTTACACTTAAGAAGAGTTCAGAAATCAATATTTGGAGCAATAACCCTTATTTTTAATCACAGCTTTCATGTGTCTTGGCATGCTCTCCACAAGTCTTTCACATTGTTCTTGGGTGACTTTATTCCACTCCAGGTGCAAGAACTGAAGTAGCTCAGCTTCTATGTTGGAATTCAACAGACGCTGGAATGGAATGGCTGTAATACATGTAGAGATGCTGATTTCAGAAAAAAATGCAGTGGTCTCTTATTTCTTCCCAGAGCTCAAAATGTGGTGTAAGTGTTGGTGGTGATTGGAGGAGCTGATTGGCAACCTTGCTTCCATTAGACAACTCCAGGGCAGCTGCGACTACAAAAGTATAGCTACCACTACGCTGTACTACAACTACAAACTACAAAGCCACTGTTAAAAAAAACTGTGAGTCTCTGAGTCTGTGTCCTAGTATCAATTATTGTTTTTTGTTTTTTTGTAAGACATAACTACAAGAAACATCCACAAAAGTGAAATCTGACAATTTCAAAAATGTAAATGTCCATTTTTACTGGGGATGCACCGATCCAGCTTTTTCAGTTCCAATACCGATTTCAGTACTATAGCTTTACACAAGCGTATGCAGAAATCCAATCGATACCAGTATAGCAACTAAAAACACATTTATATTCTCAAAACAATTAAGATAAAACTGATCCAAATGTGTTATACAGTTCTTATTATATTTATTTATGCCTCAAGTAACTACAGAACAGCTTATACTGTATATAAAAATTCAAACATTATGAGACATTCTGGGCGAAGTGCAACCAGAAAATAGTTTTATTATGAGTTTATGTCCAACCAGGAAAGCGCCTGAAGTGGTATCTGGAAGCCAAAATCTGATCTTCAGTATTCCTGCAGATATCCTGATACCAGTATCAGATCGGAGCGTCCCTTCGAGGAGCACATTCGATTTTCACAAACATAAAATAGGCCTTTTGAATATTGTGCAATAAAGTGCCTTGGATTTCCACTTGAGCGAAACACAATTAAAACAGGGCTGCCAACTGTAACTGTGTACTCAAAGAGAGACAGTTGGAAAGCTTGAAATGTCTTTTGAAAAGTCTTAAGCCCAACAATTAAAAGCCTATCTGCAAATGCTAATTGACAACTTAACATTAATTATCATGAAGACAGCTGCACTTGTCTTATCTACAACAGTTCAAACCTTAATAATCCTGGTAGAAGGTTGTGGACGAACCGAAAAAGGGGGGAAATCAACACCAAACTCAGCAGGAAGACAAAGTTTGCACAGAAAAAATAAATAATGATTGTGAATGCTTTAGAAGTGAAGACAGTGTACCCACCAGTGATGGATTTCCAATAGTGAGGATCTGGACAAGTCTCAAATTATGTTATTGTGTGTTTTTTTGGAGATTTTGACACACCAGCCCCTGTAGTGTTGTCTTTAAAACAAACTTGAAGTTGATTTTGCTTCATATCAGTAATACTTTAACATGGTTAAAAAAGTGACACAAAAAATAACAATTGAATAATACAGCTCTGGAAAAAAATAAGAGACCACTATTTTTTTTTCTGAAATCAGCATCTCTACATGTATTACAGCCATTCCATTCCAGCGTCTGTTGAATTCCAACACAAACACAAAGCTGAGCTACTTCAGTTCTTGCACCAGGAGTGGAATAAAGTCACCCAAGAACAATGTGAAAGACTTGTGGAGAGCATGCCAAGACGCATGAAAGCTGTGATTAAAAATAAGGGTTATTGCACCAAATATTGATTTAACATTAGTAAACATTAGTATTATGATGTTTTAAAATGAATTTGATCTTGTTTCTTTGCATTGTTTGAAGTCTAAAAACATGTATCTTTTTTGTTATTTTGACCATTTATAATTTTCTGCAAATAAATGCTCTAAACGATAATATTTTTATTTGGAATTTGGGGGAAATGTTGTCAGTAGTTTGTAGACTCAAACAAAAATTGTCCCTTTTGCCCAAACACATACCTATAAGTAGTAAAATCAGAAAAAACTGATATTTTTGCAGTGGTCTCTTATTTTTTTCCAGAGCTGTAGTTTTGATTTGTGAGAATACAATAATGCAGTAGGGTCAGTTTGGCCAGTCTAATCAGGGAGAGTAGCCTTAAAACATAATTATCACAATAAAAGAAAGATCATAATTTTAAACGACAAAAATTGTTTTGATGGGGATGGAAAAAAAAAACATTAAAAAATCCAACAAATCAAGAGTATATTCTATATCACATTCTATAATCCTCATAAAAATGCAGCCAGCATCTCAGTTAAATCAACAGAAATTCTTATGTTTCCCCACTCCCAATCAAACCGACAGCTAATACATCCACTTTATGAGATTTCCAGTTTCTGCAAGGTTGCCCGTGTAATTAAGTGCGAGGAGCAGTTGAGGGAGCTGTTCAGCAAGCTTTATCAAAACATCTCCAGTCTCCCCCTCACCCCCTCGCAGTCTAAAGAAGGCACAGTATTACAGTAAGCCCTGATCACAAAAGATATACGGCTCTCCTGTAACTTGTCAGATGAAATTAGCAGCACTTTGTCTAGACTTCCTGATCTTTTTCCAGATAACTTGGCACAGTCAGCTGAACACACAACTGCCCCCGCAGCCATCACTCATGCCTGGCTCACACACGCAGGGGAAGGGCCCATGGGTGATTGTGTGTAATTGACTTCACAACTTTTACACCAGCTCTGCAATAAAAACACCATTACGGGCCTTTATTGGCGAAATGATTTTGTCTCATTAATCACCTTAGCTCATAGGCACAGGAATGGGGTGATAATTGCTCTTCAGCCTATTACAAGGGTCACAGGAATCACAATGCAATACTGATAGAGCATACAATATAATGTTTCTAAAGGAGATATGGCCATTCCATGATAAGTAAAGATGTTGTTTTCTTTGTCCAGATAGGAGGAAAATGACAGTGCTGCCAAAATAAAAAAATAAAAAAATAAAAAAAAGCCTTCTCTGTTTGTGGATATCCTAAATGGGCTTTCAATAAAACTAAGAGAGCCAAGAAATAAAACTAAGAGCCAAGAAACAAGACATCAGAAAATCAGAACCCAGGAGAAAGGGTGTAACTATTCCTTACCTGGCTGGTGTTTCTGAAAAATTACAGAGGATTTTCAACATGAAATCCCAGTCTATTTCAAACCCACAAACACTTTAAGACAGAAACTGGTCCACCCAAAGGACAAAAAACTGAGCGACAAACAAAGCAATGTGGTCTACTCCATTCAGTGTAGTGAAGACTGCAGTGAGAGCTACACTGGAGAAACAAAACAACCACTTCACAAGAGGATGTACTAACAAAGACAGGCGAGCCAGAGTGAACCTCAGTCTGCCGTACATCTCCACCTAGAAGCCACGGGCCACTCCTTTGAGGACAGCGAGGTACAGATCTTGGCCAAAGAAAAGAACTGGTTTGAGAGGGGAGTTACAGAGGCTATTTTTGTCAAGAAAGAGAATCCTTCCTTGACCAGAAATTGAGGTCTCAGACATCATTTGTCTCCCATCTATAACTCTACCCTCAAACCTAAATCAAAACAAATAAAGAAAACAATAGAGCAGCAGGTCAGGTCCCGAGGTGTGAAAACACCCATTATGGCCCTGAATGGTTCTGCTAACAAGACCCCACACTCCACTCCCACTGTATATTTAATAGGCTCACCTAACTAACAGAAAGGGTATGCTAAACTAGACGCCAGAGAGAAACTGAAAAAACAAAATACAGAAAGCTGAAAACAAAGAGGTGGGATAGTTTCAGAATAATTTCAGTGTAGCACTCTAACCAGAACTGACGAAGCAACTCGGATGAGCTGCGAAACGTTTTCGACCAAATAAACTTTGTCCAGTTGACAAATTGAATTTCTCCTTTTACCATGGATTCTACCTGGACGACTGAGGGTTTCTTCACATAACTAACAGAAACTGTCAACAAATAGGTGTGTCAGTCTCAGAGTAATTTCACTGTAGTTAGCTCCTCCCTTCAGGCAGATATAGGCAGTGTCCACCAGCATCTGACCAGAACTGAAGAAGCAGCTTGGATGAGCTGCAAAACGTATTCGACCAAATAAATTTTAATAGCATACCAATATCTGGACAGGCTGTACAGAACCTTGTGCAGTTTGCATGCTTGTCCCTATCAATGCTTGTCCATCCCCATGAATCCAAAACATACACAATGGATGAAATTCTGACAAAGCTGAGCACAAGATCTGAAAGAGATCTCTAGATCAACTGTCGCTACCCTGACAGAATGCCCCAGCAACATCGAAGGATGGGTCAAATGTAGAGATATTTCCTTTTCGGGTACAGAAAAGTACCTTAATCACAATCATTTGAGTTTTTTCCTCATGGGTGTGTCTATCTTAAAATAGTTGGGACAGAAGACTATAAATTATAATGACATGATCTCAAAGTAGTAGAGTAGTAGTAGAATAGTAGTAGAGTACATAATCTACAATTTTGATGATAACAGGAAACTATAAGTTGGAATCAACAACTTCTTGATCTTTTGGGAGGGAGATGGTCTGAATATATTGAATATGCAGAATTGCTCAAATCTGTGAATAAAACAATTCCAGGACAAATGCAGATATGTTTTTGATGAAGAAACAACATTATAACATTGAGCTAAAATATCAGCAAGCAGTCAGTTTCAAAACTGTACTAAAGTTTCATGTGACTGCTGTTTTGTCTCATCTTTGCAAAACTAAACTAGGGTAAAGCATTTCGCTAGCTCCCATCATTGTGTATTCTGCAATTAGCAATCAAATACTCTTAAATCCACACTTTTTTATCATTTTTATTTTTTTAACACATTCATTGCAACACTACACTACACCAAGTAAAAGTACTGCCTATAAAATATTCTATTTATCGTCCAGCATGCAACCCCCGCTTTCTCAGTCTCTTAAGTAAATATACTGTATATTCTCAGTGCAAGGCCGCCGTCTCCCTTATGTGCATTCATCTAGTGCTTCTGGATGTGGAAATCCCCTCTCTGACATCAACCATCTTTCATCACAGCTGTTATATCATGCACCAAAATTACACATCTAGCTAAGTATTTCAAACCCAAAAACTGCAACTTTGATTAAAAACTGCACCAGATCACAACATTTTAAGCCAATTGTTGTTTAAATTGTATTCATTCACACATGTTTGAGTAACACTGCTTTATTAGTCTGTCTGTCTGCATCTCAAACGCTCGAAATGCTCTGCTCCAACTTGTGACGTCATGAAGCGGTAGTTTTCAAGTTAACAGCTACCTTTTACCTTTTGCTTAGTAAAGATTCCAGGGCTGAAATTTTCCAAATGATTCTAGTGAAGGTGTATGGAGTTTAAAAACACAGTGGAGCACTTCATGACATAACAAGGTGGATCAGAGTGTTGTCCATTTGAGAGAACTCTAAATATGCAGGGTTTGTGTGTTAAACATGTGAATGAAACAAAACAAAACACAACTCCGGGTATGTCTGTGCTGTGCTGAGGAAACAGAATGGCGTAAAATGGACCCTTTAAAAAGAATAATTAATAACGAAATATCGGTTTTCCTTGACGTGGATAAAGGTATGATTAAATGGTTTTGTATTTTGTGAATTATTTCAAAGGCATGCCCGTATAATCAGCCGCACAGGATTGCTGAGCTGGCAGGGTGGACTATATACTGCAAATAAGGCACATTTCAAATCCCATAGGAACTCTATAAGGCCCTGACCCTTCAATTTATATAGATCTCTCATTTGAAAGCCGACAGAGTGGAACAATTATTTATTCAGGAAGTATTACGCATTCAACCAGTGATTCTACTTATACAATTAGCTTAAACATGCCAAATAGATTAAAGGGCTTTAAGAGTTTTATTTATTTGTGTGTGTGTGTGTGTGTGTGTATGTGAGCAGAATTTGACTTGTTCCTGTATAAGCAGTTCTTGGTGTCAAAATAAGGCTGCGTCCCATTTCTCTGTCTTACCCCTTCGTCTTATCCCTACCCCTTGGTTTTGCGCGTTCATGTGAGTGCAAGGGGTGTCCCGATTCTAATTTTAATCAAGGGCTAGGGCCACGACCGAGGGCTACATACCCCTTGAAACGAAGTAAGCTCTCGACCAGACTTGAAATGAAGGGGTACGCCTACAAGCTCAGGCAGGTTTTGGGATCAGGATGGCAGCGTCACATCGACCAAGGGGTCTCATAAATGTATTTTCAGCAGTTGTAATGATCGATTAACAGTTTAACATGGTTTACAATTATGACGCTTATGTTCTACGAAACTTTTAGTGAACTGTTGCTGTGGTTTTAATTGTAGTGATGTTTGTTTATTCGACGTTATTGTTTTCATCGAACTTTCATGCATAAACAAGCTAGTTTTTGTGTCGAGCTGAGGTAAACGATAATCCTTGATATTTGTTTATGTTTGTTTGCGTCAATTGTTGTGGCCTCTGTAGACGTAGCAGCCAGGTAGAGGCAAGGGATGATGACGCAAACGGGAATCGAGCGGTGTCCCATTTCTTAGGGGAACATTCGTACCCCGAGCCCTCTCAGCTCGGTATCAAGGGGCAAAACAAAGATGTAGATAAAGGGGTAGGGGAAGGGGTAAGACAGAGTAATGGGATGCAGCCTAAGTCCTCTGTGTACTGTCTGCGTCTGTTTACAAAGCGTTTACTGCCAGGAAGTCCACCGTTGTTGTGGCTTTACTGTGAAGAAAAAAACTCTGAAAGTTGTGCAAAGTGCTTATAAACTCATCCCAGTGAATAATCAGACTGCATATGGTAAGTAAGGAATAACTTTGGCAAACTTTGCAAACTGTTGCGAAATGTACTCGATCTGTTTTTCATGTTTTTAAGGCTGTCAAAAATGTGATCTGCGCCTTTAATCTACAAATGACTTTATGGTAATTGAATGTAGATAGCCTCAGCAAGTTCCTCTGATTCCGACATAAATCAATAAAAGATTAATCACTTAGGAACGTACACAAAGAGCCTGCAGTAAGAGGATATGTAAAGTGGGAGAGCGGAGGGCCTGTCAGACTCTATGAAATGTCTGATACAAGTTACATCACTGCACTTCAGAGCCGTGTGAAAAAATAATGTTATGTTGACACTGTAGAGAGACAGCACAGACTAATGGTTGTACATATGATTGTTCAGTATTTACACTAGACTTAAGCCTTGTTTCATTTTCTCATTATTACAGACAGGCCAATATTGTATGAGGTCAGTATCAATACTAGCTCAATCAGAGCCCTGGAGAGATGCCACAGACTCTTCCTCCCATTGTCCAGGGGTTTGGTAAATGGTCAAATGTTTGTTTTTTTTTTAATTATATAGCACTTTTCCACCTTTTCCACCCTGATCAGTGGACAAATGTTCTTACCAACTGAGCTACTATTGCCTGAGGTTGAGGGCCATGGAAAGTCCACCACCTCTCAACAGAACTGCTAACTGCTCCTAACGGGCAATGATTCAAAGCCTTTCTTGTTTATTTTTTAGAAATTCATGCAACCAATATGGGGCAAACACCTGACCTTATACAAAACCTTATGAGCTCCAGCATAACGATAATCCGAGCAAGATATCTGAGCAAGACTGGTAACTAATGCATAGTACAGGACTATTTTTGCACTAATTTTTATTTTATTTTTTCTCCTATATTGGGTTGTAAATATCCTGCTGTGTTGTATATACTGTATATTAAATGACTACTTAAATGTCTGCACTGAAGTGAGATGCTTTCAATCTCATTGTGAGTATGTATAATGTAAATTGGTATGGTATGGTATGGTTTATTTATTTGCACAGGGACAGTGCACAACATTTCATTGACCTTTGAAATAAACAAAAGAAAGATGCAGGTGCCAGGTTATAGCAAAAATGCTAATTTCCACCTGTAGTCCCGGGACAGGTTGATGTTAATGAAATATACTATGAGAGATTGTAAATGGGTGATAGACCAGTGCATAAGAATAATCACATATGTGCATACATATCATATGAATAGGCATTCTATTCTATTCTATTCTATTCTATTCTATTCTATTCTATAAAGTAGTCTACCATCTACTACAGTAAATATAGTTTGCAGTCTCACAGTGCGTTCAGACTGCGGAGCCAGGGGCATCAGGTTTGCATTTAAAGTCTAGAGTTCAACATTTTCGTGGCAAACTCTTGATGTGCTGTGTCTTGACCGTTCATGCAGACGACTGAGTGGGGACACCACGAGGTTTAAACTCCTGAGGTGAAGACTCTGAACTTTTAGAGAAATTCACTGCACGTCAATGTGTTTCAAGAGCTTGCCCTCATGTAAACGGAGTGATATTGATGCTGTCCATGTCACTTCTTTTTCGCTCTTCTATTGACATTGTTAAATAAAATACATTTTCATTTTAAAGTTTTATTTTAGATTTAAGTTAAGGTTTATTTTAAAGTTTTAACTCATTGGCTTTCTCTGAAGGGACAGAGGGTGGTCCAACAAGGTTTCGTTTAGTCTTCCAGTAATTCCATTCTGGTGTCTGATAATGTCGCTGCAACTGAAATCCAGAAACATGCCCATAGGACGATAAACCGGGAGGAGGGGGCTGTTTTACTCTCACACACCTGGGATACTGTCCTGGGGAAATCGGACTCCAGAAGGAGCTGTCGTCCTGCCTCCACTGGTAGGAAGACAGCACCAAAACCTATATAAATCATCTGACCAGACACTTCGCAGCAACATAAATAAACATAAAATCAAATATAAAATCACAGCTAAATACAGGAGACAAGAACGGCAGTGCAATGTATATGCTGATTGACAGTGCATAAGGTTATCTGTTACTTTAGCTGTTGTACAGTTGTAGGGAGTATGGTATGAATATAGTCCTGTATCTCGCACTGTTTGAGCGGAGCTGTAGGAGCAGGGCTCTCAAGTCTCACGCATTGAGAGTGTGACACACGCAATTCGACGTGTTCACACGCTCACACGCCACACATGGTATTTCTCACGCTGATTTGTATTTTTTTTTTTTTTTTTTGGTGCCCAGAAAATCAGTCTGTGTGGCTCAGTTTATGCAGGCTCCGCACATTCTCTCCCCCTCCTCCCCGTCCCGCTCCCCGGAAAAAAATCTGCCAATCAGAAAATAGATTGTTCTGTTGTTGGGCAGACTGTAGAGTGTAATTCGAGCTGCTAAGCGCACACTGCGGTGATGATAAAACAGACTGAGAACCATCAGGTAATAACTTCATTTATATAACTCTCATTAGTTGCTTTGTAGTTTAAGTTTGCTCTTTAGACAAACATTTACAGCAGGGCTCTCAAGTAGGGTGACCATTCGTCCGGACAGTCCGGTTTTAGAGCTGTCTGTCCGGCCGTCTGTCACGTGTCCTCCTTTTTTACATTTTGTCCTCCTTTCGGACCCTCATCGGCCACCCTTGCATAAATCGTCATCATAAAATCCCCACCCATTATTTACACTTGCTACTCTGCGATGTTGTGTCGTATGCAAACATTTGCGATGCGCGCCACGCGCAACTGATCCAGCCCGTCAGCCCCTCGTATTGTCCGCTCTCTATCTGCGCTATCAGCCACTCTTTGAGGTGCAACTTGGCTCCTTCTTCCATCTTCATCGCCTTATTACTGTCCCTTAAAATTTTGTTTTCTTTAGTGCCATGCGTAACAGGTTTCGCTTACGTTTCCTCTCAATGTAGACAGTTAAAATACGTTACAATATTTACATTATGGATTTCATAATTGCAAATAATATTTTGGGGATTTTGTGCGAATTACACAAATCCAGGTAGCGAGATCTTACCTTTTAAGATCTTCTTTTTTCAGTGAATTAGTGATATTGTTTTTTGTTCATATCATCTTGACCATAATTTGCAACATTTTTCTTTTTGATGGGTGTTCCATGTTAATAAATATATGTTGACTTCATATATTATTCACAAGGTGTCCTCACTTTAGGGCTTTTGTCCTCCTTTTTGGACACAAGTGTCCTCCTTTCCTGTTTCATGCCAGTGGTCACCCTACTCTCAAGTCTCACGTATTGAGAGAGACAATTCAACGCGGCATTTCTCACGCAATCCCCCCCCGCTCCTCGGAAATTATGCAGTCTCACGCACGACCCCGCTCAAAACTTGAGAGCACTGTGTAGGAGCCCTGTGTATTGTCTGGTGCAGTGGGTGAGTTGTTGTACAGTTGTAGGGAGTATTATCTGTCCTTCTATAGTCTGGTGCAGTGGGTGAGCAGGAGTGTCCATGATGGAGAGCAGTTTGTCCAGTGTCCTCCTGTCCCTCACTGTGACAAATGTCTCCAGCTCACAGCCGATCACGTGACCAGCTTTGTGGATCTGCAGCTCCTCCAGCAGACCACAGCGAAGTACAGGGCACTGGACACCACAGACTGAAGAAGATCTCCTGGAACTTGAAGACCTGATCTTTCTCAGGAAGTAGAGTCTGCTCATGCTCTTCTTGTACACAACATTACAGTTGTCCCTCCAGTCCAGCCTGTTGTTCACATGAACGCCGAGGTACTTGTAGCAGTCCACTATTTCCACGTCATGACCCTGGATGGTAATAGGCTCCACTGGTGTCCTCTTCCTCCTGAAGTCAATCACCAGTTCCTTGGCCTTGTCCACGTTCACGAGCAGAGGGTTTGCCTGGGACCACTCTACAAAATTTGCAATCAGTGTCCTGTACTCCAGCTCCTGTCCATCCCTGATACACCCTACCACTGAGAACTTCATCAGAGAACTTCTGCAGATGGCAGGACCTGGAGCTGTAATGGAAATCAGAGGTGTACAGAGGGAACAGGAACGGAGACTGTGCCCTGGGGGCACCTACATTACTGACCATAGTGTCAGGCAGGGTGGTCCCCAGTTGCACATACTGAGGCCTGCCTGACAGGTAGTGAGTAATCCAGGAGACAGTGGACAGAGACTTTCATGACATGAGATGTTAAAGCAACTGGTTGGAAGTCATTAAGTCCAGTGGGATAGGCTTCTTGGGTACTGGCACAATGCAGGAGGGCTTCCATAGCACCGGGATCCTTTCAAGCGTCAGGCTCAGTGTGAAGAGAAAGTGCAGGATCCCAAATTAAATTCAATATTATGTACATAAATTCAATCTGTTGTAAGATTCTTTTTTATTTTGCAGCTAGCCAGTGAGTGATATCTTTTAAAACAGTATACTAAGAAAATTCCCCTGGTGCCTGATCCCCATGGTGTTTCTGATGTGTAAATGGTGCCTTATATACTCCTTGGACACTTACACCCCCCACAGCAGAATGTGTTTGTTTGTGTTTCTTTTAGAGAGGGCTGCAGTCAAACAAGGTCAATATATCAAATCAACTTTTCAAAGTGCTGCTGAGAATTCTAGTCAAACGGATTGAGTTATATGGAAAGTTGATCCAGTTCCATACAAATCATAGCACACTTACTTATTTATGAATTGCTGTCACTTCTGGGAGATATAAATAGTTAAAATGCATCTCTAAGTTTTTATTATAATCATTATTAATTGACTAATTCTACAAAAGTAACCAGGATGGTACACATACTTCTCCTATTGGTCAACCTCTGTTGCTCTGTGTGAGGGACCCATTTATTTATTTGATTATTATTTATTTTTATTTATTTGTAATTAGACTAGCTGACCTGACCCTGTTGAATTCTCACTTACCACCACAAGATACAATCTATGTTACTGCAGTCTGACAGTGTGCCAGGTTTGGCCTGACAGAAAAAGACCAGAGAGCACAGGTGAGTTTGAACTAAGGTTTCACAACTGCCATCTAATAGTTAAAAAAATCAAATAAATTTACAGATGGTAACTTTAATGGAGGATAAAAAACATGCTATCTGGATCAGTTCTGTTAAAATTATCATTTCAGATCTAAAACCATTCTCAGTCCATCATTGCACTATTTTAGACAAGTACAACTTGCTCAATTTTAATAATTTTGTTCATTTTAAATATGCGTGAAGAGTCCCTCAGTCGTCCAGGTAGAATCCATGATAAAAGAAGAAATTCAATTTGTCAACTGGACAAAGTTTGTTTGGTCTCGCCTCTCGGATGAGCGGCGAAACGTTTTCGACCAAACAAACTTTGTCCAGTTGACAAATTTAATTTCTTCTTTTATCATTTTAAATATGGTTGTTTTATATATAAAGTTTTACATGGACTTGCTCTTCCTCCGCTATGGGATTTTATTAAAACAAAGACTGTCAGTGGGATGGGAACTAGGGCCACGGCCCAGGGGAACTGTGAGGTCCCGCACAGACGCACTACACTTGGACAAACTGCTCTCAGTCAGAGGCACTAAGTTCTGGAACATTCTCCCATTATCAATAAGAGAGACTCCAACACTGGCCACTTTCAAATCATACTTGAAACAGTGGCTAAAGAAAAAACAGACTTGTGGACACTTTTAATGTTTCAGTGTTTTAATGCTTAATGTTTTAATGTTTTAATGTTGGTGTTATTGTCAGTTGTCATTGTTTTTATTGTTTTTGCTGTAGTGTCATGTGCCTAGGGACTACAGATGGAAATTAGCATTCTTGCTATAATCTGGCATATTTACACTGCTGCTGCAGATGTTCATTAATATGCACTGTCCCTATTAAATAAAGAATAATTTTTAAAAAAATCTTGATTTGAGAGACAGGCTGACTGCAAATCTCCCACACACTAGGCCTGAATCATTGCACATGTGACCTCCAACAATATTCCACGACAAAAAAATAAAATAAAATTAAAAAAAGGGAATGCTACACCCTGGGCTACCTGGGCTATATACCTGCTGAAATACCTGGGCTACACCCAGGTATTTCAGCATAAAAAATAAACAGAAATGAAACACTGTCCAGTTTATAACCATCATCAGCATAAAGCAATATTATAAATAGTTTTAAAGGGACAGTGTGTAAGATTTTTACCCGTTAATTACCGAAATTGAAGATACCCATTCAAAAATACATTGTTTTCCAAGCCTTTTCACTTCCATCATGAAATCAAAGTATTCTTTTGGACTTAGATATAGTCACATAAAAGGGGGATCTTCCCCATACAGAAGCAGCCATTTTGAATACGAGAGCTGCAGAAGGACATTTGGGCTCCGCCTTCGCCTTCAGCAAGGCTCGTGGTTTTGGGTAAACAACGACAAGCATGCTGCCGGATCACACGTCGTAATGGATCTAACACGTGTTTTGGACTAAATTGTTTTACTGGATTTTATTCCCTGGATCCTTACGGACAGATTTCAGACCAAGCTTATGGTGAAATACTGAGTTTGACCTGGGCAGAGCCTTCAAAGGTAAGCTTTGTGCTTTTCCGTTTTGTGCTTTTCCGTATAAAAGCCCCATGTGCTCGGGGAGAGATTGTTGTGCTGGGAAATGAATTGCATAGTCAAAAAGAGGAGACTGTAAGGTTTCATTTGATGTGTAGATTGTCATGATACATGATCGGGAATGTGTGTTTTCATGCGGAAAAAAAAAAAAAAGGGAACGGGACCGCGTTTTATGTATACAGTAGTGGCGCTCATGCTGGTTAGACCCTGCAGCTAGATATAAACAGGGTCTAACCAGCATGAGGGCCAGAGCTGACGAAGCCTCTCGGATGAGCGGCGAAACGTTTTCAACCAAACAAACTTTGTCCAGTTGACAAATTGAACTTCTCCTTGTATCATAAACAGAAAGAACAACAAAAAACAAAACAATTGCCCAAAAAGGAGTGGGAAGAAGAAAACTTATTTAATCCCACCCCCTCTTCTAATTTAACATGAGCCTTTTTTTTCAATCTTCGACCATTTTACATTAGGCTTGAACTATTTCCAACGGATACCAACAATGGTAACAGAAAGCAGATACAAGTAATGTAATGAACAGAACAAACCAAACCAACAATGGTGCGGAAACAAACATAAACCAGCTCTACAGAAGACAGTTTGTTCTAATATTCAGACGCACTCTCTATATACTGTGACCAGACCATGTGTTCATATAACAGCTTGAATTTATGGATATTTTGGCATTGCTCGAGATGTGTATCCAGACTGTTCCAGAGTTTATTTGTTTTTTTTCTTAAAATGACCTCCACTATTTTCTAAAGCGCAGCTGATGCCTAGAGCTGAAGACACCACTGTGCCACTGTGAGATGCCATATCTCTAAAAAGTCCAGTCCAAAAGTGAACAGACACAAAGAAATACCAAAATATCAAGTGAAATAATAAAATGAATGTCACTTGTCTATATACAATAAATTCCACCAGCTCACCCCCTTTAGTCCATTTACAAAACCCGTCTTTCATTGGTGGGTGGCATTAAATTCAACCCACGACTTAAACACAAACCAAAATCAATGCTCCCAAAACAGTTTTTTTCCTCTAAAAATATATCAAAACAAAAAACACTAATAGCTAAATATTTCCTGGTGGTTAAACAAAAAAGTCAATCTTATCTAAAACCGCCCCCTACACATTTAGCTGGGAACAATGCTGTGCTGTCTGCCTTCTCGAACAATGCTCGCGGAGGAAATGTGGCTGGTCGTTAGCGCTCATTGAAATGCTGTTACTGGCCTGTTAGTGCCACCTAATTAAAGAGCTCCACTGTGCTACACTAATAACTCTGTGTGGGTGGCTGCTCTTTAACACCAAACACAGGCAAGCATACCTCTCCAGACAAGGCAGATGAGCACTGCCAATGATCCAGACCGTGGATGAACTCCCATACTCATAAAGCGGGGTTGACATCAAGATGAGGAGAAATTACTGAAGATTATCAAGGGTTATTAAAGTCTGCTACCTTAGTTTAAAGGAACTGCATTTACTGTTTTAACAAAAGTAGTACAATCACAACTAAACCTGTACTGCCAATGACCTAAACCTGCATAAAGAGGACATATACAGCTCTGGAAAAAAAATAAGAGACCACGGCATTTTTTTTCTGAAATCAGCATCTGTACATGTATTACAGCCATTCCATTCCAGCGTCTGTTGAATTCCAACACAAACACAAAGCTGAGCTACTTCAGTTCTTGCACCAGGAGTGGAATAAAGTCACCCAAGAACAATGTGAAAGACTTGTGGAGAGCATGCCAAGACGCATGAAAGCTGTGATGAAAAATATTGATTTCTGAACTTTTCTTAAGTGTAAACATTAGTATAATGTTGTTTTAAAATGAATTTGATTTTGTTTCTTTGCATTGTTTGAGGTCTGAAAACATGTATCTTTTTTTGTTATTTTGACCATTTCTCATTTTAAGCAAATAAATGCACTACATATTTTATTTGGAATATGGGGAAATGTTGTCAGTAGTTTATAGACTCAAACATACCTATAAGTAGTAAAATCAGAAAAACTGATAATTTTGTAGAGGTCTCTTATTTTTTTCCAGAGCTGTATATAAGGTTTTTTTTCTTCCAGTATGGAAAGGCAAGTGGAAACTCACAGCCTCCGGAATTCATTCACTGAGCTTCAGAGGATGCACTAGTACTGATCATTCAGATCACTGAGAGGTATTTAGATTGAACCTCACTGGATCTCGTCATTGAAACTGGCAACCCAAATGAAACATTCACATGAGGCTCATTCTGCCTTCTGACTGACCAAAGAACCAAAACATCAAAATATAAAATAAATGGGACATCGTGTTTTTGTAATGAATAAATCGGCATTAGAATTGTTATCAGTAAAAGCTACTTCATTTGAATATATCACAAAATCTAAACGTTACATACAGTTCCTTTAATAGATTATACATATTATAAATAAAACATTAAACACTGAAGATTATACATTGATCATTTTCTTGGATAACAGTAAAGGAGCAAAAAGAGAAAGATGGCCAAATTATATATATAAAAAAACAAAACAAAACATTGATAGTATCATGAATGTTTTGACAATATGAAAATTTAGTATTGTGTTGAGTATATTGTAAATGCTGTAAACTTCAAGACAAAGGTGTAAACAAATTTTTCTTTAGTTTTGAGGTGATTTGATATGTAAAGGTCTTACCCCAGTACAGTACTGTATAAGCAGCTCTTGATGTCAAAGTAAGTCCGCTGTGTGCTGTCTGCGTGTAATTAGAAAGCATTTAATTGTCCAATCTTCAGCAAGTGTTTGTTAGCATGCTAGCTGTTATTAGCTTTAGGCAAATCATGAATAATTCAAATGCTCAGAATGCATAAGGTAAGTGAGGAATAACTTTGGACCACTGCAAACCATTTAAAATGAACTAGTTCTGTGTTGCGCATCTTTAAGACAGTAAAATGCAATTAAAGACAAGTTTAACCTTGACGTGTTTTAACGCATTTCTGTTTGATTAACATTGTTTTTCAGGATGCTGCAAAAATAATGAGATATGAAATTATGGCAAAACTGTCCACCTGAAGATATCTACTGATGATCGCTGTCCATGGTGCTGAACCCCCAACCACCTTGTAAAAGATACTGATCCCTGAAGGTTAGCTGTAATTGCTGACTCTGAAGTTTGGAGAAGAAGACAAAACTAAAGCCCAAGACCAAAACATAAGGTAATATAGAACAAAATAGTTTTATCTATTTATGTATTTACTGTGTATTTGAATAGGGATAGATGCAACAGACATAGATTAACAGTTAAGAAATCTGATGCATCAGTGACGTCAGTCAGGGGAGGCAGGTGAGGACGTGCCGCACCTGTCATCACATAGAAAAAAAAAAGTAAAATGAAAAAATAAATGGTTATATTTATATAATGATTTGTACTATAAAGTTATTTTCTATTTAACTTTGCCATTTTAATTCTTTTTTTATTCAAAATGACTGAATTTTCACTTTTATCGTTGAAATACCGAGAAGAGACATGCGGAGAGGCATCGGCCGTTGGTGCCTCACATGGACTGACTGTGCTGTAGCTCAGCAGTGACAGATTCTGCGCTAAAGCGGCTGTGAAAAGGCGCCGGATGAGGCTCGTAGTTACCTGGCCTCATGGTAGAGGCACTCATGAGCCCAGGGATTCTTCTGTAACTCCTGGGGCAGCGGATTAGAATAAGTGACAGCAAACTACAATTTAGCAAGTCAAGTTTAATAATCTGTTCACTTTTTTCTTCTTGCCTTGCCCTACTTTTTAAATAGAGGAAGATTTCATATTAAAGCTCAAGCAGTTTTCTAAACTGGACTTTTGGTCGAAACAGGAGTTTATAATTAAAGGAAGACCATCGCCGGAGCTAAAGGGTTTGCTCCAGACTACGGGACGAAAGACTCGCTCTTTTCAAACAGCTGGTAAGAAATTGTCTTTTATGCTTTTTTCCTGCCTTCTTTTCTCAACCTGCTGTGACAAAGTCTGGACTTAGATGGGATATTGTGACCTGAAACATTTGCAAAGAAGCCTCATTAAATGTGAGCGGTCCACCACTCATATTCAGAACCAGATCGTGCTGAAAACGTTGCTATTTTAATTCATGACACTACTCGGCGCGCTCTGGAAAATGCACTGAACAATAATAATTCATTTTCAGCTTCACATCAAAAATATTACAAGCTCCAGTCACTTATAGAGAGAGAAATTGGCCCAGGGCCAAATTTACTTGCCGATACCTGGTTTACATAATTTATAAATCTGATTGTGATAACGTCGGTGCCTCACCAGCCGTGACCCTCACCACACATCACTGTGATGCATGGATCATAGTGTTTATAGCCTGGGCCAATTCACAACACCACTCTTTTAAAGGGCTCTTGAACTGCTAAGATTTCACAAAAAAGCAGTGGGATCTAGAAAAAAACACTTTGTCAAGAGAATCACATAGTTTAAAGGGTATCACATTCACATTTCACTCTTTCTCAGCTATCAAATTGTGTTTTGTTTAATTCGCACACAAACCCTGAAAATTTAGGCTGTGTTCTTCTCTTAAACATAAAACCTCGTGATCCACCTTGTGATCTCATCTAGTAATACAGGAAGTGCTCCTCTGTGTCTTTAAACTCCATACACCTTCACTAGAATCATTTGTATGATTTCACCCCTGGAATGACCAAACTCTACTGAACAAAAGCTAAAAGTAAGCTGCTAACTTGAAAATGGCCACTTCATGACATCACAAGGTGGGACAGAGCATTTTGAACTTTGGAGATGTAGATAGACCAATAATGAAAGGGTTGCTCAAACATGTGAATGAAACAAAACACAACTCAAGGTATGTTTTTGATGAAGTAATAACATTCTAACATGGTTAAAAGCTCACAGGAGTCAATTTTGCGTAATATACTAGTAGGACCTTTAAGTGTCTTGCCAAGGACACAACAACAATATGCATAGGTCATAGGTCATAGGTCATAGTTGGTGGGAGAGAGTAACAAACTCCCAACCTTTGAGTCAGCGGGTGAAAATTCAACTGACTAAACTACTACTGCTCAAATCAACCAATACAAACAAATATTCATTGCCGATCTTGACTTTTGACCTGTGTTTTCCACTTTATTTTCAGGAGGTAGCCTTTATCCCAACCATTCGAGGTCACTGCCATGCTGCCCTATAATTCTGAACTGGCCTTTTTGACAGAAGAGTGCTTTTTTGGCTAGATAAATTTGACTCCTTTCCTGCACCAAACCAGCAGTCGTGACAGATTTTTAATACATAGTATTAGCCATTCCCAAACCTCATCCTAAAGCTATAGCTGTAACTTTTAAACTTGTCTATGGGGGACAGACTGAAGAGCAAGTGAGAGTGTTACAGCTCTGGAAAATAAATATGAGACCACTGCAAAATTATCAGTTTTTCTGATTTTACTACTTATATGTATGTGTTTGGGCAAAAGGAACATTTTTGTTTGAGTCTATAAACTACTGACAACATTTCCCCCAAATTCCAAATAAAAATATTATTATTTAGAGCATTTATTTGCAGAAAATGACAAAAGGTTAATTCATTCATTATCTTCCACTTTATCTGGTATGCAGGTCGCAGGGGCAACAGTCCAAGCAGATCTGCCACCCAGATCTCAGTGCACCAGCCCCCATGGATCCTCCTGCGGGTGGTGGGTCCACGGGAGAATGGCTCCACATCGTTTGACCGGCCTTGATGTAACTCTCCTGACATGGGGGCTCTCGACTAGTGTGCACCAACACTGGGGGCGAGGTGGGGTTGCCCTGGTAATCATACCACCTGACCGCTCAACCAATGTCGAGAGCGGGATACGAACCGCAAAGTGCTCTACCAACTGAGCTCCTGCCGCCCCACAAATGGTTAATATATATAACATATATATATATATATATATATATATATATATATATATATATATATATAAAAAAAAAGTGCTCCTCACCTTCCACGGTGGTTGGTCTCTCACTCTCATCCAGCTCGGGTCCTCTACCAGAGGCCTGGGAGCTTGAGAGTTCTGCGCAGTATCTTTGCTGTTCCTAGTACTGCACTTTTCTGGACTGAGATGTCTCATGTTTTTTCATGGGATCTGTTGTAGCCACTCCACCAGTTTGGGGGTTACAGCCCCGAGTGCTCCGATCACCACGGGCACCACTGATGCCTTCACCTTCCAGGCCTTCTTCAGCTCTTCCTTGAGCCCCTGGTATTTCTCTAGTTTCTCGTGTTCCTTTTTCCTGATGTTACCATCGCTTGGTATTGCAATGTCCACCACCACGGCTCTGTTCTGTTGCTTATCCACCACCACTATGTCTGGTTGGTTCGCCATCACCATTCTGTCAGTCTGTATCTGGTCCCACAGGTCTGTATCTGGTCTAAGTCCCACAGGATCTTGGCTCGGTCATTCTCTGCAACGTTGGTGTTTCCCACCTTGACCTTGGGGTCTCCAGCCCGTACTCTGCACAGATGTTTCTGTACACTATGCCCGCCACTTGGTTGTGTCGCTCCATGTATGCTTTCCCTGCCAGCATCTTACACCCTGCAGTTATGTGCTGGACTGTCTCAGGAGCCTCTTTGCACAGCCTACACCTTGGGTCTTGTCTGGTGTGGTAGATCTGGGCCTCTATTGCTCGGGTGCTCAAGGCCTGCTCCTGTGCAGCCAGGATGAGGGCCTCTGTGCTGTCCTTTAGACCAGCCCTCTCCAGCCATTGGTAGGATTTCTTGATATCAGCCACTTCAGTTATGTTTCGATGGTACGCCCCATGTAGGGGTTTGTCCTGCCATGATGGTCCCTCCAGCACCTCCTCCTCTGCACTCCACTGTCTGAGGCATTCCTTGAGCACATCATCTGTCGGGGCCTTGTCCTTGATGTACTTACGGATCTTGGATGTTACATCCTGGACAGTGGTTCCCACACTCACTAGTCCTCGGCCTCCTTCCTTCCGGCTCGTGTACAGTCTCAGGGTGCTGGATTTGGGATGGAACCCTCCATGCATGGTCAGGAGCTTTCGTGTCTTAACGTCTGTGGTCTGTATCTCCTCCTTTGGCCAGCTTATGATTCCTGCTGGGTATCTGATCACTGGCAAGGCATAGCTGTTTATTGCCTGGGCCTTGTTCTTGCCATTGAGCTGATTTCTTAGGACTTGCCTTACTCGTTGCAGGTATTTGGCTGTAGCTGCTTTCCTTGTTGCCTCTTCAAGGTTGCCATTTGCTTGTGGGATACCAAGGTACTTAGTAACTGCCCTCAATGTCTGTTATTGTTCCCTCTGGGAGTGAGACCCCCTCTGTGTGGACTACCTTCCCTCGCTTGGTCACCATCCTACTACATTTCTCAAGCCCGAATGACATTCCAATGTCTGTGCTGTAGATCCTGGTGGTGTGGATCAGTGAGTTGATGTCTCGCTCACTCTTAGCGTACAGCTTGATGTCATCCATGTAGAGGATGTGACTGATGCTAGCCCCATTTCTGAGTCGGTATCCGTAGCCAGGCTCAGGGAGTTCAGACCTATGCAGAACAGCAGTGGGGACAGTGCGTCTCCTTGGTATATGCCACATTTGATGGACACTTGCGCAAGTGGCTTGCCATTGGCTTCAAGGGTGGTTTTCCACAACCGCATTGAGATTGCAATGAATGCCCTTAGAGTCTTATTGATATTGTACAGCTCCAAGCACTCAGTGATCCATGTGTGTGGCATTGAGTCATAGGCTTTCTTGTAATCAATCCAGGCAGTGCACAGGTTGGTCTGACAGGTTCTGCAATCACGGGCGACTGTTCGGTCAACCAGGAGTTGGTGTTTGGCTCCCCTGGAGTTTTTGCCGATGCCCTTCTGTGCTGCGCTCATGTATTGATCCATGTGCCCACTTATCTTAGCCGCCATGATGCCTGACATGAGCTTCCATGTTGTGGAGAGACAGGTTATTGGCCGATAGTTGGATGGGACTGTACCCTTTGAGGGATCCTTCAGGATCAGGATCGTACGCCCTTGGGTTAGCCATTCAGGGTGAGTCCCATCCCTTAGCAGCTGATTCATTTGTGCTGCCAGGCGCTCATGGAGAGCAGTGAGCTTCTTTAGCCAGTATGCGTGGATCATGTCAGGGCCCGGTGCTGTCCAACTTTTCATGCCTGAGACTCTTTCCTGAATGTCTGCCACTGTGATGGTGAATGGATCTTGTTCAGGGAGGTTGCTGTGGTCTTTCCTCAGAGCCATCAGCCACTGTGCATCTGTGTTATGTGATGCCTCCCTTTCCCATATGCCTTTCCAGTACCTTTCAGTCTCCAGCCTTGGTGGGTCTGCTCTGGTGTTATCCCCCTGCCATTGAGCGTACACTTTCGCAGGTTGTGTTGCGAACAACCGGTTTATTCGTCTGGCCTCGTTATCTCGAGTGTACCTCTTTAGGCGGCTGGCCAAGGCTTGTAGCCTTTGCTTGGCAGTTTCGAGTGCTTCAGGTATGGGCATCTGGCTGTACCTCTTGGGTACTTGCTTTTTCATTGCACCTTTCTGGGCCTCTGACAATTGGCTCACTTCTCTCCGCACCTGCTTGATTTTAGCCTCTAACCGTCTTTTCCATGGTGGGTATTGTCTCTCATGGCGCCCATGGTTGCTCTTATAGCCCAGCACCTCTAGGATCACTGCTGCTGAAGTGTATATCAGCTCATTGGTTTCAGTGATAGTTGTGGTAGGGATCGCTCTCAGTGCTGCATTCACATGTTCTAGGAGACTTTCACTTAGCCTCTGTAACTGGTATCGGGGTTGCCTTGTGTTAATTCGGGCCATGATCTTATCTTTCAGGTCAGGCGCTGCCTCGCTCAGCGTGATACTTATTGGGGCTTCGTACCCAATCTCTGTTTGGGGAGTTGGTGTTAGCTCCCCTCTGACCTGGCATCCTGGCTCCCCCTTGCATTTGTGTTGTACCTCGTCAATCTCTAGTTGTAATAGCAGTTGCCGTTTGTGGATGTTGGAACACTGAGCTACTAGTTGTTTGGCCATTAGCTTGGACTGTGGGTATCGTATCAACCATTCATCCCACATCCTGTTCATGTAACCCCTCTGCCTAGGGTTACTGGAGTAGTAGCATTCCAACAGAGCCTTGTTCTCGCATCTCGCCCATTTTCGTCTTGTTCCAGTAGCCCATTTTTCATCAAGGTGCTCTGGTTCCCCAGCACCTGACGCAGACCTTGTTTGGCCGGGCGACGTCTGAGCCGGCATCTCGTAAGTTTCATTGTCTCTCATCATTGTATGAGGTGGGCTATACCGTGAAGGGTCTTGCCCAAGGACCCACACTGAGTCATAAATATATCATAGTATTATTATATTGTATATTCCTCAATTAATTTTTCCTTAGTAAAAAGCAGACAAATGTATTGATGCTGAATAACAAAATACAGTAATCCCTCGCTCTATCGCGGTTCGCGGATTTTTTTCTTTCAATTTTTTTTTTTATAGTGTAACTTTTTTTTATAGTGTAACATTGTGTTCTGCGTCCTGATTGGCTAAGAGACTAGACCAGGACTAAACGTGGACTAAACCAGGTCTAGACCAGAACTAAACCAGGTCTAGACCAGGTCTATAGCTGGACTGGGCCTGGACTAAACCAGGACTGGACCAGGTCTAGACCTGGACTAAACCAGGATTAAACCACCACGTGCCGCTGCTGGTTTCGTGCGGCTGGTTTGTGGCTCGGGCTGAGACTACGCATTCCAGGCGCCGCGGTTTGATCTCGTGCCGTTGGCGCCTGCGGCCGGCTGTGAGTCGAGCTTGGCGCAGCGCAGTGCGCAGTTGCTTTGTTTTGTGACCACGTGGATGCGCGTGTCAGCGATTAGTGATTAATTACAATTAATGCATTTTGTTCGACCAACGTCTTGATCAACAATTAATCGTAAGTCGATTAATTGTTGACATCCCTATATATATATATATATATATATATATATATATATATATATATATATATATATATATATATATATATATATATATATATACAAATCAACTCTGGTGAGCTTTAAGTGTTCGAATGTAGTCACCTCCTCAAGAACATACTTGTTGGAGATGTGTTTTGTTTCATTCCCACATATTATATTTGATGAGGTATTATATTTGATGAGTGAGCTACTGTACCCAAAGCAATTCCCTTGTGGATCAATAAAGTTTGTCTAAGTCTAAGTCTAAGTCACATGTTTGAGTAATCCTTTATTATTAATTTGTCTACTTCTCCAAAGCTCAAAATGCTTTGTTCCACTTGTGATGTTTCAAAGAAGTAATTTTAAGAGTAACAGCTCCTTTTATCTTTAGTTCAGTGAAGATTGGAGATTCCAGGGCTGAAATTATCCTAATGATTCTAAAGGTATATAGTGCCCTTCATGTAAAATTACATGACATCACAGAGTGGAACAGAGTGGTTTCAGTTTGAGAGAAAAACATGTGTGAATGAAACAAAACACAACTCCAGCTATGTTTGCGAAGAGGAAACAATTTTATAACATACAGTGGAGGAAATAAGTATTTGATCACTTGCTGATTTTGTAGGTTTCTCTACTGACAAAGAAATGAACATTGTATGCTTTTAATGGTAGTTTTATTTTAACATTGAAAATCCAGAAAAAAAAACTTTAAAGAAAATGTTGCTTTTCACTGAGTGAAATAAGTGAACCCTCTAGCCAAAAAAGATTTGGTGGCAAGACGTTTCTTGTAGTTGATTACCACGTTTGCAGACATATCAGAATTAATTTTGGTCCACTCTTCTTTGCAGATCATCTCTAAATTATTAAGGTTTCGTGGCTGTCGCTTGGCAACTCTGGGCTTCAGCTCCCTCCATAGGTTTTCTATAAGATTAAGGTCTGGAGACTGGCTGGACCACTCCATGACCTTAATGTGCTTCTTCTTGAGCCAGGCCTTCGTTGCCTTGGCTGTATGGTTTGGGTCATTGTCATGTTGAAAGACCCATCCATGACCTATTTTCAGTTTCCTGGTGGAGGGAAGGAGGTTGTCACTCAGGATTTAAACAATACATGGCTCCATCCATCCTCCCGCTGACGCAGTGATGTTTTCCTGTACCCTGTACACTTGGTAGAAAAACACCCCCAAAGCGTAATGTTCCCACCTCCCTGCTTGACGATGGGGATTTCTTGGGGTCACAGGCAGCATTTCTCTTCCACCATAGAGCCTGATTTTGGTCTCATTTGACCAAAGCACCTTCTCCCAATTAGTCTCTAAATCATTCAGGAGTTCATAGGAAAACTTCAGGCGAGCCTGCACATGTGTCTTAAGCAGGGGGACCTTGAGAGAACTGCAGGATTTTAATCCATTGCGTATTTTCTTATTGACTGTGGTCCCAGCTGCCTTGAGCTCATTGACTAGCTCCTCCTGTGTAGTTCTAGACTGATTTCTCACTGTTCTCATGATCATTGAAACCCCATGAGGTGAGAACTTGTGTGAAGCACCAGACCAAGGTCAATTGATGGTCATTTTTTATTTCTTAAATTTTCAAACAACTGCACCAGCAGTTGTCTCCTTAACCCCAAGCTTCTAGCTTATTATTTTATAGCCCATTCCAGCCTTGTGCAGGTCTACAGTCTTGTGCGTGACATCTTTTGACAGCTCCTTCCCATGTTGGAGAGTTTGGAGTCTTATTGACTGACTGATTCTGTGGACAGGGGTCTTTTATACAGGTGACTAGTTAAAACAGGTGTCTAATTCAGGTAACGAGTTGATTCGGAGTGTCTAACTGGTCTGTGGGAGCCAGAACTCTTGATGGTTGGTAGGGAATCAAATACTTATTTCACACAAAGAGATGCAAATCAATTCATATATTTTCTATAATGTGATTTTCTGGATTTTCTTTTTCATATTCTATCTCTTAATGTTAAAAAATTCCTACGATTAAAATTATAGACTGTTACTTTCTTTACTTTCAGTGGGCAAACCCTCAAAATCAGCAAGAGACCAAATACTTATTTCCTCTACTGTAGATCAGAAAATAGTGTAATATGGGCCCTTTTAAGAGTCAACATTTCTGCAGTTATTTTTTCCACTCCACACAAATATTGGTTTCAGCTTATGGAGCTTTCATGTCTTGATGTTTCTCTGTAACATCAACAAAGCCTAAACAACCAGCTCCCAGCTCCTGTTCCTTCAGAGGGGAGCACAGCGTGAGGCGTCTCAGTTCAACGATCGGTCACTGGAGTCATTGTTAACAAGGGTTTTCTCACAAACTTCCCCCAAACAAACGTTTCAAAGACTGTCAGAGCATGAGCAGATGACATTTAGAGGGTATTTCAACCTAGCCAGCAGTTGACTTAAAGCCGTTGTGTAACTTTTCTTGTGGAGGATTTGTCAAATGCTTTTCTTCATGGAGATGTTGTTGCTTTGTCTGGAATGCTCACAGTATGGCATTAAACCTTTTGATATTCAAGTTAGAAGTCAGATCTATGCCTCTTTTTCTCGAGCTATAACATCATCTGTGATTGTTTACATGTAAGGCAGAGCTGTTTAATCTCATACTGTGGAACATTCCAGGCAGAGCAATGACATATCCATAGAGGTGAAGGTGACGGACCTCCAGCCAAAAAGATACACAGTGCACCTTTAACTTTGAAACAAAATATTCTCTTGAAATTTCCATGGCACAGAACATAAATAACCCTAAGGTAGTTTTCAAGATACTGCTGATAGGTCTAGGTCTTATTATGCAATACTATAACTTCCTTATGAGGGGCTGTTCAAGAGATTAATTCTCACTGTCGCATTCATACATACATACATATATACTCACTCTCACATACATACATACATACATACATACATACATACATACTCACTCTGACATACATACTATATTCTCGCTCTCACATACATACATTTTTACACTCACATTCATACATTCTCACTCTCACATACATATCACCGTGGGCCGATCCCCTGCCTCCAGTCTGTGAGTGTAAAAATGTATGTATGTGAGAGTGAGAATATATGTATGTGTGAGTGAGAATGTATGTATGTGAGAGTGAAAATATAATGTATGTGAGAGTGAGATTGTATGCATGTGAGAGTGAAAATGTTTGTAGGTGAGAGGACAATGTATATATGTGAGAGGAAAATGTATGTATGTAAGAGTAAGAATGTATGCATATGAGAGTGAGAATATAATGTATTTGAGAGGAGAATGTATGTATGTATGTATGTGAGGAGAATGTATGTGAGAGTGAGAATCTATGTATGTGAGGAGATTGTATGTATGTGAGAATAGAATATATGCATGTGACAGTGAGAATGTATGTATGTATGTATGCATGTATGTGAGAATGAGAATGTATGTATGTGAGAGTGAGAATGTATGTATGTAAGAGTGAGATATATGTGAGAGTGAGAATATATGCATCTGAACGTGAGAATATATGTGAGATTGAGAATATATGCATGTGAGAGTGAGAATGTATGCATGTGAGAGTGAGAATGTATGCATGTGAGAGGACAATGTAGGTATGTGAGAGTGAGATTGTATGCATGTGAGAGTGAGAATGTATGTGAGAGGACAATGTATATATGTGAGAGGGAAATTATGTATGTAAGAGTAAGAATGTATGCATGTGACAGTGAGAATATAATGTATGTAAGAGGAGAATGTATGTATGTATGTATGTATGTATGTATGTGAGAGTGAGAATGTATGTGAGAGGAGAATGTATGTGAGAGTGAGAATCTATGTATGTGAGGAGATAGTATGAATGTGAGAATAGAATATATGCATGTGAGAATGTATGTATGTATGTATGTATGTATGTATGTATGTATGTGAGAACAAGAATTTATGTATGTGAGAGTGAGAATGTATGTATGTATGTAAGAATATATGTGAGATTGAGAATATATGCATGTGAGAGTGAGATGTATGTGAGAGTGAGAATATGTATGTAAGAGTGAGCATGTATGTATGTGAGAGTGAGAACATATGTATGTATGTTAGAGTGAGAATATATGTATGTGAGAGTGAGCATGTATGAATGTGAGGGAAACTTGAGGGAAACTTTCTGAATACAGCCCTCAGCAGTGTTCAGTTTGAAAGCATCTCTAGCTCAGGCCAAAAGCCAAAAGTTTCTATCAGCCAGTGCTTTGTTTGGAGCACTTTGCATAAATAAACTCTTCTCTGTAGAGCTCAGGCCAAAACCCAAGTTTGCCAATGAACTTTGCACTGAGGGCTTTGTAAATGGTGACCGCAGATTTGAATGAAGAAGTTGAATGATCGCTGCATGGATAATACTGGTGAAGGCAATTTTAAACTTTCGATTTAAAGGAGTCATATGTTGCCATTTTCTAACCTCTTATAATGTTGTTTCTTCATTACAAACATATGTGGAGTTATGTTTTGTTTCATTCACACATGTTTAACACAGAAATCCTGCATATTTCTGCAGACAGAAAACACTGTTCCACTTAGTGATGTCGTGGTAATACAAGAAGTGCTCCACTGTGTTTTTAAACTTACAAACATACTTATGTTATCGTACACATTAACTAGACTCATTTGGATAATATGAGCTCTAGAATTGCCAGTCTCTCCTGAACTAAAGGTAAAAGGTAGGCATGTGAAGAAACCCTCAGTCGTCCAGGTAGAATCCATGGTAAAAGGAGAAATTCAATTTGTCAACTTGACAGAGTTTATTTGGTCGAAGGGGTCTTGTTTGCTAAACAAAACCCAGACAGAAACTGAAAACAAAGAGGTGGGATAATTTCATAGTAATTTCATTGTAGTTAGCTTCACCCTGCAGCTAGATATAAGCAGTGTCCACCAGCACTTTAGCCAGAACTGACAAAGTAGCTTGGATGAACTGCGAAACATTTTCAACCAAATAAACTTTGTCCAGTTGACAAATTGAATTCCTCCTTTTACCGTAAAAGGTAGGCATTAACTTGAAAACTGCCGCTTCATAACATCACAAGATGGAACAGAACATTTTGAGCTTTTTAGATGTAGACAGACTAATGATAAAGGATTACTTGTGTGAATGAAATAAAACACAACTCCAGGTATATTTTTGAGGAGGTATCAACATTATAACATGGTTTAAAGCTCACAGATGTTAGATGTTTTGCTTTTCCTAAAATGTTCCACATGTTACTGAGCATCTCCATCTTGCATTCATTAATTTACAGGTGCTTTTATTACTTGAAAAACTCATATCTTTATTGTCAAACAGTGGAACATTTCAAGCAAAGCTTCATCTCTGTAGAGAAAAGCATCAGAAAATACACAGTGCATCTTGCAATGTTTTCTTACTGAGAAAAACAAAAAACAAAAAAAATAATAACAAGCAACAATTTGTAGAGGACAATACTGTGGGGTTTTAGCTGTAAAGCAGAATCTTACCCATGACCTCTACTGCTCCCTCTCTCCTGTTATGACAACACATGTATGAAACATGATCACTGAGACTGTTAGTATGAAGTGTCTGTAAGTAGCAAGTGTTCAGTTTGAAGTGTCTAATAAGTACAGATAAGTGGCAAAACACAGTTGTCGCTGTCCATGGTGCTGAAACATCCACCAGTCCAAATCCAAAGTGTTTGAACTGATTGATTGATTGAATTTAAAAAAGTTGTAAAAGATGTATAGGACAATATGATGAAAACAATGAATATTCAGAATAATATCTTATAAAATCTCATAAAATATCTCACAAAATTCTATTGATGCATTTCAGTTACATCATAAAACCTTCTTCTAATTAGACATATAGACATGTATAGTGGAAAACTTCACTGCTCAATACAAATACAAATTCAAAGCTTTTACATGTGGTCTACATACAAAATATTGATCTCAGTCTATTAGAACTGAGCTCCAAATCAAGACAAATTGGCTTGATCCAGCTCAACACTCTCCTTATGATTAAATATATTCTAAACACCAGTGATGAGAATACAATGAATTCCCTAAGTGGAAGGATCGATAGGTTGACTATTGGGCTGAACTCATTTCTTTATCTCATCTGTCCACCATAGCAAGATCTTGTCCACTCTTATTGGCTTGTTAAAGTAATTGACTCACCACTTAGACCCGATTGAGAACATTTAAAACTGAGATGAAAAAAATCAATATTAGTGAAAAAGAGAAGACAGCTAGACGGATGATTAAAATGACTCTTAGTAGACCTTTCATCAATACTGCTCTGTCTGAATGTTTGTAATTAGACAGAAGACAGGTAGAACGCGATGCTTCAAACTGCAGGGGAGTCGGGGTGGGCTCTTTAACGCGGGTTACTAATGACATTTGTATGATTTTGCATCGATCGGATCTGCTACAAGGCTTGTGTCCCCGAGAGCCAATCCCCGCGCGCTTTGGTTGCTGTGGTCCTGCTGTGGTGCTGTTACCTGCGCGCCCACCTCCACCTCCACCTCCACGTCACTGCAGCTGTTTATGTGCGTGCAACAGTTCTAAACACATTCAACTCAACAGGAAGTTTTACCTGACTGAAGCGCGTGAACTCCCGCTGCACCACGCTGACCACGGGCACCTGCAGCGCGCTCGAGACGAACTCCAACTTTACAAACTCGTCCCTGTTGCGCGGGAAGGCGATCATGGCCAAGACCCCCTGAACCACCACAGTGTGACAGACACTTTCCACGAAAGACAGCGGGTCCTCTTCCGTGTCCGGAGCGGCAGATGAATCTGAGGAGGCGAAGGAAAAGGCGGGCAGTTCTCCGAGTCCAGATCCCACTGCCAGAACCATCTCCATGGTCAGGTTATAGGGCAAAACCCCGGCCCGGTTCACAGCCTCCACCGCAAGCAGAACAGAGTCCCTTGGCGAGAACACGCGGTTCTCCCTCGGACTGTTGTCCTCCCGTTGGCGCGCTTGGTTCTTGTTCCTGTTAGTGCCTCTAGTTCTGAGATTGGCAGAGCCAGGCGCACTGGCACTAGTCCTGACCTGCCTGTCGTCCCACTGCCCGGACGCGGCAGAGGGGACGAAGAGCCGCGGCTGCACGTGCAGAGCCCCGAGTCGGACCGTGTGGCCGATCCTCTTGAGCACTTGGCACGGCTGCGGGTGCGAGTGTGCGCGTGGAGGCAGATAGGTGAGAGCGCACAGCAGCAGACACGCACCGTTCATCCTTGTCGTCAGCCCCATCGTCCCGCCTGGCGCTCCGCAGCTGCAGCCGGTCCTCGGACACAAACAACAGGCTGCCGAAGCGCGAGACCCGGCACCAGCAGATCTCCAAAAGTGGCCCTTTTCATCTCAAAGCATCACTCAAGCCTCGGGTGACAAAACAAGAGGCAGAAGAGAGACATGGCATATTCCTTTTGCGCGAGGGAAAACACAAAGCCCCAAATTGTTGCTCTATTGCGCATCACGCACATTCCCAAACACTCCAATCCAGTGGAAACACCTCAGCGTTATCCCCAAATCAGTATCCAAAGCGCACGAGCCCAAAGGCGAAAAAAGCAAAAACAGTGACAGCGTGAAAAACACACAACATATGAACGTTGTCCTTAGCGCGCGTGATGCCCGGCTCGAGACAACGTTCACACTGACACTTGTACCGGCGAGACCTCCGGCACGAGAGCGCGGACTTGTGCGCACGTTCCTCCACAGTCCTTAGTCCACCCACTACCCCACCCTCTCCCAAAGTGTGACAGGGAACAAGTTGCATAAGGGAAATATGACCAAAGAGAAGGTCCACTGTAAAGGCTCTCTCAAAAACTCAGCAGTTAAAATATGGCACGGGGAATTACAGTGTTTGTACTTCAGTTCTGCTGTCATATCTTTCCTCTGAAGAAATGAGTGCAAAATGAAAATGAAATACAAATAATAAAATCCATTATTTCTTCTGGTTTTATATGAGGGCGTGTCTGATTAAAAATCTGGAATCCAAACACAAGATTAAGTCCAAAAATGACTTGAAAATATGACCAAAAGAAATAATCTGTATTAGACCAACACGATCACAAAATACAAAAATAAAGTTATTGTAAATTTAACTTAAAGCCCCACTGTGTAACTTTTTTGTGCAGAGAAATAGACCTTTTGGATGTTTTTATTGAAAAAAAAAATTACCTCTCCACAAACCTGGCAATATTCATTATTTTTTCCATAATATCCTGCAATATGTCATACAATTTACTTGAGAATATTCTAAAGTATGGTTTTGACTTTCTATTTCTATTTTTATGCAGGTCAGTTTCCATGTCCACAAAGTTACACAGTGTTGCTTTAATATTTAGCTTTTTGCATAAATATTCATTGACTGAAATCTGGCAGTGAATGGTCTCTTTGTGAACTTTATACACTGTTTTTTATGTCCTTAAAATTAGAGCAGGTGTTGTGTTAGCGAACACTTTATTAGCCCAATAACTCAAGGTTTACTGTTGTATTTAGTAGAAGAGTCAAACTAGCAGGAAACGTCTGAGACATCCTTTAAAGGTCTTATATTACAAAAAGTTATACTTATGAGCTTTTATCCATGTTATAATGTTGTTACCTCCTCAAAAACATACTCAGAGTTGTGTTTTGTTTCATTCACACCCTTTATTATTAGTCTGTCTACATCTCCAAAGCCGAAATTCCACTTTTCCAACTCCCCTTGTGATGTCATGAAGTGGTAGTTTTCATATTAACTGCTCTTTTTACCTTAAGTTCAGTAGTGATTGGAAATTCCAGGACTGAAATCAACCAAATGGTTCTAGTGAAGGAGTGTGGGGCACAAACACAAACACAAAATGAGTGTTTTCTGTTTCAGAGAAGATCTCAGCCTAAATATGCAGGGGTTTTGTGTCAAACATGTGTGAATGAAACAAAACACAACTCCAGGTGTGTTTGTGGTGAGAAAATTACTGTCATGAACACAAAAAATAAACAGTTGGCAGCAAATTTGACAGTGAAGGTGTACAGCTCCGGGGAAAAAATAAGAGACCACTGCATTTTTTCTGAAATCAGCATCTCTACATGTATTACAGCCATTCCATTCCAGAGTCTGTTGAATTCCAACACAAACACAAAGCTGAGCTACTTCAGTTCTTGCACCAGGAGTGGAATAAAGTCACCCAAGAACAATGTGAAAGACTTGTAGAGAGCATGCCAAGACGCATGAAAGCTGTGATTAAAAATAAGGCTTATTGCACCAAATATTGATTTCTGAACTCTTCTTAAGTGTAAACATTAGTATTATGTTGTTTTAAAATGAATTCGATCTTGTTTCTTTGCATTGTTTGAGGTCTAAAAACGTGTATCTTTTTTGTTATTTTGACCATTTGTCATTTTCTGCAAATAAATGCCCTAAACGATAATATTTTTATTTGGAATTTGGGGCAAATGTTGTTAGTAGTTTATAGACTCAAACAAAAATGTTCTTTTTGCCCAAACACATTAGTCTGGTTAACACCTGACCATATCACAAGTGAGATATGGGTCTGGAAACTCGCTTCGAAAAATCCCGTAGCGGAGGTGTGGTTAGCGATTGCCAACGGCCGTTTATTGGGCGTTATGAATGTCTATCATTGAGCGTATACGTAAGTCCATAGCCAATCATGTCAGTTGTCAGTTCAAACTACAAGCTTCCGTTTGTCATGTAGTACGCGTCACCGTCTTTCCACCCCCTCCCCCGCTCTCTGATTGGGGCCCTAAATCTGGGACTCTCGCTTGGACGAGTTTCCAGGCCGCCTTCCAGTTCGAAACGAACGGAAGCGGCCTGGGAATTCCCAGGCTACAAACACATACCTATAAGTAGTAAAATCAGAAACACTGATAATTTTGCTGTGGTCTCTCTTTTTTTTTTTTAAGTTATGGGAAACGTTTGTCAATCCATTATGCTTGTACAACTATATACGTTCTCCCATGGGTCAAATGCAGAGGACAATTTCTATGTACGGGGAATAAAACAAAATAAATCCAGAGAGTGATTCATGATTACAACACTAAATATAGGATAGATGAGACAGAGCTGTAGGAGGCAAAAATAAAGCTGTAGCTCAAGTTGAAAATTTTGGAACGTGTTGCAGCAGAGAAGAATAGTAAATATATTGACTAAGGATAGCTGCTGGCAGGAAGTGTAACAAATGAGCGAAATGGAGATTTATGGACGTGCTGAAAATGAATCAACAGTGGTGTAAGGTGTAGCCAGAATAAAAGTGAATATTTAAGACAAGCTTTTACATTGATTATCTTTTTAAGCATGTGTTTGTTTAGGTGTGTGCAACTTTTCTGGTGGGTTCACTACCTGCTTGTCTAGATGCCTAATGAGCCAGTCTCTTTCCATTCTGTTTGAATCGAGGAGCGACTGGAGCTGGACAATAGAGCATGAAAATCCTCCTTCTCGAGGCTGGATCTAGAAATGGGCAGGGGCGGGCAATGGCCACCCAAAATGTTCTCCTGCCCACCCAATTGGTCAACTGTATTTGATGTCATTTCAACCTGCCAATCACGTTTTCTTGTTTGCTCCGCCAAAATTCCACGACGTCTGATTCGCCAGTGGGACAAAAGGTATAGAGAGTCCAGTGAATCAGTCACCAGTCTCATATCTCTACAGTAAAAAAGAAAAAAGACGCGAGCGAAGCGAAGGCCGAGCACGGTTCCTGTTCATGTTTCGGGCCCAAACAATGGCGCTTCAAATCATCGCCAGCGCAGTCGTATCGGGGTATTTACTGCATAGATAATCGCTCCAAGAGTCCACGGTCCCTGCATGCAACACAAAGGCGATTGGGCCGCTGGAATGAAGGTTGGGCTCCCTCTGCCTCGCAGCATGCTCCAAAACCAAGATTTATCGATTGTAATCTCAGTTGTATCATCGAATCTGACTCGGATTCTGTTCTACGTGCAGGTATTCGCTCTAGCGTCTCGTCCGCGGCGTATAAATCCACTTAAAACGCATAATTTGGCGAGAGACGTCGCCTCACCATCACTCCAGTGCAACCTGAGACCGATATTGCAGGTTTTAAAGCAAGAACTGGACATTGTTCGCTAAAAGGGAGATATTTACGAAGCGCTGCGCACCTCGGGGAGGAGGCGGTGCGCGGTGCTCTGAGACACTGTTAATACTTAATAGGCCCCAAGCCACTCTGTACTGGAAAAACTGGGCCTCAACGTCAAAAAGGTTAAGAACCCCTGCATTAGAAGAAAAAAATTTCCACATGAAACTCCACACTATGCCCCAGCAAAATTTTGAAATGCTTCCCCCAGTCTGTGCAGTCTAGATCCAGGCCTGCTCCTTCTAAACTTGAGTCAGTCCAACCACAGCTGCTAATTTATGTCCCTCAAATCCAGGAGACATCTCCTCTCCAAAATTCTCATTACATTCAGAACAAAACGTATACCTACTTATACCTGAGATAAATAATACTCTGGCGTAGAGGTAAGATCTTAAGCCAGAGCCCGAGCCCGACGGGTCGGGCCTAAAATGTCAATAATTGCTTCGGGTCGGGCCGGGCTTCTCTCTCGCTGACTTTTTAAAAAATAAATATATGTTTATAAAAATGTATACTAAAACGATGTGTGGATACTAAACTAAGGAATACTTGTTTTAAAATAAATAATTTGGATAAAACAGAGAAGGCGCTGTAATGTAATTGCTATTTAACTACTAAACAGGAGCCGCAGAGCCAGAGCATGCTCTGCGCACGTGAACGCCGCCCTCTTAATAATCTTCCCCTCCGCAAGTCCGCATCTATTTTGACCTGGTATCCCCAATATGGAGGAGCAAGAAGTTAAGGATAAACTAAAGACAGGAGAACTGAAAAGACAAACACGCACCGGTAAGAGTGAGGAACTCCTTCCTGTCTCTGTCTATTATCCACCCATCATTGTTCTTCTTTGTCTCTCTGCTTCTCTCTCTTAAAGTGCCACGCTAGATTCTTAAGGACGTACTGCTGCTGTGGTTTATGGCCCAATTTTCAACCTGTCAAAATGACGGACGGCCTTAAATTTTTCCCGTCAACTCTTAAAAAAATCCGTCAATGATGGAAAATTGTCGGTTAATGTACCCTCTGCAGAAACAGAAATATAAAAGATGTAAATGTTTATACAGTCTTGTTTAACTTAGATTTCGTTACAAAAGACAGGCTTTAATTTGTTATCATAAATCACCCCTCCTCCTCCCGAGTCCTCACAAATAAAATATGAAATTTCGGGTTTGCTTCAGGCTCGGGCCTGCAAATCAAGTTAATTGGTCGGGCTCGGGCCGGGTCGGGCTTTAATACCCGCGGGCCGGGTCGGGTCGGCCTGGATTTTTTAGGCCCGATCTTACCTCTACTTTGGCGCTTTGATTGCTTCAGTAAATTCTGTAAAAATCTGCACCGTTTCTCCATCCTTATGGAGTTTTTTCTTCTTTTTACATTGTTTTTTGCCGCAAACTGAAGATGTATCTCTATGATTATTTTATCCACCTGTCAATCAAATCATGGAGACAGGGTACGACTCCAAATCCACTATGTGTGTAGAATCCTTCAGTCGTCTAGGTAGAATCAATGGCAAAAGGAGAAATTCAATTTGTCAACTGGACAAAAGTTTATTTGGTCGAATACATTTCGCAACTCATCCAAGCTGCTTATTCAGTTCTGGTCAGATGCTAGTGGACACTGTCTATATCTGCTGAAGGGAGGAGCTAACTACAATGAAATTCCTCTGACACACCTATTTGTTTACAGTTTCTGTTAGTTATCTAGGCCTATTGAATATGCACCCAGTGTGGGGTCTTGTTAGGCTAACCATTCAGGGCCATAATGGCTAAATCCACAAGTTTTTGTCAGGTTTTGTCAAGGTTTGGGCTAGTCAGGTAAGAAAGTAAGCACAGTCCTCCTTACCAACCTTGCCTTTATTCAATTACAGATGTTTTTACTGTTCCAAAATACCTAATAGTTCGTAGGCAGTGTTGCCTCTCCACAGATCTGACCTGTAACTTGGTCTGGCATGATTCGTGTGGGATTCCATGTCTGATTTAACTGCCAAACCAATCCACAGATACCATTAAAGTAACCTTAAATCTTACATACTATGGAACATTCCAACTAAAAACATCTCCATGAACAGGTAAGTTACATGGTGCACCTTTAATCACTTCTGCAGCGTCCTTATAAGTCCTTAGAATAAATGGAAATAGGCAATTGGGTAAAGTGCAAAGAGAAATTATTTAAAAAAAATAATGACTGAAACTTTGGCAAAAGGAGAAATTCAATTTGTCAACTGGACAAAAGTTTATTTGGTCGGCCAAACAAACTTTGTCCAGGTGACAAATTGAATTTCTCCTTTTGCCATGGATTCTACCTGGACGACTGAGGAATTGTACACAAATCACTGAAACTCTTTCTCACACTAATTTAAGCATTTATTTAATTTCATTTGCAAGTCTACAGGTGATAAAACCCCATCTGAAATAATTTAAGATGCAAAGACAAAGCAAAAACTTTCCATGGAAACAAGCATACAGCATACCCTCATCCAGAAAAGTTACATAGTGAAGCTTTAGTAACAACTGTAGCATCCCCAGGAGGAAATGTTTTCTTAATATACTCTAGATGGCAAGAAGACAAGATATTGGGAAAAGCTGAATGAGAAAAAACAAAACAAAAAAGATAAAAAATATTAATGCAGAGACACAAAAAGTTATTATTTTCTGACACAAATTTAAGCATTTATTTGATTTCATTTGCAAGCCTTGTTGTCATTTAATTCCAGGCAGAGCAAAAACATCTCCATGGAAACAAGCAGTCAGCATGCACTCCACCTGAAAAGTTACATGATGCACCTTTAATCACTTTCGCAGTTTCCTGAAGAGGACTACTGATGCTGTAAATGCTAAGAGGATAAGATGTTAGGGAATGTGTAATGAGGAAAAAGGAAACAAAACAAACAAAACAAAAAAATAATAATTTTCTCATACTAGTTAATTTCATTTGCTAATCTGCGTTTGACAAAATCCCATTTGAAATCATAAAAAAACTATGAAAAAAAAATACACACAGACAAAAAAACATATATATCTTACACTAATTGAAGTATTAATTTTAGTTCATTTGCAAGTCTACAGTCTCAAGAAGTAATGTAATGAAAGTGCAATAAGGACATTCTAAAAATAAAAATAAAAATACAGAAGAACACCCAAAACACAAGTAATTTAACCCTAGAGCACTATCGCCGGGTGATTTTCACCCGAGCAAAAGTATTTACATGATTTTCAATATGTTGCATTTTTCTGAGTGTCATGGGTCCCTGGGGAGCTTCACCACTGTTTTTGACATCTTTGAAGGTGTAGGTGTTTCCCTACCCCAAAGCCCACTTTTTCCTACAGGCTTTCGGGTGATTTTCACACGGCAATAGTGAAAGAGGAATGTAAGCTGTCTGCCGAAATTTCGAGCCATTGTGAAGGGGTTGGAGATCTTGTGAAAGGATTACATCAGAAAGTGGGACAGGTTGAGGTCCTTTTGGAAGGATTTCAACCGAAGGAAACATCTCGACGTTTGGATATCATCACGGGGATGGTGACAGAACTGTGTAAAGCCAACGCAGCGCAGTCTGTGCGCCAAGAGGAACTAATGAGATCTCTCATGAATCTTCATGGCGATATGAAGATGGGGGTCTGGCACCCGAGCTCAGTCTAAATTATTTACCTGGGTCTCTAAAAATGTATTTTCATCAATGCTTAATCAACCCCCCTGGATTATTCTCTCCTGCGAAAATCGGTCCCAAACAGTTATCTGTGTTTTGACTTAGCCTTCCTGCATAAACAAGGCCAAGGCCACAGAATGTGGTTTGTTATCTGGACTCTACATAAACATAGCACACACTCTTACACTGTCACTGGAAACAGAAACAATAGTAGAATTCCTGTCTTTAGAAAGGTCTGATCTCTGCTCTCGGTTCAATCAACTTTATTGATTTCCAATCTGACCCCTTCCTTATGTAACCAACAAAAAAGATCACCTTATGTTATATCTCCAATTGTTTTTCTGTCATTACATGTTGTTAAATTGTCACTGATTGTACTTATTGCATCTTTTCTGTTCTGCATCTCCCAGTCGGCGGCGCGCGCATGCGCAGCGGCCCCTCCCCTAGCCCACTCTGTCCTGCCTGGTTAGTGGGGAAACGAAATTTCGAATTCATTCTATGTACATGTACATGATTGTTTTTCGACAATAAAGCAAACTATGACTATGACTATGACTATGACTAATGAATTTAATGTAAGAGGACGTAAAAAATAGATAAGTAAGAGTGGTCCTGGAATGTGTATCTATCCTTATTTAGTGCAGTGGTTATGAATAAATATCACAAAGTGGTGATTTCAAAGGGAATTCTTATGGTGAAAACAATATTTTAGTCAACTGGTCATTTTTACCCACTGAAAAAATACTGTTTTTTGTTCCTCTCTCCTGCAACTGTTCGTGTGTCAAGGAGTCTGAGCTTCACCAGGGAAGTCTCACATGTCCCAGGAATGGGTGGACCAAAGTCCAAGTTTCCAATATCATGATGGTTATGATTATGATTATTATTATTATTATATTTTATTTTATTTTAGGAATTTTTTGTTCTCAAATTCCTAATTTTTCAGTAATTTTGGAGCATGTTTTTAGTGTCGTCCTATTATTATTAATATTTTTTTTTCATTTTGTTACACATACCACAGTTTGAAATAAAAGAAAACCACTCTATTTTATCATGTGTTGTCATATTTTGATCTATTTCTCATGACAAGTCCTTTTTAATAGGCCTGTTATATCGAGTAAAAATTACACGGCAAAAGAGATGGTGTTACTTTTTATAGCGAAAATGTTCTAGGGTTAAGCATTGATTTAATTTCATTTACAAGTCTCCAGTCTGCAAAATTCACTCTAAAAACCTTTAAAATGTTCTAGCTGTTGTCATTTCCCAGGCCAAGCAAAACCTTGACCTTCAACCAGAAAAGTTTCATAGTGAACCTTTAATATCAGGTAATGTCTTCAGAGTAGATAAGAGATAAGAAAACAAGAAAGAAAGAAAAACTAATTATTATGCTTTAGTTGTTGCCCTCATTTCATTCCATTCCTCGTGGTGTTTTTTTAATCAACAAACTGGTGAGGGTGACTGAGCGCCGTCACACTTTTTTTTCGCTATGGTAACCCAGAGGTCATAGGGCCGCGGTCTGGACAAGTCAGGGGCCTCCGTTTAAAACAGTGACCCAAATTAATGATTGGTTCATGGTCAGATTTAGATTAATGATTGGCTAACAGTCCACTTCTAAATGAGAAGCACGTGCGGAGATGTATTGGGAGATCAATGAGGTAAATCGATGGATCAGCATGACCTCCCTCAGAGGAAGAGGAGAGGGGGATTCTGTGATGAAGAGTACAGGAGAAGAGGAAGATTCTGTGATGAAGAGTAGAGGAGGAGAGGAAGATTCTGTGATGAAGAGTACAGGAGGAGAGGAAGAGGAGAGGAAGATTCTGTGATGAAGAGTAGAGGAGGAGAGGAAGAGGAGAGGGGGATTCTGTGATGAAGAGTACAGGAGGAGAGGAAGAGGAGAGGAAGAGGAGAGGAAGAGGAGAGGAAGAGGAGAGGAAGAGGAGAGGAAGAGGAGGGCGATCTGTGATGAAGAGGACAGGAGGAGAGGAAGATTCTGTGATGAAGAGTACGGGAGGAGAGGAAGAGGAGAGGAAGAGGAGAGGGGGAATCTGTGATGAAGAGGACAGGAGGAGAGGAAGAGGAGAGGGGGAATCTGTGATGAAGAGTACAGGAGGAGAGGAAGATTCTGTGATGAAGAGTACAGGAGGAGAGGAAGAGGAGAGGAAGAGGAGAGGAAGAGGAGGGCGATCTGTGATGAAGAGTACAGGAGGAGAGGAAGATTCTGTGATGAAGAGTACGGGAGGAGAGGAAGAGGAGAGGGGGATTCTGTGATGAAGAGTACAGGAGGAAAGGAAGAGTATTCTGTGATGAAGAGTATAGGAGGAGAGGAAGAGGAGAAGAAGAGGAGAGGAAGAGGAGGGCGATCTGTGATGAAGAGTACGGGAGGAGAGGAAGAAGAGAGGACGATTCTGTGATGAAGAGGACAGGAGGAGAGGAAGAGGAGAGGATGATGCTGTGATGAAGAGAACAGGAGGAGAGGAGGAGGAGAGGAAGAGGAGAGGAGGGGGAGAGGAAGAGGAGAGGAAGAGGAGAGGAAGAGGAGAGGAAGAGGAGGGTGATCTGTGATGAAGAGTACAGGAGGAGAGGAAGATTCTGGGATGAAGAGTACGGGAGGAGAGGAAGAGGAGAAGGGGATTCTGTGATGAAGAGTACAGGAGGAAAGGAAGAGGATTCTGTGATGAAGAGTATAGGAGGAGAGGAAGAGGAGAGGAAGAGGAGAGGAAGAGGAGAGGAAGAGGAGGGCGATCTGTGATGAAGAGTACGGGAGGAGAGGAAGAAGAGAGGACGATTCTGTGATGAAGAGGACAGGAGGAGAGGAAGATTCTGTGATGAAGAGTACAGGAGGAGAGGAAGAAGAGAGGACGATTCTGTGATGAAGAGGACAGGAGGAGAGGAAGATTCTGTGATGAAGAGTACAGGAGGAGAGGAAGAAGAGAGGAAGAGGAGAGGGGAAATCTGTGATGAAGAGTACAGGAGGAGAGGAAGATTCTGTGATGAAGAGTAGAGGAGGAGAGGAAGAGGAGAGGGCGATTCTGTGATGAAGAGTACAGGAGGAGAGGAAGAGGATTCTGTGATGAAGAGTAGAGGAGGAGAGGAAGAAGAGAGGACGATTCTGTGATGAAGAGTACAGGAGGAGAGGAAGAGGAGAGGACGATTCTGTGATGAAGAGGACAGGAGGAGAGGAAGAGGAGAGGGGGAATCTGTGATGAAGAGTACAGGAGGAGAGGAAGATTCTGTGATGAAGAGTACAGGAGGAGAGGAAGAAGAGAGGACGATTCTGTGATGAAGAGTACAGGAGGAGAGGAAGAGGAGAGGACGATTCTGTGATGAAGAGTAGAGGAGGAGAGGAAGAGGAGGGGGGGAATCTGTGATGAAGAGTAGAGGAGGAGAGGAAGAAGAGAGGACGATTCTGTGATGAAGAGTATAGGAGGAGAGGAAGAAGAGAGGAAGAGGAGAGGGGGATTCTGTGATGAAGAGTACAGGAGGAGAGGAAGATTTTGTGATGAAGAGTAGAGGAGGAGAGGAAGAGGAGAGGGGGATTCTGTGATGAAGAGTACAGGAGGAGAGGAAGAGGAGAGGACGATTCTGTGATGAAGAGTACAGGAGGAGAGGAAGATTCTGTGATGAAGAGTACAGGAGGAGAGGAAGAGGAGAGGAAGAGGAGAGGGGGAATCTGTGATGAAGAGTACAGGAGGAGAGGAAGAGGAGAGGAAGATTCTGTGATGAAGAGTACAGGAGGAGAGGAAGAAGAGAGGAAGAGGAGAGGGGGAATCTGTGATGAAGAGTACAGGAGGAGAGGAAGAGGAGAGGATGATTCTGTGATGAAGAGGACAGGAGGAGAGGAAGAGGAGAGGGAGAGGAGAGGGGGGATCTGTGATGAAGAGTACAGGAGGAGAGGAAGATTCTCTGATGAAGGGTAGAGGAGGAGAGGAAGGAGAGAGGAAGAGGAGAGGGGGATTCTGTGATGAAGAGTACAGGAGGAGAGGAAGAGGAGAGGACGATTCTGTGATGAAGAGGACAGGAGGAGAGGAAGATTCTGTGATGAAGAGTATAGGAGGAGAGGAAGAAGAGAGGAAGAGGAGAGGGGGAATCTGTGATGAAGAGTACTGGTGGAGAGGAAGAAGAGAGGACGATTCTGTGATGAAGAGTACAGGAGGAGAGGAAGAGGAGAGGAAGAGGAGAGGGGGAATCTGTGATGAAGAGTACAGGAGGAGAGGAAGAGGAGAGGACGATTCTGTGATGAAGAGGACAGGAGGAGAGGAAGAGGAGAGGAAGAGGAGAGGGGGAATCTGTGATGAAGAGTACAGGAGGAGAGGAAGAGGAGAGGACGATTCTGTGATGAAGAGTATGGGAGGAGAGGAAGAGGAGAGGAAGAGGAGAGGAAGAGGAGGGCGATCTGTGATGAAGAGTACAGGAGGAGAGGAAGAGGAGAGGAAGAGGAGAGGACGATTCTGTGATGAAGAGGACAGGAGGAGAGGAAGATTCTGTGATGAAGAGTACAGGAGGAGAGGAAGAAGAGAGGAAGAGGAGAGGGGAATCTGTGATGAAGAGGACAGGAGGAGAGGAAGAGGAGAGGGGGAATCTGTGATGAAGAGTACAGGAGGAGAGGAAGATTCTGTGATGAAGAGTACGGGAGGAGAGGAAGAGGAGAGGAAGAGGAGAGGGGGAATCTGTGATGAAGAGGACAGGAGGAGAGGAAGAAGAGAGGATGATTCTGTGATGAAGAGTACAGGAGGAGAGGAAGAGGAGAGGAAGAGGAGAGGAAGAGGAGGGTGATCTGTGATGAAGAGGACAGGAGGAGAGGAAGATTCTGTGATGAAGAGTACGGGAGGAGAGGAAGAGGAGAGGGGGATTCTGTGATGAAGAGTACAGGAGGAAAGGAAGAGTATTCTGTGATGAAGAGTATAGGAGGAGAGGAAGAGGAGAAGAAGAGGAGAGGAAGAGGAGGGCGATCTGTGATGAAGAGTACGGGAGGAGAGGAAGATTCTGTGATGAAGAGGACAGGAGGAGAGGAAGAAGAGAGGATGATTCTGTGATGAAGAGTACAGGAGGAGAGGAAGAGGAGAGGAAGAGGAGAGGAAGAGGAGAGGAAGAGGAGAGGAAGAGGAGAGGAAGAGGAGAGGAAGAGGAGAGGAAGAGGAGGGTGATCTGTGATGAAGAGTACAGGAGGAGAGGAAGATTCTGTGATGAAGAGTACGGGAGGAGAGGAAGAGGATTCTGTGATGAAAAGTACAGGAGGAGAGGAAGAAGAGAGGACGATTCTGTGATGAAGAGGACAGGAGGAGAGGAAGATTCTGTGATGAAGAGTAGAGGAGGAGAGGAAGAGGAGAGGGGGATTCTGTGATGAAGAGTACAGGAGGAGAGGAAGAGGATTCTGTGATGAAGAGTAGAGGAGGAGAGGAAGAAGAGAGGACGATTCTGTGATGAAGAGTACAGGAGGAGAGGAAGAGGAGAGGACGATTCTGTGATGAAGAGGACAGGAGGACAGGAAGAGGGGAGGGGGAAGCTGTGATGAAGAGGACAGGAGGAGAGGAAGATTCTGTGATGAAGAGTACAGGAGGAGAGGAAGAAGAGAGGACGATTCTGTGATGAAGAGGACAGGAGGAGAGGAAGAAGAGAGGATGATTCTGTGATGAAGAGTACAGGAGGAGAGGAAGAGGAGAGGAAGAGGAGAGGAAGAGGAGGGTGATCTGTGATGAAGAGTACAGGAGGAGAGGAAGATTCTGTGATGAAGAGTACAGGAGGAAAGGAAGAGGATTCTGTGATGAAGAGTATAGGAGGAGAGGAAGAGGAGAGGAAGATTCTGTGATGAAGAGTACAGGAGGAGAGGAAGAGGATTCTGTGATGAAGAGTATAGGAGGAGAGGAAGAGGAGTGGAAGAGGAGAGGAAGAGGAGGGTGATCTGTGATGAAGAGTACAGGAGGAGAGGAAGATTCTGTGATGAAGAGTATGGGAGTAGAGGAAGAAGAGAGGACGATTCTGTGATGAAGAGGACAGGAGGAGAGGAAGATTCTGTGATGAAGAGTACAGGAGGAGAGGAAGAAGAGAGGACGATTCTGTGATGAAGAGGACAGGAGGAGAGGAAGATTCTGTGATGAAGAGGACAGGAGGAGAGGAAGAGGAGAGGGGGAATCTGTGATGAAGAGTACAGGAGGAGAGGAAGATTCTGTGATGAAGAGTATAGGAGGAGAGGAAGAAGAGAGGAAGAGGAGAAGGGGATTCTGTGATGAAGAGTACAGGAGGAGAGGAAGAGGATTCTGTGATGAAGAGTAGAGGAGGAGAGGAAGAAGAGAGGACGATTCTGTGATGAAGAGTACAGGAGGAGAGGAAGAGGAGAGGACGATTCTGTGATGAAGAGGACAGGAGGAGAGGAAGAGGAGAGGGGGAATCTGTGATGAAGAGTACAGGAGGAGAGGAAGATTCTGTGATGAAGAGTACAGGAGGAGAGGAAGATTCTGTGATGAAGAGTAGAGGAGGAGAGGAAGAGGAGAGGGGGATTCTGTGATGAAGAGTACAGGAGGAGAGGAAGAGGATTCTGTGATGAAGAGTAGAGGAGGAGAGGAAGAAGAGAGGATTCTGTGATGAAGAGTACAGATTCTGTGATGAAGAGACAGGAGGAGGAGAGGAAGAAGAGAGGACGATTCTGTGATGAAGAGTACAGGAGGAGAGGAAGACGAGAGGACGATTCTGTGATGAAGAGTACAGGAGGAGAGGAAGAGGAGAGGAAGAGGAGAGGAAGATTCTGTGATGAAGAGTACAGGAGGAGTGGAAGATTCTGTGATGAAGAGTACAGGAGGAGAGGAAGAGGAGAGGAAGATTCTGTGATGAAGAGTACAGGAGGAGAGGAAGAGGAGAGGAAGAGGAGAGGAAGATTCTGTGATGAAGAGTACAGGAGGAGAGGAAGAGGAGAGGAAGATTCTGTGATGAAGAGTACAGGAGGAGAGGAAGAGGAGAGGAAGATTCTGTGATGAAGAGTACAGGAGGAGAGGAAGATTCTGTGATGAAGAGTACAGGAGGAGAGGAAGAAGAGAGGATGATTCTGTGATGAAGAGTACAGGAGGAGAGGAAGAGGAGAGGAGGATTCTGTGATGAAGAGTACAGGAGGAGAGGAAGAGGAGAGGACGATTCTGTGATGAAGAGTACAGGAGGAGAGGAAGAGGAGAGGACGATTCTGTGATGAAGAGTACAGGAGGAGAGGAAGAGGAGAGGACGATTCTGTGATGAAGAGTACAGGAGGAGAGGAAGAGGAGAGGACGATTCTGTGATGAAGAGTACAGGAGGAGAGGAAGATTCTGTGATGAAGAGTACAGGAGGAGAGGAAGACGAGAGGACGATTCTGTGATGAAGAGTACAGGAAGAGAGGAAGAGGAGAGGGGGAATCTGTGATGAAGAGGACAGGAGGAGAGGAAGAGGAGAGGAAGATTCTGTGATGAAGAGTACAGGAGAGAGGACAGCGTACAGATGGTAAACGACAGAAGATACATCACAGTAGAAGAAGAGATGGGGTAAGATGGTGATATTAAAGGGCACATATAAAACGCCCCATTGGGTCCTGGTGTATCTGGTGTTTTTATTGAAGTTTTCATATATTCTTGTCTCGTAATACATCCTGTGCACATGATTTGTTACATTTTTATTTCTAAATGAGTGGGAAAACTAGTTCTTGATTCCGTTGTGCTCCGTGAGTGCTCAGAACTTTAAACTTTTAAATTAACTACCCAGAGCAAAGACAGAACCTTATCATTTTAAGGGGACTAAAGAAAGCTGCTTGACTTGTGCAATTCACTGCAAAATAAACTCTAATGGAACAGGTCTCCAGGGAGATTTGTCTGTCTGGAACGGAGACAAGCAGGAGACACCACCAGGCTGAGTCACCAGTCGGATCAGTGGAGAGGAGACTCCAGTCATAGTAATAATGTATTTTAATGTGTGTGTAATGTAATGTGTCTGCTGTGTAGTTATAATCTGTGACACCTGTGGATTAGTATGTTATAAGTTGCATATTTTAAAACGCAAACGTCGCCATGAATACAGACGGTGCTGATTTTTTCCTTCATACCAAAATTACTACATCTATCACAGATTAAGAAAATAAAGGACGTGTGTAGAGTCCCTCAGTCGTCCAGGTAGAATCCATGGCAAAGCAGAAATTCAATTTGTCAACTGGACAAAAGTTTATTTTCGTTGAATACATTTCGCGGCTCATCCAAGCTGCTTCTTCAGTTCTGGTCAGATGCTGGTGGACACTGGTTATATCTGTCTGCTGGGAGGAGGACTACAATGAAACTACTCTGAAATGAACACATCTACTTGTTTACAGTTTCTGGTTGATAGCGGCAGTAGCTCAGTTCATAACGGATGCTTCCACACCTCTGGACCTGACCTGGCTTTGAGGTGGAGATGTGCAGCATCTGCCGTACATCTCCACCTCAAAGCCACGGGCCACTCCTTTGAAGATAGTGCTGTACAGATCTTAGCCAAAGAAAAACAGGTTTGAGAGAAGGGGGGTAAAGAGGCTATTTTTGTTAGGAAAAACAATCCATCCTTGAACAGAAATGGAGGTCTCAGACATCATCTGTCTCCTATTTATAACTCTATCCTCCGACCTAAATCAAAACAAATAAAATAATAGTGATAGCCAGGCCAGGTCCGGAGGTGTGAAATCACATCACGCCCTCTCCACGCCTCCACTTCACCATAAAAGGAGCATTCAAAATGACTCGTGAATGAGATTTCCCTAAACATGAGCCGATAATCAGAGGGTTTGACTGAGACATGGGGGACAGACAGGGACAGACAGGCAGGCTTAAACAAGGTTTTACAAATAGATGCAAAACTAAAAGTGACAACAAGGACTCATCTGTTAATTTAATATTTCATAATATTTAGGCAGCCCATCTGTTTTCGAACTTTTTTCTCGCTGTGTTTCAAGAGGTTTATCACTATATTTTTAAAGGTCCCATGACATGGTACTTCTTGATGCTTTTATATGGCTCCTTAATGGTCCCCTAATACTGTAAATGAATCCTTCTTCAAAATCAAGACTCAGTGCATGAGAAAGAGAGATAAGATGAGAAAGAGTCATAAATATCTCTCTGGAACACTTCATTATGGGCGTTGTTGCTTGAATGCAAATGAGGAGGACATATACTCAACAAAAATATAAACGCAACACTTTTGTTTTTGCTCCCATTTTTCCTGAGATGGACCCAAAGATCCAAAATTCACTCCAGATACACAACACTACCATTTCTCTCAAACATTGTTCACAAATCTGTCCAAATGTGTGACAGCGAGCACCTCTGCCACGCCGAGACAATCCACCCCACCACACAGGTGCGCCACATCAAGATGCCGATCCGACATCATGACCAGTGCACAGGTGCGCCCCAGACTGCCCACAATAAAAGGCCACCCCGAAATGTGCATTTTTTTTTTTTTTTGCTTTATTGGGGGTCTGGGGACTCAGAACCAGTCAGTATCTGGTGTGACCACCATTTGCCTCATGCAGTGCAACACATCTTCTTCGCATAGAGTTTATCAGATTGTCAATTGTGGCCTGTGGAATGTTGGTCCACTCCTCTTCAATGGCTGTGCGAAGTTGCTGGATATTAGTGGGAGCTGGTACACGCTGTCGTATACGCCGGTCAAGCACATCCCAAACATGCTCAATGGGTGACATGTCCGGTGAGTATGCTGGCCATGCAAGAACTGGGACATTTTCAGCTTCCAGGAATTGTGTACAGATCCTTGCAACATGGGGCCGTGCTTTATCTTGCTGAAACATGAGGTGATGTTCATGGATGTATGGCACAACAATGGGCCTCAGGATGTCATCACGGTATCTCTGTGCATTCAAAATGCCATCAATAAAATGCACCTGTGTTCTTCGTCCATAACAGCCTTTGAAGAGGAGTGGACCAACATTCCACAGGCCACAATTGACAATCTGATAAACTCTATGCGAAGAAGATGTGTTGCACTGCATGAGCCAAATGGTGGTCACACCAGATACTGACTGGTTCTGAGTCCTCAGACCCCCAATAAAGAAAAAAAAAAAAAGCACATTTCGGGTTTGCCTTTTATTGTGGGCAGTCTGGGGCGCACCCGTGCACTGGTCATGATGTCGGATCGGCATCTTGATGTGGCGCACCTGTGAGGTGGGGTGGATTGTCTCGGCGGGGCAGAGGTGCTCGCTGTCACACATTTGGACAGATTTGTGAACAATGTTTGAGAGAAATGGTAGTGTTTTGTATCTGGAGTGAATTTTGGATCTTTGGGTCCATCTCAGGAAAAATGGGAGCAAAAACAAAAGTGTTGCGTTTATATTTTTGTTGAGTAGATAGGTCAGAGTAGCGGGTGGGGGCGTGGCCAAACTCTCCGCTCTTTCCTCTTCAGCTGTGCGCTGGCCCCACTTCCGCGTTTTTGCGCGGAGGAAGAGATGAGAAGCGTTCCATTGAAAAATAAACACATTTCCACAGAAAATAAAATTAAACCACTGCTGTTTCAGATGTCCACAGGCTAAGATAAAGGACTTCCGAGCCTAGAAACACTCGCACGTGCCTCCAGGCACATAAAAAAACGCATTTCGCATTGCGTAGCTCATTCGCAGTCCAAACTCTCTGAGCGAGATTTACAGAGACGCTGAGTAGAGACACAGATGGGGGGTGGAGCTGCATTTTTCGATCTGACGTCACATAGTTGCCTTGTTGAGAATCACCCGTTTGAGCTGTGTTTTTTTCTAACGCAGAAAAGGACCGCAAATGCTCAGTTTAGACATTTCGCAACTTTTAGCCATGGGGGGTCCTAAACAGGGTAGGGGAGCTCACAATTAACGTTCAAAAACCTCAGAAAGTGAAAATTTCATGCCATGGGACCTTTAAGTATGCCTGTGTGTGGGGACTGGGACCTACAGAAGTCTGTGGTCATGATGTGGACTGTGGACGCTGCGCTGCACCGGGAAAGTGGCCGTGCTCATACACAAGTTTCAAATGTATAATTTTGTACAGAATAATAAGGGGAATAAATAGCCAATCTCCGTGTTTTGTCTTAAATGCATAAAACTGAAAAGAGGGAAAAGAACTGGTTTGAGAGGGGAGTTAAAGAGGCTATTTTTGTCAAAAAAGAGAATCCGTTGTTAAACAGAAATGGGGGAGTTAGACACAACTTGTCTCCCATCTATAATTCGATTCTCAAACAAAGAATCATTAGGACAGACAAGCCATTGCAGAGGGGTGGAGAGGGTCGTTGTCTTGAATAGGGAATTGGACGCCAGAGAAATTTGAAATACAAAGAGACAGATTAGCTGATGGTGTCAGAGGTGTTTCAGTGTAGTGAGAGCAGCCTAGGGCTGATAGATATGCTAATACAAGACGCCAGAGGAATTCGTAAAACAAAAGAGAGTAGCGGGGACAGGTCAGAGCTTTGTTCAGGGGAGCTAGCTCCTCCCTTGCAGCTAGATATAAACAGGGTCGAACTAGCATGAGGGCCAGAGCTGACGAAGCCTCTCGGATGAGCGGCGAAACGTTTTCAACCAAACAAACTTTGTCCAGTTGACAAATTGAAACTTCTCCTTTGATCATGGATTCTACCTGGACGACTGAGGGACTTTTCAAGCATAAAACTGAATGTAATTATTTTATATACATGGATTTTCTGATGGTTTCCTCACTTCTGCTGCTCTCCAAGAGTGTCACTTTTTTCCCGTGTCTCCAGACTTTGCGCAGAACGTACAGCAGGGTCCTAACTGCAATAGAAATAAGCAAAGCACAGCGTATAGTAGGAGTTTCATAAATCCCGCAGTTGGCGTAAAGAGTGTCTATGCAATGCTTTGTGCGTAAAATTGAATTCCAACACAAACACAAAGCTGAGCTACTTCAGTTCTTGCACCAGGAGTGGAATAAAGTCACCCAAGAACAATGTGAAAGACTTGTGGAGAGCATGCCAAGACGCATGAAAGCTGTGATTAAAAATAAGGGTTATTGCACCAAATATTGATTTCTGAACTCTTAAGTGTATTTGATCTTGTATTTGAATTTGATCTTGTTTCTTTGCATTGTTTGAGGTCTGAAAACATCTATCTTTATTATTTTGACCATTTGACATTTTCTGCAAATAAATGCTCTAAACGATAATATTTTTATTTGGAATTTGGGGGAAATGTTGTCAGTAGTTTATAGACTCAAACAAAAATGTTCCTTTTGCCCAAACACAAACCTATAAGTAGTAAAATCAGAAAAACTTAATTTTGCAGTGGTCTCTTACTTTTTTCAGAGCTGTATAACATGGTTAAAAGCACCAAAAAGTCCGTTTACAATAGGTCTGCTTTAAAATAAATGCTAAATATATATGTTTAATGCCATGATGTAGAACATTTCAGGCAAAGCAGTAAAATCTCTATGGAAGTAGGTGACGGACCACCACACCATGTATCATATGAAGATAAGATGGTAAACGACAGAAGATATGAAGATAATCCGCAAGACTGATACGTGTTTCACTCACTCTATCTCAGTGTTTCCCAACCAGGGGTACAAGTACCCCTAGGGGTACGCGAGCACACTGCAGGGGGTACTCGGCAGTGTCACTGGCAGGTACAGGAGATTTTTTTAAGAGTAAATTTGAGTTAAAGAAAAGAGAGAAAATGCCTGAGAATTAAATTTTCAAATTAAGGAGATGAAATGAAATGATTTTCATTTAATAATCCATTGTGTCACATTCTACTTTTGGAGAATTATCAACACGTACGAGTCAGGGGGTACTCGAGGTATGACAAAAAGGCTCAGGGGGTACACAAGACAAAAAAGTTGGGAAACACTGCTCTATCTGACAGTCATGTAGTTATTTTTTATGCATAATAGAGAAAATTGTACCTTTTTAATATATTTCCCATAGTAAACAACAATAAAACTGAAACATTGAGAAAAAATATTATATTAGAGATGAACGTCCAATGTATTTAAAAGTACAATGGCGTGATTCACACCTACGATTAAGAATGAGATGGCGTTCGGAATGAAACGTATCGAGTTTGATTTGTTCTGGAGACTGTGCTCTTTTTGAATGTTGAAGAGGGGCACAGTTTCAGTCTGACATTTGGGTCTAAGCTGAAATGAGATTGAAACTTGCATCCTCTCCTGTGGGCTCTAACAGACATTGTCATTCCAGCTCCTCATGAAAATTTTAATTACACAAACTTGGAAGCGTGATTGCGTATCTGCGTGGATCCCAGAAACTGTTCCCCAAATGCTACGCCAACATGTTAGAATAGATGACCATTTTCTGAATTGTCACTTTTATCTCATCCAAGGTTGCCAATTTTCTGTTTCTGACTTTGTTATTTTAATACTGTGAATGCTTATTATTTGGATTCAAGATTCGTAATGAAAATATACGGCTCTGGAAAAAAAATAAGAACATTTCCCCCAAATTCCAAATAAAAATATTATCGTTTAGAGCATTTATTTGCAGAAAATAACAAAAAAGATACATGTTTTCAGACCTCAAACAATGCAAAGAAACAAGATCAAATTCATTTTAAAACAACATAATACTAATGTTTACACTTTAGAAGAGTTCAGAAATCAATATTTGGTGCAATAACCCTTATTTTTAATCACAGCTTTCATGCGTCTTGGCATGCTCTCCACAAGTCTTTCACATTGTTCTTGGGTGACTTTATTCCACTCCTGGTGCAAGAACTGAAGTAGCTCAGCTTTGTGTATGTGTTGGAATTCAACAGACGCTGGAATGGAATGGCTGTAATACATGTAGAGATGCTGATTTCAGAAAAAAATGCAGTGGTCTCTTATTTTTTTTCCAGAGCTGTATATATACAATGTACCATTAAAGGAGCACTATGTAACTTTCTTAGAGGAGGATCTGACACCTGCTTATTTCGTGCTTGAATATTTAAGGTCCTAGATTAACGCAAAATTTACTCTTGGGAGCTTTAAGTCATGTTATAATGTTGTTTCCTCATCAAAAACAGACCGGGACTTGTGTTTTGCTTCATTCACACATGTTTGAGTCACCATTTTATTAGTCCGTCTACATCGCCAAAGCTCAAAATGCTCTGTTCCACCTTGTGATGTCATGAAGCGGTAGTTTTCGAGTTAACAGACACCTTTTACCTTTTGTTCAGTAGAGACTGGCAATTCCAGGGTTGAAATGATTCTAGTGAAGGTGTAAGGAGTTTAACAGAGTGGAGCACTTCCTGGATTACCACATGACATCACAACGTGGAACAAAGTTGAACAGTTTGCGAGAAGAACTCCACCTAAATCTGCAGGGTTTGTGTGTTAAATATGTGTGAATGAGGAAACATTATAACATAGATCAGAAAATATCACAATATGGACCCATGTCTAACTTACATTTATTTAATTACAAGTGATTTTATTGCTAAAAATATTTGGCAAGTATCATCATCTACTTGTCACCATGGAGGCGTTTTATGCCATATTGGGGAACATTTCAGGCATTGCAATCTGTTTGGAGACAAGGAGGTAGCAGACGCTCTGGAAACTCATATAATGCACCTTTTAAAAAGCTTAGTCTGAAGGTACGTAGTCATACAAAAGTCTAAATAAAATATAAGCCTTAATGGATTCTTTAGCTTTGAGGCTTCAGTTTTTTTTAGTTTTTTTTTTTAGTTTTTTTTTTAAAATACAGAAGTCACTGCATGGTTTAATGCTCTGTTGGAGACCTGCACTTTACAAATGCTTTCAGTTTGTCCAATTTGTTTGTAATTGGATTAGAAATGAAGCGACGCTAATTGTTGCCATCAGAGTCGTCAGTTTGGACTAAGGGTCTTTCCACCCTTCTCCAGAACCTTAGGTGGACTGGACTGGACTACCTGGACGACTGAGGGATTCTTCATGCATCTTAGGTGGACTGTCAAAATTCCGGGGACTTCTAGTGTTAAAGGAACTGTATATAAGATTCTGACTTTAAAGGGATATGCCACCCCCAGGTCAAATTTGGGCATCTCCCCACAGTCCAGAGACTAAAATAAGTGGTGGAAAGCGTTTTTCTGGTGACCCAGCCATTGTCCGAATCTGTCGCCACTGACCGCCGCGGTATCTGCAGCTCCTCCGCCTTAGACTGGAGTCTAACGTCACCAGAGAAAGATTTCGGCCAAAAGGAATTAATTTGCTCGATGCGTTTCCCAATTACTTTCTGTGTAGTGCGCATTCATATCGAGTGCAAATAAATGTGCAAATCAACACGGAGAGCTTGACTTGGTCATTTTGGGTGGGAACTATTTTCCAGTGCGGAAGAATAAAGCCGAATCACGCAGCACGCTGCCAGGGGAATCCCTGTTACGCACCAGGAAGGGAGTTCCCCTGTTGCACAACGTGGTGCGTGATTCGGCTTTATTCTTCCGCACTGGAAAATAGTTCCCACCCAAAATGACCAAGGCAAGCTCTCCGTGTGGCGACAGACTCGGACAATGGCTGGGTGAGCAGGAAAACGCTTTCCACCACTTATTTTAGTCTCTGGACTGTGGGGAGATGCCCAAATTTGACCTGGGGGTGGCATATCCCTTTAAATTTCATAAACTTATCTGTTATCAATTCTGACACTGATTTAGTAAAAAAAAAAAAAAAGATTCAGGGGTTGACGGTTCGATTCCCACTCTCGACGGGATGATCCATTGTGATCCCAGCTCCCACAGATGAGTGCTGCCGTTGTGTCCTTGGGTAAGACACTTAACCCACCTCGCCCTCAGTGTCTGCAGACATTGGTAGTCTCCACAGCAGAAGCATCAAGGCCGGTTGTGACGTGGGCCGTCCTCCTGTGGACCCACCACCCACGGGAGGATTCATGGGGGCTGGTGCATTGTGTTCTGGGCAGCAGATCTAGAAATGGAAAGAAGAAGTGGAAGAAGATGGATGGATAGATGATATGAATGGTCACTACCTAAACCCCAGCACCAACGGCCATTTACGACTCGTGCTAGTGCAGCCTCTGGAGGTTCTGAGCTTAGCCTGTCTGAGAATGAGAAAAACTTATGAGGTAAGGTAAAGCAGTTCCTTTTTTCTTTTTTTTAAAGCACAGTTTATACACAAAGTGACTTAAAGCAGTTTAGAGAATAGTACTGTAAATACAAATCACAATACAAATTTTCATCTTAAAGAACATTAAAAGAGAAGAGTGCAGAATAAAAGCCTTTCAGTCAAATGCACAGCTAAACAGAACCGTTTTGAGCCTGGATTTAAACATAGTCAAAGTAGAGATCTGTCTCACATGTTCAGGAAGACTGTCCCAGGTTTTAGCTGCATAAAACTGAAACTCTGACTCCCTGTGTTTAGTCCTGGCTCTGGTTCATATGGCACTAACATGTCACGGATGTACTTAGGTGCTTATGCCCATGGAGAGACTTGTACACAAACAGAACTGCTTTAAAATCTATTCTCTGAGCCACAGGAGCCAGTGCACAGACCTGAGCACAGGACTTATGTGCTCGTACTTCCAGGTATGTGTCCTCTATACACAAGTGAAAGCACTGATGACTCAGGCTCAGCTGTGATCATAACAGCCTTTTTAAAACTGTAAGCAGCCTAAACACAGTTCCTTTAACATCTGTATGTACATCACCTCCCCTCCCGCCTCATACTTTTATGTACTAGTACTTCCCATTCCCTACACGTGCTCGGCTGCCTTTGTCCCTTCTGAAAAGCCGTCTGACCTCTTCATGTCTGATTGCATATTCACCTCGCTCCCCCGTGCAGCAAGCTTTTGACTTCTGTCCCCCAGCTCACGGCCACGACTGCACCGGTCTACCTCTGCGCCTGTACACTTCTGCTGCACCTGTCCACCTCTGCACACCACACCTGCCAAACTCTGCACACGGCACCTGTCTACCTCTCCTCACCGCACCTGTCTCTCCATCGCTCCTGATCTTCCTCTCTTCCTTTAAGCGCAGTGTTGCATAACTGTCTGCTTCTCCACCCTCCAGTCTCCAGTCTCACCCTGTCTCTCCATTTTGGTGGTGGAGATTTGCTGACCCTTGCACCTGCCATCTAGATAACTCCATGCTCCAGTGGCCTCCTCTGGTGACAGGGGCTTATAGATAGACCCAAAAGCCCTCACACAGGAAATTCAAGGTTACAACACTTTTTAGCCACATGCCTGCTTCTGTTAGTCTTGCAGTGATATGCCATAAAAGTGAGTTCAACTAAATGAGTGCTTATGCCATATGCAGTGCTGGGAAGTATCTACTGAAAACATGATTCTGAATACAAGTTTTAAGTAAATGCAAATCTTTCATTTGATGAATACAGAATACAGTTACTACTAAAATCAAATAAATGCATCACAGTATTTCAACATACCATCTAGACTTGGGGTGTGTGTGTGTGTGCGTGTGTGTGCGTGTACAACTTTTCTTCTAATCAGTACTCTAAGTATTCCAATTATAACTAATAAATGAATCATCACGTGTTCGCCTCCAGCCCCCTACTTTAGTGTTCCCGGTCAAAATTGACCGGTCTGTTTTAACTGCTCTTAAATCAGCACAATTTTTTTTTTTCCAACATCAATTTTTTTATTAAACATTTTTTAGTTGAGAACAATGTTTCAAAGTAGTGTCTAACAACAATTTATAGACGTAAACATTAAATACCATCAGTTAAAATACAATCAGGCACTGAAAATGAACTACAATATGAACATATAATACAAAAAATAAATGGAAAACCAAACAATAAACTCAACAGGGTGTGTGTGTGTGTGTGTGTGTGCACACACACACACACCCTGCACACACACACAGCAGCATGCAGCATGTCAGGCTCGTTTTGATGTCTCTAGGGGCACAGAGGCCACAACGCTTCCTTTTCTACCCATGTCCTTGTTGGGGGAGAGCAGCCAGGGCTGGGGCTGGAGCTTGCATGCTCCTAACCAGACTGGCGGAGGCTGGTGTGCTGGGAATGTGCTGGCGTCGCTGTATAAGAGAAGTCACCCAGCTCTGCGAGGAAAAGTCTCCTCTTGAAACCTTTCCCCTGATTCCAGGTTGGGTCGATTGCTGTCCACACCACATACGCGTTGAAAGCTGACACATCCAGGATGTTGTGGAACAGTGCCACAGGCCAGCGAGCCGTCATCCGCTTACAGGTGTATGTACCAGTAAGCTGCAATAAAGGAACAATAAATAATAAGAGATTAGGAACAATATTCTGTCATACACAAAATGCTATTATTCACCTAGATAAAAATAAAATAAAATGCATGATGAGACTTTACATTACCTTATCAAGGCAGTCAACGCCTCCCTTGTTCTTGTTGTAGTCCTGGATCATCAGGGGCTTCCTGTCCTCTGTGGTGCTGACAGCGGCGTCTTTGGTTACTGTGCTCATCAGGATGGCATTTCTGTTCTTCTTTGGAACGTATGACACAAGAGTGTGAGTGTCAGTGAATGCAAATTGTGATGAGAGTGCCTGTCTTCCTCTGGTCGATACCAGCACAGGGGGAAGTTCGGGCTTGTTCTTCCTCACTGTCCCTACCATGGTGAGCTTTCTTTTCAGTAGCTCCTGACCAAGAGCATGTGATGTGAAGAAGTTGTCACATGTGATATTATGCCCTTGGAGACCGGTTGTCATGTCCAGCACAATACGCATACCCTGGTTTGTATGTGTATGTGTATGTGTGTGTGTGTGAGAGAGAGAGAGTGTGTGTGTGTGTGTGTGAGCTGGGGCAGTGTGTATGGGGATGTTTTCTGTATGTTGAATGAATTTACTCTGGATACCCATTCATTTCCTATGGCGGTCACTTTTGACCGGGAACACCACAGGTGTAACAAGGTTGATTAAAACACTCAAAATTGAATGAAACAGGTGATCATCACTTTTATATGTTCAAGTCCACAGTGTGGAGGATATCATAAAGTCTTGAGGTAATCAGATGAAAAACATAATATTTATGAATATTATAAGTTGTAAAACGGTCAGATTTGACCCGAACACGACAGGAGGGTTATATAACTCATTTCAAGACACTCAAACCTCTTTACAGTTCATACTTAATTCACTCCACACTCAGTCGTGGTAAGCTACGATTGTAGCCACAGCTGCTCTGGGGAGACTGATGGAAGCGAGACTGTTAACTGCGCCATCGGCCCTTCCGACCACCATCAACACTCACGCACACTCCACTCCAGGATATGTGCAGCATACGCACAGGTATCACTGTCCATTTTAACTGGTCAAACAGTTTACACCAGTAGTGTTATGCGCGCATCCAACGGCCGTTATTACGCTATGTGCTGCTCAAAATAGGTAGGAGTTCTAATTTTGCAGCATCAACAGAGCGTGTCCAGGCTTTTTAGCAGGGGAAAGACAAGAGATAAGCATGTGGTGTCAAAATAAACTTCTGATGCCCTTTCAAAATACGTTCTCTAAAGCCACTACAGTCGTGTAAACCTTGTGATGGACTACAGAAAGTACAGCTGTCGAGGATAAGTATAAAACTTTATAAGAATAACTTCTGAAGGAAAAGGCGTGGGGTGCAGACAACCAAAGTTAAATAGTGAGTGGCTTAATTCATGCGAGCACAGCAGATACAGCTCATTATCGCTGAAAAACATAGTCTCTCTTGTCAGCGTTTGTTTTGTGATTTAAAACATAATTCGCCCAATCAACAATGAATACATAAGCAATGTGAAAAGCATGCAGCTCTGCCTATGTTACGTGTCGCTGATGTTTCTGGTATAAATTTCGGGTAACCCATATGCGTTAAATGCAGGTAATTGGGTAAATGATGAGAAGAAATGGCCCAGACTTCAGTGACCGGACATCCATTCATACCTGATGGACACATGTACCCCCGCCCCCCCGGGAGACCCTGAAATCCTACAAAGACATGACAGCTCATTCTGCAGGCCACATGCGCAGTAAAGCAGGGAGTGACGCAGTCTGATAATCAAGGGGGTAAAGCTTTCTCAAGTCTGTACAAATCACTCCATAGTGTAAAAGATGAGGGGAAAAACTTTAACATAATAAAAGCTCTGAAAAGTCGATTTTGCATAAAAGGTCTGATTTTTCCCTGACCATTTAATGTACCCACTTAGTATCTGGAAACAAATACAGGGGGTCCGAATTTCGTCGTAAACCGGATTTTGCCTTTGATCTTCCAACCAAAGCACCAATAACCTTTCCATCTCAATAATTAGACCACTACGCTGCTTGGTTATCACTGCCGCTATCATAGGAGCAGATCAGAGCCCACATCAGGTACTTCCGCCCACATTGGGCACGCACATAAGGCTGTCTTCTTCTCCCTACAACCACAACAGAGCGTGTTCTTGCGCCGTGCGCCGCGCGCCGTTCGCGTTTGTTTACATCTCTTACCACGCTAAACCGTGTAAGACGGAATGACGCGTAATATATACATATTTTTTTTAATGGGGGCGCGTTCGTAACCACGAAACGTCGTAACCCGAGACCGTCGTAACCCGAGGACCCCCTGTACATGCTGCAGTTTTTTTGTCCATAGGAAAGATAGATTTCATACACGGACACATACTGTACATTGTATTTCTTAAAATGTTTTGTTTTGGCCTGACTTTGGCCCGACTGATATATTATATAAGGTCCGGGTATCACTGGTAAAATGTGGATTTCTCTGCAGTCCTACATCTTTAAAAAGCACAGAGCAAGATTTTTGGTGGCTGATACTGGAGCGAGAAATTTTAACGCAAAATTTAAAACATTCTCCATGGAAATGGAGAAACCTCCATGAAGGTTTTATGCATTCCAGACCACAGAATAAAATCTCCATAGAGATAAAAAGCAACCTGCCACCCATCAGGTCTCTGGTGAGGCAAGACGGCTCACAGAAAGATATGCTTTTTCCCCCAATTTTTTTTATTTCAGTTAAAACACTGGCTGTACCCATTTTTCCCCATCTATTGCAAATATACTGTATAACTCATATAACTTGTATAACTAGCTTGTGCTGTCTGCATTTAGTCTTGTTAGCACATGCTAGGTGCTGTTAGTAGTGAATAATTGTGAATAATTTGGATGCTAGGAATGGGTTAGGGAGGGGAGTTTGAACGTTGTGGCCATAAATGAATGAATGAATAAAATAAAATTAAAATATGCAACAATTCCATTTGAAATACTTCCATTCGGTTCTGACCATTTACCTTAGGTCCAACCAAGTCCAATGCACCAGAGAAAATTCTTGAAAGTGAATGCCAGCATCATTTTGACATAACAGAAGTTCAGTGATTTTCCAGAGCTTTCGAGAGCTGAAAGTTGAAAAGTGCTGTGTGAGCCAGAGCATGGAGGTCCAGACATTTGGAATCACTTGGATCTGTGTAAGCTTTGATGCAGTCGGGGCAATCACAGACACCTAAACTTGAATTATTTACACTAGCAAACAGATGGCCGACCCGGTACAGAGTCAATCTCTTCTTGTTTACGCATGCTATACAAGAAAACAACTGTGGGTATGGGGAGTTATGTAATCAGTTTGACATCATAGTTCATCAGGTTTAAAATTTGACTGAAAGACAGGTCAGAATTATATGGTGGAATTTGGTGTTAGAATGCAGATATGTTGACCTGGTTCAAAGGTTCTCAAAGGAACTTTCAGCCATGTTAGAATGGTGTTACCTCATCAAAAACATATCTGGAGTTGTGTTGTGTTTCATTCACACATGTTTGCGTAATTTTTTATTATTAATCCCATTACTCCGTCTTACCCCTTCCCCTTTATCTACGTCTTTGTCTTGCCCCTTGATACCGAGCTGAGAGGGCTCAGGGTACGAATGTTCCCCTAAGAAATGGGACGCCACTCGATTACCGTTTGCGTCATTATCCCTTGCCTCTACCTGGCTGCTACGTCTACAGAGGCAACAACAATTGACGCCAACAAACGTAAACAAATGTCAAGGATTATCTGGTTCCTCAGCTTGACAAAAAAAAACCTACCTTGTTTATACATGAAAGTTCGATGAAAACGATAATGTCGGTTAAGTTTAAACGGACATCACTACAATAAAAACCACAACAACAGTTCACTTAAAGTAACGTAGAACATAAGCGTCATAATTGTAAACCATGTTTTAAGGCTGTAAACGCCTCACCACACACATTATACACCTTTCTCAGACTGGTATTAACATTTTCTCACATTTCTCTCTTGTTTAAACACTCAAACTTTCGTAGATTTTCATCAAAATGTATTAATAGAAGCGCAGGGGGGGGGTGCGCTCGGACACGTGCACCGTCACGAAACAAGGCAAAGATTTAATCCTGGTTTAGACCTGGCCTAGTCCTGGTTTAGACCTGGCCTAGTCCTGGTTTAGTCCTGGTTTAGTCCTGGTCTAGTTCCGGTCTAGTCCTGGTTTTACAATTATTCTACATGTTTTAAGGTTAAAAACGCCACACACACATACACACACACATTTTCTCACATTTTTCTCTTGTTTAAACACTCAAACTTTTGTAGATTTTCAACAAAATATATTAATAGTGAAGCGGGGGGGAGACACGGCCCCGGAAGCCCCGTCGGACGTGCGAGGAGCACCGCCATGTCCCTGGACGTGATGCGACACGCACCAACCCCTTGGAGAAGCTCCACACGTGCACCCCTCATCGTGGACAAATCCGTGACAGAGAAACGTGACCGGCGCGACGCCGCGAGCACGATAGATGGATGGTGCCTGTGACTGGCATGGCCATGGCTAGGCTCCTGTTGTGGAGACTGTTTTTGGTCATTTTTTCGACATACATGATCATATCAGCCAAACTCGCAAATGGATGTGTCTTGGCTTTACGGACTTATGATCGTGAGTCTTTGTTCCATATCAGAGAGGAAATGGAGGTCTTGTTTGATACTCGGGACAGGTACAAACGACAGTTCCCTCCTCCCCTCACCATTGACACCGGCTTACCTGAGTATTGGTTGGTGTCCCGGACGCCGGTGTTCTGTCGAAACGTCCTACCTCTGAGAAACGTCCTACCCTCTCAGAAAATCCTGCCGTGTGCTTCCGATGTCATTTTTTTGGTTTTAATGTTTGTTTCTATGCAGTTAGGACATTCTGATAGGTGAAATTACACCATCAGAACACGGCTTCCACATTAGTAAGTGCAGGTATGAAGTTCTGGTAAAATTACCCCCGTTACGAGCGGCGCTGCCAAGCCATGCGCATGCGCAGAAGATTACGTTACTTCTTGAGAGTTCATACTACGTCACTCCTTCAGAGATATATAGGCAGGACGTTCTAATATGCAGGTAGGACGTTCTGCAGTGTAGATAGGACGTTCTGCAGTGCAGGTAGCACGTTCTAATATGCAGGTAGGACATTCTGCAGTGCAGGTAGGACGTTCTAATATGCAGGTAGGACATTCTGCAGTGCAGGTAGGACATTCTAATATGCAGGTAGGACTTTCTGCAGTGTAGGTAGGACGTTCTGCAGTGCAGGAAGGACGTTCTGCAGTGTAGGTAGGACGTTCTAATATGCAGGTAGGACGTTCTGCAGTGCAGGTTGGACGTCTCTGGAACAGTCTACCTGCTGACATTAGATCTGCTCCAACAATCACCACTTTTAAATCCAAACTAAAAACTCATTTGTACACTGTGGCCTTTGCCTCTTAGCTCTTTTTTATCTCTATCTGCTTTTCTTTCAGCTTTTCTTTCAGCACAGCTGAGCGCTCAGCTGGTAATGTTCTGCGCATGCGCAGTACGGAATGACGTAATGTTCTGCGCATGCGCAATACGAACTCTCAAGGATTACATAATGTTCGGCAGGACCTCTCGACTGGTAGGATGTTTCGTTAGAACACTGGCTAGAGTCCATAACAAATCGAGGAAGAGAGGCTCGCGGGCTGGAGTCCAGGTCAAGCGAAGGCGGACTGCAGCACGCCTGGGCTCAGCGAGCGTCGGCTATGGAGGACGCACTCGTTACCTTCGCTACATCCCACTTCTCGATCCATGTGGCGGGTCGTCCACGCCACCGCGTGCTCGGATTACAACAGGTGTCCCTTCGCAGTGTTGGAGTAATGGTCAACGATTTTCATCGCCGCCGCGTACTTCCGTGTTTATCCGGTCACAAAACAGCCGCACGAAACCAGCAAAGAGTGGTTTAGACCTGGTCGAGTCCCGGTTTAGTTCTGGTCTAGTCCCTGTTTAGTCCAGGGCCAGTCCAGGTTTAGACCTGGTCTAGACCTGGTTTAGTTCTGGTCTCGTCAGGACGCATGTTAGGAGGACACAATGTTACACTGTAAAAAAAATGTTACACTATAAAAAAAATTGGAAAAAAAAAATCAGCGAAACAGCGAGGCCGCGAGCAGTGAACCGCGATAGAGCGAGGGTTCACTGTATTCCAATATTTTCTGAAAATAGTGTAAAAGATAAGATAAAATAAGATAAGATAACACTTTATTGATCTCACATAGGAGATATTCACTTGCCAGATTAGCTCCAGGCAAAAGGGCCATTTATCATTAATATTTCTGTACTGACTGGGCCTAAACCACATGAGACAAGAACTGGTTCATAGTTGAACTTCTACTCTGTCAGTAAAAATAAGCAATGCATTTTATTTTTCACAATGGCCTCAGAAAGTGTCATTATTCAACCCCAAAGCTGAAAGTGTTGTCGGTTGAAAGACATGAGATTAATCCTGCAGGTTTGTAAACTCTCAAGATGACAGTTAAGAAGGAGTGGTGCGCTATAATTGTTTTCTACTCTTAATGGAGAGGTCTACAGCCAATCTTCTGTCAGTAAAATCTTGTGGTTTGGAGTTCAGACTTTGCAGGACATAATTTTGACAGATCGGCAATGGCAAAGAATGAATAAATACATTTATGTTCAGAAAAAGGACGAGCCATATTAACTGTTTTAATCAGACAAATGAAAGCTGCTGCTGTGGGAGTAGAGTAGTTAAGTGGAAGGAAATGTGGGATTGTTTTTAATGACTGTAAAGCACTTTGTTACATTCTTTTGTATGTTAATAAAGTTTCATTGGCTGATTGAATTGAAAATTGATCAACACAAGGGAAGAAATGTGATTCACATGTGTGTCTGGCAAGCTAATTTACACATAATCTTGACAGTCCAACTTCTTCAGAGCTGTATTCCAGATGAGAAAGGTGGTAGAGAGATTGAAATAGGAAAATGAAGCAGACTGGACAAAGACAAAGACCAGACATAGACCCCACAACACACACAAAAAAGATCCCAAAAGAAAAGCGCAATAGAAAGAATTTTTGGTTCCTTTGTTTTTCTACTTTTAATCAAAACATTGTCCCTCCAAGGCTATGCCCATAAACGTCTTTCTTTTTAGGTACACTTGGCTAGTTTCCTGACTGTATACTGGGCAGGTGTTTTTTCTTCCTCTCATTTATTGTGCCAGTGTCCAAAGTGCCAGTCAGCAAAAAGTCCAAGTATTTACAGCAAAAGAAAAAAATGGGTCGAGTTCAATGTTAACTCAACCTTTTAATTCCAGCCTTATTCAGCACACGTTACCCGCTCTGTAACCGGGGGCTGACTGATTGACAGCCAGAAACAGCTCGCCCTTTATACTCCACTTGCTCCTCCCATTAAGCAGTATACAAAAGCAATGTAGAAAAAACAATTTCATAATAAACCTACATTGTATAATCCTCACTGGCTAAGCAGTAATAGTGTACATTAAATTACAAAAAATAATGGCTTAATAATGGGTAAAAAATGGGTTACGTAACACGCATCACTTGATCAGCACCACGGCGTAAACAGCGCGTATTTCAACTCCCAGGAAAAAGGCTCAGTTTGGCTGAGGCGCGCAGCGTTGGAGGAGAGAGGCGCGTCAGCGAACAGGTAAGAGCTGCATGTATGAAGCAAAGTATTCTAACCTGCTCAAGTGTGCACCCTTGGTAGCGGAGGAGAGGGTGGGAAAAGGCGTAATAGCGTACACAGCGCAGATGGATAAACGGGCGGGTGTGTGCGGGATGATTCTTTTTTTAGTTTTATATGTATTTATTGTATTGTAACTTTTATTCTTGTTTTTAGGTGGACAGTATCTGCTGTCAAGGGACTACAGGTGAAAAATAGCCTTTGGCTAATTTTGGCATATTTACAGAAATGTTGATTAATATGCACTGTCCCTGAAATAAATAAATAAATAAATATATGATTCAGCGCATGTGCGCCGGAATCATCCCGGGGGGAAACGCCCCGAGCATCACAGACGGACCTGCTCCATTACACATGTCCATCTGTAACTGTATCTACTGATCTTTAGGCACAACTGTTGGCAGCCCAGTGTGTGTGTAAGGCCTGCAGCCTTGGGACTATGCAGGTGTTAAACTCTGACCCTGTCCTAATAAATCTGTTGTCTTATAACTTTCACTTCACTAATTTAATATGTTAAACAAGTATGCAACTTAAAGAAGCACTGTGTAACGTTTCTGGTTGTTTCTATGGATATGTCATTGCTCTGCCTGGAATGTTCCACAGTGTGACATTAAACAGATCTACCTTACATTTATTCAATTACAGGTAGTTTTATAGCTCAAAAATACCCAGAAAAGCAGGTATTCTGACTGTGAGCGGGGGTCGCGTCTCCACAAATCTGAGCCATAACTTGGCCTGGTTTGGTCTCCATGAAGATAGAGAGGTTTAATGCCACACTGTTAAACATTCCAGACAAAGCAATAACATCTCCATGGAGAGAAGCAGGTGACGGATCCTCCACCAGAAAAGTTACACAATGTATCTTAAGTTAAAACACATGATAATCCATTCAGTGTGTTAGTACCTACATGAGAACCTAGTTTTTCCCCAACATGAGGAAAGCAGCGTTGGCACATTGGGATAGTTACCTGTCCTTTAGTTGCTGAATAGGTCTGTCCAATTAATAATAATGCAAAAGTTACTGTCAAAATGGCCTTTTCAAAGCCTGAAGTTCAGTCTAACTTGAAAACAGATTTACAAACACACACTAAGCACTAAGCAATTTGTACATTTATTCCACTCCCCGTCCATCCTCTCCGTATTCTAATAGATTTACTGCTGTCATCCAAGCATCATTTTGACTACACCATTGTTATTACTAGGGATTTAGTTCTTGAAGTGCATATGACAGATTCTTATGATTCCTTAATTTTAACTTAATTTGGTGGAATTTTAACAGGTGTAAATATGAATGACAGTTTTGCGCCAATCAAGAAGCAATTTGTCAAAAGAGTTGAATAATTACAGGATGAAGAGAGTTCTAAACACTCACAGATGGGGAATTATATCTAATAGTTCGAATTTACATGTAAGAAACTAATTTTTTTAATTGAATTTGAATTTATTTGTTTATTTATCAGGGACAATGCACATAAAACATTGAGCTACACAAAGAGGTCATATGTTTGTGCAGGTTATAGCAGAATTGCCAAAATCTCTGGACAGGTTGACGTCATAAATGGCGTACATGTCAATAAAATAAATCTAATGTCTGTAATATTAATACAGTCATTCATCCAGTCAATAAGTAAAACTAGTACCATTCAGTCTCAGTCATCACATCCATCCACACTATTTACATATTTTACATATTTTGAGTTCATTTTGCTGCATTGTGTACAGGTTTGTGTGGTTAAAAGCTGTTTTTTGGCCAGGCGTGCAAACATTTCATAATTTGTACATGATATAATTTCATGTGGGAGGTGTTCCAGAGGCCTATGGCGCTGTAGGAGAATGATGAGTGACCAAAAGAGGTCACTCATGCATCTTGGAACACTGCATTCTCCTCTGGCTGTGGACTGCGTGGCTCGGCAGGTCTTCTCTGAAGTGAGCACCACAAACTCAATGGAGGAACAGCTGATTTTAAGTAAGATTTGATTAAATTCAAGCAAGTTATCAAAATGTAACACTTTATTTTTGACAAATATTGAGCAGTGGTGGTACAGGCGAGACTTTTTATCATGGATTTTTAGTGCTCGTTTATACAATGTTTCGATAGGCTTTAGAGACGTCTGATACTTTAACATGATTTCCACAAAAGGTGTTTTCTTAAACTTGAACAGATAATAATTTCTGTGTACATTAGACGAGTTTTTCTTGGTACCAGTTCCAATTCACTGATTTCTAAACAGGAAGTCAAATTTTAAACTTAAAAATGGCCAAATCGGGGAAAACAAATGCAAATGTTTTATTAAAAAATATTAAATGTAATGTTCTTAACTGTGTTTTACTAAAATGAGTACCATAATTTCCGGACTATAAGCCACTTTTTCTCACACTTTGAACCCTGTGGCTTATACAATGATGCAGCTAATGTATAGATGGATTATTCGTTTATCAACACAGCAGATGTGCACAGCCTGAATGCAGAAAGCGCCACTGTCTGAGCGCACTAGCGAGCGCTTTTGTCAGCACTAAAACAGTTTATCACCATGTAATAAAATAAGTTTTGATGCTAAATGAACATTAGTGAGTGGGATACGTGTTAATGACCCGTATGCGTTAAATGCAGATGAGTGCGTAAATGACGAGAAGAAACGTCTCAAACTTCAGTAGTCGAACATCCACTTGTACCTGATCAGTACACCTATCCCCGCCCCCGAGAGAGCCTGAAATCTGCTGAAATCCTACAAGACGCTGATATGATCCCAGACACTGACATGATCCCAGACACCGACATGATCCCAGACACTGACATGATCCCAGACACCGACATGATCCCAGACACCGACATGATCCCAGACACTGACATGATCCCAGATATCAACATGATCCCAGACACCAACATGATCCCAGACACCAACATGATCCCAGACACTGACATGATCTCAGACACTGACATGATCCCAGACACCGACATGATCCCAGACACTGACATGATCCCAGACACCGACATGATCCCAGTCACTGACATGATCCCAGATATCAACATGATCCCAGACACCGACATGATCCCAGACACCAACATGATCCCAGACACTGACATGATCTCAGACACTGACATGATCTCAGACACTGACATGATCCCAGGACAGGACAGCAGCTCCTTCAGCAGGACATGCACAGTAGAGCGTGAAGTGATGGGGTGCAAGAGCGAGACAGACGGGTGAAGAGACGATGTGCCGAGGAAGATGCTAGTTTGATTTTGTTTTGATGAGTTATTTTGCGCTTCATGCACACACCCTCCTCATGGAAAACACATGAAGAAATGCTTTTGATGCAGCTTTTAAGTTCAAGGCAATCTATCTGTCTGTCGAAGAAGGAAATAGAGCTGCTGCACAATGACTCAATGCAAAAAGATGACAAAATCTTTCAGAAGCAATAAAAGCAGATGGCCTGAACTTCTTGAAGAAAATTTCTTGAAGACGTGGACACCTGCGGCTTATCGACAGGTGCGGCCTATATGAAAGAAGAAAAGAAAGAAAGCTATGCCTTTATTAGTCCCACAGTGGGGAAATTCCAGTTCTGCTCCTGTTATCAGGAGCAGTGGGCAGCACATTACAGGGACCATCTCCATGATCTTCTTGCTTCAGCTTGGTCAGGACCTAAGCTGGAGGATTTACCTATGGTGCATGTTTTGGGTTGACGTGGGAAACCGGGAGTGCCGGGAGGAAACCCACCCAGACACGGGGAGAACATGCAAACTCCACACAGAAAGGCCCAGGCGACCCTGGGATCGAACCCAGACCATGCATGTAAACTCCACACTTGCTGTGAAGCATGAGCGCTACCCACTCAGCCACCGTGCCGCCACACATATACGTGCAAAAATAAAAATTCTTTGAAAATTTAGTTGATGCGGCTTATATTCAGGTGTGTGCGTATGGAAATTAGTCTAACCTGTCATAGGCACTTTTAGTTGTTTTGTCAATCAATCGGTCAATTGTGTCTTAGCTGACCAAAATTTGCATTAGGTGATAATGATTTCATTTAGATAATTAAGGATTATATGCACAACAGTTGAAATGAAAAAGTAGAAAGTGGATTATCTGAACATTTTGGAGTGAATCCTGTGTTTAATCTGCCTTTACCATATAAATACACTTTCTCCCAGTACTTTGCTTTATAAACAGTTATTTTTGTTATAGTATTGTGGTTTGTAGATTTTGCCACGCCCCCTTTTTAGTCGATTAATAGAGTGGCAGCACATGTCTTTAGTCGACCAAGAATTTTAGTTGACCACAGCCTTAGTTATTACTCAGCAATAGAACGCCATCTCACAGAGAGAGATGAGAGATGAAAATAATAATATGGTGCAATGATATTTGAGCAGTAGGAAATCGAATAAGATAAGATAAGATAAGATATGCCTTTATTAGTCCCACAGTGGGGAAATTCCAGAATAATTATTATATACAGGAACTAGTAAGTAAGTAAGTGTTGAAGGTGCATTGTGTAACTTTTCCGGTGGAGGGTCTGTCAAATGCTTTCCTCCATGGAGATGTAATTGCTTTGTCTAGAACCGTATGGCATTAAACCTTTCTATCTTCATGGAGACCAAACCAGACCAAGATACAGGTCAGATCTGTGGAGAGGTGACCCTGCTCACAGTCACCATGCCTGTTTGTCTATGTATCTGTAATTGAATAAATGTAAGGTAGAGGTGTTTAATGTCATACTGTGGAACATTCCAGGCAGAGCAATGACATATCCATAGAAACAAGCAGGTGACAGACCCCCAACTAAAATTCTATTTACAATATGTGACGCACCACAAATTTTGAGGTCACATGTCGGGGTTAGGCAATCTTAGCTACACACGTTTTTACAATTTTTTTTCAAAATGTGTGATTTTCATTTTTTTGCAGAATGTGCTAGTTGAGATCATGAAGAAGCCACTTCATGTTTCAGATAACAGCATTAGTGACGTTAAAAACATAGATTTTGGTTTTGAAATTGCCTTGATTATCGGGGAAAAATGTGGGTGTGTGTAAATTACCATAGTTACTACAGGCCAATCACGTGTGCGAGTAGCGGGAGAAGGGTTTACTGGTATTATCATATTTTACTGTCACACTGTTCTGCAACATTATCTGTATGGAAGTTTTGGTGTCCTTATTTAAAATTCCCCTGTAATAATATAACTATTGAAATAGAAAAAAGAAGAGCCAACTCCACCGGAGCAATGAAGTGAAGTTGTAGAACTGAAGTCCACAGTAAAGATTTCGTGAGTTTTATCTGAGAGCCTCTGGATCCAGGCCTGATTACAGAAAACAGATTGGATCCAGCAGAACAATGCTGCTATTTTTTTTTTTTTTTTCCTTACAGAAGAGCCCCACAGGATGCACTGGTGTCAAGACACCCCCAAGAATACAGAAGATGAAATGCTTTGTATCTGAAGAGACTAATGTTAAGATCCGATCCGATTCTGATACACTCTTTAATTAGACAGAATGTGATGTTCAACATTAAATACTTTATTTTATATTACCTTGTGGTCTTATATTCGTGTAATCCTCAGTGGTCCAGGTCAGTTCCATAGTGGTCTATGTGCTCTTATACTTCAGCTACTACAGCTGAAGATCATTCTAAAGCTATTAAGGAAAGGTTGATTTCTGTCCTGTGAATGTGACCTGTCTTGTAATTCATCACCTTGTGATGTCATGTGATAATACAGGAAGTGCTCCACTGTGTTTTTAAACTGGAATTGCCAACTACTGAACTAAAGGGAAAACGAGCTGTTAGCATGAAAACTACCACTACATGACATCACAAGATGGAACAGGCCATTCTGAACTTTGGAGATGTAGACAGACTAAAAATAATAATAATAATAATAATAATAATTAAAGCCGCAAGCGGCGTTGGTCGGGACCTCGCACCTGCGTTTGTTCGTCTTACTGAGATGCACAGCCATACGCAATTTCGTGTGCCTGGCACAATTATCTCACTTCCTGTTGGGCGTGGCCATGACATTGTAGATACCCTGTCAGAACAGACCCTGTCAGACCCTGTCAGACCCTGTCAGACCCTGTCAGACTCTGTTAGACCCTGTCAGACCCTGCATGTGGCCTACATGCTGAGGCCTACATGAACCTTCGATGCTTGTCCCCACATTGCTGCTTGCAGCTATATCAGATCAAAGGTACAAAGATCAAAGACCTTTGATCAGGGCGTTGCCTAGCAACAAATACCTCCCATTCATAACTCATCACTCCCATTCAATAAATACCTAAATTTATTGATCCGCCGTATCGTCATATTACCGCCTATTTGAAAATCCTTCGCAATTTAACATCTCCAACGTCTTAAGATTATGTTCACCAAAATTTAAGCCTATCTGAGGTACGGTGTAGGAGAAGTGTTTCAAATTCCATACCTAACTTTATCGATCCGCCGTATCGTCATATTACCGCCTATTTGAAAATCCTTCGCAATTTAACATCTCCAACGTCTTAAGATTATGTTCACTAAAATTTAAGCCCATCTGAGGTACGGTGTAGGAGAAGTGTTTCAAATTCCATTCTATGTCAAATACCCCAAAATCACACAAAAGGCCAATTATCTCACTTCCTGTTGGGCGTGGCCATGACATTGCAGTGAGGCGTTTGTTCGTCTTATTGAGATACACGTCCCTACCGAATTTCGTGCGCCTATCTTAAACGGTATGCCAGCCCCGAAAGACAACGCGCTAGGGGGCGCTATCGAGCTCCTGGGGGTCCGCGGGGGACGGGACTTTTTGTGGTCGTACTGGCAGCACTTTGTGATGCCCGTGCAAAGTTTCGTTCGTTTTGAAGCATGGGAACATGCTCAAAATTGCCCCAGCGAGTGTGAACAAGAACAAGAATAATAATAATAATAATAATAATAATAATAATAGGGAAACAAAGCAACAACAATAGGGACCTTCGTCCCCCTTCGGGCTCGGTCCCTAATAATAATAATAATAATAATAATTAATAATAATAATAATAATAATAATCATAATCATAATCATAATCATAATAATCATAATCATAATAATAAATATAGCTGCAAGCAGCAATGTGGGGCCAAGCACTGAAGGTGCATGTAGGCCTCAGCATGTAGGCCGCATGCAGGGTCTGACAGGGTCTAACAGAGTCTGACAGGGTCTAACAGGGTTTGACAGGGTCTAACAGAGTCTGACAGGGTCTAACAGGGTCTGACAGCGTCTGACAGGGTCTAACAGGGTTTGACAGGGTCTAACAGGGTCTGACAGGGCCTGTTAAACCCTGTTAGACCTTGTTAGAACAAGGTCTAACAGGGTTTAACAGGGTCTAACAAGGTTTAACAGATCAAAGACACATCAAAGACAGATCAAAGGTTGCTAGGTACGTTGCCTAGCAACACAGAAAATTCCTGAAAATTTCTGCAATTTTGACCTGCTGGTGGAACTAGACGGTTGGGGGTGGGGACCTATAAATTGCTGTGGGTAATGAGGAGACTGGCTGGAATGTGCATGCAAAATTTCACAACTTTTTACCAGACGGTTCTAGGGGTTGCCATAGACTCCCATGTTTAGAGGAATAATGTATAATAAGAATCAGTAGAAACACTTTTTTAAAATCTTTTAATATTACAAGGTACACAATAATACACACTTCAGGTACAGAATAGTACATATTTCATCACCACAATAACATTCACAAAGCACTCAGAAGACACATCGGGGGATGCGGGTACGGGAATACCAGCATCCCCCGATGTGTCTGGGCACAAGGGCCAAGAGAAACAGGGGGAATGTAGAGGACCAAAGGGATTGCCCCAGGTGAAGAAAGGGGCCTGGGGGAGAGCAAAGGTGATGCAGTCCAAACACATTTTTGTGTTTCCTCTGCCATCGGATGGCCAGTCTCTTTATCTGGGCTTTCGCCCCGTCCCACCAGTCTATTAGAGAATCATACACTTCAATTTCAGCATCGAAACAGTCGTATAACCTCTCCATTTTCCGAATGAAGCTGGGATCGTCCAGGGGACCCATCAGACGCGCCCCGGAGTCTCGGCGCACTCAGAGGACCTCTGGAGCCTCTTAACGCTTTGTCTAACATCATCAAGGTCCGCTTCAACATCGCCACTGCAGAAGTCCACCCGTTCTCCCACCGTGCCCGCACACGTGGTAGCGGGCCCAGAGGGGCACGCGGAGGCCGGACCACATGGGCCCGGAGCGGAGAGCGGGCCACACGGGTCCGGAGCGGAGATCTGATCACACGGGCCCGGAGAGGAGACCACACGGGGCTGGAACGGACGAGGGCCGGAGGGACTCGTCCCCCATGGTCTGAGATCTGAGCTTCGCCCCGTTCGTCTTCCGGGTGCGGCCAGACCCGGGGGCCCGGACCCCGGGCCGCGCCACGTCCCCCGCTCCGGGGGCGAGGCGCTGGACCGCAGCAGCATCCGTAGCAGCATTCGGCTCAGCTCCCGCCGCCACGGCTACAGGGCGGAGCCCCCCCCAGCCTCACCACCCCGCGAAGAGGAGGCGCGTGGAGGCAGCCCCGCATCCCTCGCCGTCACGAGTGCCTGTGCACTCTGAATCACAGCATCCTGGACAGGCTCACTGTCCCGACTCGAGGCGACGGAGGAGGGGGAAGAGGAGGCGCAAGGAGGCAGCCCCTCGCCCTCCACCGTCACGAGTGCCTGTGCACTCTGAATCGCAGCATCCTGGACAGGCTCACTGTCCCGACTCGAGGCGACGGAGGAGGGGGAAGAGGAGGCGCAAGGAGGCAGCCCCTCGCCCTCCACCGTCACGAGTGCCTGTGCACTCTGAATCACAGCATCCTGGACAGGCTCACTGTCCCGACTCGAGGCGACGGAGGAGGGGGCGGGTCCAGCCCCAGCTGCAGGGCCGCCACCATCACCTCCCGCGCTCCGCTCCCCTTGGCCAGAGTCACGGCAGCCCGAGCACTCGGCCCTGGGCCCCGCGCACTCTCGGGCGTAATGCCCCTGACCCCCACACTCCCTACACAGGGAGCCAGGGCATTCACGCAACACATGGCCCGGCTGGAGACAGACTGCACAGCTTCACCTGCTTGTCGTGTATGACTCTAAAGTACGCAGGCCCCTCCTCAGTGTCGAACCTGACAGAATACGGCAGAGACCTGACAGCGGCAGTGAAACGCACCCTCACAAACCTGGTGCCGTCCGCGATGCCAGTCCCCGGCCACACTTTCCTCCGTATCCCGGAAACAGCGGAGACTCCCCAGGAGTTGAGCTTCTGCACGATTTCCTCATCCCGGACGTACGCCGGTGTTCTGTCGAAACGTCCTACCTCCGAGAAACGTCCTACCCTCTCAGAAAATCCTGCCGTGTGCTTCCGATGTCATTTTTTTTGTTGTTTTAAAGTGATACTCCGGGATTTTTGACATAGGGTCCAATTTTCTAGTTAGCCAGCGTGTAGGATATGTGTAGAGAAAGTTATTTTGCGATTTCATGCAGTCTTTGTAAAATCTGAGTTGGCTGTTGCTAAGCTAGCGAAAGTGAACGTCCTGCAGCTAGCCAGCCACTAAAATAGATATACCCAGTACAAAACAAACACCCAAACAAATCAGTTATTATGCCAGGGTATCGATGTACATATCTGTGTTGATAGAATGATTAAGGAAGTAAACCAAGCATGTATTCCTTTGATCATTATCAGCAATTCGTACTTCCTCATTGAAAGCTTGACAGCCGCGGATTGATATCACCCGCATGTCCCAATCCGACCGGCTCTAACTCTAATAGTCCTAATCCATTGTTTGTTTACTAGCAACCTCGCAACTGTAAAAGTGAGCACACGGAGCCTGTTGAAAGTATGGCAATGTTTGGCGAGCCCGATTATTTTGATGAGGAGGAAGAACAGTTGCATTTTTCCAGTGAACCATACTTGTACGAGCCGGAGTATACGGACGAAGAATTGAAAGAGATGGATTTAGTAAGAGCAAGAGAACAAGAGAGCGCGTCTGCAAATGCAGCCGCCGCCGAAGCTGCAGCAGAAAGCCGGGACAGAAGAACCGGGGATTGGTGGTGTCAGTGCCGAAATTGCGTGGTTATGGAGAACGAGGATGAATGTTTTTGCTGCAGGGAGTGGGACTTAGTTATCCCACAAATGCAAGAGCTGGAGCTAGATACTTCGTTTCGAAGTCTAGATGTGTCTGGCCATAGCACTTCCAATGATGTCTGCATAACAGAGCACCAGGACTTCTTGCCCCATCTCAATCGTGGCGTACTGGAGACATTCTTCTGCGTCGAAAAGATAAATTGGAAGAAACGACCTAGACCTGCTGGACCTAATGGCCAGTTATCAATGCGGTAAGTGGTGTGCCAGAAAAAAATGTTGAATGTAGGAGCGTTTGGCCAGTTGCAAAATCAGTGAGATGATTATACTCACATCTTCTAAGTTAGGCCTCCTGTTTATGTTACTCACCAACGTGTGTAATGCATGCCTCCAGTCTCTACTCTTTGTAATAATGACAACTGCTGCTGATGAATAGAAGGGTAAATAGGCTAAATACTATTAGCCTACAATGTAGGTAAACATCTGCCGATACAACACATGACCCCCCCCAACACCACTACCTGGTGTGGCCCCTTTGGTAAAAAGTACAGTTGTGGATAGAATATAACAGTGATATTACTTACATATCTGCCTTTACTCTAACAGTGTTATCTTTTTAGGCAATACCGATTGGTGGCATACCGACTCATTCTTGAGTGGGCATTGAAAGGAGAAAAGCTGGGGAGAGGACACCGACGCGTTCTTCCATCATGTGTTGTGAGCAGCATTCGACAGAAATACCCATCGACAACAGGCACATACGTTGGCTTCAGAGAAGCAGAAGATGCCCTGACATTGTTTTGAACACTCAAAATGGCTTTGAAAATGTCTGCAGAAATAAAACTGCATTTAGAAGTGGTTATAGATGACGATACCCCTTTGTTCTTACATATAACCTTTATATATATATTTTTTACAAAATTGCACTTCACAAGGTATTCCAAAGCTGTTCTTATGTTTATATATTTACAATACATTTACACACACCAACACACCTTGCATAAACATGTCATTACAAATTACTGCACAATGTCAAAAGAAATCCTATATATATACATGTACATTACACATCAACCACATTCCGGGTATTCAACAGTGTCATTGTAAATACTTCAGATTTTGTTTTTTCTATATACAGTAGCAAGTGGGCACAATAGAACAAAAATGTATACATTATTTTTTCCAATAAAAATTACTTTGCTTTTTACCCTTTGTCTTTTTTTTAACTGTATTTAGCACTATGTACTTAGGTTCAAACTTCAAGCATAATTTTGACCTGTTTAAAAACGAGACAAATGCTCTTCAATGGCCTTATCTTTTTCTGGTTTCGGGGTGGCAGCTATATTGGCTGGTATGCTTCCTGGTCGCTGAACAGAACTGCTTGGATCTGTAAAACTAACTCTAGGATCCATACGCCTTTCTAAGACCCTCTCCACCAAATCTGTCCTAAACGTCTGTGTGGTAGGCTGATAAATCTTTCTGGCAACCCATTTCTTGCTTTGCTTGGGATAGACCACGTTGAATCGTGGGTTTCCTAATTGGAGATTAAACACACAGACACAACATGTAATCAAATCATGTAATCAGATCAAGGTCTGGTAGATGCATTTGCATTGTAGTTGCAAATATTCTTTATCACAATATTCAGATGTAGACTAACCATCAGAGGTAGCAGCTTGTTGACGGCCAACATTCTCATTATGGTCCATCACTGAGAGCAGGGTGCGTGCCTTCATGAAGTTGTACGGGAAGTGAAGCCTCTTCTGTGTGTACTTCAGCATGGAACTGTGATACACTTCCAAGGCTCCTGCAGATTATATGAACCCATTATTACCTTATGGATGTTTAATAACTGTGTAATGTTTAATAATGAATGTGTAATTAATTTAATTATCCAAGACTGCACTTGTAGTTTGTGGAATATTGAATCTGTTATGATGTGCTACACAACGGTGTGTATGGGAAACCCTTGTGTAAATTACTAAATGGAGGCAGCAGACATACCTGTATGTTGGAAGAGTGTCATGTGATTGAGGTCCTTCAACAGGTTCTTGTTCAGAATGTGTTCTGACAGTGTCTCGAAGGCAGCTGAATCTTTCTGCAGCCATCTCTTCCTTCTCTGCTGCTCTTCAGTGAGGTCCTGGTGGTAGCAAGTCCTCTCCTGTCCATCTTCCTCCCAACGATGGACACCACAAATGTGATGGAGAATTGATGTCCATCTGCGTTTCAGCTCCTGTCAATATGTGTTGTTTTAGTAATAAGCATCTGCTGTACATAAACACTTCCTTTAGCTTGATAAAGAAAAAAAAAGTGTTATGTACTTACCGTTGCATCACCACCGCATGTCTGGCAAGACCACCACAGGTGATTGGTGATAGATGTCAGCCACGGCTGAAGGTTGTTGTTTTTTTTTATGTTTGCTGCCACAGTCAACTTCTTTTTTAGACCTAAACAAAGGGGAACAATTAGGGCAAAGCAAAGGGCAGAGTGTGGTGTCAAACCATGTGTCATTGCATTTGCTTGAAAGCTTACCTTTCACAACATGCCAAGGGTCAAACTGATGCTGTATGTCGGAGTACTGCTCTCTCATTAGCTTCCTGATGGAAGGCGATCGGTCTGTGGTGACAACCTCCACTCTAACTCCTGCCTCCAGCAAACGGTCCAGGCACCTCTGAAACCCCAATTTCTCCATGGCGGGTGAACTTGTAGTCTCTGACACCTTTGTACAGTAAACACAACCAGTATACATGACATTATTTCAATATCCACCATTTTCTCAACCACCAAGCAAACTCACACCATTCAACCCACTCCATAGACAACAGTAATAAGGAAAAAATATATATTTAAAAAGCATATAAACGCACATGCTTTATACCTGTACTAAATCCACCATGATTATTTCTTTGGTTTCATTGTTCATGAAGCTGTAAGTGGTGTACTTGGCGCTGTGTCCTGGTGAATCCGAACGGCCATCACCACAGATTGACAGTCCTTCATCAACAGTGATCAGTTGAAGGTTTTTGATGGTCTCTTCATGGTGGACATGGTATGCTTGTTCAATTACAGGTACAAGGTACGCCTTCTGCAGCTCATAGAATGTGGTCTTCTGTGGTATTTGTAGGTTCAATATTTGAGCCCATTCGCTGATTTCTGTAAATGTTGAACCTGTGAACAGGATGGATGAGGCTACCAATAAATTGTTTTCTGCCATTCCACGGCGTAGAGGACATGACTCCCATTCTCCCGAATGTCCATTCAGACACATCCACTTGATAGCGATACGGCTCCCAGTAGTGGTGACTGTCTTCTCGTGCTCTTGAATGCCAACCCCACACTGGTGGCATGTTTTGAAAAGGTGCATTAGATTGTGCTCATTCACTATCCATTTCTTCTGCATCCATTCTGCGGCTGAAGTAGAGGGTGTGTCAGTGTCTGAAGAAATGGAAGAGGAGCTTGATGTGCTAAATGGTAGAAAACTGCTGTCAACTGGATGGCAAGAGGAGGCCTGAAATGAGCTCATGGTCTGGTCCAGTGGGTTGTCGTGTGTCGTTTCCTCCTTTGAAAACAAAAAATACAAATAAATAAAAAAACAGTCAAGTTCATAAACGTTGTTGTGCACAAGCCATAAGCAATCCAGGTGCAGTGCAAGCCAGGAAAATGTGATCAATTCAAAAGTTCAGTAAACAACGCACACTGAATACGAATGACTTTTCTTATTTCTTGAAGCGAACAACGCGTTTCGCCCAGTGCATATTCAGGTTTGCCCTTTGCATAAAGCACTGGGCAAAACAAGTTTTTTTCACTCCAAGAAATAAAAGCCCAAAAAAACAAATCAAGTGTTTCAGTGGTGCAGTGGAAACATATTCATTGACAGTGTGCCTAGGAACAGGTGAAATGTAACCGAATCTGTGCCTTAGTCAGACACTTGTGAAATTATGAAGACACTCTGTCATCTTATCCCCCTTATAATCCAGGGCCATTATTATTTTGCTGGCCCTAAATAATGTATAAGGGCTATGGGCAGCCTCAGTGGAAGTAACAGGCTAGAAATTATGTGAGAGTACACAAGGTATGTACAAGATGACATTTAAATGAGTGGTGATTTATAAGGTGGATTGGATTGTATGATCATGAATGCCGAACTTCTAGCAGTAGTTTTTCTTTGAGCTCAATGTCTATGCTGATGGTAATTGGCTGTTGTCTGGCTAGACACTACACAGTGGGTCTTGACAAAAATGAACAGAAATGAACTTGGCGTGCAATTGTTGTTTCAGATCACATATCTATGAATTAATAATATACATCAATATAATACCTCTGTTGGTCTGAGAGGAGGAAAAGCAAAATAGAGGCCAGATGAAGAACGCTGCTTCTGTGGATGTGGCGCTGGCTGTTCTGGGGAAGTGAGGAGAAACTGCAGTCCACCAGAATGCCTCAATGTGTCTTTTGAGGATGATGGTCCAGAGGGGTCCTTTATAGGAGTGGACTGTGGTGCAGCATGCATCCCCTGTGCAAACTTTACAGATAGCAACAATAAGATTTGATAAACAAGAACAGCAATATAGGCTACAGCTGCATGAGATGCATACATCCTAAATTACAGTTATGCATGTAATTACAAAACAAGTGGTAAATTTATCACATAGTTACAACTATGCAATACCATACACCCAGAATTGTAATCGCATGTACACCATTGAAAATGATCATACACTTTTGACAAAATGAAAGCGCCTTCAGACACACACAGCTCGCGTGCGCACAAATGTTACACATGCCAACAACGTTTTACATGTGATTCTGAACTGTCAAACTGTGTCATTTCAAAGTTTGGCAAAGTACTGGCAATAAATGCACAGTACTACACTGTAAACATGTTAGTATTGTACTCTAAAAACCCTTCCATTCTCTCCCATTCCGTCTCGTCTAAAAACCCATTCCATGTAAGGAGCGACATGTGACATAATGCCAAGGCATTGATGTTTACGGACGCATTTCGCATTACTTCTCGTGCATTTTCTTACAGCAATCGTACATAGAGAATGTACAGCACTATAGCTACAATAGCTATACAATTTGTACAATATGTAGAATAAGTTTTTCGTAGCTAAAGTAAACAAAGTCATTACTACTCCATATGCGCAACCATCATGACAGCAGGAAAGCCTGTATGTACCTGTTCTTCGCCGGAGACTGATGCCATCACTGTTGTTGTCGTCGTCAAACTTTGGAAAGTGGACGGCACAGCAGACGATTTCAGTGTAGCCATTTTCGCTGACTTTACGAAGTCGTCTGGGCTGAAATGATCACTACAGATCACTCGGTGTCCGAGCTTTTCCATCGGTGTCGCCATGTCCAAACCTGCAGCTAGGAGCCACAGTTTGGTTCTTTCCGGATCTTTCAACGGAAAACGGTGGAAACTTTTGTGAACCCACCTGTGTTTTTTATTGCTGCAACTGGTATATGAACACTGCTGCACCATGTTGACACGTTGTGATTTGTATCCGCTACTAGTCGATTGATTTCGGCTTTTGCTCTGGCGAGTCCCTGATGAACTGACCTGTTCGCATCACAATCACAATTGACGAGGGAGAAGTAAAATTCCGCCGCTGCTTAGAAACTAGTCCCCCAATATGCGTCAATTAAGTCGTTTGAAGCAAGGTCCGTTTCGTTCAAAATCTTATTCTATCAACACAGATATGTACATCGATACCCTGGCATAATAACTGATTTGTTTGGGTGTTTGTTTTGTACTGGGTATGTCTATTTTAGTGGCTGGCTAGCTGCAGGACGTTCACTTTCGCTAGCTTAGCAACAGCCAACTCAGATTTTACAAAAACTGCATGAAATCGCAAAATAACTTTCTCTACACATATCCTACACGCTGGCTAACTAGAAAGTTGGACCCTATGTCAAAAATCCCGGAGTATCACTTTAATGTTTGTTTCTATGCAGTTAGGACATTCTGGTGAAATTACACCATCAGAACACGGCTTCCACATTAGTAAGTGCAGGTATGAAGTTCTGGTAAAATTACCCCGTTACGAACGGTGCTGCCAAGCCGTGCGCATGCGCAGATTACGTAACTTCTTGAGAGTTCGTACTACGTCACTCCTTCAGAGATAATAGGTAGGACGTTCTAATATGAAGGTAGGACGTTCTGATATGCAGGTAGGACGTTCTGATATGCAGGTAGGACGTTCTGCAGTGCAGGTAGGACGTTCTAATATGCAGGTAGGACGTTCTGCAGTGCAGGTAGGACGTTCTAATATGCAGGTAGGACGTTCTGCAGTACAGGTAGGACGTTCTGCAGTGTAGGTAGGACGTTCTAATATGCAGGTAGGACGTTCTGCAGTGCAGGTAGGACGTTCTGCAGTGCAGGTTGGACGTCTCTGGAACAGTCTACCTGCTGACATTAGATCTGCTCCAACAATCACCACTTTTAAATCCAAACTAAAACCTCATTTGTACACTGTGGCCTTTGCCTCTTAGCTCTTTTTATCTCTATCTTTTATCCTGTCTTTTATTTCATCGTATGTGTACTTCTTGTTGCCATGTCAAATGTTCTTATGTATTTTATGCTGCCAAATTATTTATTTAATTATAGCTTTTTGACATTGTACAGCACTTTGGCCAGTTCTGTTTTTAAATGTGCTATATAAATTAAATGTACTTACTTACCTGCACTTGCTAATGTGGAAGCGTGTTCTGATGCTATGTAACCATGTTCTGTTATACAAATGAACCTCACTTGAGTAAGCTTTTACACACATGTACTCAAATTACAAATCAAAAACCATTATTATTATAATTAAAAAAAACAAAAACAAACATGAAGCATTTTTTGGGTTGGTCATTAAAACATTTATTATTATAACACAACATTTACACATTATCAAAATTTCTAAAAAAAATATATATATCTAGTTATTACACAACATTTACACCCTGTACACTATTTAAACTATTTATCTTAAAATCTACTATTTCCATGTTCAAAATCTAAATATTTAAAACAAAACTACACTACTCTTTACATGAATTTACAATAAACTTACAAACTACGAACAGTTACTACAAATATAATCTGTGTGTGTATCTGTATATTTGTGTATCTGTATATTTGATATATATATATATATATATATATATATATATATATATATATATATATATATATATATATATATATATATATATATATATATATATATATATATATATATATATATAGTATATATCTCAAAACAATACAATTTCTGCATGTGTAAATGCGAGCTTGAACACGGCGATGTAATTGCTTCTCATAAGTGGCTAAATTCCCTCACTTAAGCAGCAGAAGTTAGTTGTTTCAAATGAGTGAAAGACTGAAAAGACTGAAATACAGAAGTGTTCCAAACATAACTTAACCATAACTATCAAACGACAGCTGTAAGTCCGCAAAAATTACGCCACGTTTAGACAGTTCATACGGACAGTTTTATTATTCAAAAGAAGCCAATAAGAAGTAGTTGGGTTGGTCACAGACTCAAACAAGATTCGCACAAAGGCTAGAAATCGGCATTGGGTTAGATTAAGTAGAAAACGTGTAGAAAACGTGAAATACTTACTGCTTTTCTTTCGGCTTTTCTTTCAGCACAGCTGAGCGCTCAACTGGTAATGTTCTGCGCATGCGCAGTACGGAGTGACGTAATGTTCTGCGCATGCGCAATACGAACTCTCAAGGATTACATAATGTTCGGCAGGACCTCTCGACTGGTAGGATGTTTCGTTAGAACACCGGCAGGCCCAAGAAGGAGACCACCATCTCGTCCCTGCCGATGGCTCGCCCATGGACCCTGGTGTCGCCGATCCGGAACCCATCCAGCAGCTTTTCCTTGGCTGCCTGGGACGCCACCGTTATCTCGTACTTATCCTTGGTCACCATGCGGCAGGCAAGCACAGTCCCGCATATCTCCTGCGCGGTCTTCAGCAAGGCCATAGGGGACAGGCCCGCTCCACCCACCAGGTCCAGAAGGACCGTCAGATCTTTACGGTATTCTACGGTGCCTACCACCTTCGGTGCTTGGCCCCAATAATGGGTTTCGTGTGAATGAAACACAACTCCAGGTATGTTTTTGAAGAGGAAACATTATAACAAAGCTTAAAGGCAAATTAACGTTTTTTTTACAATCTGAGCCTTCTTTCGGCAATAAAACAAGTAGTTTTACTCACCCATAGCATTTTTCTGTCAATTGGAGCAGTATCGCAGAACTTATGTTGAGCCGTTCTGTTCTAGTAATGATCCCGTATCCGTTAACATGGTGCTGTATCATTTGCTCGGGGCATTACTTTGCGGTGTCCACATAACACAAACTTTAGCACTTTTCAAATCATAGAAGCCCGATGTCTTAATGAAAGATTTCGTTTGAAGCAAAAGTGGCCTGTAATCCGAGATTTAGCCATAGTTTCGAGTAGATGAGGACGCCAGTGCGCATGCGCGGACTGCTCCGGGGACCCAAACATGAAACGCAAAGCTGAAAACTATGGATAAATCTCGGATTACAGGTCACTTTTGCTTCAAACGAAATCTTTCATTAAGACATCGGGCTTCTATGATTTGAAAAGTGCTAAAGTTTGTGTTATTTGGACACCGCAAAGTAATGCCCCGAATACAAATGCTAACGGATACGCTACAACATAACTTTCTTCAAACAGCTCCAAATGACACGAACGTGATAAGATAAGATATGCCTTTATTAGTCCCACAGTGGGGAAATTCCAGTGTTGCAACGCACAGATCAAGAACAGCAGGAAAAAGTAACATGCAATATAATAAATAAATAAATAATGGCCTAGGATAATTTTAAAACTATACCTAAAAATAGACTCTGGATTATAGGTGAATATTTGTAAGTGCAGATACGTTGAATGACATGTTAACATTGTTCGTTGTACAGTCTGACAGCAGCAGGAAGGAAAGACCTGCGAAACCTCTCCTTCACACAGCGAGGGTGAATCAGTCTGTCACTGATGCTGCTCTCCAGAGCCGACAGAGCGTCCTGCAGGGGGTGAGACTCATGGTCCAGCATAGAGGTGACCTTAGCCAGGACCCTCTTGTCCCCCACCTTCTGCACTGAGTCCAGAGGACAGCCCAGGACAGAGCTGGACTTCTTGATGACCTTGTCCAGCCTCTTCTTCTCCCTCTCTGTGATGCTGCTGCTCCAGCAGACCACACCGTACAGGATGGCTGATGCCACCACAGAGTCATAGAAGGTCTTCAGGAGTGGCCCTCTCACTCCAAAGGACCGTAGTCTCCTCAGGAGATAGAGCCGACTCTGGCCCTTCCTGTACAGTGCGTCTGTGTGAGTCAAACGACTTGTTTTATTACCGAAAGAAGGCTCAGATTGTAAAATAACGTTACTTTTCCTTTAAGAGTCAATTTTGCATAATATAGGACCTTCAAGTGCTTAGAGAGAGAAAATAAAAATAAAAATCTGTTTTCACCTACCCCCTATATCACAAGAAATGAGATGAAATGAGTTCTGTTTTGAACAGTTTTGAACATGAAGTCACAGACCTGCATTTATTCATTTTAGAATATTTATAATGAACAAAATATAAAACCATTATCTACACAATTGTTATAGTTTAATAAATATGTGTTATGTGGAATATATTAGTGATTATTTTATTAGTAAAGGGAAATGGAAGAAATGGTTGTAGTTTAAGGCAGTATCACAGACTGGTGCAAGAAGAGAGCGATGACTCATTTCCACACACTCTTATAACCAATGAGGAGCTCTATAGAGGAGGAGAACAAGGAGCTGTTTGTGAGCAGGAAGTGGAACAGAACCTCTCCACTGAAACCTGTTCTTTTCTACTATTATGTGACTTCCAAGATTGGCTCATGAGTATTATTATTCTGTGGATAAAAAAAAAAAAAATCAAGGTTGAAGTATTTGACATCAACAAAGCAGAAAGATGTGGATAAAGAGACCTGAAAAACCTATAAAAAAGAGTTTTTGAAACTAAAAATCTTCATACATTGCATTTATTACACCTAATATTTTCATTTTTCTCAAATCACAGAAAATGTAGTTCAAAGTAAACAATGAGTGCAGAACTGATGTGTTATTTTAAGTGTACCAATGGACATTTTTACCTTTTCACTTTGCCGCATTTCAGCATCTTACACTTTCCCAAAGCAGGATCATAGCTTAAATGACATCACAAGGTGGAACAGTGGTTGGCGACCGTAGCTCTGTTGGTAGATCGTTTGTCCAATGATCACTTGGCGGTTCGAATCCCGCTCTTAGCATAAACATCTTTGGTTGAGCGGTCAGATCCACTGACCCACAAGTTGACGGTGTGATTCCAGCACCTACAGATCAATGCTGCCGTCGTTGGAAACACTTAACCCACCTTGCCAACAGTGTCTGCGTACACTGATGTATGAATGTGTATGTGAATGGGTGAGTGGTTCATGTTGTAAAGCTCATTGAGTGCCTTGAAGGTGGAAAAACGCTATATAAAAAATGTGACCATTTACAATTTTACCATAAGTTTTAAGATAAGGTTTTCTTCTTCCCACTCCTTTTTGAGAAATGTGCTTTTCTGTTGTTTACAATGTATATATAATATGTATATGATTATTGTTTCTGTCTTGGCACAGACTCGAAATAAATACAAATCAATCAATCAATCAATCAATCAACCATGAAACAAGAAACTGAACATATAACAAGTTTTATTCTTAAAGCAGACCTATTATGCAAAATCAACTATTCAAAGCTTTTAATCATGTTATAGTTGTTTCTCCTCATTCTTTATTCACCCAAAGTTGTATTTGTTTGAGCAATCATTATTAGCTTATTTTCAAGACAGATTTAGCTGATCAATTCCCATTTTCACCGCCACTGGCATACACCAACTACTCTGTGCTTACTTCATTCTCCAGTTTTATTTGCTTAATTGGTAATATGGGCAGGATTAGGCAGCGGCGCATAGTCCAAATTATAGCAAAATGATCCGTGGGTGTCATAGATTATAGCAAATACAAATACAATAGCTCTTCTTTAGTTGTTATTGAGTGTCACTGTCAACAGATCCAATTCAGTTCAGCTGCATTTTTAATCACTTGGTGGTAAAATCTGTGGCAAAATCACAGAAGGTCACTAATACATGTACATTGGCGATGTACTTGAAATATCTGTAGAGGAGCTGAGCAGCTCCTTTAGCAGCCGACTGAGGCACCCCCAGTGCAAGAAGGAGCGCTACCGCAGATCCTTCATCCCCACCACCATCAGACTGTATAATTCTAACATATAGGCCAGACGTGCAATATCCTCCTTTTCATGTTGATGCTTGTTGTTACTATTATCATTATTACTATTTTCTAGGGGTGTAAAGATTAACCGATTTGGATCGGTTATCGGTCTGTGACCTCTGCGATCTGAGTGTACCGATCAGCGGAGCCCGGATCGGTCCAAATTCACTACGAAAGGTCCGATGCACCGGATTTACGGCCAAGAATCGGTTCTCGGCTCCTGAGCGGTCTCTCTCATGGTGCAGCAGCCGCGCTGTGTGTGTCTGCGCTCTTTAGCGAACGGTGGGTGGTTCACTTACCTGGGGTTGAAGCTTATTGGCCGGTTAACTGCCAATCATGCGAGCGGCGCGGGCTGTATGCGGAAGCGAGCACAAAATGTTTGCACTGTTTAGCCGTGTCTCAATTCGCATTGTGCGGAGGGCGGGTTTCCCGCCGCCTCGTCTCGTCAGGAGATCTACTCTATGGGTAAGCTAAGCTAAGTTTCCTTTTATTGAGCTGTTGTTTAAGTTAATTTGGTGCACTACCGCTATTTATGGACATGGTTCCTATACGTGGTTAACTTTTGTGCCAGTGTTGTGTCGCGTTGATAAAACTTTCACTGTCGGTCTGATGTTTCACTATCGGCTCAGTAGTCTGCAGTAGACCATAACAATTGTATGATACTAGCGTTTTTATTGTCACGGTTAGTGGATTGGGTGATTTATTTAGACAACATTCATGTATTGGCAATGTATATTTGATTTGGGCTAAAATTGACTTGGTTAATTTACTTTTGTGTGGAAAATACAATGTATAATCAGAATTGGTGCATTTCTGTATTAAATACTTATGATTTGTGTGTATAGAAATGTACTTCACACACACACAGATGATTTTTGTCTCAAAGGAGACTGAGGTCATGTTATGAGATGGAGAGAAAGTATTATTCAGTGTTAAGAGCTCTCTCTGATTTTCTTTTTTTTTTTTGTTAAGAAAAGTTAATTACAGGCATAAAAAGACATGTTGGATTTAACATGCTAATGTTTTCTATAACTGCCTAGTAATATCTATCTTCTTGTCAGTGATATGTTGCACTTTTATACAGTTACTGAAACTGTGACTGAAGCACTAATTCTGATTCATTCAGATTTTTGCCTTTAATAGGCAACTTGCTTGTTTTATAACTACTTTTTTTATTTTTGATATCTACCTTATCTACCTTTGTACTGAATCGAAATTAACCGAACCGGATCGGATCGAATCGTATCGAATCGAATCGTACCGGATCGTTTACTAATTTTATGAATCGTCCCTGAATCGAATCGTAGCCTGTGAATCGAGATTCGAATCGAACCGTTTTGTGAGTGAAAGATTCACACCCCTACTATTTTCCATTATTATTATTATTACGTATTACTATTTGTACTATTTATTACTTACTTTATCCCCTCCCTGCCTGCATGCACTTTTTCCCTCTTGTCCAAATGTCCTGGAGCTACTGTGGCGAGTAAATTTCTCCTGTGTGAGATCAATAAAGGCTTATCTTATCTATCTTATCTATATAAAACCACAGCCTGGCTTAAAGGAATATTAATGTTTTTTTTACAATCTGAACCTTATTTTGGTAATAAAACATGTTGATTTACTCACCCACATCACTTTAGTAACATTTGGAGCAGGTCCGTAGATTTTGTAGGTTAGGATATATCCGGGTAACGTGAGTGCTCGGGGCACGGTGTTGCGATCAACAAATGACACAAACTTTAGCACTTTTCAAATCACAGAAGCTTCATGTGTACAGTTTCACTTGGTCAAAAGCGGCCTGAAACCCGATACCCAACTATAGTTTCATTAGATTACGTCATCATTACTATATAGGCATAACAAACCAATTCAATGCAAACAAACAATAATTGTGTGTTGGCTACTTACTCAACTGAAAGTTGCCCGTGTGGTCCGGCAGGCTTTGGCTGGCTCCTCCAATTCAACTTCGGAACACAAAGAAATGTTTCTATTACACCACGGTTCATCATGGCACGAATATCCTCCAGAGTTGACAGGCACAGATTTCTGTTATCATCACCCAGACGTTCATCTCCTGGCCGCAAATCCCACTCGAGGCAGTAAAGGCATTCTTCCTCTGTTGCCATCGACATACAATGTCCACATAAACACCACCAGGTACTATCTTTTTGTAGACGGCCTGTCTCTTGCTCTTCTCTGGTGCGTTGCTCCTCAAACTGTCTCCACTTCCTTCTTTCTAATATCTCTTCCTCCGTATACTCAGGCTCAAAATGATAGGGACGGCCATCATACTCAAATAACTCCTCTTCAGTCTCAAAGTCCGAATCCTCAGCCATGTCTCGCAACAGAAAAGTTCAGAGCGGTGTTTATCTGTGAATCAGCTGGGGAATTCACACATGCGCGCTGTCCTCTATCATGACATCATCAAATGAAAATATAGCTGGATATCGAGTTTCAGGCCGCTTTGGACTCCACTTAAAGTTTATGCTGACACGTGATTTCTGTCTACGCTTCTGTGATTTGAAAAGTGCTAAAGTTTGTGTTATTTGTTGACCGCAACATCGTGCCCCGAGCACTCATGTTACCCGGATATATCCTAACCTACAAAATCTACGGACCTGCTCCAAATGTTACTAAAGTGATATAGGTGAGTAAATCAACGTGTTTTATTACCGAAATAAGGTTCAGATTGTAAAAAACATTAATATTCCTTTAAGTGGCAGACATGTGCATGTGCACGTATAGTGTAAGGTAGACGAGTTACGAGGATTATATTATGATTCTTCAGTGAGTGACGGGTAAAGCCCGTGCACCCATGGTAAACCTCCACAGAGGCATCTGCAGGGGTACATCTGTACTCACTGTGCGTATCTTGAATGTCCCCACTGAATCCAAAGGAGTGCCACTGAGGCATGGAGGAGTGTGACAGTGATTATTGTCCAAACTGTTCACCAAACCTGTTCTTTCTGACACTGGATGGTAGTGATGCATGAGTCGAGTGGGTGCCGGTGTGTCAGCCTTGCCTAAAGCATTCTGTACTGATTAACGAATAAGGGCTCACAGGACATTTGTATATGTTACCTGCACAAAGAGGACAACTTTAGTCCTTATGCAATTATCGCCAAATGAAAATAGTGAGAGACGAGAAAAGGCGCATGATGTCCTGTGCGCACAATCCAGATACATGAATAGTTTTATAGCCATGCATTGAAACTACACAAACGATGCTCCAGCGTGAACGAAACAGGTCACGAATCACACACGCCAACATGGTGCAAAAACAAAGCTCCTCACCTGGACGGAGACATCCAGAACACGTACACGCTGCGTCAGGTGCTCCTTGCTCCATGATCCAGGTGCTTTAGTCCCAAACTCCACTAAAAGCTTCTATGTACACCATTTCCTTTGAGTGTGTAGGCCATTTCCAAGGTCGTAAACAGTGCACGTGTTAATAGTAAAACTAATGGTGATTCGTTATGCAAACAAAAATGTGTGCAGGTTCGGGTCCCAATATTTGAACCCATTTGCTCAAAGCCACATAAACATGAATTGGGTCATAGTAGAATAGTAAAATGCCGGGCGTGTACATGGAGCCTCAGTAAAATACAAAATGAGGTTACTGCGGTGACCTGATTGATCATACCACGATATTGCAATATTACAGCGACATCACAAGCTGTTTGTGTTTGAGGGAAGAACTTAAGAACCTAAGAACCAGCTGTAGATTAGGTATATTCTCCAATGTAATAAAGTCGCCTTCATCATCAGTGCAGTCATCTTCAGAATCAGAGGAGAGATCGCCATCCGGTTTGTCGAAGAAATACTGCCATACATCTGCACTAAAACAGCCACGATTTAGCTCATCCTGAATACATTTAGCTTGGTCCATCTTCATTCAGTAATGAAATCACATGCAGCTACGTAGCTTAACTATGCACGAGTTTGCTTCTATCTTACAGCTGATTGGCGGAAGAAAGAAAACAAAAGAGTGGTAATCGTCACGTCAATGGCCAGTAGCGCCAGTATGGTAATTATGGTCATTTACACATGCCCCCACAAAATTGCCAATTTCAAAGACAAAATGTATGCTTTTAAAGCAACCAATGCTGTTATATGAAACATGGAGTGACTTCTTCATGAGCTCAACTAGCACATTCTGCAAAAAAATGAAAATCACAAATTTTGAAAAAAAAAAAAAGAAAAACGCTTCTAATACGATTTTCTGGTGTTCAAGAATCCCGAGTTGTGGGAGTTTTAAGCGTGGTGGGTCACAATATGGGAAGGATTGTGTGTTATGCATGTGTGAAAGACAGAAAACACAAGTCCATGAGGAAACAACATTATACAACAGATCAGAAAGTAGCATAATTGGAGCCCTTTAAAATGCCTAAACGTAGTTTGCCAACAGTATGCAATCCCTTAACTAAAGTATTAGCTTCAATTTTAAACCCTGCACACAGACTTATGAAAGGTTTACCAAACCTTGATCTATTCTCTCCACTGAGGTGCACATGATTGTAATCCCATAGTCCTCGGTGTGATCCATACTGTTTTAATTACATCTGCAAAGCTCACCACTACTCAATCAATACCCCTCAGTCAACTCTGTGAGACAATTACTACAGCAGCCCTTATTTTTCTAACCCACCACGCCACAGACAGGAACGCTTAGGCTAGTATTTGCACACATCAGAAGCCATCATACCTGACACTAATCTCCATATGACACTAGATTCATGCTAATCGCTAATATGTCAGTAGCTTTTATCCAGAAGGAATGCTAATGGTGAGTTTGTAGTCTATTTAAACATGCACCAAATAGGGCTGGTGGTGAATGTCAAATGTGATACTTGAAATGTATGAGTTACAGATGGACAGATAGTTTTGCCTGCAGTGTTGAGGTCAGAAAAAATGATGGATAGCAACTGTGAAGAGAGCAGTCAAAAATTACCAAAAGCAGGTGTTGTGATGGGTAGGGCCCAGAAGGTGTAGACATGGGCAACAGGCTAGATTCTTTGGTTAAGGTGCTATCGATAGTTTTGTGCTGGTTCATTCTGAAAAACGTAGATGCATGCTAGGTTTTTAAAATGTGTGAACTCAAGTGAACTGATGCTACTTTCTGCATGATGTATTGTCAAATTTGAGAATGAACCATTCACAGTTCTGTGTGTCTCTCAAAAGTTTAAACATCTCTTCATAGTGTAGTGCAGGGGTCACCAACCTTTTCAAAGCCGAGGGCTACCATAAGGTCATCAAATAATACGAGGGCTACCAGCTCAATTAAGATAATTCAAAAGTCTAAATAATCCACTTTTACGCTGTATTATTATTTATTTGATCACAATGTATGCATACATGCATTAGTTATGTGTAAATGACCACATTTGTGTTTCATTGTCAAAGTGACATTTATTTTGTGCAAATGAACATGTCACAATTAGATTACTCAGTAGCAAAAATATACTAGTAATGTGGTAATGTAGTTATAAATTTAACATTATTTCAACTCCCTTTTTTGTTTTAAATAAATCAAACTCTTATCATTTCAACATTGAAGCAGGCTGAATGATTTCAAATAATAATAATAAACACCATTAGCTGAGCCGTACTGCTGTTGTCCACGGACTCGTCGCTCTGGATGCTGAACCACCTGTATTCACGTCCTTGTCCAGCTGCTGATTCAAGTTTTCGGTTTTCAGGAAATAGCAGACACCCGTCTTGTCACTGTACTCACACCAAGTTGTACATCGGCCAGAGTTGAGATGACGTCTGATCCATTTTTCCTCGTCTTTAAATTTGACTTTCCACATTGTGCCGTTTCGAAATCGCCACTGTAGCTCCACAAATGAGACATACACACTTCTCTCTTTTCCATGTAACAAAGAACTCTTCGTCCCAGTCGGTGTTAAAAACATATGATTTCTTTCTCTTCTCCGCCATGCTGTCTCGTCTTTTTTTTTTTGATGAGTCCAGCTGCATCAAACAGGTCATGCGCAGATAAGTGAACTCGAACAATATATTTTAAATTTTAAAATCTGTAAGTGTTTTTTATTATTAGCCTACTTTAAAATATGTGCATATAAAGGCGCAGCATTTTTGTAAAACATTATTATTTATATAAGTACGAGGGCGACCTGTTCTATTTTTAGAACCTGCTCTGCGGGCGACTGAAATGGGGCTCACGGGCGACCGGGTGCCCGCGGGCATAGGGTTGGTGACCCCTGGTGTAGTGATTCGCTTGTTGATTCTTGATTGATACGGTTGTCCGCTACGTTTGTTTTGACACAAACTGACCATGTTCTTCTCTGATTGGTCAAACCACCTGTCAATCACGGTCATCAGAAACAACAAAACACGACTTTTTGGCTGACCAGGCAAGTGAAAAATGGTAACAAAATAAGAAATAAGATTAAGATGTGTGCTACTACCTCTACTATGTGTACTACGACGTGTACTACTACTGCGTGTACTGTTACTATTACACCTACTATGTGTACTACTACTACTACTACTACTACTTCTGTGTGTACTCTGGTGTGTGGTACAACTTAGACAAACTTTATTAATCCACAAGGGAAATTGTTTTGGGTACAGCAACTCAATCATCAAATATAATACAGAGGGTAACAAAAAAATAGATGGAATAGCAACCAAAGGGCAACAGAGCAGTGAATTTAGAAGAAAAGTAGGAGCTACTATAATCCAGCTGCCACTCTCTCAGGCGCGTGGGTGTGAATCGTGAACTTCTACTATTACTATTATGTGTACTACTACGTGTACTACTATGTGTACTACCATTACGCAACTGTCTTGTGGCCGACTGCGCCAACGACCTCTCCGATCACCACAAATTATTCATGACACATCAAGGTATGTAGTATTTTGCCCGAGGACACAACAATATACATTCAATATACAATCATTCAAATTCAAGTCACCATCTTATTGAACCAGTGGCTGTACATTTTCATCAGTGGATTCGGTAATATTTTCGGTAATAGAGTTAGCGAAGCCATATAAAGTTAACAGATGAGGGCGGGCCAGCTTCCCAGACATTTGTTGAATTTGACCTATGCTTCGGGAGATCATAGTTCGACAGATGTTACCACATGTGCATAAAGCTGTGTGTTAATGACATTTACTGGTCTTCAGAGAGCATTAAACCTGGACTCAGAGGAGAGAGGTCTGCTATCAGATCTGTGCTTCGTGTGGATAATGAGAGATTGTTTATCCAGACAGATTGTCATTGACTATAAGAGCTCTCCCATCAGCTAAAACAACACAGCTGTGTCTTTGTGGACACGTAGCAGAAATGTTTAATTGGCGAGGAAGGCCGCTGTGAACAAGAAGAAGAGAGGTTTGTGATGTACATATTTTATTCAGTTGGGAGTTTTTTTGTTTGTTTGTTTTATTAGTACTAATTAAAACTGGGTATAGTTTGAGGGAAAAATGCTAACATCTACTGTATACTGGCATGGTAGATTTACTTGTATGTGAAAATGAAAAGTCTGGAGATACCTTCTCTTCTAATGTTGCTTTTCTTTATGTTTACTACTTTCTACATTTTAGATATACTGTACGGAAGTCACCTGAAAAGGTTTTCACTTCACAGATGTGCCATGTCAGGGTGAAGAAATGCCAAGTTTCCAAAGCAGTGATCAAATTTCAGTTTTGTAGTTTCATAGTTTTGATGCCTTCAGTAAGAATTCCTTTGCCTGCGATCCAGAATCCATACTTGTTCAATACTTTACGAAGATGTGAGTATGGTCACTGGTGAATCTCCACATTTTTCGATGGGTGTAAAAAGTAAAGGATGAAAAAATATCACAGGAGAAAACATAGCTGATTTCTGAATCACTGATAGCACAAGCACAGGTCAACATGATTGACAGGAAGATTAACCAAGAAGGGAAATGCAAGGTCCGTTTGTGCAAAAAAAAACAACAACATGGTGGCTCACAGGTACAGAGGAAAGAACAGCAAGCAAAACACTAAACTCTTATTTATCTCAGATAAAATAAGTTATATTTGAGAGGAGTTGCCTTTCAGAGACATGCGCAACAAATTAGTGGCTGCTATTGCATTCTAGAATACCCCCTTCTTCAATACTTACTTACTTACTTACTTACTTACTTACTACAAGAGAGACAAGGACAAGAAACAAGACAACAGAGAATCAGAACCCAGGAGGAAAAGTGTAGCGATTCCTTACCTGGCCAGCGTTTCTGAAAAACTACAGAGGATTTTCAGACAATATGAAATCCCAGTTTATTTCAAACACACAAACACTTTAAGACAAAAACTTGTCCACCCAAAAGACAAAACACCGAACCACAAACAAAGCAATGTGGTCTACTCCATTCAGTGTAGTGAAGACTGTGAGCGCTACATTGGAGAAACAAAACAGCCACTTCACAACCACTTCACAGGATGTACCAACACAGACGGGAGAGCCAGAGTGGACCTTCATCTGCTGTACATCTCCACCTAGAAGCCATGGGCCATTCTTTTGAGGACAGTGAGGTACAGGTCTTAGCCAGGGAAAAGAGCTGGTTTGAGAGGGGGGTTAAAGAGGCTATTTTTGTCAAAAAAGAGAATCCTTCCTTGAACAGGAATGGAGGGATCAGACACAATTTGTCTCCCATCTATAATTCCATTCTCAAACCTAAATCAAAACAAACAAAGAAAACAATAGGACTAGCCAGGTCAGGCCCAGAGTTGTGAAAACAGCCATTATGGTACTGAATGGGTATGCTAAACAAGACCCCAGACAGAAACTGAAAACAAATAGGTGTGATCGTGTCATAGTAATTTCATTGTAGTTAGCTCCTCCCTGTAGCTAGATATAAGCAGTGTCCACCAGCACTCTAGCCAGAACTGACAAAGTAACTTGGATGAGCTGCGAAACGTCTTTGACCAAATAAGCTTTGTCCAGTTGACAAATTGAATTTCTCCTTTTACCAATACTTTACAAAGCTATAAGTCTGGAACTGTTGAATCTCCCTGAATTTAGATGGCCGCGATTGACACGTGAATTAGCCAGTCAGGGACAAAATATTGTGCTCTATATATTAACAAGTAACTATGACTGCTTACTTTATGTCGATTGTGCGCATTTTCATTTTAGCTGTAAGTGACTTTTCATTCCCAAATGTGACACCATTTATATTGAGCCATAGCAAGTCCCTTTCATACCCTTATCTTCCACCATAGCATAAAGTCCTTCCCACCGAAATATAAACTGGCTGTGAACAACTCCAAACAAACAAGTCACGCTGGCAGCATTTTTAAACACCTCCTCACTGGTCTTGACTGATTCCACAATTTTCCTCCCTGTAATTGTCATTTTAGCTCCCCATCCCAGCCATCTGTGCAAAATATTTTAAGCCCAAACAGGTTTAACAGAAAGTAAATAGATTTTCTTTAACAATTTGGATGGCATGGTAGAATCCAAACCAGAAGGTAAACAAGTGAAAACTGGCTTCTGGGTGATAAGATGAAGCCGTGTAGCCAAATGACTTTTTTCTAATGATTGAAATTTGACAGTAGTGTGCGATGTCAACATGGTGTAAAAAGGTTGCAACAAGTGAAACCTGCTTTCGATCTGTTTTGATTTTGTTTGGCAAATTTGCAGCTCGAGTCTGAATCTAAATCCAAAATGGAGAGGAAGAAAGTGAGCTGTGATTTGACTATGCAGATAAGGACCTCGGGCAAAACTGGAAGTAGAACTTGTCTTCTTATTTGTGACATGAGCACTAGTAAAGAGCAGGGGGTTGCCTTGAAAGTTTAAAGGGTCTATATTATGCCATTTTCCAAACTGTTATAATGTGTCCTCATCAGAAACATACCTGGAGTTTTGTTTTGCTTTATTCATATATTTAATACACAGATCCTGCATATTTAGGCTTAGTTATTCTCTTAAACAGAAAAAAAAACACTCCAAACTTCTATTTTTCCACAACTCAACTGCATTGGTTCCAGCATATCTTCTGTTCCTAGTCAAAATTTTGGCAATGTTAGTGCAAATCAAGAAAAGTTGCAGCTTTCTGGTCAAAAACATCTAAATCTAAGTGTGTGCTGCCTTCAGTGGCCTCTGCGATTTGAAGTAGTTGTTGACATCACACATCATTACAGCCAGGTGTTTCTGAAACCCCGCCCCTGCAGGTGTTTGAGGACCTGTTGGACCTATCACACTGCTCCTTAAATCTCTAAACCCCCTACTGTCCCACCATTCTCTTCTTTAGTCGTTTAGCATCTCTATTTGAAATGCTGTGAGTTTAGTCCAACTTCAAGTAAAGTGGTAAAAATTTTACTTTTAATGGTTCCCGTTATGTCATGATCATTTAAATACATACATCTTTGTTTGTTTAAAGGTATAACTTTTCTGGTGGAGGGTCTACCACCTACTTGTCTCCATGGAGATGTTATTGTTTTAGCTGGAATATCCTTTTCTTTTAAAAAAAAAATTCTACTGGATTGCTACTTGAGATGTGTCGTCTCATTTTCGAGGGGGTCCAAAAACCACAAAATATTAGTAATACACAATACAATACAATACAGTACAAAACAATGTATAGACAGAATACAGAACTTACAGGTTTACATTACAAAACATACACACATACATACACACAGAGAGACAGAATTGCTCCATTATGCACTCCTCCCAACTCCTGCAACAGTACCTGATTAAAAAAAAAAAAAAAGTGCTCTTCACCTTCCACTGAGGTTGCTCTCCCTCACCCTCATCCAGCTTAGGTCCTCTACCAGAGGCCTGGGAGCCTGAGAATTCTGCGCAGTTCGCAGTTCTTTGCTGTTCCTAGTACTGCACTTTTCTGGACTGAGATGTCTGATGTTTTTTCTGGGATCTGCTGTAACCACTCCTCCAGTTTGGGGGTTACAGCATCAGTGGTGCCTGTGGTGATCGGAGCTCACCACAGGCACCACTGATACCTTCACCTTCCAGGCCTTCTCCAGCTCTTCCTTGAGCCCCTGGTATTTCTCTTGTTTCTCTTTTTCCTTTTTCCTGATATTATCATCGCTTGGTATTGCAATGTCCACCAGCACAGCTTTGTTCTGTTACTGGTTCTGTTACTGGTTCTGTTGCTGGTTCGCCATCACCATTCTGTCAGTCTGTATCTGGAAGTCCCACAGAATCTTAGCTCATTCTCCGCAACCTTCAGAGGTGTTTCCCACCTTGACCTTGGGGTCTCCAACCCGTACTCTGCACAGATGTTTCTGTACACTATTCCCACCACTTGGTTGTGTCGCTGCATGTATGCTTTCCCTGCCAGCATCTTACACCCTGCAGTTATGTGCTGGACTGTCTCAGGAGCCTCGTTGCACAGCCTACACCTTGGGTCTTGTCTGGTGTGGTAGATCTGGGCCTCTCTTGCTCGGGTGGCTCTGCAAACCAATCAGAATCGCACTTTTGGTGCGTCAGCTGCCTAAAACTCAAACGCGAGTTTGACAAAATCTCCACTTTTGCAGGAGTTTTTAGAAAGAATAGTTTTCAGAGGAAAAATCGCCGTTTGTGTGTATACGAAAGGCAATGAAGGGAAAAGTTTCCGTTTTTACAGATACTCGGGTATGTGTAAACGGGGCCTCAGTGCTGCATTCGCATCTTCTAGGAGACTTTCAGATGGTACTTCACTTAGCCTCTGTAACTGGTGTCGGGGTTGCCTTGTGTTCATTCGGGCAATGATCTTACTTTTCAGGTCAGACGCTCCCTTGCTCAGTGTGATACTTGTTGGGGCTTTGTACCCGATCTCTGTTTGGGGAGCTGGTGTTTTCTCCTCTCTGACCTATGTATGGACACATTGCACTCTCCATAGAACAGGACCCCACTCACCCACTACAGGAACACCTCACCCGTCTGCCCTCAAGACAGAGGTACAGGACGCTCAGGTGCAGGAGGGTCCGCTTTGGCAAAAGCCTGATCCCCTCAGCCATCACATTTCTGAACAACAGGCCCTACTGAGTGAACTGTAATGTCTATTGTAATGTGCATATGCTTGTTTTGCTGTGTTGTTGTTGTATGTGTCAAAGAGGCTCTGTGTGAGTGAAAATGAATCTCCCCTTGGGGACAATAAAAGTCTAAAATCTTTATATAACAATTATATAAACAAATAGAAAATATTAATTGAACAAACTGAAAAATAAAAGAGACAAACTAAAACTAAAAAAAAAAAATCCATCTTGCATTTACTCAATAACATGGGTTGTTATTGATCTAAAAACATGCATAAGTCCATCCATAAGTGTGCTCGCCTCTCCACAGATCTGAAAGGTAACTTGTCCCTATGATGTGCTGTGTTGTCTCCATAGAGATAAATAAGTACCTTTAAATTAAATATCCAAATGAGAACATAATTATTATTTGAAATTATTTGACTAAAACAATGCAGGTTAAGACTTACGTGTGACTGCCCAGCCTCTCTGACTTTCCTGGATGACACAGTCCTTTCATTACCGACTGACACTTTTGCAGCGCTTGTGTGAAGGAGTAATCAACGAAACAATTGGTCCAATGTCACCTCTGCCATTTTGTAGCCTGGAAATTTTAGAACACCCCAAATTCTACATAGCTACACTGTTTATAGAGCGAAGTGGCTGAATGCACAGAATAGTGATTGAGTGCCTTCTACACCACTGTTCCCTCAAGAGCACACGGCAGCTGCTTACCTCATACAAAACAATTTCACCATATTGTTTTGACAAGGTCCCTGTGCACAGCGTGTTATTTGATTTTCTGATAGTTCTGCCGAGCACCTGCAGGATTTTTGTCATGTGCCTCAAATCTGTAAGAGTGTAGGATTACAGAGGATTAAAGGACACCTTGCAAAGTCAAAACTGATCCCCAATCTACAAATAGAAAATGTTCATTTGTAGCTTGTCTTTAATGGGGATTTTGTGATTATATTTGTCAGTGTGGAAGTAAAACATGTTGTATCTCACTTAAAGGACCCATATTACACTATTTTCAGATCTATGTGGTAATCTTGGTTCCTCGTCACAAACATACTATACCTTGAGTTGTGTTTCGTTTCATTTACACGAGTTCTTCTTTCAAACTGAAAACACTCTGTTCCACCAATAGAGTTCCACTGTGTTTTTAAATTCCATACACCTTCAGTAGAATAATTTGGAAAATTTCAGCCCTGGAATGGCCAATCTCTACTGAACTAAAGGTAAAAGGTAACTTGAAACCACCAGACGTAGTAGTAGAGGGACTGTCAAAGGGACTGTGACCATTTCTACTAACTGGTAGAAATGGTTACAGTCCCTTTGACTCTACCAAAACGTATAGAAATTACTTCCTATTCGTTTTGGCAGAGTCACACAAAAATCAATAAATCCTGACAGATCAGTGAGTGGACAGGGAGCCTGCGTGTGGATGTCACTGTCAACCTGTTAAACACTTTACAAATGAGGAGAAAACGTCTCTGGATGGCACTTCAGTGTTTAGAAAGGTAAGTTTTTGTGTCTCAATCGTAATGCTAACTTTTTATTAAAATGTTAATTATGACCTAACAATATCGAGTTTGTAGTAAAGACAACCTGATTATTTTTAGGTGTAAATCATTTTAGTTTCTTGTGTTATTTTAATATTTAATAGGCTCCAAAATTAACATTAGCATTAACACTGATACACAAAGATGTACACCATAAAAAAACACCAGATTACATTAGAGCAGAAACGGTGGCACTGACTGTCCCTCTGAACGGGACTAGCCTGGTACCATTGTGCACAGAGCCTATTAGTCTTATTATTAAAGTGCTGTCATTTGTTCACACAACACGCTTCCATTGGGGCAAACTGTCAGGAGCAGTAAGTAGGCCATTGGGACAAGTGCAAAATGGTTTTTAATCGTGCTTCTAATTTTTATTATAATTCCTTGGCTTTATAGAACACACACATAACCTATTTACAGCACTTTATATTGCATTATTCATTCACTCCTTGGTGGTGGTAAACTGATCTGCTCGCCATAGCGCTGGGGTAACCAGACCATACACCTCTTCCAATTATCCTCAATAGGATTCACGGGCTGTTTTATTTTGTCTTAAAGGGATATGCCACCCCCAGGTCAAATTTGGGCATCTCCCCACAGTCCAGAGACTAAAATAAGTGGTGGAAAGCGTTTTCCTGCTCACCCAGCCATTGTCCGAGTCTGTCGCCACTGACCGCCGCGGTATCTGGTGCTCCTCCGCCTTAGACTGGAGTCTAACGTCGCCAGAGAAAGATTTCGGCCAAAAAGAATTAATTTGCTCGATGCGTTTCCCAATTACTTTGTGTGTAGTGCGCATTCATATCGAGTGCAAATAAATGTGCAAATCAACACGGAGAGCTTGCCTTGGTCATTTTGGGTGGGAACTATTTTCCAGTGCGTAAGAATACAGCCGTATCACGCACCACGTTGTGCAACAGGGGAACTCCCTTCCCGGTGCGTAACTGGGATTCCCCTGGCAGCGTGCTGCGTGATACGGCTGTATTCTTACGCACTGGAAAATAGTTCCCACCCAAAATGACCAAGGCAAGCTCTCCGTGTTGATTTGCACATTTATTTGCACTCGATATGAATGCGCACTACACACAAAGTAATTGGGAAACGCATCGAGCAAATTAATTCCTTTTGGCCGAAATCTTTCTCTGGCGACGTTAGACTCCAGTCTAAGGCGGAGGAGCACCAGATACCGCGGCGGTCAGTGGCGACAGACTCGGACAATGGCTGGGTGAGCAGGAAAACGCTTTCCACCACTTATTTTAGTCTCTGGACTGTGGGGAGATGCCCAAATTTGACCTGGGGGTGGCATATCCCTTTAAGTTTCATGGAGAAAACCTGAGCACAGAGAAATTACAACCATACAAAAAAAAAAAAAAAAACATGCAAAGTCAACATATAAAAGACAAGGTGACAGGTCTAAGCCGTTTACCACCATGGGAGCAGTAAATGAACACTGCAGTACCTAACAGTAATCATATTGGATCTGTCTCTGGGGAGGTGAATGAGTCACCCGCAGTGAGTGGCGTGTGTATCAACTTAGCGTATTAATGTAATCCATAATGCAAATGCTGGAGATTGTTAACTCTAGTGTCTTACCGGTTTGTTCTGCTACTGTTCATCACTGCTAGACTGTGTGGTCTGTTACTAGTGTGACGGACATAAATCAATACTGCAAAGTACAGCGTATCCTGTTTCGCTGTTAACACCAAAGTTACTTCACTAAACAGGGATTTGTAACCGAGCCATCGCGTTTAAACTGCTTACGTGACAGTTTGTTTCTGTAAAGCATTGTACTTCATTTTTAGAGGATTAAAAACATGAAAAAAGGTTTACTCAAGGTATTCCTCACATTCATTACTCATTCCTGGCATCCTAATTATTCACTGTGATGAATTTCAAAGCGCTTTTCACAACTTTCAGAGACTAAAGTGGAGTTTTCCCATCATGCTAATGACAACTGGCATGCTGACAGAGCACTTCCTAATTCGCAAACAACAACTAGCATGCTAACAGCGCACTTCCGAGTTCATGGATGATAAAAGTGTTTAGAATTAGGCACACACAGCGGTCTTATTTTGACCCTAAAAGGTGCTTCCATTATCTATCTGTATTGGAAAAAAACAAAAAAAAAACAAAATGTATTTAATTACAAGGAAAATAAATGGACACAGCCCCTTTAATAGACTTGCATTTCAGCAAAATTATTTACAAAGTTTATTTACAAATCCATGTGATATGTTATTTTCACTTGAATGGTAAGTTTTTCCTCCATATTTTACATAGATCCTCAAATGGTTTGCAGAGTTCACTTCAATACAGTATGATTTCTTCTATAGAAAACTTAGAGGACCTTCACCTGTCCATAACCCATCTCTCTGGAGACTAGTTCACAGAGCTACACCTGCTGTAAAGCTGAGACATGGGACTCTTGAGTTATCTAATGCTACATCTTAATTATAATTTACTGGAATAAATGTAACCAGTTATGCGAAGTAGACAATGGATTCATTATAGAAAGGTGAATTGACAGGACAAAGTCATAATTGAAAAGCAATTAACAGCTAAACGAGTTCCAACCAAATAGTTTTATGCAATTAGTCTCCCAGAAGTCTTCTTGAGGTTTTTCATTGTCCTTACAAATGTCAGATTAAAAGTGCCTTTCTGTGAGATTTATGGATTTACAGAAACTGGCAACAAACTATTGGCCATAGTTATTTGTACTGGATCTATTACTAAGCAATTATAGTATTTGGACATTTCCTATTTCTTCAGATTTGTTGTAACATTACCATGTTTAAGGTCTCTGGTATAATCAAATATGGACCATTTAGCCACGGATCCAGAATACACACTTCTTCAATACTTTCCGAAGATGTGAGTTGGTCACAGGTGAATGTCAACATTTTCAAATGGGCATGATTGACAACTGAGTTAGCCACTCAGGAACATATGTGATCTGTTGGTATCGGAAAAATAAAGGACAAAAATAGGACTGAAAAACATGGTGGAATTCTGTAGAATAAATGAGCAAAGCACTAAACTCTGTTCATCTGAGTTGAGATCAATTTGATTTTATTTGTAAATGATGGGTGACCAATGAGCTCCTTTGTTTCACATGTGTCACTGAAAAAAACAAATCTGACTGCACAATAATGTTTGACCAAGCTTTAAACGTAACAGATTGAGTGGGGACCCGAACAATGTCCCTCTGTATAAAAAAAGAGAAAGAGAGATCAGTCTGGATTTGCCAGGCAAATGGACCAGCTCTCCACCTATATTTAACATTTTGATACAGTCCATGGACACACACTTAGTCTTGAGCAACACTAAATGAATGCAGATGTTCTTTAACTAAAACAAATACATGGGAAACAATGCAAACCCCCATACTGTTTGCATCAACATGCATCTTAAAAGTTACATCACCCTACAGTCAGAGACAGCAACAAGTCAGAGCTCATCAAAAAGAAGATAATGTAAATATTAATATCCGTTGTCCACTGTTGTGCACTGCACGTCTACAAAGTTTCCAAGTTGCACCAGACCCATTGCACAATATAATTAATAACAACCATTAGCTGTGGTGATTTATCCAACAGTCAGTATTAAGGTGTCAAATGAGGTTGTCTAGGTTTAAATTGAGGGCCTTTTGCCAGCCGCCCAGAGACTTCCAATTCTAAAGAAATGGATCTGGAAACTTATTACACTACACATTGTGTGTTTACATATTTACTATTTGTATTATATACAAGTCTATCATACTTTTGCTATGGGTATATGTGATGTTTTAGTCATTATTTTTTATGGTCTTGTTTATCACGTTTTATGTTCACTGTGGGCCTAGTGAGCGCTGCAATTTCAAATCCTGTGTGTGCAACTTGTACATATGGTTTTTGACAATAAAGCTGATTTGAACTTTATTTTTATACTGTCATGAAAGCAGTTTTAAATGTCGTGTTCCCAGTATTGAACCATTAAAAAGGAAAATTGTAGAGAACTGTTAGCCCTGCCCTTAGTCCCTTCTCTCACTCTAATCTTATGCCAAAGTCCCAGCCTGTTGTTACCATGTGATTCTCACTCATCAGTGTGCTTGTCCCTGGCAGTTTCCACCAAATTCCCTTTTCTCCACCACTAGCATCTTTTACAATACAATGTTTGGAGCAAAAGGTGATTTCCTGAGTCAGAGGAAATAAAAATCTGGTACAAGGCTTTTAAACTGACAGTGCATACTTCTTCAAAAGTTTTTTGAAGTGGCAAAACGTCTTCAACTTTAAACCTAGTCCAGATGGCCACCTTTGAAACCTGCTTCATGAAAAATATCCTAAATGAAAGTTTAAAAAAAGCAAAAACAAGCATATGAAGCATATAAATAAATAACTTGCAGATTTCTATAAAACATCCAACAATAGCCATAGGTCGGTCAGACTGTGGCCATGTTCACATTACAAACCCCTATGAACTACTGTGTCTCTCCGTGAAATCTGCCAAATAATCCAATCTGAGCTGTGCCCAGCGTTTGGACCAGGCGGTGCAGTCAGCGTTTCACTTGCTCCAAGAAACTTTGCTCTGTTTAGTGTTTTGTGGCATGGTGGATTACAGAACCAGCAGGGATCCCCGTCTCTGCTGAGCTTTCACAATAAGAGCCTGGCCCTGCATCGCATGGGCTTTCAGATGCTGCTGCTTCCCTGTAATCTATGCCCTCTTGTGCACGTCACTCCAGCTCTCCGTCTCCGTCGACTGTGGAAATTTATGCTGCCATTCCTCTTTTACTATCCATTACTATCTTATACTGTGTACTCTGCTCCAGACATAAATCTCTGCCAAGCACAGCTAACCTTTTCATTCACTTGTGTGGAGTCAGGAGATGGGTCCAGACTGCTCTTAAAGGTATATGCCATCGAGTTTATAGTCTCTTGCTCAATTAGTTTGGGGTAGTATGGTGAAATAATAGATTACACATAACACATTATACAGGCATCGGTGATATTCAGCTCAGCGCTCTGCACCTTAGAGTCTCTAAAAGTGGTGGCACTATAAAGAAGCCAGATAATATAATGTAATATGCAGTGTAGCCTATAATCTATGAAAAACTTGAAAATGAAAACTGCATCATACCTGAACGAAAAGTTGGCAGCATGCCTGGAATGTGAGGTCAGAGGGTGAGTGACATCACAAAAATACTTTTATTGAGACAGCTAGAGTGACCTTTTATCAGAATGAAAGTATCCCAAGGTCTATCACTCACCACGATGGCGTCACAACAAAATTCAGCCAATGTTTATAAACACATTTGAATGAATAATTAATTTATCATTATTTTATCGACTTTATTGAGCATCAAAACAAATGTTTGGAGTATAGCATATCAAATTGTAGTATTTAAAGGTCCCATGGCATGAAATTTTCACTTTCTGAGGTTTTTGAATGTTAATGTGAGCTCCCCTACCCTGTTTAGGCCCCCCCACATGGCTAAAAGTTGTGAAATGTGTAAACTGAGCATTTGCGATCCTTTTCCACGTTTGAAAAAAAAGACAGCCCAAATGGGAGATTCTGAACAAGGGAACTTTCTGACGTCACACTCGCGGAAAGGTTTCCACCCCCCGTCTGGATGTCTACCCACCGTCTCTGGAAATCATGCCCAGAGAGTTTGGACCGCAAACGAGCTACGCAATGCGAGATGTGTTTTTTTATTTGCCTGGAAACACGAGAGAGATGTTTTTTTTTAATGGAAAGCGTGTCATATCTTCCTCTGCTCTTAAAACACGGAAGTAGGGACAGCGCACCAGCGCACCGCTAATCCAGGAAAAAGCGGAGCATGTGGCCACAACCCACCCGCTGCACTGGCCTGTCTCTGTCCTCCTCATTTGCATTCAACAATAACGCCCAGAATAAAGCGTTTCAGAGACATATTTAGCCTCATGAAGACAGTCAGAGTCATATCTCATGCACTGAGGTTTGATTTTGAAGAAGGATTAATTTACAGTATTAGGGAACCATTAAGGTGCCATATAAAAGCATCAAGAAGTACCATGTCATGGGATCTTTAAGTTATGATCAATTGCTATCACATTTTTTGTAGGACCCCCAAGACATGACCGAGGGATTCCCAGGGGATCCTGGACCCACTTTGAGGAATACTGGTGCACTGCCATGTCTTGTAGGCTGCTTATATGATTTTGTCAGTCAGTAGGAGAGGCTTACAGCCCTCTCTGATCCATCAGTGGTATTTGTCACTTTCAGCATGGATACTTATGGCATTATGCTGTGGTTTATGTGTGTCTATGCTGTGGTTTTTGGTTCTTGATTGGATAAGGCTGATTCGAATGAATTTTAGTGTTTTTATTGCAAGAAATCCCATACACCTTGATTACTGCAATATTTTATGTCATGATCAACTATGCATGAATGAATCCAAATGTGACCAGTCGCAGCAAAACCAGACACAAGTCGTTCCGGAGGCGTTTTGAGTTACAGTAATCCCTCGTTTATCGCGGGGGTTAGGTTCCAGAAATAGCTCGCAATAAGTGAAATCCGCGAAGTAGGACAACTTTATATTTTACAATTATTCTACATGTTTTAAGGCTGTAAATGCCTCACCACACACATTATACACCACGTGCACCGTCACGAAACAAGGCAAAGATTTAATCCCGGTTTAGACCTGGCCTAGTCCTGGTTTAGACCTGGTTTAGTCCTGGTTTAGTCCTGGTTTAGTCCTGGTCTAGTTCTGGGCTAGTCCTGGTTTTACAATTATTCTACATGTTTTAAGGTTAAAAACGCCACACACATTTTCTCACATTTTTCTCTTGTTTAAACACTCAAACTTTTGTAGATTTTCAACAAAATGTATTAATAGTGACGCGTGGGGGGAGACATGGCCCCGGAAGCCCCGCCGGACGTGCGAGGAGCACTGCCACATCCCTGGACGCGATGCGACGCGCACCAACCCCTTGGAGAAGCTCCACACGTGCACCCCTCATTGTGGACAAATCTGTGACAGAGAAACGTGACCGGCGCGACGCTGCGAGCACGAGATAGAACCGCCGCGCCCAGACTGCGTGCTCTCAGCCCGAGCCACAAAACAGTCGCACGAAACCAGCAGAGCGGTTTAGTTCTGGTCTAGTCCCGGTTTAGTCCACGTTTAGTCCTGGTCTAGTCTCTTAGCCAATCAGGACGCAGGACACAATGTTACACTAAAAAAAAAAAAAAAAAAAAAAAAAAAAATGAAAATAAAAATCCGCGAAAAGTGAACCGCGATAGAGTGAGGGTTCACTGTATTCAGATTCTGAAAGTGTAGATTCTAAGCTTTCCAACGATGCCTTACACATGGAAAGACAAACAACGAGAACATTTGAAGAATTTCTGGCCATTTGAAAGCAGCACATTGTGAAATCGACGAGCTGAGAAAAAAACGCGTTAAAGATTCTCTTGTCCAGGCCTTCAGAGCTCATTTGCATGACATTAAGCTTTTTTTTCGCTGAAAACGTGCGGTGCCTGCATTAACTAACCGATTTTCTGGGCACAGAAGCGCTGTTTTGAATTGCTTAAAAAAATTTCAGCGTGAGAAATACCATGTGTGGCGTGTGAACGCCACACACTTTCAAAGCGTGAGACTTGAAAGCCCTGCACACACACTCTCTTAGTCCTGCTTTAGTCCTGGTGTCCTGTGGGGTATTCCACGAACATCGCTAAACATAGCCGCGCCTAAGTGCGAAGTCCTCGCCTGACTTAGCCGCAACTTAGACTAAAGCGTCAAGTCGTTCCACTAACGCATTTCAGCTGCGCCTCAGCAGCGCTAAGTTCAGTCAGGCCTAAGCAGGCCTGGCCAAGACGCGTGCACGGGGAAGGTAAGAAGCCCTGAACAAGCGACTGTCGAAAACACGATCATGGCGAAGATTCGGGCCGATTATTTCAGCGCATCAGAACAGAAGTTGCTTTTGGAACTCTACAACACATTTGCAATAACCAAGGCCAGAGACATGGCGTGGCAGAAGATCGCCGAGCGCTTAAATACGTAAGTTAAGTCCTATAACAGTGATGAATGTTGAGTTTTGTAAGTATGTTTTTCACCATTGGTGTTAAGACAAGTCTGTGGTGCAGAGGGTATGTTACGGTCTGGTGTGTGAAAATTGTGAGTTTGATTCCCAAGGAGGACAGTTAATGTCATATATATTATATATCTTGTCAGTTGTAATTTATTTTTACTGTGTAAAAGTATTTGCTCCAACTAATACGTTAAATTGTGTTATCTTGTCTTTGAGCAGGAATAATGTAAAGAGGACTCTTTTGCAGGTAAAGACAAAGCATAAAAACATTTTGCAGAGTGGTAAGTAGGCTAATATTAATATTATTATTCAGTGAAATCAGTAATACTGTTGAAATGGTACCTTAATTTAATTTAAAATGAACAGTAGCTACCAAACCACAGGAGGTGGGAGCCCCCCTCAAAACCTTTCACCTGCAGAGGAGCTGGCACTGGCCCTAAACCGGGGTCACCCACTGGTGGAGGTAATTGAAGGAGGGACCCCATCAAAGATCCTTCCTGCGAGTTCTCGTGAGGAGTATATTCAAGGTATTCTCTAGGCTAATGCTTGCCTCAGTTGTGATCCAAGCATTTGTATTTTTTAATAGTATGCTTGTGTTCTAGTTACTGAAGATGGCGTACACTTGGACCCTCCTCAGCAGTCCTCCAGCAGTGCCTTGCCTGACCCTCAGCAGTCCTCCAGCAGTGGCCTCACACCAGAATGTCATACCTAATGTCTTTTATTGTTTTATGCCTATTGATGGAAATAGATAAATAGGATTTCATTAAAGAGGTTTGCACAGCATCTCTAAAGCAAATTTGTTGAATCATTGATATGTTGCATCATGGAGTGTGCCTGTTATTTGGCTACATTTTGTTTTAAAAGTAAAGGTTTACCTTTAACTGTATTTGATAGAGGTGTCACATAAAATATAAAGTGTCAATGTCGTCAAGTGAGAGTGATGTTAGGCCCAGCTGATATAAGTTCTACGATGATATAAATAATTTTAGGTTAAATTCATTCACATTTGTGTAATGTGTGGCAAATGTAAATTCGTGAAAATATAACACAAAAATTGACTTGAGCATGAATACGTCAATAACAGGAATCGTACCCAGGACGCCCACATGAAACACACAGGACATAACCACTTGACCAAAGTCTTTCTCTGTGACAGCTCTGAAATTCTTCTATCTGATAATGTCGTAAAGACAGCGGTTCAAAAACATATTTTTAAATTACCGGAGATTTTTCAAGAACCAAGAACGTAAGGGAATTTATTTTTTTGCTGATATTGTTTTCGGACAACACAGATACTTATGCGGGAGGTGTGCTGTGTGTTTGTTTGACACTCCGTTTACGTCAGGTATGTATTCTCTGCGACACGGCCTGATTAAGCTTCATCTTTAGCCTGCCCACGACCAGACTATCCGCTGAGACCAGGTTGCCCCAGTAACTCAGCGGGGACTAAGTTTAGCGAGAGTCATGGAACCAAACTCTCACTAAAACTAGCACGAACTGTCGAATAAAGCTGGGCTTTGCGCTTAGCCGCGTTCGTGGAATACCCCTCTGGTCACTTTGCACTTGTTTTTATTTATAGATACATTTTTTTAGGCTGTGGGACAAGACAAACACTCCCAGAAAGCCTTCAGCTTCATTTAAGGAGAGCGTAACATTCAATAATCCAATCCATACTGTTATGAAAACTCTACTCTGCTGAACTGATGATAGAATTGTTGGAGTGTAATTATCGATAGTTTGTTTACCAACGATAACAGAGATGTAGTGGTTTCTGTGTATAATTTGTCATATTTGTATTTAAGACATTATATTCTCACTCTCACATACATATTCTCACTCTCACGTACATTCTTTTACATACATTGATTGGCTGAAAATGTCCTGATCCAAATGGGAACGGTGAATAACCGTAACCGTTATTTTAATAGCTCTATGATCGTAACTCATACGGTATTATGGAGGAATGCAAGGCAGGTGCACTTAAGTCGTGTCCAAATTCAAGGGCTGTAGCCTTCGTTGACCGCAAAGAGCGTGCCAAAATGGGGCAGGTCCAGCCCACAGAGCCACTCCTGTCACTCAGCAACCAAGAAATGCTGCCAACACTAATGATAACAACACGCATTACGCAGATTACGCATTCAGATCAGTAACAAGGTTAACAAATGATTTTGAGACCATGTTATTCTAATAATTCTCATCCAAATCTTATGGCTAAAACCAAAACTTATAACCCTTGCAAAACAAAACGGCTATATTTCTGGGATACATCTAAAATAGGCTAAATTATCTTAAAATTTAAAACAGTGATGGGATATGCATTATTAATCAAGTATTGTTATATTGATAAGGGATTACTTTTACACAGGGAATGCATTTAAGTCAGTTTATAAACAAAGATATCTCTCCTTTGAGAAAAGATCCAATCAAAGGAACTTCTGGAAATCCTTTGTCATAATGTGGATAGTCAAACACTGAACCCATTACACACAAACAATGCATTAATAGGTTTGTAAAAATAGCTAAATATCAGTGTACTCTCAAATAGTTGTTCCATTTTGCTGAAGCAGGTGACAATCCAAAATGAACAAATTATCTTTGGAAAATATGATTAGATGGATTACCACCAGTTTAATTGCAGTGCAACAGTACATTCTTATAGAACATGTAATTAATCACTATCAAAAGTGACATCAAATAACTGGCACTTCTCACCATGAATCTAATGTCAGGAGAGACTGAAAAACAGATAAACTTATTATGAGCAAATTATATGTTTTCAGTTTTGTCTCACTTGTTAAGGTCATACTATAAGGCCACATTTATCATGGGACACTTCCTCAGAGATAAAGCTGTTCAGGTGCTCCTCAGCTAAAATGAAAAGAAACTACAATTTTACTATTTTACTTCTGCAGGAAATTAGAAGTTAAACCTAAACTTTATGGACACATCACTATTAGGACACATTAGTGACAGCAACAGACAGAATGTGCAGGAGGGAGGCCTGATGCAACCATAGAGACTCCACAGGTCTTCTGCAGTCTGGACTTCCTCCTCAGTGAGTCTGGATTTCCTCCTCAGTGGGTCCGGACTTCCTCCTCAGTGAGTTTGGACATGGACAATGGAGACATGACCCAATGTACTTGGGCCACTCAGTATGACGTATCTCTTGTCTTCTGGAGGAGGAAGAGCAGAATTGGAAAATGGCTTTAGTGCATGTGCCTCGCGTTCCTCCATAACACATGAGTTATGATTCACCAGTCCCATTTGGATCAGGACATTTTCAGAAAATCACAGCTTGATAAATGCCTGGCCTTCCGTTTCCACTATACTTTCTCTCGCATACATATATTCTTCTTTCACATGCAGATATTCTCTTTAGAGATGAAACATATTAGTGTATATGAAAGGAAAATAGGTATGTGAGAGTGAGAATATATGTACAGTTTGTGAGAAGAGAATGTGTATGTGAGAGGAGAACATATGTATTTGAGAGTGAGAATTATGTATGTGAGAGGGCCAGAATGAATAATGTCTTGAACGACCCCTCATACCAATCAATCATAGTTTACACACAATAGAAAAAGTATTTCTCCAGTCATGTTGTAAAAGTCAGGCAGGAATAAGTCTATCTTGTCGACATGTGCATGTCTGTCTTGTAGACATGTGGTTCAGAGACATGGATTATTAGGAAAGAGAGTGCACTAAGACTGGAAGCATTTCCATATGCAAATCCATATGCTAAAAATATAATGTGTTCCTATAAGTGCTCATTAACATCAGAATTATTATTATTATTATTATTATCATTATTATTATTATTATTATTATTAGGCCCGAGCGCTAAAGCGTAGGGCCTATTGTTATTGTTCTGCTTTTTTTTCTTCTTCTTCTTCTTCTTCTTATTCTTCTTCTTCTTCTTCTTATTCTTATTTTCCTCCCCCCTTTTTTCAGTTTTCAGGTACTTTCCACCGACGAAAACTCAAGAACGCCAAAAAAAGGAAATTACAAAAATCTGTAAAAATGGCTCGACAGCGCCCCCTGTAAAATCAAAATACATTGTGCCTATGGCTATACCCGTGTTGCCATGGCAACAGGCCAAACATCTGCCAATGCCAATGGACGCCCGGCAAAAGCGTTTTCACGGGAACACTGTTCAGTCTTTTAGAACGCTTTTAATAACTTTTAATGTCCCACTTGTCTAGATAATCCAGCACGATTCTGGTGAGTCTGGGTCAAAAACCCTAGGAGGAGTTCGTTAAAATACGAGGACAGGAAAATTTGCCTTCGGCGTCGGATCACGTGCTTGGTCCAATATGGCTGACTTCCTGTTGGTCGCCTAGCAACGGTGTTTCTGTGTACCAAATTCGGTTTGGCTACGACAAAGTTTTTGCTGGGCTTGTGAGTGCAAGCGAGGGCCAATCATCGCTGCTTGCGGCTATATTTATTATTATTATTTTTCTAACACCTTTTTTTCAGGTTTCGGGTACTTCCCACCAACGAAAACTCACGAAATTTTGAAAAAATTCAAGAACGCCAAAAAAGGAATTTACAAATCTTAAAAAATCTTAAAAAATGGCTCGACAGTGCCCACTGGAAAGTCAAAATACATTGCGCTTATGGATATACCCGCTATACGCGGTTGCTAGGCGACTAACAGGTCGGCCATATTGGACCACGTGACCTCGAGCTGCATATGCATATCCATGAGCCCATTCCATAGAGCCCAATGTGTTTTTTTTTTGTAGGTGAGCCATTTTAAGATCTCAGTCATGCTCCTCCTTGGAGTCGCTCACCTTCTTCTGGGAAACCATCTTACAAGCTTGCACCTGTGCACACTCCATGGCCCAGGTAAATGAGGCAGGATTCTTTGGCAATCACAGGACTCTCACTGGGTTACTTTGGGGAAGGGTAGATAGTAGTAGTTAGTAGCAGTAGTAGTGCAAATCCAACCCGACTTCCATGTGGTGCACTATGTGCATCATGGTCTTCATCCTTCAAGTGTGGGAGCCGGCGACTCCAGCAGTCCACCAGCCAAACACATGACAACAGACTTACCCTAGGGCTAGGTACCCCTTGGTGAGAGAAGCATCAAGTCACTTTGAACCATGTAAAATGTGCTGCCAAAATTTTGCACAATGTAACAAATGAAGAATGGATGACATTTCTTGAAGCACTGTATGCATATCTCTAAACTCATTCCATTTTTTTTAGCAGGTGAAGCCATTTTAAGATCTCCAGTACCTGGGCTGCCCCTCCACCTGGTCAGTCCCCTCATTCTGAGTCATCTGCCTAGAGGCTCACACCTCTGCACAGTCCACCTGACACAGGTAAGTGAGTCAGGATTCTCTGGAAATTCTCTGGAAAAAAAACAGCACGCTCTCACTGGGTTGTTCTGGGCCAGGATCTCAAACAAAAAACAAAACAAAGTAGTTGCTGCTGTAGTTCAAACTTTGACAAAAATAATTGAAAGTTCAATCAGTTTGTCACATCAACCCCCGAACTTCCCAAGTGCCTCTGGGAATCTGAATACTGATAAGTCTCATTGATTCCCATTTCCAAAAATAATGATCTTAAACAATTAAATTCTAACAATTCATCTTCATTAGTCTAATTGGGTTTGATGTTTCTTGTAATGATTGAATTTAAACATGTTCTCTTTACCTTTTGTTGACCTTACTTCTTATTAACAAATTCATACTGGGAAGTGGACTCTACATGTGTGCTTGTCAAACTTCACAATCTCGCTTTAACTGTCTCCTCCTCTGTCTCCTCTGTTCATTTGAGAGGAAAGTAGATCCAGAACATAAAAGACATGCCCCCCTCAGAGTACACACAGGAATGAACGCTGTGACAAGCTTTGGCCCCTTGTCTCATTCTTTCACAGCCAATACATGTAGTTTTACTTTCACTATTGTTAAAAGGAAAACAAAAAAATGTATAAATGTAATTATAAATATAAAAACAATGACAACAGCACCTGGATTGTCTCAGTAGGCCTGTATTGCAATGCTGGACCAATGAGTGAAATTCTTTGGAAAGCATAAATATGAATCTAAAATATACCTGGAGTTGTATTTTGCTTCATTCACGCTTGTCTAATGATTCCTAAATTTCCAGGATTGTTACATCACAGATAAAAGTCCTGAGGTCTATACATTTTTGAAGTTCACAACTATTTCTATTTCTATTTCTATTTCAACTATTTCATCTATTTCTGGCATAAAATTGCATTTGTTACCGCATGGTGATGAAAAAGTTGCTAGCCGTACTTGTGTCATCTTTCAAATGTAACCATCAGTATTTGTTTTTTAAGTGTTATTATGTCTGAAATAGCAGTAGGCCTTTTACAGGGTCTACTTTCAATACTGTATGCTAACTGTGTGTGAAGATTTCACATAGGGCAGATTATGTTGTGCACACTGCCTTTTATCTATAGGGGAAAACTAAAGTGAAACTTAAACAGATGTTAGTCCACGTGACAATAAGCTGTGCAGCTTGTTCATTTGTTTTCAGTTATAACAAAATTTCTACGTCAAAATAACATAGTGACAGCATGAGCAGTGTAAAAATAACTGTTCACGTATTCATCAGGCAAACAAGGCATTATTAAAGGTGCATTGCGCAACTTTTCTAGTGGAGGGTCTGCTATCTGCTTGTCTCCATGGATGTTATTGCTTGTCCACCAGCTGGAACCTGCTTGTCTCCCTTGTGATAGATTAATCCAGGTATCTCCAATCTTTTTCCTCTGGTGCGCTACCTTTACGAAACGAAAATGCCAGGTACTAATATCACAAGAAATTGATAAAGTATGAGGCAAGCCTTTAATGGGGTACAGTTAGATGCCTATAAAACATAAACCTTTATCCATTTACTAGTGCATAAGTTAAGAATCAAAATGATACATTTACAATGGTAAAAAAAAAATCTGATTTTAGTTATTAAGCACAGTACATATAATTCAGAAATCTTTTGGCAAGCTAGTTGGAATGGGGTGGAGAACTACTGGTAGTTCCCAAGCTGCAAGCTGGAGATCCTTGGTTTAAAAAAAGTTCAAAGTTCAAAGTCAGCTTTATTGTCAAAAACCATATGTAAACAAAACACATATTGCACACAAAGGATTTGAAATTGCAGCACTCCCTAGGCCCACAGTGAACATAAAACATCTGATAAACAAGACAATAAACACACTGACTAAAACATCACATATTCCCGTAGAGAAAGTACAATAGGCTTGTATATAATACAAATGAGAAAAACACACAATGTGTAGTGTCATTTAAGCAGCAGTGTCAGTTAGAGTTGGGCGGTATCCAAATTTTGATACCGTTAAACCGTCTCCACATTTTCCCGGGGTATACAGTATTACCGTTGCTAAGGCTAAAAAAATAAAAAATAAATTCGTAGCACTACGGTGGAGTCGCCTCGCCAAATGGCAGCTTGCACCTATACCGTTCAGAAACAGAATAGCAAGCATTACATAGGCCTAATGATACTGAAAACATAACAAAACATGTACAAAATTAGTAACTTTTATTAACAAATGTTTAAAGTGCAAATACAGCAGCCAACCGACGGAACAAAATAACAAATTGTCTACAACAAACACGTCACGCCACACTACACGTCATGCTAATAAATTGGACTAAATACAATACTTGATCTTATCAAATAAGAACAACAAATGAACAATAAATAACAAGACATAACCGAAAATGTGCATATATAACCCTGAGAACGCGGTGCAAAATACTGCTCGTTTTGTATATTTTTAAAATCTATTAACAAATCAAATAAATTAACAACTATATAACATCCCGAACTATTTTCGTCAAGCTACTCCTTATTGAAAATAAAATTATTAAGCTATTGCGAATGTTTTTCGCCAGAAAAACCAGCATGTTCACTTTTTCTGGCTTGAGTAGGGCACGTTGTGGATTCACAACTTTACCCGCGGTGCTGAAGACCCGTTCTGATGGAGAGTTTGTGGCACAAACACACAGGTATTTTCGGGCAACCCTTGACATCAGAGGAAAGCGCCTGACTCCAGTGGATTTCCACCAAAGAAGGGGGTCTTCATCTCCCAGAATAACAGCCTCGCGGCAATATGCAGTTGTCTCCGCTTCTGCTCGATCCTCCACAGTGCCGAGTGGACCTGCCACCGCAGCGGCTTTTCTTTGAAGGAGGCTGCCCAGCGTCATCTTTTTTTTGGGTGGTTCGGGTTGCGCTTCTCCTTCTTCCACTCTGGTGGCCCGTGGACCTACTGCTGCTGCTTGGCCCTCCAGTATCACCATCTCTGCCTCTAACTCAGTCTTTGTCTCAGCCAAAGCAGTGGCATCAGTCTCATATCCTCCGCGGTACCGAGGATCAAGAAAGGTGCATTTCCGCATCAACTTGCGCACTGAATCGCTCTGATATTTCACCTCCAGCTTGTCAAGAATTCCAGTTTTTATGAATTTCGTTAACTGGACATCCTCATCTGACACCGCCAACACATCGTCCCTGCAGAGCTGGAGCATGGGCAGGACAGAGGAGCTGGTTACATAGTTCTCTCCAGACAAAATGTCATTGAAGTCACTGACTGGTTTCAGTGCCTTCTGAACAGCCTACAAGACATCCGTGTCCTGCCAGGTGAGTGACAGGTTGCTCCTTCTATCGTCAGACAGGACGTGTCTGATTGCTTGAGCCTGCTCGAGGATGCGCTCTACCATGGCAAGTTTAGAGCCCCAGCGAGTTGTGCAGTCCTGTTGATGAAAATAATAACATAGGCTATATTATTTAAATTCTATTCTATGTTTTTCTATTCTCCACCATTGCCTATTATGATAATCACAGCGCTAATAGGATGCGTTTATAACAAATTGATATCAGCTTACCGTTATGAGGCTATGTTCTGGGAGTCCCAGCTCCACTTGCTTCTTGTGAAGTTCTCTTTTTCGGTGCCAACTGTGCGAAAAGGCCCCAACGATACTACGACATAGTCCAAGGGTGCGCTCAGTTGTTTGCCTTTGGTCCTGTACTGCATTTGTAACAGCCAAGTTGAGATTGTGACCGAAACAGTTGAGCCACGGCCAATGCAGGGACCTGATTGCAGCAGCGATGTTGGCAGCGTTGTCCGTGGTTATGGCTGAAAGTTTCTCCTCGTCAAGTTGCCAGTCCTGAAGCGCGTCTCTGAGCGCAGCAGCAAGATTGTCCGCTGTGTGGCTTTCAGGAAAATATGTCGTCTGGAGACATCTGGATTCCAGTTTCCACTCAGGTGTAATGATGTGGACAGTCAGCGACATATATGGCGTCATGTTGACGGACGACCACATATCAGTCGTAAGTGAATAACTATCACTCCCTGACAACAGCACTTGAACCTTGTTTCTAACTTTGTTATATAATTCTGGAATGGCTGTTTTGGAAAAATATTTATGTCCAGGCAGCTCGTACTGTGCATCTAGTGCCTTTATCATGTCCCTAAACGGCTTCTTTTCCACCATATGAAAAGACACCATTTCTTTTGCCAAGTACTTGGTCACTGCATCGGTACAGGTTTTCCAACGGATACTGTCCTTTTGGTATTTTTTCATTTTCCCGAATGCACCCATTATCGTTGGTTGTGTGTAAGTGGTGGTTGGCCTGGTTGTTGTTGCTTCGACATCAGAAGCAGCAGGAGGGGTTGACACCGTTGCACTTGTTGAACTCTGCGGCAAACTCATCCTAGCAGCAGTGAGTGGGTGATTGATCCTGAGATGGGCCCTGAGATTTGAAGTGTTTCCATCTCTTGCCGCCACAGTCTTCATGCACATTTTGCACACAGCCTCGTTGACATTAGCCGGCTCTCCTTTGTCATTTGGCCGAAATCCAAAATGCTGCCAAATTGCAGAAGTTGTGTTTTTTTTGGGACTAACTCAGCGCGGCCTGTCATCTTGTCTTGTTTTTCTCCTTCTCCTTCTGAGCGGTAATGTCACGTGACGACGCAACATCCAGGAACTTCATTGAACGTCATCTCTCCGATAGTAATATTAGTTTTAAACTGTAATAGTATTAAATTAACAAACACAACCACACATACATAGGTGCTGGACAAACACTCTTTATTTAGGCATTAAATTAATTATCGCTCACATGCCACACATGGTATTTCTCACGCTGAAATTTTGTTAAGCAATTCAAAACTCTAGCCACTGGTCACAGCCCTTCTGTGCCCAGAAAATCGCTTAGTTATGCAGCCAGGCACCGCGCCGTTTTCAGCGGAAAAAAAAACTCACTCGCCCCCCCCACCCCCCAGCCCGCGCTCCTCGGAAAAAAGTCACTCGCTCCCCCAATATAAATCTTACTCCAACCAAACTTCAAAACTTGAGAGCCCTGATTATAGTTAATATTATATTAGGGAAAGATTTTTTTTTTTTTTAATGACGGTAATGAATCTGATACCGTTGCTATTTTTAGATCCCGCGGTATACCGTATTACCGTATTACCGCCCAACCCTCGTGTCAGTGTCATTTAAGTGTTAATGGAACATTTAAGCAAAGACATGGAGACAAGCACTGGGAGGACCCTGCACTACAAATGTCACACAATGAACCTTTAAGTTACCCCTACCTATAAGGCCATGGACCACACTTTGAGAACCACTGTCTAGGAGGTGAGAGGTTAACTTGACCGGAGCATTAGACCAAAAGCAGATGATGAAACACGAACAGAACAAAAAAGAAGAAGTGAAAGAACTCTGGCTTGATGTGGTCTGGAAAAGAGTCAGGGAGCAAACTGTAGCGTTATCAGGTCTTCCCAGCTCCTCCGATAGAATGTAGCCTTATACAGTCTGGGACACCGGGGCCGAGGAAACCCCATTTGCATTGAATAAGAGTCTGGAGCCAAAGTCTGCTGCCCAGACGCTCTTCCCAGATGGAGAATTTTGAACGCCCTGTCCCATCTTGTGTTCACGTCTGCGGCAATTCACTATAATACAAAACATTCCTCTTTCTTCTTCTTCTCCTGCTCCTTCTTCTCCTGCTTCCTCCCTGTTCTTTTGCTTGTGGGTGACATCAAACAGGGCCCTTGCATAATAATGTAATATGTCTTAAAATAAAGTATGTGTATTTAACCCCTGCTGGGACTTCTAACAGATTAACCATGATGGAGAAGCATATGAAAAGAAAAGTCAAGAAGAACGGATAGACCAGAAAGAGCTATGTGTGATGTGTTTAAAGCAACCAGCCAATGGGAACAATACATACACAGGCTAATCTTTTGCATGCCTTATGTGCTTTTATTTGTGTGAATTATTTTTAGACCCCTTTTGAAGTTTTTAATTTTGAAAGTTTAAGCTAAAGCAAACATTGTGGACTTTACTGGTTTGATATCAAATAGCCTACAGTATACACAGGGCTCTCAAGTCTCACGCATTGAGAGTGTGACACACGCAATTCGACGTGTTCACACGCTCACACGCCACACATGGCATTTCTCACGCTGATTTTTTTTTTTTTTTTGTGCCCAGAAAATCGGTCTGTGTGGCTCAGTTTACGCAGGCACTGTGCGTTTTCAGCGAAAAAAAACTCTCCCCCTCCTCCCCGTACTGCTCCCCGGAAAAAAATCAGCCAATCAGAAAATAGATTGTTCTGTTGTTGGGCAGACTGTAGAGTGTAGATTCAGCTGCTAAGCGCACACTGCGGTGATGATAAAACAAACTGAGAACCATCAGGTAATAACTTCATTTATATAACTCTCATTAGTTGCTTTGTAGTTTAAGTTTGCTGTTTAGACAAACATTAACACAGCAGGGCTCTCAAGTCTCACGCATTGAGAGAGACAATTCGACGCGTTCACACGCTCACACGGCATTTCTCACGCAATTCAAGCCCCCCCCCCGGGAAAAATTGTTCACTTGCACCCCCCCCCCTTCGGAAATTACGCAGTCTCACGCACGACCCCGCTCAAAACTTGAGAGCCCTGGTATACAACATGCATTTATAGAAAGAGATTATAGAAATTATTGTGCATTGTGTTGAAAATGCTATATTCGCCCAAAACACCTGTTAGTTACAGCGTTGAATAAGTTTCTCTTTAGTTTTAACACTCTAAGACCCCCTACTCACTGTCACTCTCCCTTCAGAGTGTTATCATAATACAATCAGCAGGCATTCCGCTAATGAAACTACTGCATGTTGTGTTTGTGAAGTTGTAGTTTATTGTTTTGTATCATGCTTTAATGTATGGAAAATGGCCACGCTGGACAATGGGTTATAGCAGTGGTTCCCAACCTTTTTTGGCCTGTGACCCCATTTTGACATCACACATTTCTGGCGACCCCATAGAGTTTTTGTTTTGTTTTTTTTACCATTTGCAAACCAACACACAACCCATGATTTAGGAAGTTCCCAAATGGATGGATGGGAATGGATCGCTTTTTTCCACTTGTAGATGCCATCGAAACTTAAACAAATGCCAAAAGTCGCCAGAAGTCACCAAAATCACCACTAACGTCACACAATACTCCTCACTACCCAACATTTTTAAGAAATATTGGTGCATCTTTTATACTGTAGCAGTTTAGCGCTTGTCAAACCAAGGAAGCGTGTTGAACACTCTGAAGCACTCTGAACCAATCGCAGAGCGGAACATTCGCTGAGCCAATGAAACGCTTCGATACACTGAAGCGATTGACACACAGAGCGAAGCAGCGGGGGGAGAGACCGACACTTCGACACTTTGATCACGTGAGCGGCTGCTTTGAAACAGTTTCAGAAAGAACGAGACCTGCTCCGGAGCTCCGTCTCATTTCCCCATCACTAGTTATTGTGACTGCACTGCGCCGTACATTTCAGGCGACCCCATTTGAATTCTAGGCAACCCCACATGGGATCGCGACCTCAAGGTTGAAAAACGCTGGGTTATAGAGTAGTCTTGTGGGCTGAGCTGGGCAAGGGCTAATACTCCTAAAAAGGGTTCAAATGACAAGATTCCTCAAACTCGGGCATAAAACGTGTTTGATGAAGGACCAATACTATTACTATTATAACATATCTTCTATATCTGGTAGTTTTCTCTAGAATTTCAACTGTGAATTCACCTCTTTCTCATTAAAAACCCACAACGGTGTGAATCTACTGTCAATGTTTAGAGAGGAATGACCTTCAGTGATGATACTGTATGACTGCAGCAGTATAGCGGTTATAACATGGACACTATGGACCATGGTAGTCAGTAGCTTTATATTAGAGTGTGTATATGGAGAAGTCAGCCAGTGAATGTCATCTCATTATAAAGGCTGGTTTGTTTTGCTCTGGGTTCAGGGGGTGCTGGTTAAACCTCATCATAAATTTAAAGGAAAGCTGTGACATTTGACTTTTGCCATTTTACAGGAGCACAGACTAGCTAGGAACTGGAATAGGAATTGATTTTTCAGGTATTCTCTGTAAATAGACCTAATCATCAGCTTGTATTTGTGTTGTTACCTAAATTACTCTATAAGGTAATAACGTATGGTACACAGTGCTAATCCCTCCACCATAAAGTTGTTCTTTATGAAATTAACTCATATTTTTGCTTCATTCATACATTTAAAGGTCCTATATTACACAAAATGGATCCTTGTGTTGTGTTTTGTTTCATTCACACATGTTTGAATGAGTTGGATACTTTGGTTGGGCAATCCCGAGTCTTTACTGACGCTATTCGGCTCAGTAATACATTTTATCTGAACATTTATTAACTGCTGTAAAACGGGCTGCAGGGGCACAAAATGTTCCTTTAGATTTGAGCCTTAAGAGAATAAGAGCAGCTGGAGGAATGACAAACAAAACAAAATGGAAAAACTTTGCTTGTGATAATTATCCACTATTTTAACGAAGGCATATTGTGCTTGGGCCTGCTATATCGTTATAATTTATGATATCCGTGGATCATTGTATTATGATTTGCACATTTAAGTCGCAATATTCAAAATTACTCCTTTGAATAGCTGCAGATCAAGCTAGCGAGTAACGATTCTTTTTTTTTTTTTTAACAAAAAAACTACATGATGCTGCGTGCATCACAATTAAGAAAATAAAATTGAAGTATGTACAGAGCAGTGGGTGCATGCCGGTGACAGTGAAAAAGGGAATTGTTTGGCAATGTGGCATCTTGAAAAGTTATTAAAGATTATGTGTGCAGAATGCCTCAATCGTCAAGGTAGAATCCATTGCAAAAGGAGAAATTCAATTTGTCAACTGAACAAAAGTTTATTTGGTCGAATACGTTTCGCAGCTCATCCAAGCTGCTTCTTCAGTTCTGGTCAGACGCTGGTGGACACTGCCTATATCTGCCTGAAGGGAGGAGCTAACTACAATGAAATTACTTTGAAACTATCACATCTATTTGTTTACAGTTTCTGTTCAGGTGGGCCCAGTGACGGACTGGGCGGTCTGGCATTTGGGCACATGCCAGAAGGGCCGCGGCCCCGACAATGCCCACCGCGGCCCCAAAACCGCATTGCCTCGGCCCACCCGCCCCAGTCCGTCACTGCAGACGTGTTAGGAGGACTGAATGGTCCACGGTGTCAAACGCTGCATTAAGGTCTAACATAACTAGCAGCACAGGCTTTTTTGCATCAAGGGATAAAAGAATGTCATTCTGCACTTTGAGCAGTGCAGATTTGGTGGACTGGAATTTTTCAAAAATGTGTTTTCCAGAAAAGAATGTAACTGTATGAAATTTTTTTTCCAACACCTTGGACAGGAACGGCAAATGGGACACAGGTCTAAAATTTGTCAGAATAGCAGGATCATGTTTGGGTTTTTTAGAAAAGGTCTGACCACAGCATGCTTGAAAACAGTTGGTACAGAACCTGAGCTGAGGCAGCTGTTTATGAATGAGAGGAGACAAGGTCCCACTATAGTAAAAACCTGTTTAAGTACCTTGGATGGAATAATGTCCATAGGACTGTTAGTCAGTCTCAACCCCTGGACCACCTCCCAGAGGAGAGACAGTGACACTGGCTCAAACACATTAAACACAGAGAGTACAGGGGAAGAGCACAAGTCAAAACTGTTACACATATTGTTAATGCTCTGTCTAGCAGAGGCTACTTTGTCAACAAAATGATGAAGCAAATCATCACAGGTTGACTTTGTTGCATGCTGGAGAACATCACTAGATGGATTTGTAACAGACTGAATAGTACTGAATAGCACTCTGGGGCGATTACAGCTGGTGGAAATAACATTTGACAAATACTGACATTTAGCAGCTCTGACCACATTTTAATCACATTTTTAGTGAGGCTGTCCCTCAATATACCCAGTGATAAAGTAACTTGCAGTGTTGTATAAAGTAGTGGAAAATCAAACTCAAGTAAAAGTATAGGTACCCCTCCCAAAAATGACTTTGGTAAAAGTTGAAGTCACTGACTGAAATGTTACTTGAGTAAAAGTCTTAAAGTATCTGGAACTTCTTGTACTTAAGTATGACAAGTAATGTAAAAATAAATGTACTCAAGTAATGTAATTAAAAGTACAAGTAAAAGTATCAAGCAAAGGCAGTCTGAATTTTATATTTTTTAATGTTCACCCCCCCCCAAACCTTTGTTTTTTTTTTAATAACAGTGCTGAAAATAAGGCATACATAACACCATTGAAGGAGTGTTTTTGGAGGAAGAGGGTTTTTTGCAATTGGGTCCTTAATTCTAGTGTAAAACACCATGTTCGGCTCACCCATGGTAGTTTTGTGTCATATGGAGCACTGTCGAAGATATTGGGTTTGGTGATATCCATGAAATGCCGTCCTATGACCAAGTAAATGCAGGCACAAAATACGTTATACAAATCTTTCATATCAGCGTAAGAGAACATTGTGTTTAAGTACGGCCAGGGATGCTCATCGTCAGCTCCCCCTTCATTTGTAGCCGACGTGGATGCTGTCTCCTCTTCCATCAGGGATGTTGATTGATTAAACTAGCTGCATGAAACCAACAGGTGTAGGCTGATTGTCATGCGCAAGTAGCGAACAAGCCCCTTCAGTCAGTAGAGGGTTTTTTTGTAACGAGTAACTAAACGGCACATTGAAAATGTAACGGAGTAAAAGTATGCAATTAAATTCGGAAATGTAGTGAAGTAAAAGTAAAAGTAATCATTTTTTTTAAAAACTCAAGTAAAGTACAAAGTCTCCCAAAATGTACTTAAGTACAGTAGTGAAGTATTATTACTTCGTTACTATACAACACTGGTAACTTGGGGCGGCAGTAGCTCAGTTGGTAGGGTTGGTAGGGTCCAGGGGTTGGCGGTTTGAATCCCGCTCTTGACGGGTTGACCGTGTGTGATCCCAGCTCCCACAGATGAGCGCTGCCGTTGTGTCCTTGGGCAAGACACTTAACCCCACCTTGCCCCCAGTATCTGCGGACGCTTGTAGCCCCCATGGCAGAAGATACATCAAGGCCTGTTGTGACGTGAGCCATCCTCCTGTGGACCCACCACCCGTGGGAGGATTCATGGGGGCTGGTGCATTGTGTTCTGGGCAGCAGATCTGCCTGGACTGCTGCCCCCACGACCCAGAAAATGGAAAAGCGGAAGAAGATGAATGAATGAATGAATACATGTAACTTGTCCTTCTTCCACTTGCGCTCAGCCTGTCTGCACCGCCGCCTGAGGGTGCGGGTGGTGTCATTAAGCCGGGGGTCTGGTTTGGATCTGGTAGATATGCACCTGAAAGGAGCAATGATGTTAAAAATCCCTGAGCAGGTGGAATGGAAGGAGAAAATGAAATCCTCTGAGCACAGAGGAAAGGGGTCCTGGGAATAAAGTGTGGTGTTCTTGAAGGCAGCAACAAATTCTCCAGCTGTGGTGGATGTGATGGTTCGGTGGCGACCGACTGGAGTGAGAGATTTGGCTGCAGGAAGAAGGACTTTAATTTCAAATATGACAGGGAGGTGGTCTGAAATGCAGATGTTACTTATTTCTGAGATGGATACAGACAGTCCGTGGGAGATGATCAGGTCCAGTGTATGGCCGTGCTGATGAGTGGGGGCGTTTACTGACTGTGCCAGGGCAAAAGAGATCAAAAGGCTTTGAAACTCTTTGGCCAGCTGACTGGATGGGCAGCAGACATGGATATTGAAATCACCACATATCAGCAAACTGTCATATTGTGTCCGTAAATCCGCAAGTAACTCTGAAAACTCCGGAATAAAATCCTTATTATATTTCGGAGGGCGATAGATGACAGCACACAGTAGGAGACATGCAAATTGAAGCAAAAATAGCTGAAGCTCAAAGCTACTGTAGTTTTTAGATGGGAGAAAACGGGAGTTCAAGTGTTGTTTGAAAACAGAAGCCAGACCACCAACACGACTGGACACTCGCGGCCTACTGAGATAAGAGTATCCGGGAGGGAGGAGCTCGGAGAAGGCGCTGTTATCACCTGGTTTTAGCCAGGTCTCCGTGAGCATGAGACAATCCAGCTCAATCAAATCGTTCAGGATAAAGGTCTTATTTGTGAGTGATCGAGTGTTTAACAGGGCTGTACGTACAGCACACAGTCTGCTGAGCGGCACGACCGAGCGAGCGGAGATCTCCTCGCACACAGCCCCGCTGTTCGATCCTCACCGTCCGGCGACACGGAAGCAAAGACCCGGCGTCAGGGAGAGCTGGCCGGAGCCAGCGGTAGCAATACTCCAGAGAGCGATGCAGGTCAAACTTTTTACAATCCGTGGTTATTCCATTCAGGGAACAGCCAGAATAATCCATACGCGTGGAAGCCAGGTAAGCATTGAGTTTCACCAGCACCCGTCTTTTTCCGCGTCTCCTGTGCCTCTTGTTGCGAGGCAACGCACGGACAGGACGCCGTAGGTAGGCCTATGCCAGCACATGTAACTATAGCAACATTCTGTTTATTTATGAACATCATTAGATCAAGGATTGATAAATGGGTGAGGGGGCACAAGCCCTGAACAAACTCATTTCAATTCAGCCTTCGACCGAGACACACAGACACACCAACATGTCCAAAGACTGGTCAGATTACACCACTGAAGACGACGAACTCCTCTACAGCCAGGAGTTCAACCTAATGGAGGAGCTGGGGATGGTACCCACCAACCCACAGCAGACCCCTGGACCGTCTGAACAGATGGCCCACTTTCTAACTCTGGAGGAGTTGGAAAGGGAGAAGCTACAACAGCGGTCTAAGGAGGAAGCTGCTGAGGTGAGAGAGCAACACCTGCTCAAAGAGCTGGAGGACCTCAAACAGCTTCGGGAGAGAGACCGCGACCAGCACGAGGAAGAGAAGCTGCAATTGCTAAGAAAAATGAAGCTCATTATTGTAGCTCATGAGAAGCAACTGCAAGGCCTCAAATCTGAACTGGACACAGTGAAAGAGGAGAGAGGAGCACTGAGAGACCAGTCAGATGAACTAACCCTCCTGTCGTGTTCGGGTCAGATCTGACCGTTTTACAACTTATAATACTCATAAATATTATGTTTTTCATCTGATTACCTCAAGACCTTATGATATCCTCCACACTGTGTACTTGAACATATAAAAGTGATGATCACCTATTTCGTTCAATTTTGAGTGTTTTAATCAACCTTGTTACACCTGTGGTGTTCCCGGTCAAAAGTGACCGCCATAGGAAATGAATGGGTATCCAGAGTAAATTCATTCATCATACAGAAAACATCCCCATACACACTGCCCCAGCTCACACACACACTCACACACACAGACACACACACACACACACACACACACACAAACCAGGGTATGCGTGTTGTGCTGGACATGACAACCGGTCTCCATCACATGTGACAACTTCTTCACATCACATGCGCTTGGTCAGGAGCTACTGAAAAGAAAGCTCACCATAGTAGGGACAGTGAGGAAGAACAAGCACGAACTTCCCCCTGCGCTGGTATCGACCAGAGGAAGACAGGCACTCTCATCACAATTTGCATTCACTGACACTCACACTCTTGTGTCATACGTTCCCAAGAAGAACAGAAATGTCATCCTGATGAGCACAGTACACAAAGACACCGCTGTCAGCACCACAGAGGACAGGAAGCCCCTGATTATCCAGGACTACAACAAGAACAAGGGAGGCGTTGACTGCCTTGATAAGGTAATGTAAAGTCTCATCATGCATTTTATTTTATTTGTATCTATGTGAATCATAGCATTTTGTGTACGACAGATTGAATATTGTTCCTAATCTCTTATTATTTATTGTTCCTTTATTGCAACTTACTGGTACATACACCTGTAAGCGGATGACGGCTCGCTGGCCTGTGGCACTGTTCCACAACATCCTGGATGTGTCAGCTTTCAACACGTATGTGGTGTGGACAGCAATCGACCCAACCTGGAATCAGGGGAAAAGTTTCAAGGAGACTTTTCCTCGCAGAGCTGGGGAAAGCTTTGGGGACTCCTCTTATACAGCGACGCCAGCACATTCCCCGCACACCAGCCTCCGCCAGTCTGGTTAGGAGCATGCAAGCTCCAGCCCCAGCCCCAGCCCTGGCTGCTCTCCCCCAACAAGGACATGGGCAGAAAAGGAAGCGTTGTGGCCTTTGTGCCCCTAGAGACATCAAAACGAGCCTGACATGCTGCAAATGTCATGCTTATGTTTGCAAGGCCCACTCTGACCTGAGTGTCACATGCCACTCATGTGCATGAATACACACACACGCACGCACGCGCGCACACACACACACACACACACACACACACACACCCTGTTGAGTTTGGTGTTTGGTTTTCCATTTATTTTTTGTATTATATGTTCATTTTGTAGTTCATTTTCAGTGCCCAATTGTACTTTCGCTGATGTTATTTAATGTTTACTTCTATAAATTGTTGTTAGACACTACTTTGAAACATTGTTCTCAACTAAAGAATGTTTAATAAAAAAATTGGTGTTGAAAAAAAATGTTTTGTGCTAATTTAAAAGCAGTTAAAACAGACCGGTCAATTTTGACCGGGAACACTAAAGTAGGGGGCTGGAGGCGAACACGACCGGAGGGCTAAAACACCAGCTACAGTCTAAAGATGAAGCTTTTGAGGCACTGCAGAAAGAGGTCGCAGAAATCAAGGCTGAGCAGAAGGTCCAGATACTCCATAAAATACAGGACACAGCAACACAGTTCAAAAAGATGGAGGAGGAGAAAGATGCCATTTTGAGGACCTGTGAGGAGCTGAACGACAGTCTTAGGAGGTTTCAGGAAGAGCACTCCATACTGGAGAAGAGGTACAGTGCTCTAAAGCAGCTGCTGAAGGAGATGGAAAAACAGCGCTCCTGGCAGCGCAAGAGGAACAGAGCTCTGGTGCAGGAGGTGGAACAGGAGAAACTTCTGAGAACCGAAATACAGGAGGAGAATGACACCATGTTGAGCACCTGTGAGGAGCTAAAGGAACGACTGAAGTGGTCAGAGGAAGAGAACTTCCTGCTGCTTGAAAGCAACTGTGATCTAGAACAGGAGGTGGAGGTCGAGAAAAATGGCCGATCGGAACTACAGAACCAGATGGCCGACATCCTGCGAACATGTGAAGACCTCAAGGTAGAATGCTCCCTGCAGGTCGAGAGATGTCGTGTGCTAGAACAAGAGCGCTCCCTACAGGTTGAGAGATGGGGTGCGTTGGAAAACCTGAGAAATACAAACAAACAATGCTCTCTTCTGGAAGAGATGAGCACAGCACTGGAGAAGAAGCTGAAGAAAAAGAGAAGTGGTACAGGAGGCTACTACCCGCCTAGACCCTCTGTCAACCCCCTCACCGTTCTGCACATGAACAATAAAGCATAGCCAAAAAAAAACAAACAACATTTTGTATTATTTTTTAAATTTTCAATTTAGACCACTCATTTGGTCATTTAAATATGAATTTTACAAATACTATTTTAAATAATTACTGTACTACACTTTAATTACTTGGGGGGCAATGGGGAAGGCTTTTTCAAGATGGTGTGTTCTGTCTTAGAGAAAAACTCAGCCTAAATATGTAGGTTTGTGTGTTAAACGTGACTGAAACAAAACACAACTCCAGGTGTGTTTGCGATGAAGAAACATTATAACAGATCAGAAAATAGTGCAGTATGGGTTCTTTAAAGGAGTCAAGTGAGATGGTTTTGCTTTGTCTAGAATATTTCACACTATGGTATTAAACCTTTCTATCTTCATGGAGACCAAGCAAGACCAAGTTACTGGTCAGATCCATGGAGAGGTGATCCCGCTCAGTCAGAATGCCTGTTTTTCTATGTATTTTTGAGCTATAAAACCACCTGTAATTGAATAAATGTAAAGCAGAGCTGTTTAATGTCATACTGTGGAACATAGCCCTGGTTTAGTCCTGGTTTATTCCTGGTTTAGTCCTGGTTTAGTTCTGGTTTATTCTTGGTTTAGCCCTGGTTTAGTCCTGGTTTAGCCCTGATTTAATCCTGGTTTAGTCCTGGTTAAGTCCTGGTTTAGCCATGGTTTAGCCCTGGTTTAGTCCTGGTTTATTCCTGGTTTATTCCTGGTTTAGTTCTGGTTTATTCTTGGTTTAGCCCTGGTTTAGTCCTGGTTTAGCCCTGATTTAATCCTGGTTTAGCCCTGGTTTAGCCCTGGTTTAGGACTGGTTTAGTCCTGGTTTAGCCCTGGTTTAGCCCTGGTTTAGTCCTGGTTTAGTCCTGGTTTAGCCCTGGTTTAGCCCTGGTTTAGCACTGGTTTAGTCCAGGTTTAGTCCTAGTCTAATCCCAGTTTTGATGTAGTGATTGTGTGGGTGTGTCAGGACTGAACACATGTACAGTCTATAATCACTATAGGCACATGTATCGATTTCATCATATTTGACTGTGATGAGGCTCCAAAAACATTTAATCTTTTGATTTAAAGTCCTTTCAGTTGACAAGAATCACATAATTGGGTTTGAATAATGGCACCACTTTCTAAAGCTGTTTTGAAAAAAATATTTCACTTTTGTTTATTTATACTGTCAGAGAAGACACTGAACATTGTGCCAGTTTTTGTTTCATGTGGACAGGTTCAGTTATTACACAGATCTGAACCATAAACCAGGTCAACACATCTGTAATCTGACAGTTAAAGGTCCAGGATTACACCAAATTGAATCTTGTGAGCCTTATTCTATGTTATAATATTGTTATCTCATTAGAAACATACCTGGAGTTGTGTTTTGTTTTATTCACAATTCAATCAATCAATCAATCAATCAATCAAACTTTATTTCTATAGCACCTTCCAACAACCAGTCGACCAAAGTGCTGTACAACATTAAAAACAAGATAAACAATAAATATCATAAAAATAGGTCAATAAAACACATTACACCATTAAAATAAAGAAATAAAGAAAGAAAGTGTTAAAAGCCATTATAAATAAGTAGGTTTTAAGTTTGGCTTTGAACAGAGGCAGGTCAGTGATGGAAGGTAACTCAATGGGCAAAGAGTTCCAGAGTTTTGGACCAGCCACTGCAAAAGAACGACCACCCCACTGTTTGCCCCAGGACCGGGGGACCTCCAGCAGATATTGGTCTCAGTCCGTCACTGAGTGGGCCTGTTAAATATGCAGTGGGAGTGGAGTCTGGGTCTTGTTAGCAGAACCATTCAGGGCCATAATGGGTCTTTTCACACCTCTGGACCTGACCTGGCTGCCCTATCGTTTTCTTTGTTTTGATTTAGGTTTGAGAACAGAGTTATAAATGAGAGACAAATGATGTCTGAGACCTCCATTTCTGTTATTAAAGATGACTCAAACATGCATGAATCACTCCAAATACAATTCAAATTCAGAAGACATCTTCAAAATTCTGGTATAATTCAAACAAAACATAACTTCTTTAACAAACAAATAAATAGTGGCAGCAGTTGGTAGATCTCTGTTGGTAGAGCATTTGTCTACTGATCCAGGCGTTGGTGGTTTGAATCCCGCACTTGACGGGTTGACCGTGTGTGATCCCAGGTCCCACAGATGAGCGCTGCCGTTGTCTTCTTGGGCAAGACACTTAAAGGAAAAGTAACGTTATTTTACAATCTGAGCCTTCTTTCGGTAATAAAACAAGTCGTTTGACTCACCCATATCACGTTCGTGTCATTTGGAGCTGTTTGAAGAAAGTTACGTTGTGGCGTTTCTGTTAGCATTTGTTAGCATTTGTATTCGGGGCATTACTTTGCGGTCTCCAAATAACACAAACTTTAGCACTTTTCAAATCATAGAAGCCCGATGTCTTAATGAAAAATTTCGTTTGAAGCAAAAGTGGCCTGTAATCCGAGGTTTATCCATAGTTTTCAGCTTTGCGTTTCCTATTTGGGTCCCCAGAGCAGTCCGCGCATGCGCACTGGCGTCCTCATCTACTCGAAACTATGGCTAAATCTCGGATTACAGGCCACTTTTGCTTCAAACGAAATTTTTCATTAAGACATCGGGCTTCTATGATTTGAAAAGTGCTAAAGTTTGTGTTATTTGGAGACCGCAAAGTAATGCCCCGAGCAAATGATACAGCACCATGTTAACAGATATGGGATCATTACTAGAACAGAACGGCTCAACATAAGTTCTGCGATACTGCTCCAATTGACAGAAAAGTGCTATGGGTAAGTAAAACTACTTGTTTTATTACCGAAAGAAGGCTCAGATTGTAAAATAACGTTACTTTGCCTTTAACTCCACCTCGCCCTTAGTGTCTACGGACACTGGTAGCCCCCATGGCAGAAGACACATCAAGGCCTGTTGTGACGTGGGCTGTCCTCCCGTGGACCCATCACCCACGGGAGGATTGGTGCATTGTGTTCTGGGCAGCACATCTACTTGGACTGCTGCCCTCTCGACCCAGAAATGGAAAAGCGGAAGAAGATGGATGGATAACAAATAAATAAATAACAGTTTAGTGCTTTGACTGCTGATTCTACAGAAATCTGTGCTATTTCTTAGTGAGTAGATTGTTTTTTTTACACCTAAATAGCCATAGTTTGTTTTGACCATGCTGATTGGGTAATCCGCCTGTCAATCACGTTCTCTGGGATCAAGGAGACAGAATACATTTCTAGAGCCACTCGACTTTATAAAGTTTTTTCAAAGCGTGTAATTCTGGCTTGTCAGATCCATAAAATGTATCTCCGTGTGCCTGTATGGTTTTAACTTTCAGTTTCTGTGGAATCATGCTGGTTTTGTGCCATCTCCTGAAAGTTACATAGTGTTGTTATTATGCTTTAAGATAAATATCAAGTTTGATTCTTGCAGCTAATTCTTTATAGCTTTATTTGAACTGCCTCCTTTCTCAGGCAGATCTTGTGCAGCTTTGAAATCTTCACAAGTAAATTATAACTCTTTATTATTCAGTTCAAATGTGTTCCTTCTCATTCGGACAATGTCAGAGCGACTGATAAACAAATGAAAAATTACTCCAAAACTTTGTATATCACAATACTTATCCCAACATATTTTTCAATCCTTGTTCTTTGGCTCCACTAGTGTGATGTAAAAATATATTTGTCGAACTTTGCATATATGAATCTGACCCAAAACTCATGCATGTTCACCATATTCTCCCTAAACCAAAGCGTACTGACTCAGTCTGTGACATGCTCCTGCCAAACCAATTTCACAGCAGCTTATCAGCACAGCACTTTGATCTGTGGTTTAAACATGCACATTAGGAAAGACGAGGGGGCTGCAGGTCAACAGTCTCTATTTACACCTAGTGGGTTGATCGTTCACTGAATCACACGCTATCTGTATAGTTTTCATTTTCAATACCAACAACAATGCAGCGCTTTAGATTCTGTCCACATGATATCTCAAAATTCTAAAATTTCTATAGTTTTAAATTGAGTTGGAGGTAAGGCTGAATTTTACTGCTTTGACCTGGTTTATAGTTAAAGGTGCACGATATAACTTGTCTAGAAGGGGGTCCGTCTTGTCTCTATGGATGTGTTATTGTTTTGCCTGGAATGTCCCATTAACTTTAAACTTATCCATCTCCGTGAAGACAAGTACTGTAGGTGAGGCCAGCTGGCTGGGTTACAGGTCAGATCTGCAGAGAAGTGATCCTGCTCCCTCATTCATAAAACATGATTTTCCAAGGCTTTTTGAGCAATAAAAGCATCAGTAATCTAATTCAAGATGGATAACTTTAATGCCTCACTGTGGAACAATCCAAGGAAAGCAATATCTCTCATGGAGACTAGAAAAGTTACAGTTAAGTTTGTTGAGCCAGTCCACAAACGTTGGACATTATGCTCTGCGATCACAAAACTGCATGCTTCTTTCCGTCCCAAGTGTCTGCACAGACTGGTAAAGTGGCATTTCAATATTCTGCGTCTTCAACATGGAATAATTTACAAAAAGTCTTGAAATTAGAAGAACTGACTTCAATAGTTCAGTTTAAATCTATGTTGAAAGGTTTGGAATTTAAATCTATGATTTGTAATTGCTTTTAAGAATCCATTTTGTGATGTGTTGAAATGTCTGTGTGTAATCAGACCCTCCAGGAATTCGCAATGTTGCGATTTGCAACTTCAACGCAACTTTCCCGCAACTTTTACCAATTTTGACCAATCATCGGCGACGTATTGAACTCCCGTCAACCAACTTCCTTCTGCCTTACTTCCGTGTGACAAAACGAAACTGCGGCCGTGTCCCCAGTTTGGAGCGTGGTTTGAAGGGGGCTTAGACTGCAATCAAGGCGGTGCACACTTGCTCAGCCCTTGCTGCAGTCCACGGACCGCATGGCCGTCTGCGAAATGCGACAGGTCTTGCAACTATGGGAAGCAGCCGCCGACTCCATTTTCTCCCGTAGAAGAAGTAGCGCGCGGTGCATGCTGGGATATATGGAAACGACTGCGGTCTGCGAACGCGTGTTAACTGTGCATGGGACAAAAAAGAAATGACGCACATGCCCTTCAAACCACACTCCAAACTGTGCACTCTGGGAATTGGGATACGGCTTCTAATGGCAAAGAAACATGTCTGCGGCGCCATTTGCCCACAAAAATAACAGCAAAAGACTGGGCGAAACAGTTCCCCTCCTAGTAGTAATTTATTTTCGATGTTGGTGTGATCTCTGTGTCTTTGTATTATTCTTTGTCAGTAATAACTCAGTATTCAAAATATTACTCAATTTTAATTACAAAAAGGGAAAATCGCAACTATTTATCGCAACATTCACTTCCTCCCGCAACAAAATCGCAACAAAAACCATAAAAGCACCGCAACTTTCATCGCCACTTTTTGGAAAAGCTCACGCAAATTCAGGCATTTTAGCCCGCAACAATCACAAAAAATGCCCGCGAAATCCTGGGGGGTCTGTGTAATGTAATGTAACTGTGCTGTTGTCTTGGCCAGGACGCCCTTGAAAAAGAGATTAGTAATCTCAATGGGACTTTCCTGGTTAAATAAAGGTTAAAAAAAAAAAATAAAATATATATATATATATATATATATATATATATATATATATATATATATATATATATATATATATATATATATATTAGGGCTGTCAAACGATTAATTTTCTTGATCGCAACTAATCTCAGAAATTTCATAGTTAATCGCGATTAATCGTGATTTATTTTGCATGTTTAAAATTGATATCTTGCAGTAAGACCGTTCGAATCTAAAGTTAAACTCACAATGCAAAGTATTTCTCACCATTTTTTTTATTTCAAAAAAGTGCAGAGAAAGGAAAAAGTAACAATGAACCAGTAATAGTGCTTACTTTGAGAAATTGTAAATAAATGATTGAAGCCCGGTCGAGCTGCCTACGGATGCGTAGAAGGAACAAAATACTAGCAAACTCAAAATAGCGCGTTTAACCGACAATGAGTTTAATTAATACAACCAAATGAGCTGCATATGGATGGTAGAATTGCGGAAAATGCTGGCAAACTCTGATCGCGATTTAAAAAATTGTTCGCGATCATTAATCGTTCGCGATTAATCGCGATTAACGCGTTAATATTCCCAGCCCTAATATATATATATATATATATATATATATATATATATATATATGGTTCATAAGTTTGGATATTTCTTTCAAAAACAGCACATTCCTGCATTTCAAACTCAACACAGAAAGGCACTTCAGGGTTCAGATGTCAAAATCAGGATCATCTTGCTGTGAAGAGTGACTTTTTATTCCTCCATCATGCTATTCCTGTAATAAGAATATTTCAAATCACGCAGTTAGGTTAATGCAGTATTTGCCAACTTCTCATCACAAACAATACTTCAACATTGTTTACCTCTTAAAGTACGTAGTATGTTTAATTGTTTTATGTTGTGTGTGCAACCTGTACATATGGTTTTTGACAATAAAGCTGACTTTGAACTTGGAAGAATCAAGAAGCAATTTGCTATAGTGTTCGGCAATTCTATTGAATTTGATTTCATGATTTCCATCAGGAAGTACAATTTTAAAGGTGCACTGTTTAACTTTTCTGGTGGAGGGTCCGTCACCTGCTTGTTTCTATGGATATGTCATTGCTCTGCCTGGAATGTTCCACAGTATGACATTAAACAGCTCTACCTTACATGAATTCAGTTACAGGTGGTTTTATAGCTCCAAAATACCTAGAAAAAACAAGGATTCTGACTGTGAGCGGGGTTGCCTCTCCACCGATCTGACCTGTAACTTGGTCTGGTTTGGTTTTCATGATGATAGAGAGGTTTAATGCCATACTGTGAAACATTCCAGACAAAGCAATAACATCTCCATGGAGAAAAGCATTTGATGGACCCCTCCACCAGAAAAGTTACACAGTGCACTTTTAAACCTTAAGAAATTTGTCAAACTGGGGAAGGTAATTGCACTTTTTTTTATAATGACCTCAACTGTGTTAATAAAATGAATAGTTTAACCTGTAAGCACGTAATGCCAGAACAAATTTGAATATCGCATCTCTTATAACGTATTAACTCAAAAAATGTTTACTAGTTGAATTAAAACCTTTCATAAGAAATAACAAGAGCTGGAAAGTTATACAATTTTCTAATGCCATGGACAGCCCTCTTCTGCAAGATAGATGTAAAATGTAAATTCAAGTATTGCATCAAAGTCTCCATAGCTACCTCCCACAAAGCCTGCCATCTGCTCCATTCTGCGCCTTCTGGGACAAGGCAAACTTTCTAACCCCACTTATTGTTCACCTTTTTAATCAGTCTACTTACCCTTGTGTATTTCCCTACTGCATCCATTGAAATACTCCATAAAAGTATTTCCCTTTGTGTACTCTCTTTCGTGTACTAACCAGAGACCTTCAACCATGTGACACTGTTCACAGCACCTGCCTGAGTTGACGCTGTGTGTAATTTGCTTCTTGCTCCGCACTCTGCTCATGGGCACAGTGGACCATGACCCCAGCAGGCAGTATGGTCTTTAATCATTGTAGTCATGCAGTATATGCAATGCCTCACTGAACTCTGAAGGAACATAGGGTAGCTTCATTAACCTTGCCCATTGTTCAAAATCAATGCATGCCATTTATGAAGTGAAGGTGTTCCAGAAATGCGTGAAGAGTCCCTCAGTCGTCCAGGTAGAATCCATGATAAAAGGAGAAATTCCAATTTGTCAACTGGACATTTTCGACCAAACAAACTTTGTCCAGTTGACAAATTGAATTTCTCCTTTTATCGTGTTCCAGAAATGTTGGATAGGTGATGTATGTATAAAATATCTAGACGGTATTATGTGATGTACTCTGCAACACGCAAAATGTCTTTCAGAGTTTACATAAAGAGCAACTTGAGGAACTTCACTAAATGTTTGAGTACACTCACTATGTTTACATACACAGAGTGTGCTCAACAACCAAATTCAAATCCTCTTTGCCCTAAAATCTGTCAGACCACTTGTTCCAGTGTACTCTACCAGTCAAAAGTTTGCACAACTATGAATGGACACATAAGGGATGTAGTAAACAAAAAATAAACTCAAACTCAAACATTGTTTTGGATTGCACTTTGGGCATTTCTTGACAGTGACAAGGCGCATCAGTGAAGTGAAACCCATTTCAGGGGGGCATCATGAAGCTCATTTTTGACAAAGGGTGGCTACTTTGAGGATTGGAATATATGCTATAAAACAATGTTGTTGGGTTATTTAACTTTTTGTCTTTGCTACATAATTCCATACATCTTGTTTCATATGTTTGATGTCTTCTGTGTGTATATAAAAGCGATGGTAGATCATGGTCTCAGGACCTGGGCCAGATGCTCATATTTACAACTGTCTGTGACCAGTAGATGCCAAAACTTCTCAGCCTGGACCTCTACTTCCATGGCGCTCACTTGTGCAGGTGCGCTGGAGGAGGCAGGACTGAACCAGCCTGGCTTAAGGCATGTAAAACGCGTGCACTGCTGATTCTCCATAATTTATTTAATTTAGTGCTTTTGTTCACTACACTGACTCACACCATCACAATCCCCTTCACAATGCATCAGCCGATTGATACAACCACAAGAGTGCACACGCCGACTTAGAATGTGCAACAGCAGAATAAAACTATAACGAACATGTTTGAACTGTATGTTTTCTTATTATTTAGGCTATAATCCAAGTTACCTCACATAGACTGAATGACAACACCAGCTCCACACTCACCACTGCTGTCTTCACGAGTCCTTTCACACAGATTGGGTCCATGTTGCTCTCTGATGTGTAATAATCCAGTGAAGTATAAATCCATGAATCCAACAGTTCATTCACTCTGTGCTCCATGAGTTCCTAGTGTCAGGAAATCCTTTGCTAGCAGCCAGGTTGTTTTAGATGCTCTTCTGTTTCATTACAACTAACTCAGGTAACACACATAACCTACTCCTCTTTGAAAAATAATTCCATTATTTGTCCAAAAAAGGAAGTCCAAATGAAACATATTCTATCCTTTTTTTTTTTCCAAACTCCTTCAAAAGTGAAGCAGGCTGAGCTAGCACTAGTTAGCCTGGGAATTCCCAGGCCGCTTCCGTTCGTTTCGAACTGGAAGGCGGCCTGGAAACTCGTCCAAGCGAGAGTCCCAGATTTAGGGCCCCAATCAGAGAGCGGGGGAGGTGTGGCAAGACGGTGACGCGTACTACATGACAAACGGAAGCTTGTAGTTTGAACTGACAACTGACATGATTGGCTATGGACTTACGTATACGCCCAATGATAGACATTCATAACGCCCAATAAACGGCCGTTGGCAATCGCTAACCACACCTCCACTACGGGATTTTTCAAAGCGAGTTTCCAGACCAATATCTCACTTGTGATATGGTCAGGTGTTAACCAGACTAAGCACTAGTCACTCAGGCAAACAAACACTCTGGCACCAACATTTGTCCAGTGCAGTGATGACAGGCCCAGCGCTAAGCAGGCCTGAGGGCGGTGTATGCCTGTCAGTCAAAGGGACAATCTGATTTGTCAGTTTTAACACTAGAGCCAGCAGCTTGTAGACAGAAGGCCCAAGTTAAGAGAAGGCATTTCTGAACACATAACCCCCAAAATAACAGTAAATGTGATAGGACACTCATATTTATGTTATGTTTGTATGTGAGAATTTTAAATATAAAAAAAGACAAAATTCTGATTTAATTGATTTAATAAATAAATGATCATTAGTTTTACATTTTTCTGTTGAAATGTCAGATGTATGACTGCACACCCCTGTATAAAAGTGCATTTTGATAATCAGTTTAAATTGGATTAGGGCAGTCATTCCTGTTGTGCATGTAAATGTAGTGACTGTAAGACTTTTTATTGGCAATGAAGTGCCAGTAAGTTACCACACTGGCTGCTTACAATAGATGTACCACATGCTGCTATTGTGGTAGCCCTGCACTTTCCACATTTCGTAATTGCAGTAACAAAGCTGGTGACCACATTTTGATATTGTGATAGCCAAGATGTACCACTTTTTCATCTTTCTGTACAGAAAGTGATTACATACTGATACTTTGGGTTGCAAAGGCTTACTGCATTTTGTATTCAGTGAAAATAGACTCCAGAGCACTGTGGCATTTCCACCTCCTCTAAAGTGCTGCGAGTGCAGTCTGATCAACTCATTACTTTGGGAACTTGTGTAAACTTGTGGTGGAATTCTTCTGAGGTAGGGGTAATAACGTTTATCAAACTTTACAATTGAAGGTCAACTAAATGCAGATAAAAAAAAAATCATGCTGGGCTCCCTAAGTACCCACATTAAAACACACTCAGATACCTTCTGATACATTTGAAATATGTGTGAACGTCACATCATTTTCCAATTCCTGTGATCATTTTGCAACACACTTTTTCCTTTCACTTTTACTAAAGTGTTTACTTTGCTTGGACTGTCCGGCATGACACAGCACTCTTACCTACATGCTGACCGCTCGGGGATCTAAAACCTTTCCTGTCCTGGAGTGTACGTCTCATGTACCCCCCAACTGCTCCCTGAGTCCCTGTGCCTGCCTACTACTGTCCGCTCCACTTTCACGCTACAACAACACTGTCTTACCCACTTAACACATGTACGCCTTCTCCTTTTGTCTCCTAACATGTGGTCCCCCAGCACCTCGCCATGTTTTCTGACCAGCGTCTCTTCTTCCCCTCTCTGGTGTGGAGTGGAAACATACACAGGACTCTCAGTGGAAGATCACAATTCATGATTACTGTCCTATGTTGTACGGGGAGATGTTCCCTGGACTCCATATTGATGTAAGATAGTTGCCAAAACACAGACAGACCGGCTTTGATTTGATGGAGAGATAAGATAGACTAAGCTGTTGTTAGGTGAAGAGCTACAGTATCTTAACCCTAGAGCACTTTCGCTATAAAAAGTAACACCATCACTTTTGCCGGGTAATTTTTACCCGATATAATATACCCCAAAAAAAGTATTTGTCATAAAAAATAGATCAAAATATGACAACACATGGTAGATTAGAGTGGTTTTCTTTTATTTTTCAACTGTGGTATGTGTAACAAAAAATAAAAAAATACCGGAAACTTTGAAGTCTGTGCTTCCCTGGTGTTCCCACGAACAGTTGCAGGAGAGAGGAACAAAAAGTAGTATTTTTTCAGTGGGTAAAACAGACCCCCCAGGATTTCGCTGGCATTTTTTGTGATTGTTGCGGGCTAAAATGCCTGAATTTGCGTGAGCTTTTCCAAAAAGTTGCGATGAAAGTTGCGGTGCTTTTAAGGTTTTTGTTGCGATTTTGTTGCAGGAGGAAGTGAAAGTTGCGATAAATAGTTGCGATTTTCCCTTTTTGTAATTAAAATTGAGTAATATTTTGAATACTGAGTTATTACTGACAAAGAATAATACAAGGACACAGAGATCACAGATATAGTCCTAAAACAACCTGACCAACATCGAAAATAAATTACTACTAGGAGGGAAACTGTTTTGCCCGGTCTTTTGCTGTTATTTTTGTGGGCAAATGGCGCCGCAAACATGTTTCTTTGCCATTAGAAGCCGTGTCCCAATTCCCAGAGTGCACAGTTCGGAGTGTGGTTTGAAGGGTATGTGCGTCATTTCTTTTTTGTCCCATGCGCAGTTAACATGCGTTCGCAGACTGCAGTCGTTTCCATGGAAATCGAGGCGTGGAACAAGCGCGTGAAAAAGCACGCTTCGCACACTCATATATCCCAGCATGCACCGCGCGCTACTTCTTCTACGGGAGAAAATGGCTTCTACGGGATTCGGTGGCTGCTTCCCGTAGTTGCGAGACCTGTTGCATTTCGCAGACAACCATGCAATCCGCGGAGTGCACTCAGGGCTGAGCAAGTGTGCACCGCCTTGACTGCAGTCTGATCCCTCTTCAAACCACGCTCCGAACTGGGGACATGGCCGCAGTTTAGTTTTATCACACGGAAGTAAGGCAGAAGGAAGTTGGTGGACGTGAGTTCAATACGTCGCTGATGACTGGTCAAAATTGGTAAAAATTGCGGGAAAGTTGCGGTGATTGGTCAAAATTGCAACACCGCCCTGAATTCACGGGGATTGGCTGAAGTTGCGTTGAAGTTGCAAATCGCAACATCGCGAATTCCTGGAGGGTCTGGTAAAAATGACCAGTTGACTAAAATATCATTTTCACCATAAGAATTCCCTTTGAAATCACCACTTTGTAATATTTATTCATAACCACTGCACTAAATAAGGATAGATATACATTCCAGGACCACTCTTACTTACCTATTTTTTACATCCTCTTACATTAAATTCATTACAAATTCATTACATTCTTACATTCCACTTTCACTATTGCCGGGTGAAAATCACCTGAAAGCCTGTAGGAAAAGTGTGCTTTGGGGTAGGGAAACACCTACACATTCAAACATGTCAAAAACAATGATGAATCTACCCAGGGACCATGTAAATAATTTTGCTCGGGTGAAAATTACCGGGCGATAGTGCTCTACACATACCATGCAAAAATTGTATGTTATAAGATTATTCCCACATTTAAAACATAATCTTTTGTAAAAAGTGCTTTGGCTCTCAAACTCAGAGAATACATGGTCTGAATTTTCAAGGATTAATAATGCAAGGATTATTGTGGAAATATAGGTGGAAATTATGGAATTGTGGAATTATAGGTGGAAAGCCAGCACAGTTTTGAAGTCCATAAATCTACAGCTGTTTGCTGACATTAACACATTAGGACATATTTGTATATACTCCATATTTTGGAATATCCCAAGGCTACCCAAGGTTACATGTCAGATCTGTGAACAGGCAATCCTGCTCACAGTAATAATGATAGTGTTTCATCGTATTTTGAGCACTAAAACACCTGTAATTGGACAAACGGAAGACAGCTTTATGCCATAGTGTGAAAAATTCTCAAGCAACAAAATGACCATAGAAACAAGGCGGCATACTCATATTGAAAGTTTAAATCTGTACTTTTGATTAAATATGTCTTACACAAAATTCTGTTTACGCTGACGGATTACGCTGACTGCTCAGAGGGTTAGAGATAAATGATAAGTCAGCAGCTATTTCTCCAACTTTATGACGTGAACACAGCTTTATCTGGGCTCTTTAGCAGCATGGGGGGTTATATGAGGACAGTATACGGACCTAGAAAATGTATGGGTTTGTATGCGTGGTACTGTGGAGGGGCCAACTTAAGTCTTGGCAGGATTGTGTTTCGTGTCAGCTTTTATTGGAAATCACGCAGTGTGTTGAAAGGAGTGCTTTTAGAGGCTCTTATTAAGTGTGGATATAAAACACGATGTACTATAGAGGCCCGAGTCTAGCTCCTCTGATATCCTGCTAATGTGACAGAAAGAAAACACAGCCATTTAAGTGTGAAAACAGCAGAGTGCTTTTATCACCGGAAATGCACTGACCAATAAATATATTTATGGGGATTTCATAAGGGATTAAAAAAAGATACAGAGGAGAAGTACCGTGGGGGTGAATCCAAGCGCTGGAGTTTACATTTGTTACAACTGGTTGAATAAACTCAAGCAATGTCTAGAGACTGAATTATTTTCTGTGGTAATAATCTCACTTACATATAGCAGTCTAGAAAGGTCAGATTTTATATATTTCACTTTTACAGAATCAGCTGTTTGTTAAATGGACAGTTTTGAGAACTTTTTTCCATTCAAAAGAGGTCATTTTTAGGGCTGTCAGTTTAAGGTGTTAATCAGATTAATTAATTACACTGCAAATGAACGTGTTATAAAAATTAACGCAATTAATTATGAGTGGCAATTCAGTGCATGCGCATTTTAAATTTGGCGTGCGGCGAGCAAATTGCTGCTTAGGCCTTTGAACAGCAAGTTTATTTATAAAAAGACAGAACTATCAACAAGAATGCGGTGATTTGTAGCTTTTGTCAAAAAGAATTTTCCGATCACGGAAGCTGCTCCAGCCTGATAGATCATTTAAACGATAAACACGTCCGGACAAGTTCCATTGTTACCGGTGATAGTGCACACTTCACCAAACCTCCAAACCACGCTCACAGAATTTGAGAAAAGAATGAGCAAAGCGACCACTTGAAAACTGACAAACTCAATCGCAAAGTGGGTCCGTTCATTCGTTCGTTCACATGCTCGATCGCTCGCTCACTCACAATCTCTTTCTCTTAAAATGTGATTAATTAGATTAATTAATTACAAATCCTGTAATTAATTAGATTTTTTTTTATCGCCTGACAGCACTAGTAATTAATTATTATTTTTTTAATTAAAGGTGCACTACGCAACATTTTTAGTAAAAGTTACGCCACCTGATGTCTCCACGGAAATGTTATTAATTTGTCTAGAATGTATAGATTAAGCCAGATCTGTGGAGAGTCGCTCCTATTCAGAGAAGGAATTATTGTATTTTTGAGCAATAAAAACACCTGTAATGAATAAATGTTAGATGTAAATGTTTAAAGTCATACCATGGAACATTCCAGGCAAAGCAAGGACATCTCCATGGAGATAAGCAGGTGGCGGACCATCTACCCTGTACCTAATAATTGCACAATGACACAGAAAGAACTTCTCTGGGATAGTGTCATTCAGTTGTTGTTTTTTTCAGTTTTCTAGTTTTTGCTCATTATTTTCTTTTTTTTCTTGAAAATGCAACATAAATAAATTAAGTGTCTGGGATAGTGTCAGGTATTTGTTTCCCATGAAACAAGTCCCCCCCTCACTCCCCCCTCTCCATCACACCAGACGAGGTGAGGAGGGAACTTAGGCGGCTCAACCAGAGGAAGTCCACAGGTCCTGATGGTATCTGCCCCAGGCTGCTGAGAACCTGTGCAGACCAGCTCTGTGAGGTTCTCTGCTACATGTTCAACCTGAGCCTCAGCCTGGAGAAGGTCCCCGTCCTGTGGAAGACCTCCTGTGTGGTCCCGGTTCCCAAAACAACAAACGCCAGGGAACCGGCCCACTACAGACCAGTCGCCTTGACCTCCCACCTCATGAAGACCATGGAGAGGGTGATCCTCAGCCACCTCCGCTCTGTGGTGAGCCCCACCCTGGACCCGCTGCAGTTTGCCTACAAGCCAAACGTAGGAGTAGAGGACGCCGTCATCTACTTGCTGCAGCGGGCGCTCACCCACCTAGAGACCGCCGGGAGTGCTGTGAGAGTCATGTTCTTTGACTTCTCCAGCGCCTTCAACACCATCAGGCCGGCGCTGCTGCGGGGGAAGCTGGAGGACGCGGGAGTGGATGGACATCTCGCTGCCTGGACCATCGACTACCTCACTGACCGTCCACAGTACGTGCGGCTGCGCGGCTGTGAGTCAGAGGTGGTAGTCTGCAGCACTGGGGCTCCCCAGGGAACTGTCCTCTCACCCTTCCTCTTCACCATATACACCTCGGACTTCACATATAACATGGACAGCTGCCATCTCCAGAAGTTCTCTGACGACTCGGCCATTGTGGGCTGTGTGTCAGAGGGGAACGAGCTGGAGTACCGCTCGGTCATCAGTGACTTTGTGGACTGGTGTGGGCGCAACCACCTGAGCCTCAACACCAGTAAAACAAAGGAGCTGGTGATCGACTTCAGGAGGAGACCACTACCTCACTCACCGGTGAACATCCAGGGGCAGGACATAGAGACTGTGGACAGTTTCAAGTACCTGGGTGTTCACCTCAACAATAAACTGGACTGGTCCCACAACACCGACGCCCTGTACAAGAAGGGCCAAAGTCGCCTCCACCTCCTGAGGAGACTGAGTTCCTTTGGAGTGAGCAGGCCTCTGCTCAACACTTTTTATGACTCTGTGGTGGCCTCTGCTCTCCTCTACGCTGTCGTCTGCTGGGCCCCGAGCAGCACAGAACGGGACAGAAAAAGACTCAACAAGCTGGTCAAGAGGGCCGGCTCTGTCCTGGGCTGTCCTCTGGACTCTGTAGAGGAGGTGGCTGAGAGGAGGGTACTGGCCAAATTCACGTCCATCATGGACGACACCTCTCACCCTCTGCACCGGACTGTAGAGGAGCTGAGCAGCTCCTTCAGCAGCCGACTGAGGCACCCCCAGTGCAAGAAGGAGCGCTACCGCAGATCCTTCATCCCCACCGCCATCAGACTGTATAATTCTACTGTATAGTCCTACCGTGCAATATCGTTTTCCCAATGTGCAATATTGTTGTTGTTTTTTTTTTCAATACTCCTATCGTGCAATATAGTTTTTCCAATTTTTTTTTTTCAATACTCTCCCGGTCACTGTTTTTTATTATTATCACTACTATTATTATTATTCGATTTATTACTTATTTTTTTAAATTATTATTATCACCCATCTTTATGCCTTTTTTTGCCTGCATGCACTTGTCTTCTTGTTCAAACTGTCCCTACCTGGAGCTACTGTGACAAGTAAATTTCTCCTGTGTGAGATCAATAAAGTCTTATCTTATCTTATCTTATCTTATGATTCTTACTGACAATGTGCCTGATTGGATGAGGAAAGGTGACCCTGTGAGTAGCTTCTGTATTTTATTTAGAGAGAGAAAATGCTATTTTAAATGAATAGATTTTATTTTACAGTCTCAATTCATGTTCTTATTTGCCTGCTTTAATCAAAGACCATTTATCTTGGCAAAAGTACATTTAAATCAAGTACAAGCTATTCTAAAAAACAGTGAATAAGCATAATTTTCAGCACTTTGTACCATTTAAAACATATTTTTTTGTTTTGAATTGTTAATTCCCATGGCAACTTTGCAGCAAGTTTTATCACATTAGTTTTACAGCTACTTTTGCATGTTGAGATCAACGATCAATGAAATCAACTTTTACATTTTTATTGCGTATTCACATGCCTTGTATTCTTAAAGGTGCACTGTAGATAACATTATTGCATTGCTTGGAATGTTCCACAGTATGGCATTAAAGTGATCTACATTTTTGACAGTGCAGACACAAACTAAGCTGCAGTCACTGTATATTTTCACTTTCTCCGTTCAGCTTGTATACTGTCAGCCGATATATTTATGATAATTACCAGTGTTGCCGTGAATCCTCTTGACAATTCCACCAGTCACACATAGACAGAAGTTGTTTTTCTGTTGTGTATTACTTAGGTTTCTGGGAACAGCTGGCAGTGTCTGATATTCCAAACAAGTCATAACTTTATCATAGAGACAGGAAAGAACTCATAAGGGAACTTGCTATTGTTAATAATGAATATTGCATTATGCTATACATTATGCTATACTGTACACCTAATCCGTGACGCAATCGCAGAACAACATGTTAATACAAAACTGACCATTAAAAGAGTTTCAGTTGAATACCCAATATAGGGCCAGATTCACTAAGCATCTGGGCAAGTGAAAAACAGATAATGCATGCTAAAGTGGAGGAAAAAACCAGGTACAACTTATTGTTAAGGAAATTATGATTATTATATTATGTTCAAATATATTGTTAAACTTATTATTGCAATCTTGTTCTTAATGTCTAGCATCCTAATGTCCTAATGTCCTAACATTACTATGGTATCAATATGACATCAGCACTTATGATAAAATGTGTTCCAGAAAGATAAGTCCCTGATTCCTCATATCTTGTCTCAGTCACAAACTGTGTATGTTCCTATGATTCATGCAATCTGTGTCATGTGATTAACTTAATAAAAACTGAAGCAGCATTCCCATTGTTGGGAGACATTGGTGAACTGACCCAGGTGCGGTCAGTCTCTCTGTTCCCCCTTGCCGACAAGTAAAACTTCAACCTGGTGTCCCTGGTTGTTCTTTTAGTAATACTGTGGCAGTATTGAATTAACTAACTCTGACACTTATATTGTATTGTATTATATTGACATCAGCACTATACTGTGGCAAAACAGTTTTGGCTGCACTCTTCCATTCTCAGAAGGGTATCCCAGGTGTGAGAAAGTTGGTACGCTCCCTCATCCTGATTTACAGTCTGGTGGGTGTGTTTCCGGATCTTGGTGCTCTCCCTGATGCAACAATGGTACTTGTTGCTCTCTGTGCCTATAACCTTTGCACTGTACCAATCCATGAGCTGCTTTTCCCTCTTGGACTGTCGAGGAGCTGAGCAGCTCTTTCAGCAGCCGACTGAGGCACCCTCAGTGCAAGAAGGAGCGCTACCACAGATCCTTCATCCCCACCGCCATCATTCTGTATAACTCCACTATATAGTCTAAACGTGCAATTTTTTTTCTACATTCTCTTATTTATTTTCATTATTATTACTTAACTTGTCTGCATGCACTTTTTGTTCTAAGGCTACGTTCAGACTGCAGCCTGAAGTGACCCAAGTCCAATTTCTTCGCCCCAATGCGACCTGTATCTGATCTTCTAATGACAGTCTGAACGACCCAGATCCGATTTTTTCAAATGTGACCCAGGCCACTTTGATATGTGGTCCTAAAACCGATACATATTCGATCTTTTGACATGCGACTTCAGTCTGAACTGCCAGGTCGCGTTCTTCTCATCATGCGAAAATAGTGTTTGAACTCTGTGTCAGTGAAGCAGTGAAGCACATAGCAATCCCACCACTCTTGGCTGCGACTCCGCATCCACATGTTCCTTTCTGCAGACGTTGCTGCCACTGCCCCACAAAACGCCGTGGCCAAAAACCTTGTCCTTCTCTTCCTCTGTCTCCTCCTTAAATCAAATAAGCTGTACATGTTCTGGCTTTGGTACAACAGCAACTTTAGGCTACTTCCGTAAACATTGAGCACGTCGGCTGAGTGTGAGGTCGTCCTGTCCTCCAATGCGCATGCGGGTAACTTTGGGAGTGTTTAAAGATCCCATGACATGGTACTTTTTGATGCTTTTATATGGTGCCTTAATGGTTCCCTAATACTGTAAATGAATCCTTCTTCAAAATCAAGACTCAGTGCATGAGAAAGACCCATCTACACAGACATAGTCAAAAAATATCTCTCTGAACACCTCATTTTGGGCGTTGTTGCTTGATTGCAAATGAGAAGGACAGAGATAGGTCAGAGCTGCAGGTGGGGGGGGGCAAATGCGCCGCTGGTTCCTTGTTTTAGCGGTGCACTGTGTGCTGGCCCCACTTCTGTGTTTTAAGAGTGGAGGAAGAAAGGAGAGCCGTTTCAATGAAAAAAACACATTTTCACAGAAAATAAAATTAAACCACTGCTGTTTCAGAGGTTAGGATGGTCCGATAAAGGACTTCCGAGCCTGGAAACACTCACACGTGCCTCCAGGCAAATAAAAAAAACGCATTTCGCATTGCGTAGCTCATTCGCGGTCCAAACTCTCTGGGCGTGATTTACAGAGAGTGTGGGTAGAGACACAGACGGGGGGTGGAACTGCATTTTCCGTGTGACGTCAGAAAGTTTCCTTGTTCAGAATCGCCCGTTTGAGCTGTGTTTTTTTCAAACGCAGAAAAGGACCGCAAATGCTCAGTTTACACATTTCGCAACTTTTAGCCATGGGGGGGGGGGGCTAAACAGGGTAGGGGAGCTCACATTAACGTTCAAAAACCTCAGAAAGTGAAAATTTCATGCCATGGGACCTTTAAAGTTCACACTGGAGATCACATACAAGTCGCATTTAATTGGAAATGTGAACGACCTCATAAAAAAATCAGAGTTAAGCCCTGCAGTCTGAACAAACTTTCTTTTGCACTAAACTGCCTGGAGCTAATGTGGCAAGTGAATTTCTCCTGTGTGAGATCAATAAAGTATTATCTTATCTTGTAGTGCTTGGATATTGCGGACTGAAGTTGTTCTTGAGCTTGTTCCTCCTGTTCGTTTGCATGTTTTTGTTGTTGCTTTTTCACACAGTACCATCGTTGGATCAGGGAGCCCGCCGAGATCTGGAAATGCACTCACCAGACTGAAAATTGGGATGAGGGGCATACCAACTTTCTCACACTTGGGATACAGTTCTGAAGAAGTCAGGCTGATCCATATAAAACTGCAGCACTAAAATCTGTTTAAATCATCTGATAAGACATAGCAACATCATATGACTTCTGATGAAGGCAGCAAAGTGCAGTCCCAAACTGTGGAAGTATGAAATAGAGGTCTGTGCATAAAAATCTAAAGTATGATCGTGACAAGAGACCTAATGAACCAATTTGGACTATATCATGACAAGGCAAATTTGTATGTATGGCACAATTAGTACACAAAGTAATCCAAAGTGCAGTGTCTGATGCTTTAAACGCATTTTAGTTGCACTTTAAAGTCTTCTTCTTCTTGAATCTTGAGTTTGGCTGCAGCGCATATTTAGCTCATCGGACTATAATGAATATAATATGCAAAACAGCAATTTTGCTATGATGTGGAACACCGCACCCCTTAAAAAAAAGCTTTAACACAACTCTTGGGGTGTTTTAAATGGGAGTTTCATCTGCAGATTACTGACAAAATGAGAGACACAGTGGGAGGCTCTGTGGGGAGAAGAAATGCGGCGGTTGGAGCAGATTATTAATGAGTGTACAAATAACTAAGAGGTTTTCATGCACACAGAGACGAGGAGACTTGTCTGTATTTACCATAAAAATTCCAAATGTGTTTTCAGCAGCGGCACATGCCCGGTGTTTAACAGCGCTTACAAAATAATAAAAGCGCCTTTTTGTCATGTCAAAGTGTCTTGGTGTATGATGGTCTTACTCTGCTGTAAGATCTGCGAGCATACAAAAGCTTTGATACGACTCTCAAATGTGTTCATAAACAAAACTATGCTGTTATGTTAAAACTACTGTTCACCACAGATGCATTTTCTTTAAACACAGATGCATTTTCTTTAAACAGATGCACACATATAAAATCTTCCAAAGAAAAAGAAACAGACAGGTGATACATTAAACATGACATGCAGGCTTCTGCAAATCACACATGATTACAACAGACATACATGCGTGGCCAGGATTCAAATCCATCTCTATGTTTATGTTTCTCCCGGAGTTCTGCATGCCGTTGGACAGGAACTGGCTGTTTGATGCCATCAGCATTTATCCTCCCCCACTCCCCGCTGGCTCTAATCTACTTGTGGCTGTGTCCGGGCCCTCATTACTTCCTGCTTACAATCTTTACTGTAACGGCAGCCTCCAGTGGCAAGGTTGACCCATGGACAGAATATCAATGTAAACCGGAACACAGGCCAACGAGTGCCCTGTAAGATTTATCACTTTACAAGATATATGCCCTTTGATCAATGCAGCGTCACGTGTTTTCTGTGTTGGGGTGTTTTCTGACATTGACCTACCTTACGGTATGGTATTATTTGTACAGAGACAGTACGCAGCAATATATTAACCAAGACAAAAGTCATAGGAAAGATGCAGGTGCATGAGGTTATAGGATGAATTCTAATTTACACCTGTAGTCCCCAAGCAGGTCAGGGGAAATGCTGAAAATATGGATTCAATGTATACAGATAAAGTGACCAAAAATGCATTAAAGAAGACATATTGTGCTTTTGTTTGCTAAATTTAAATTGCTATATTGATCTAAAATTACTTAAGAAACAAGTCTACTGATTCCACGTTAGAAAACTACACAACAAAGAGTTGTAAAGCATCTCCAATGGATAGGTGCAGATCATGCTAGCGATCAGTGGATTTTTTTCAGGTAGGGGTGAAAGCTGCTTTTGATCAGCAATAGAGCATCTTGAAAATAAGCAATTCAAGGTTGGGGGGCACACCCACCCGAGGAGCATTTCCATTACAGCAGGATTTGGGTTTGGTTCATATTATCTGTTTGGCTTCAACTTTACGCAAACACTACAGACTGTGATTGGATGTGGATTTATTATTTTCTTTAACTTTGAGAAATTGAGACACGCATTGGAGACTTGATGTTGGGTGGATATAAATTTTGAGATGCACATTACTGGTGTGCAGCTGGTCCTCCTGTGATTGAATGGACTGTCTGACCCCGCCTCTGCAAGCTGGTTCCAGGTCCTAAACGTGTCAGACCCCGTTGGAGGATAATACCTGCAGCGGCCTGCTTGGGACGGGTGTACCAGCCCTATGGAAACAAGGCTTTTCATCCCTAATGTATACCGAGTTGTTTAATTATCAGCCACTTCTTTGTCAGATGTGTGATGGTAAAACTGTGTCAAAGGTTTTTCATCCTCTTTTTGTACAAAAACAACAAAAGATGGCATGCAATTCATTGAAACAATCTTCTGGTGCAAGGATTCATCAATCTTCTATTCAATACTATAGACTGTGGCCCATGCATTCACCTTCACCTTTATTGTAACCTGTGTTTTAGATTAATATGCACATCACCTCAGTGGACCTTATTGAGCACAAAGGTTGTTTTAAGTTTACAGTTTGAACCAGAGAGGTGATGGCAAAAAAGGTGAAAAGATCAATGGGCTTTGCGGAAGACATGTACTGTATGTTTGTCTCTAACATGGTTATTCAATACAATCTACAGTAACAAATCATGAATCTTTAATCTACTAATAGTTGAGAGATGTGAGGAATTTAGTTTGAGCACCAATGCCAGTACAGTGTCCTTTGCATGCAACTTCCCACTGGTGGAATAGGGAAATTTGCATTTAATTCTTGTCCAAACGGCACACTATTGGAACGGCACACTATTCTTCAAAGAGGATTGAATAGAATTAGTTTTTCAGCGTTTTTTGAAGAGAATTGACTGTTTTGAGATGTATACACCAAAAGCTCATAAAGAGGTGCCTTTATTTGATTAAACTTTAACTGGCATTTTATTTATCCATCCATCCATTTTCTTCTGTTTATCTGGGGTCGGGTCGCGGGGTCAGCGGTCTCGGCAGTTCTCAGGCCAGCCAAGAGACATAATCCCTCCAGCATGTCCTGGGTCTTCCCCAGGGCCTCATCTCGGTGGGACATGCCCAAAAAAGCTACCGAGGGAGGCAGTCAGGAGGCATCCGGAACAGATGCCTGGGCCACCTCAGCTGCTCCTCTCGACATGGAGGAGCAGCAACTCTACTCCGAGCTCCTCCCGTGTGACCAAGCTCCTCACCCTATCTCTAAGGGAGCGCCCAACCACCCTGTGGAGGAAACTCATTTCGGAGCTGATTTTCATCTCAGCCACTTCACACTTGGCTACAAACCGCTCCAGTGCATGCTGAAGGTCCTGGTCTGTTGAAGCCATCGGGACATCATCTGCAAATAGCAGACATGATCCTGTGATCCCCAAACTGGACCTCCTCCGGCCCCTTACTGTGCTTACAATTTCTGTCCATAAATACAATGAACAGAACCGGTGACAAAGGGTTCCCCTGACAGAGGGCTCTGCCATACGTTCCCAACAGACCTTCACTATGCCAGGTCTTTCCGGCTTCCTCCTCTGCAAGCGGATCCCAACTTACAACCAGGTGGTTATTGGTTGACAGCTCTGCCCCTCTCTTCACCCGAGTGCGGCCGGAGGTCAGATGATGTCAGATGACACAACAACGAATGTGCTCATTGTAACACGGTTAACCTTTTTCTTGGCCACTTTCACGGATCACAAGGCCAACAAAGAATGTGTCACTTAAATCTGTGTCAGGATAGTCATCCACAACATTTCTGCCTTTCTTTCTCTCATTCTTTTTGTAGAAATACTTTTTTGCAAAATTATTCTTCCCATGGCAGTTGGGGTATATAGAGTTAAAGTTCACTAAGAAGTCGCTCTCTTAACTTTATGTCCAGGATTTGGTTCCTGACTTTCGAGTCTTTCAATGTTCTAAAGCCGCAGGACTACACCTGTGTTCTTTTTACAGTCGATCATCGACCCCCGGCCTAGGGTGTCCTGGTGCCACGTGGGCTGATGGACACCCTTGTGCTCGAACATGGTGTTTGTTATGGACTAACCGTGGCTGGCACAGAAGTCCAATAACAGAACACCACTCAGATTCAGATCAGGGAGGCCATTCCTCCCGATCACCCCTCTCCAGGTGTAACTGTCGTTGTCCATGTGGGCGTTGAATCCCCCAGTAGAACAATGGCAGTGCAGGCATTTTATGATGATGATGATCACGATTATGATGATGACAATTATTATTATTATTATTATTATTATTATTATTATTATTAATGTATTATTTTATTTTGTCTGCGTATATCAAGTGTAAATCTGACTCCAGAAGCCAAAAGTTGTAGCTTCATAAAGAACACAGTCTGTTTTTTTATTGGCCTTATGAAGTTAGTGGAACCACATTGAAATAAATAAATAAAAAATGCCAACTCCCTTAATCTGTTTGGCAAGTACGTGGCAAACAAAGCATCAGCTGAGTCGCGTATATTAAATACCCAACACCACTCCTTTCTCCCACTCCCATGTTGAAGTACACACATTACACCAATTCCTTATTAGCACAGTGTAACACCATTTTGAGTTCCTCTGACCTCCAGGTCCCAAACACCTGTGTAAACCCAGAGTTCACCACACCACTGGGCAATGTAATCACATCCCCATGTGGAGCGACATGACCTCCTGCTCCTGCCAGATGGAGGTAGCTCTCATTTTGCCGAACTGCCCTGCATAAAAATGTGCTCAACTTCTAAGCACCTCATCCCATTACAATTATATCTGCATTCTGGGTGGTTCTGATATATTGAGGTGTAAACTTCTGACCACTCGTAGAGCGTGGAATTGGGAAATGGGGTTTTGCTTAAATAAAACGAGAAATAAAAATGATAAAAGTTTACAGGAGGTATTCAGGAAGAAGAATTGCTCGGTTTCTGGGGATATAAGAACACACTATAAACCAATCACATTTAATGCAGATGGAGGAAAGTACAGTTAATTTAAATGCTATTTTCTAGGGTCTTGTCACCAATAGACAACATTTGAGAATTTACCTTTTGAATGTTTCATGACAAAATACAACTTTTTCCAAAGAAAAGACTGTCTCTTACCCCATTCTGGGATTATGACATCATCATCAATATAGGAGGAATAACTCAATTTAGTAAAAAAGAAAAAAAACAAACAAACTGTCATATAAAATATGACAGTTTATATATAATATATAAAATATAACCTTATAATTCTACGGGGATGACGTTTTCTTCTGAAACTAATTGTTATAAATATGTATGCTGGACAGTATGTTATCTTTTATGTTATGTTCTTATTCAAACTTGTTACTTGGGGAGGAACAATCCTTTATTAGGGCTGCGTGGTAGTGCTTTACTCTGAGTAGGTCTTGGGTTTTCTTCTCAGGCAATGCTGGACGTTCTGTGTGGAGTTGCATGTTCTCCACCTGTCAAATTCTGTTTCCTCTTGGCTACCTAACAAGATACAACTTCCATCTGGTCTTTGTTGCACAAGTCATATTTCTAATGAATATAAATACTATCATGTCTGTTTTTGACCCACATATAGCATGGTTGCCATATCCAGATTGATATCTCTGTATTTTTCACACAGATGGATTTCAGTCCTGTCCTCTGCTGCATATTTTTTTTGAGTGATGCATGTGAAACGAAGGAGCTCATTGGTCATCTATCCAAATTACTTCTCTCTCATGTCAGACAAAGAGGTTTGTGCTTCGTTCATTTACCTGTGACTTTGCAATGTTTTCAGTCCTTTTCTTGTAAGCAGCCATATTTGTTTTGATTGGCTAATCCACCTGTCAAGCTTGGCCATCTGAACTCGGGGAGATTCACCGGTGACCAGACTCACATCTTTGAAAAAAGGAAAAAAAAATAAAAAATCCTCCAGCTGAGGACCTGACCAAGCCATAAGATCATGGAGATGAGTCCCTGGGCGACTTCATGTGCTGCCCACTGCTCTGGAAGGACGGGTGAAATGAAAAAAGGATAATTTCCCTACATGGATAAATAAAAGATAAAAAAGAAGTGTATTTTCTGGATCCCAGGCAGGCCTTACTTCTAGAACAATGTGAGCCTCCAATTGATTGGCAGTGACATCATTCTGGGGGTGAACTACTTATATCTCTAATGGTGGAATGTTTAGAAGTGCCCTGGTCACACAATGCAGACTCCATCAATACAGTTTTAAGTTTGTCTGAACTAAAAAAAATATATATAAAAACACCTGTAATTGAATAAATGTAAGGAAGAGCTGTTTGATGTCATACCATGGAACATTTCAAGCAGAGCAATGCCATATCTACAGAAACCAGGAGATAACAGACCCCCAAATATTTGGTGGGTTGTTTGGTTACATAGTGCACGTTTGTTGGAACCGTTCTGGTCCTAAAAGTCCTTGAGCCAGTCCCATGTTAAGCCCATGTCTCAGTTGGAGATGGGGTTCCCAGAACATGAGGCTGTATACAATTACAAGCTGTGCCAAAGTCAATAAAATACAATCTGCCATGGTTCTCCCTCCAATTCCCTTCCTTTCACTTCAGGCTGGGCCACATGGCTCTGGGACAGCTCTGGGAGAACACGCAGAGGTCAGTTCAGTAATAGTGTATACAGAGAAAGATGGATTATCCATGGGTTGGAATGACAAAAATAAATACGTTGATGAAATTGCTACTTTATTATTTTCTTATTGCTGATTATTTAAATTGATTGACTTTTATGGAGCAATGGTTATTGTCAAACTCAACTGACAAATAAGTAAGCTTATAAGAAACAATATATTCAAACTAGGAGACGAGACAAGATACGAGACGAGGTCAACGAGAAGAGACAAGGAAGCTAAACCAATAATTTAAGTTATGTTTTGGAAGACAGGGGTGGGATTCAATAAGTTTTCTTCTTCCCACTCCTTTTTGAGCAAAAAAAACAAATGTATTTGACTGTTTATTGGTTACATGTATTTATTTCCTTGTGTTGACCTGCTCGAAATTAATAAATGAAATGAAATGAAATGAAGATAAAACAAGATTTGATATAATTTATGAATTGTGCAGTTCAGCTTGCAATTTTGACCTCAGTTTTTTCTTTTTCTTTTTCAAATTTAAGGTACACTGTGTAACTTTTTTGGTAGAGGGTATGCCATGTGCTTGCCTCCTTGGAGATGTTATTGCTTTCCCTAGAATGTTCCCCTGTATGTCATTAAACATGTCCGTTTTGCAATTCAATTTCAGCTGCTTTTACTGCTCATAGGTGGTTTTATTGCTCATAAATACATGGAGGGTCACCTCTCCACATATCCGACCTGGCGGCATAGATAAAGTTTGACATACTGTAGAACATTGCATGCAAAGTAATAACATCTCCAAAGAGACAAGGCAGTTGACTCGCCACCTGAAAGGTTTCACAATGCACCTTTAGAGAGGGTTTTAACTTTAACTTCTGTGGAGTATTAACACAGGACTATTTAGATCACTATATTACCTTTTTTCTTTTGAAAAAGTTGTATTTGCCAAAAACAATCTACAGCTCTGGAAAAAAGTAAGAGACCACTGCAAAATTATCGTTTTTTCTGATTTTGCTACTTATAGGTATGTGTTTGGGCATTTTTGTTTTGTCTATAAACTGCTAACATTTCCCCCAAATTCCAAATAAAAATATTATCGTTTAGAGCATTTATTTGCAGAAAATGACAAATGGTCAAAATAACAACAAAGATACATGTTTTCAGACCTCAAACAATGCAAAGAAACAAGATCAAATTCATTTTAAAACAACATAATACTAATGTTTACCCTTAAAGCCCCAGTGTGTAGGATTTGTGGCGCATAGGTGGATGGTGCTATTGCACTTTCTGTTTTAGCTACGGCAGACCTCGAGGGTCACCCGGGCGCGCCGTAACGCGGACAGCTCTCGTACCCGCGCACGAGCCGCGCGCCGCTACTGTATAAGTAAAACGCGGTCCCGTTTTGTTTTTTCTTTTCTTTTCTCATCAAAACACACATTCCCGATCATGTACCATGACACTCTACACATCAAATGAAACCTTACAGTCTCATCTTTTTGACTATGCAATTCATTTCCCTGCACAACAATCACTCCCCGAGCACATGGGGCTTTTATACGGAAAAGCACAAAACGAGGTTAGCTTACCTTAGAATGCTTTGCACAAGTCAAACTCTGTATTTCACCATAAACTTGCTCTCAATTTGTCCGTAAGGATCCAGCGAATAAAATCCAGTAAAACAATTTAGTCCAAAACACGTGTTATATCCATTATGACGTCTGATCCGGCAGCATGCTTGTGTTGTTTACCCAAAACCACGAGCCTTGCCGAAGGCGGAGCCCAAATGTCCTTCTGCGGCTCTCGTATTCAAAATGGCTGCCTCTGCATGGGGAAGATCCCCCTTTTATGTGACTATATCTAAGTCCAAAAGAATACTTTGATTTCATGATGGAAGTGAAAAGACTTGGAAAACAATGTATTTTTGAATGGGTATCTTCAATTTCGGTAATTAACGGGTAAAAATCTTACACACTGTCCCTTTAAGAGGAGTTCAGAAATCAATATTTGGTGCAGTAACCCTTATTTTTAATCACAGCTTTCATGCGTCTTGGCATGCTCTCCACAAGTCTTTCACATTGTTCTTGGGTGACTTTATTCCACTCCTGGTGCAAGAACTGAAGTAGATCAGCTTTGTGTTTGTGTTGGAATTCAACAGACGCTAGAATGGAATGGCTGTTAAACATGTAGAGATGCTGATTTCAGAAAAAAAATGCAGTGGTCTCTTATTTTTTTCCAGAGCTGTATTAACATATTTTACTTTTGTTTTTTGACAGTCTGAGTCTCTACTTCCTTTCCTCTCCGTGCTATGTCAGTCCCCCTTCAGAGCACTATCACAACACAATCAGAAACTACAGCACATCGCATCAGGTTTGCAAAGTTGTCATGTACAGTTTTGCATCATACAGTTAATAGTAAGACCCAGGAGAGATCACTAAATTACTGAAACATGCATGTATGACATTTAAAACCTCTTCAGGCATGTTTTTGATGAGATAATTATTTCCATAATAGTGTGTGTTGTTTAATCTAGTCCAAATATTTTTTTTATTAGAGGAAGTTGGTATGGCTTTTAAATTTATTATCAAGCCAACGCAATTTCATTATTGACACAAACATTTTCCCCAGCAGTGTTTTAGAATTGTCAGCATTCCCAGGCACTCATTTCCTCTTCTAATTAAACCACTATAACGCCTGAAAAAACAAATCATTCCCAATATAATGATGCGTAAATCTGAACGGGAGAGTTTGAGAGGCGACTGGACTAGACCGGCCTGGGACTTGGGAGACGGACTGGGCACAAATGCAGTTGGTTAGAAAATTTGGAATAAATTAAATTACTCCAATAATTGACATTCAAATTATTTGTATCCAGATATTCCATTTATTTTAATTCTGTTGTGTACTGTGTGTAAGATTTTGATGGGAGATCCTTTTTATGAGCTGGCAATCATGTTACCATTGATGCTAAACAAGACATATTGTGTTATATAGTTATAATATGTGACAGCTGTGGATCAGCATGTTATAATTTAAACGGCTAATCTAAAACGGCTTAAGTAAGCAAGTAAGTACATTTTATTTATATAGCACCTTTAAAAACAGTGAAAACTTGCCAAAGTGCTGTACAATGTCAAAAAACTAAAATTAAATAATACATTTGTCAATAGCAAAACAATTCGGCAGCATAAAATACATAAGAACATTTGACATGGCACAACAAGTATACATAAGATGAAATAAAAAGCCAAGATAAAAGATAGAGATAAAAAGAGCTAAGAGGCAAAGTACAAATGAGTTTTTAGTTTGGATTTAAAAGTGGTGATTGCTGGAGCAGATCTGATGTCAGCAGGTAGACTGTTCCAGAGACGTGGAGCTGCCACAGCAAAAGCACGGTCCCCTTTGTGCTTCAGGCGGGAACGGGCAACACAAAGGAGACCTTTGTCGGCAGATCTGAGGGACCTGGGTGCAGAGTAATGTTGCAGCATGTCGGAGATGTACTTGGGGGTCTGGCCATGAAAGGACTTAAAAACCAAAAGAAGTATTTTAAATTGGATTCTGAAACAAATGGGAAGCCAGTGCAGAAAGGAGAGGACAGGAGTGATGTGTTCCTGCCTCTTGGTGCCTGTTAAAAGTCTAGCAGCAGCATTCTGTACCAACTGCAGGCGAGCTCGCTGGGTCTGGGGGAGGCCAAAGTAGAGGGCGTTGCAGTAATCCAGCCGAGATGTTATAAAGGCATGGATATCTGTTTCCAGATCTTGAAAAGAAGTGACTTAATACAAGAAATAAGTCTGTGTTATAAAACTGCAGTGTCCAGTGGGAGATGACTTTGCCGTGAACATCATTACAGCAAAGAGGTGCGCAGTGGCCAAATCCTATATGTATCACCAAAAATACAATTTGAAAACACAGCAGTCGGCTTATACCAATAGCAGTGAAAACGGGAGTATAAAGATTACTCGACCATGCAGCAACTTTGAGGGCTAAGTGAGAAGAGGAAATAACTATATCATGGTTAAAAGCTCTCAAATGTTGATTTTTAAAGAGTTTCACTTTAAATAGATTGAATAGATTAAAATAATGTTAATGATTATAAACAAGACCGTTAACATGAATCACAAAGCAAAGGTACTCAAGAGCATGCTTAAATACCAATAAAAAGACAAAAATGCATTATATTTCTAGTAGTAGTAGGAGTAGGAGTAGGAGTAGGAGTAGTAGTAGTACAGTGGCATGAAAAAGTATCTGAAGCTTTTGGAATTTCTCACATTTCTGCATAAAATCACCATCAAATGTGATCTGATCTTTTTCAAAATCACACAGATGAAAAAAAAAAAAACTGTCTGCTTTAACTAAGAACACCCAAACATGTATAGGTTTTCATATTTTTAATGAGGATAACATGCAAACAATGACACCAGGGAGAGGAATAAGTAAGTGTTATCCTCATTAAATAAATGTTTGGGTGGTTTTAATTAAAGCAACACTGTTTTTTCATCTGAGTGATTTTGAAAAAGATCACATCACATTTGATGGTGATTTTATGCAGAAATGTGAGAAATTCCAAAAGCTTCAGACACTTTTTCATGCCACTGTACCTTGTCTTGTGAGGGCTCATGCATTTATTGTAATGCATTTGTTTGTGTTGCCTTGAGAAACATGCATTTTTACTGCAAGTAGGGTCACCTTTCCACAGATCTGACCTGTAACTTGACAGAGTGGCATCATCTGCATATATCTGTGGACATAGATAAGTTGAATGCCACCAGAAAAGTTACATAGTGCTGGGATCTTGTGTTATTTTGAGCCAAATTAAAATTATACATATTTTTATGTTAATATAAGAATTAATAAGTAGACAGTGTAAGACCAATAATGTAATAGTAAAACAGCATTATGTATAATGTATGCATAGTTGTGGAGTCTTTCAGATGATGCAGATGGAGTTTATTTACATAACAAGGCCCTGGAGACAATGTATGAATAATAAATGATCTTCATGTTCCATTAGGCTTGCTGTCAGTGTGGCAATGTTTTAATTAAATGTTTTAATGTTATTTTACACTATATAAATTCAAGAAAAGGAATTATTATGCACAATTGTTTTGCTCTATTTGGTCAATCAAATAGAAATAAGTTGATAGCCTTAGAATTCAAACACCCAGCTCTTGAAAAAAATAAGAGACCACTGCATTTTTTTCTGAAATCAGCATCTCTACATGTATTACAGCCATTCCATTCCAGCGTCTGTTGAATTCCAACACAAACACAAAGCTGAGCTTCTTCAGTTCTTGCACCAGGAGTGGAATAAAGTCACCCAAGAACAATGTGAAAGACTTGTGGAGAGCATGCCAAGACGCATGAAAGCTGTGATTAAACATAAGGGTTATTGCACCAAATATTGATTTCTGAACTCTTCTTAAGTGTAAACATTAGTATTATGTTGTTTTAAAATGAATTTGATCTTGTTTCTTTGCATTGTTTGAGGTCTGAAAACGTTTTTTTTTTTTTTTTTTTGTTGTTATTTTGACCATTCGTCATTTTCTGCAAATAAATGCTACGATAATATTTTTATTTAGAATTTGGGGGAAATGTTGTCAGTAGTTTATAGACTCAAACAAAAATGTTCCTTTTGCCCAAACACATACCTATAAGTAGTAAAATCAGAAAAATTGATAATTTTGCAGTGGTCTCTTATTTTTTTCCCCGAGCTGTATGTGAAGTGGACTGAGCGTGACGTCATCAATAGTGTTTGGCTCCAGTTAAATGAAGCCAATTGAGGCTAGCAGTTATGGGGTGAATTTGGAGCGGAGTTCATATTTTGAATTCCAACTATGAATATCATAGTAACCAAAGAACCAATCAGGAGAGAGATTGTTGAAGGTAACACCCTCTCTTGCCTGCACCTCTGTCAATCAAACTTGTTGCGCTATCAGGAGCAACCTCAGGGAAAGAAGGTGGCACATCGGTCTGTTATTAATGTTTAGAAAGAAAGCTATGCCTTTATTAGTCCCACAGTGGGGAAATTCCATTTCTGCATTTAACCCATCCTGTTATTAGGAGCAGTGAGCAGCACATTACTGCGCCCGGGGACCATCTCCATGATCTTCTTGCTTTGGCTTGGTCAGGACCAAAGCTGGAGGATTTACCTATGGTGCATGTTTTGGGTTGATGGGGGAAACCGGAGTGCCCGGAGGAAACCCACCCAGACACGGGGAGAACATGCCAACTCCACACAGAAAGGCCCAGGCGACCCGGGTATCGAACCCAGACCATGCATGCAAACTCCACACAGAACACACACAGAAAGGTCTGGGCGACCCAGGGATCGAACCCGGAACCTTGTTGCTGTGAAGCATGAGCGCTACCCACTCAGCCATTTTGGGATAAAATAATGAATAATGCCAGGATATTGTAGAGTGAGTTATTCCGAACATGTTCAGACCAAAATGGCAAGCCTGACAGCAGCAGTTACAGAGAGAGGGGCAATGTTTTTTCAATATTCAGTGAGTGAACCGTGCTGGAGGCGTGCCCATGCTCACTCCCTGTTTGGAACGTGGCGTCAAGCAGGATAGCTACAACTCTGGATAAAAATAAGAGACCACTGCAAAATTATCAGTTTTTCTGACTTTACTACTTATAGGTATGTGTTTGGGCAAAAGGAACATTTTTGTTTGAGTCTATAAACTACTGACAACATTTCCCCCAAATTCCACATAAAAATATTTAGAGCATTTATTTGCAGAAAATGACAAATGGTCAAAATAACAAAAAAAGATAGGCCTACATGTTTTCAGAGCTCAAACAATGCAAAGAAACAAGATCAAATTCATTTAAAAACAACATAATACTAATGTTTACACTTAAGAAGAGTTCAGAAATCAATATTTGGTGCAATAACCCTTATTTTTCATCACAGCTTTCATGCGTCTTGGCATGCTCTCCACAAGTCTTTCACGTTGTTCTTGGGTGACTTTATTCCACTCCTGGTGCAAGAACTGAAGTAGCTCAGCTTTGTGTTTGTGTTGGAATTCATCAGACGCTGGAATGAAATGGCTGTAATACATGTAGAGATGCTGATTTCAGAAAAAAAAATGCAGTCGTCTCTTTTTTTTTCAAGAGCTGTATATATGCAGTCTATGATGTTAGTCCTCTTTAAATCACAGTTTTGTATAAAATGATAATAGATTTGGCGTTCCTGTACATGTCAGAGTAATTATTTAATGTCAGAGGTAGTCTAATGTCTAATGGAATGCAAAAATCTCATAACATCTAAAGGTGGAAACATCTAATCACGTGAACAGTTCATGTGAACAGCGGCACGGTAGCTGAGTGGTTAGCGCTCTTGCTTCACAGCAAGAAGGTTCCGGGTTCGATCCCCGGGTCGCCCAGGCGTGTGTGTTCTGTGTGGAGTTTGCATGCATGGTCTGGGTTCGATCCCCGGGTCGCCGGAGCCTTTCTGTGTGGAGTTTGCATGTTCTCCCCGTGTCTGGGTGGGTTTCCTCCGGGCACTCCGGTTTCCCCCACCAACCCAAAACATGCACCATAGGTAAAATCCTCCAGCTTAGGTCCTGACCAAACCGAAGCAAGAAGATCATGGAGATGGTCCCCGGGCGCCCTAATGTGTGTGCTGCCCACTGCTCCTGATATATATACAGTATATATAGGATGGGTTAAAATGCAGAGAAGAATTTCTCCAGTGTGAGATCAATAAAGTTCACTTCTTCTTCTTCTGAACAGTTTATCATACTCCCCAAACAATAATCATTTCACTTTTGTCGTTTGCAGTTTGGTAAAGTACTTTTTATCATGTACCTGTTCAGTTATTTATCTGGTCTCATTCCTATGCCCTCCACTGCATCTCAAACCCGGCCAAGCATTTGTTTAATAATCACATTTGTTTATTTCAGTGATGTATCTGAAACGAAGAAGCTCACTGGTCACCTATGATTTAAAAGATCATGTTTCTCTCACCTCAGAGTGAAAAAAATGTATTGCTTCACTCATCAATTTTGCAGAAATCTGAGATGTTTTTCAGTCCATTGTGGTTTTTTTCCCCTCCTTTTATTTATTTATTTATTTTACCTCGTACGCAGCCATATTGTTTTGATACATGTCCCTGATTGGCTACTTGTCAATCACATACATCTGAAAATGAGGAGATTCATCGATGACCAAACTCAAACCTTCATAAACTATTGAAGAAGTATGTATTGTGGACCCAGGCAAAAACAAGTTAGCAAGTAAATAAATACTTAACCTTACATTTGATATGAGACACAACGTCTTCCTTTACTTCCTTTAGTAAACACTGACGAATGCCAGCGAGGCTAATTGAGACTAGACTTAGATGTATCTGCCGCTCTCTTCTTGGGCAAACATGCTAAATGAGTGTGGCTCTGAGAGGGCTCTCTTCTGACCGTGGTCAAATGAGTCACCTGGAAATCAGACTACATCAATCCTGCTGTCAATACAGGACAGCTGAGCCTTTCATTCAGGCAGCCACCAGCAGCCAGAGAGAAAGAGAGGAGGAGGGAGAGAGAGAGGGAGAGGAAGAGGGAGGGAGAGAGAGAGAGAGAGAAGAGAAGGGAGAGATAGAGAGGGAGGAGGAGGGAGAGAGAAGGAGAGAGAGAGGGAGGAGGAGGAGGAGGGAGAGAGGGAGACGAGGGGGAAAGAAAGGAGGAGGGAGAGGAGAGAGAGGAGGAAGAGGAAGAGATGGAGGGGAGAAGGATGAAGAGAGAGAGGGAGAGGAGGAGTGAGAGAGGGAGGAGGAGGAGGGAGAGAGAGGGAGAGAGAGAGGAGGAGGGAGACAGAGAGAGACGAGGAGGGAGAGGGAGGAGGAGGAGGAGGGAGAAAGGGAGAGAGAGAGCAGAAAGAAGAGAAACTGAGACGAGGAGGAAGAGGAGGAGAGGAGGAGGAGAGGAGGAGGAGGGAGAGAGAAAGACGAGGAGGGAGAGAGAGGAGGAGGGACAAAGAGGAGGAGAGGAGGAGAAGGGAGAGAGGGAGAGGAGGAGGGACAAAAAGGAGGAGAGGAGGAGAAGGGAGAGAGGGAGAGAGAGGAGAGAGAGAGAGAGACGAGGAAGGAAAGGGAGAGGGAGGAGGAGGAGGAGGAGGAGGGAGAAAGGGAGAGAGAGGAGGAAGAAGAGAGAGTGAGACGAGAAGGAGAGGAGGAGAGGAGGAGGAGGGAGAGAGAGAGACGAGTAGGGAGAGAGAGGAGGAGGGAGAGAGAGGAGGAGAGGAGGAGGAGGTAGCGAGAGAGGAGAGATAGAGATGAGGAGGGAGAGACGAGAAGGAGAGAGAGGAGGAGGGAGAGAGGGAAAGGAGGAGGAGGTAGAGAGAGAGGAGAGAGAGAGACAAGGAGGGAGAGAGAGGAGGAGGAGGGAGAGAGGGAGAGGAGGAGGAGGGAGAGAGAGAGAGAGAGGGGGGGGCAGGAGGAGAGAGGGAGAGGGTAAGAGAATGCACTTGTTTGGGCCTATTAGCTTTTTGGATGGATAAAGATGCTCCTCTTATCTCGAGCAGTTTTCTCTAGATGGTGATTAAAGTCTGCTTTGCCAACTCCAACTAAGTATTTCTCAAACCGGGGTACTTACTCTCGTGGTATCAGGACTAGGGATGTAAGAGTTTTGCTTAAATGCATTGTTTTATAGTAGCACCAGCTAAAAACACGGGAACAACATATACCATGATTCATTTCAGTGCATGCAACATTAAGAAATATGTTTTTTACTTTAATTCTTAGTATACTGGTAATGATCAGCACCAAAGTCTTTTCAAGCTATAAGCAAAAAGTATCCTTTCTACAGTTCTATTAGATTCCCCAAAATATTACAATAAATATCGTACCATGAGATGCATATCATGATAATATCGTACCATGAGATTTGGATATCGTTACATCCCTAATCAGGGCTAATATGCATTTCTACTTCATTCTAATGGACCTGTACCCTATTTAAATAAATAAATAAATAACAATAAAATAAATAATAACAATATTAATAATATAAAAAAACTAGGGCTGTCAAACGATTAATTTTCTTGATCGCAACTAATCTCAGAAATTTCATAGTTAATCGCAATTAATCGTGATTTATTTTGCATGTTTAAAATTGATATCTTGCAGTAAGACCGTTCGAATCTAAAGTCAAACTCACAATGCAAAGTATTTCTCACCATTTCTTTTATTTCAAAAAAGTGCAGAGAAAGGAAAAAGTAACAATGAACCAGTAATAGTGGCTAAGTTGGCTAAACTGAAGACAACAGCGTGTCCTTCCTTGCCAATGCCGACGACTCGATTGAAGCCCGCTCGAGCTGCCTACGGATGCGTAGAAAGAACAAAATACTAGCAAACTCAAAATAGCGCGTTTAACCGACAATGAGTTTAATTAATACAACCAAATGAGCTGCATATGGATGGTAGAATTGCGGAAAATGCTGGCAAACTCTGATCGCGATTAAAAAAATTGTTCGCGATCATAACTTACATTAATCTGATCGCGATTAATCGCGTTAATATTCCCAGCCCTAAAAAAAACATATTTATTTGACTTGTTTTTCCTTTGCTTCATAATTCCATATATCTTGCACCATATATCTTACGTCTTCCATACATATAAAGAATGTATAAAGTAGTAAACATAAACAAAAATGCATTGAATGAGAAAGCTTTTATATATACAAGTCAATGCCTAGTCATTATTTTACAACTTCAACATTTTCACAGGAGCTAACTCTGCCCATATGCTTCAATAACACATTTCATGGTGAGTCAAATGAGCAAACAAATGCAAAAAGATTACAGCACGCCAACTTTGCCTCAACTAAAACTCACTGTGACTCATCCCAACACAGACGCTAACAAACTGCATCCAATTTCACATTTTCTTTTGCTCTGAAATCTCGGACCATTTGGCATGTCAGATCCCCAGCTCATGCAGCCCTGCTACATATTCTCATGAGATCGGGGGGAGGACAAGTGGCTGGCAACAATGCAACCCGAACTGCCAGAAAATATTGTTGAGTTTAAACCCTGGGATACAGCCCTCCTGGCAACTCTGTGCTTTTGAACAACCAATAAATAAACAGCAGCTCTGAGTCTGTACGCAGAGAGAAAGCTGGGAATAAACCTGGAAGGCAGTAAACACTTCTGTATGCGCCACTGAGTTTGGAGATCTAATTGGCTAGTTTTTACAGTAAGCAATTCAGCTCTATAAATAAACCACAAGGCGTTGGTTCAATAAAAGCAAACCAGAATGGAGTGATTAAGGCGTGATTTAGGGGGAAAATTGGGTGGTGGTTTGATTACCCATGGGCAGGTCTGCATTTGGCCCATCTTCAGCGCTGTGGTGGATGAACTGTTCGAAGAGCAGTGGGAAACAGCAGTGCCAAAGCTCTTTCTCCAAAACTTCAGAAATGTTCAGGGTCAGGAATGATTGACGCTGCCTCTGTAGTTTAGACCTCTATATGTTCTGAAATGTATGGGGTTCATATTTCAGTGTTCTCTCAAATATTATGCCTCCAGATGTGTTTAAAATGTTAAAATGAGGAGAGTAACGGGGATAATGAGAGGATGAGGAGGGCCAGATGTGTTTAAAATGTGTACTCTGAACAGAACCCTTTATTTGACAAGCAAAGACTACGCACTTTTAGAATACTTTAATACATAGTTGGGTTAACCAATTGCACAATTAATTAGATTACCCCTAGAGCACTATCACCGGGTGATTTTCACTCGAACAAAAGTATTTACATGATTTTCAATATGCTACATTTTTCTGAGTGTCATGGGTCCCTGTAGCTTCACCATTGTTTTTGACATCTTTGAAGGTGTAAGTGTCTCCCTACCCCAAAGCCCACTTTTTCCTACAGGCTTTCAGGTGATTTTCACCTGGCAATAGTGAAAGAGGAATGTAAGAATGTAAAGAATTTAATGTAAGAGGATGTAAAAAATAGATAAGTAAGAGTGGTCCTGGAATGTGTATCTATCCTTATTTCGTGCAGTGGTTCTGAATAAATATCACAAAGTGGTGATTTGAAAGGGAATTCTTATGGTGAAAACAATATTTTAGTCAACTGGTCATTTTACCCACTGAAAAAATACTTTTTTGTTTCTCTCTCCTGCAACTGTTCTTGTGTCAAGGAGTCTGTGCTTCACCAGGGAAGTCTCATATGTCCCAGGAATGGGTGGACCAGTTTCCAGTATATTTATTTATTTATTTATTTATTTATTTATTTATTTCTTCTTCTTCTTCTTCTTCTTCTTTTTCTTCTTCTTCTTCTTCTTCTTGTTATTATTATTATTATTATTATTATTATTATTATTAATTTCTTTATTTTATTTATTTATTATTATATATTTTTTAGGAAATTTTGTTCTCAAATTCCTAATTTTTCAGTAATTTTGAAGCATGTTTTTTTTTTTTTTTTTTTTTTTTTTTTTTATTTTGTTACACATACCACAGTTGAGAATAAAAGAAAACCACTCTAATTTATCATGTGTTGTCATATTTTGATCTATTTTTCATGACAAGTACTTTTTGTTGGTATATTATATTGGGTAAAAATTACAAAATTACAAAAGTGATGGTGTTACTTACGGTTACACAGAAGACTGACAAACAGCATCTTTGTAAAAACAGAAAATTCAATAAGCCTGCGATAAAATAAGTTTTATGTTTCATTCTGAATGATACAAGGACTTTCAAGAAATGCATTTTGCAGTGAAGAGATTTGCACGATAAATAAGGGGTTTGGATCATCTCAAATGTTGATAATTGTCTGTTGTGCTGTATGTCTGGTTCCAAACACTCCTCCAAGTAAATGGACTGCCTCACTAGACAAAAGAATCTTCATTTGAAACATAATTTGCTTGTCAAAAAATTATAATTAGATATTTGTCTAATGAGGAGTAACTTGCTGGAGGATTACACAGAGGAAACCTAACTCAAGTCCATGATGGTTTGGAATTCTGCCTCACTATAATAACAGCAGTCCAATGTTCTCCAAATTTATGAAGGGGAAAAAAGTGTGATATGTGTGATGTTTAACTAATTCTTCCATTTTAGAATGACGTGTTTCTGTACCTGACCTTCCAGCTCAATCTCCATTTCATGCAGTCTTCTCCTCTGATCTCCTAATTTCTCCTCCTTCATGTGCGACTAATCCAGTGTTTGACTTGGGATTTGGAGGCCAGAACGTCACTGTTGAGGGACTGCACCAGAGCCAGGGAATGTTCAGTGGAATAGTGTGGGGAAATTGGAAAAAAGGTAGTTCCAGAAAAACAACAGAGAAAGGGAGCAACATGCAGCAGTGATCAACAAAGTCATTGTCAGTTTGAAAACTGGAATGATGCTGTGCAGTGTTTTCCATTTTGTTTTTGAAGAAGTGTAACATTAATCCAGCCCTAAACCAGGATATTTTAAAAAGCTGAATATAGAAATAAAATATATAATTATAGATAAATAAATGATGGATGAGGAGGGTGAAGGGTATGAAAAGAGGATGAAGAGAGTGAAGAGGACGATGAGAGGATGAGGAGAGTGAAGGGAACAATGAGAGGATGAGGAGACTGAAGTGAACGATGAGAGGATGAGGAGAGTGAAGTGAACGATGAGAGGATGAGGAGACTGAAGTGAACGATGAGAGGATGAGGAGAGTGAAGTGAACGATGAGAGGATGAAGAGAGTGAAGGGGACGATGAGAGGATGAGGAGAGTGAAGGGGACAATGAGAGGATGAGGAGAGTGAAGGGAACGATGAGAGGATGAGGAGAGTGAAGGGAACGATGAGAGGATGAGGAGAGTGAAGGGGACGATGAGAGGATGAGGAGGGTGAAGGGGACGATGAGAGGATGAGGAGGGTGAAGGGGACGATGAGAGGATGAGGAGAGTGAAGGGGATGATGAGAGGATGAGGAGAGTGAAGGGAACGATGAGAGGATGAGGATGAGAGGATGAGGAGAGTGAAGGGGATGATGAGAGGATGAGGAGAGTGAAGGGAACGATGAGAGGATGAGGAGAGTGAAGGGAACGATGAGAGGATGAGGAGAGTGAAGGGAACGATGAGAGGATGAGAAGCAGAGGTGGTGCTGGGAAGGAGATGAGATGTAGCTGAAACTGCAGTAGCTGTGAACCTGCAGTGTTGGGAAGACTGGACACTGATTGGACGATGGAGGAGTATTTGGACGATGGAGGAGTATTTGGACGACGGAGGAGTATTTGGATGATGGAGGAGTATATGGATGATGGAGTATTTGTATGATGGAGTATTTGGACGATGGAGGAGTATTTGGACGATGGAGGAGTATTTGGCGGCACGGTGGCTGAGTGGGTACCGCTCATGCTTCACAGCTAGAAGGTTCCGGGTTCGATCCCCGGGTCGCCCAGGCCTTTCTGTGTGTGTTCTGTGTGGAGTTTGCATGCATGGTCTGGGTTCGATCCCCGGGTCGCCTGAGCCTTTCTGTGTGGAATTCGCATGTTCTCCCCATGTCTGGGTGGGTTTCCTCCGGGCACTCCGGTTTCCCCCATCAACTCAAAACATGCTCCATGTAAAATCCTCCAGCTTAGGTCCTGACCAAGCCGAGCAATAAGATCATGGAGATGGGTCCCCGGGCGCCTGAAAGAAGAGCTTCCCACTGCTCCTGAAGGATGGGTCAAATGCAGAGAAATAATTTCCCTACGGGGATGAATAAAGTCTGTCTTCTTCTTCTTATTTGGACGATGGAGGAGTATTTGGACGATGGAGGAGTATTTGGACGATGGAGGAGTATTTGGATGATGGAGGAGTATTTGGACGATGGAGGAGTATTTGGATGATGGAGGAGTATTTGGATGATGAAGGAGTATTTGGATGACAGAGGAGTATTTGTACAATGGAGGAGTATTTGTACGATGGAGGAGTATGTGGATGATGGAGGAGTATTTGGATAATGGAGGAGTGATGATCATGATGAGAAAAACATCTCTGTTGACTGGCAATTATTTTGAAAGAGAAAATAATTACAGTATTCATTAGCAGTTCACTAGCAAGGACTACATCACAACAATAGAATACAATAAATATGTTTATTGATGTATAATGTGAATAGATTTTGTACATGGAGATAGATTAGGCCTGTAAAAGTAAAGGTTCTGGGTGATGTTGAGGCATGGTTCTGCTCTTCAGTCATATTATCTCAATTTTGAAGTTTCTTTGCAAATGGTAGACTCTTTTTAAAGTTCTTGAACAAGGCAAATTATTCTAGAAAATATTCAACACTAAAGCCTATAAGCAAGCCAATCTATGCAATGTTATATTACAGTTAATTTATGTGCTATCATGGCAAAAGGAGAAATTCAATTTTTGAACTGGACAAAAGTTTATTTGGTCGAATACGTGAACTGAACGTGAATATGAACTGAAGAAGCAGCTTGAATGAGCTGTGAAATGTATTCAACCAAATAATTTGTCAACTTTTGTCCAGTTGACAAATTGAATTTCTCCTTTTGCCGTGGATTCTACCTGGACAACTGATGTGATACACACATATGTGCTATCATGTGTAATTTAGCATACCAAAATGCAAAATGACTGTCCTACACATGAATTTAAAGAGCCCATATTACGCTATTTTCTGATCTATGTTATGTTTCGTCATCATAAACATACCGGGAGTCGTGTTTTTATTTGACTCACAAACCCTGCATATTTAGGTTGGGTTCTTCTGTTTCTCTCTCTCAAAAAAAAAAAAAGAAAAGAAAAAGAAAAAACAAACATCTTGTGATGTCATGTGGTAATATAGGAAGTGCTCCACTGTGTTTTTAAACCTACCTTCACTAGAATCATTTGGATGATTTTAGTCCTGGATTTGCTAATCTCTACTGGTAAAAGATAAGATAAGATAAGATAAGATATGCCTTTAAAAAAGTGGTGGCCTTGAAAAAGTGGTGGTTTTCAAGGTAGCTCTTACCTTGAAAACCACCACTTGATGAAATCACAAGGTGGAACAGAGCATTTTGAGATTTGACATGACATTTTGAGATGTAGACAGACTAATAATAAAGAATTATTCAAACTTGTGTGAATAAAACAAAACACAACTCCAGGTATGTTTTTGATATACAGGGGGTCCTCGGGTTACGACGTTGATCCGTTCTTAAGACGCGTCGTAACCCGAATTTCGTCGTAAGTCGGATTTTGACTTTGATCTTCCAACCAAAGCACCAATAACCTTTCCATCTCAATAATTAGACCACTACGCTGCTTGGTTATCACTACCGCTTTCATAGGAGCAGATCAGAGCCCACATCAGGTACTTCCGCCCACATTGGGCACGCACACGAGGCCGTCTTCTCCGCCCTACAACCACAACAAAGCGTATTCTTCCGCCGTGCACCGCGCGCCGTTCGCGTTTGTTTACATCTCTTACCACGCTAAACCGCGTAAGACGGAATGTATATATATATTTTAATTAATGGGGGCGCGTTCGTAACCACGAAACGTCGTAAACCGAGACCGTCGTAACCCGAGGACCCCCTGTAATGGTAATAAAGGACCTTAAAGAGATAGTTTGGGTTTTTGATGTGAATCTGTGTAAGAGCCAATTTATGTGTTTTATGCATGGCCGCCATTTTAATTCTATGTGTGTGGCGGCCATCTTATGAGTTTTTTAAGTATCTGCTTTCTCATTGGACGACGGTCCCGCTTTGATGTCAGAAAACGCGTCCTGATTGGTTCGCTTTGATCCTTTATTCTTTGATCTTTTATCTTTGATGCTACTTGGTATATATTCAGACGTAGGGAACACATGGCTCCCAGACACAGAAGACTCAAGACACAGAAGACTCAATACACAGAAGACTGAAGACACCACACCAAGACACACACATATACACACACAAGAAAAAACGACTACGCTACGAGGATACCCCGAGACCACAGATACTCCGAGCCGAGAGATGACGGGGTATTAGGACGTCCTGGACCACAGAAGCTACACAGTCTTTTGACCGTCACGTAATCGTCACGTAATCGTCGTGTTATAGTCACGTAAGAATGTAACATCGGACGTCAAGTAGCACCGTCAACAACAAAAGATAAGATAAGATAACCCTTTATTTGTCCCACAATGGGGAAATTGCAGTGTCATAACGCAGGTTTCAGAAACAGTTGGAAAAAAGAGCATGCATCAAAAATTAAGATAATAATAATAAGTATGTACAGCCTAAAAAACACAACACTGTAAGGCACAGGAACGCTGCACAATAAATAAATGTCTTTGGTTCTGAGCAGTGAACAAACAGCAGTTAAAGTGACTCCAGTTCAGTAATATATAATATCACTACAATAAAGTGACTCAGATGATTGTGAACAGTGCAGGGATGGACAGTGGTGGTTACATAAATAAGTAGCAGGTAAAGTGACTTTAAATAATATTGCACATGTAATTATTACTATGGAGATGACACATGGTTGCTATGGAGATTAACCTGACTAGCATTGATCATTGTACAGTCTGACAGCAGCAGGAAGGAAAGATCTGCGAAATCTCTCTTTAACACAGCGAGGGTGAATCAGTCTGTCACTGATGCTGCTCTCTAGAGCCGACAGAGCGTCCTGCAGGGGGTGACACTCATGGTCCAGCATAGACATGAGTTTATCCAGGACCCTCTTGTCCCCCACCTGCTGCACCAAGTCTAGAGGACAGCCCAGGACAGAGCTGGACTTCTTGATGACCTTGTCCAGTTTCTTCTTCTCCCTCTCTGTGATGCTGCTGCTCCAGCAGACCACACCGTACAGGATGGCTGATGCCACCACAGAGTCATAGAAGGTCCTCAGGAGTGGCCCTCTCACTCCAAAGGACCGCAGTCTCCTCAGGAGATAGAGCCGACTCTGGCCCTTCCTGTACAGTGCATCTGTGTTATGAGTCCAGTCCAGTTTATTGTTCAGATGAACACCCAGGTACTTGTAAGAGTCCACTCTCTCAATGTCCCTTCCCTGGATGTTCACTGGTGGGGGGGCAGTAGAGTGGCGTCTGCGGAAGTCCACCACCATCTCCTTGGTCTTACCCGCGTTGATGAGAAGATGGTTCCGCTGACACCAGTCCACAAAGTCCTGCGTTAGTCCTCTGTACTCCGCGTCATCATCGTCTGTGATGAGACCAATGATGGCGGAGTCATCAGAGAACTTCTGCAGGACACAGCTGTCCGTGTTGTGTCTGAAGTCTGCAGTGTAGAGGGTGAAGAGGAAGGGCGCGAGGACCGTGCCCTGGGGCGCCCCTACACTGCAGGTCATGAGGTCAGACACACAGTCCTGGGCTCTCACAAACTGGGGCCGGTTTGTGAGGTAGTCCAGGATCCACTCAGCCAGGTCACAGTCCACTCCAGCCCACTCCAGCTTGTCCCTCAGGAGCAGCGGCTGGATGGTGTTGAAAGCACTGGAGAAGTCGAAGAACAAGATTCTCACAGTGCTGCCGGGCCTCTCCAAGTGGGACAGCGAGCGGTGCATCAGAGAGATGATGGCGTCCTCTACTCCGATGCCGGGCCGGTACGCGAACTGCAGCGGATCCATCGCCGAGCTCACTGTGGAGCGGAGGTGACCCAGGACGAGCCTCTCCAGAGTCTTCATCAGATGAGACGTGAGAGCCACTGGCCTGAAGCTGTTGAGGTCTTTGGCGTGCGGTGTCTTGGGCACAGGTACCACACAGGAGGTCTTCCAGAGCTGTGGCACCACCTTCAGCTTCAGGCTCAGGTTGAAGACATGCTCCATAACTCCACACAGCTCATCTGCACAGGACTTAAGGAGCCTGGGGCTGATCCCGTCTGGTCCAGCAGCTTTTCTGCTCTTTATCCGGCTCAGTTCTCTCCTAACCTGAGCTGTTGTGAAGGACAAAGAGCGAGGGCATGTGCTGGGGGTTTGGCTGGGTACTTGATGTGGATTCAGGCAGAGGTGTGAGAAGGTGACAGACTGGGCCATTGTGCAGGGGACAAGGTGAGCTCATGCAGCGGTGCGGGGGGAGGGGTGAGTGAACGATCAAACCTCAGGAAGTGTGAATTCAGATCTTTCACCCACTGCTGGTCTCCCTCTGTCTGGACGGGCGGAGGATTGAAGCCAGAGACACTCTTCAGACTCCTCCACACCTCCCTGATATTCCGCTGCTGCAGCTGCTGTTCCATCTTCCTTCTGTGGTTGGCCCTAGCCTGTCTGATTTTCCTCCTCAGCCTCTTTTGTACAGACTTCAGCTCCTCTTTGTTCCCGGACCTGAAAGCTCTCTTCTTCTCCTTCAGCAGAGCTTTAATGTCCGAGTTAATCCACGGCTTGTTGTTCGGAAAACACCGCACCGTCCGAGAGGGTACGGTGTTTTCAAAACAGAAGTTGATATAGTCCGTAATACAGTCTGTGATTGCATTGATGTCCTCCCCATGAGGCTGGCAGAGCTCAGTCCACACAGTGGTGCTAAAACAGTCCCTTAGAGCCTCCTCGCTCTCTGCTGTCCACCTCTTCACCACTCGGGGCTCTACAGGCTGCCTGCACACGAGGGGTTCGTACACAGGCCTCATGTAGATGATGTTGTGGTCTGCTCTTCCTATGGGGGGGAGGGGTGATGAGATATAGGCCTCCTTGACATTGGCAAAAGTCTCTTGTGGGGCAGGTCACATACTGGGTGAATGTTGGCAGGACAGATGAGGGAGATGCATAGGCATAGGGTGAGTCCTGCAGATGAGGGAGATGCAAAACATAGGGTGAGTCCTGTCGGTAGCCAAGAAGTACAAGAAAGCCCGGTCTCCCAGTGACAGGCAGGAGCTCACCACTATACGACACACAAGGACGCCAAGAGGGACATCACAACACATACAGAGCTTTACACAACACGCATAGGAAAACCACAAGCCTCAGAAATTCCTCTTTCCGTTTCCTTCTTTATTCACCTTATTTTTATCCACTCTGTATGACCTTCACTCTAGTAAAGATAGAAAAGACAAACCTTTTGATTCAAGACTCTTTATTTTACGTACGTGACGCGTCGGAAAGAAACTTCAAGAAACACCGAGGCCGAGGCTAGTGAGTCGGTTCGCTGCACTCACAATCTGTATGGCATCCCCTTCAGCAGTGTCGTGCATTAACACTGACTTACCCCTGACAGTCTCCTCTGATCCAAATTCTGCCCCGATTCTGGAGCTGACAAAAGTAGGTCCGGAAAGTTAGCCAGGACATTAAATAAAGCTTGCTTTTCTTCTCAAAATAATATTTGTCCAAAAAGTGATATATTTGCGTCACAAAACAGTTTCCCATGAAAAAGTCAGAAGTCATAATCGCTTGGTGCTATTTTCTCTCGAGTCATATCACTGCACGCCTATTATTATTATTATTATTATTAGCCTGTTCACTTGTCAACTACTTTTGTCAGCTCCTGAACCGGGGCAGAACTCGGCTCAGAGGACACTGTCAGGGGTAAGTCGGTGTTAATGCACGACACTGCTGAAGGGGATGCCGTACAGATTCACATCACAAAACCCGAACTATCCCTTTAAACAACACTGCACGTGTACACTAACTCACTCTTATCCATCACCCTTTAGTGAGCACCAAGAAACTATGAAGAACCTTTGAAAAGAAACGCCTTTAAATTCTTAATATGATTATCTCTGACCACTGAGATGCACAACACCACAGCCTGAATATGCATTATATAGATGGACACTATGAAATATGAATGAGGCGTCACACGGTAAAAAGGTTACGCTGCTTTAATCATTGGCCTTAACACGACTGCTCCACTCTCCCCATCGCTGCTCTCCGTTCACTGTGAGTAATGCTCTGGTTGACATCAGAATGGATCGCACAGAACAACCATGTCAATAGTGGGTGGTAGCTGAGAAGTGTTTTTTCATTGCTGCCTGTCATAACAAAATGGTCAGCTTGTGCATCTCTGAGAATCCAAGCGCTACATCACCAGATCAGACTGAAAACACAAGCAACAACAGACGAACCACAATGAAGGTCTGAGCTTCTAATGGTCCGTGATGAATATGAAGCACTTAAAGCGAAGCAGAAAACTCGCCAATGGCATACATCGGCCACATCACGGAAATGAAAAGTTGTATCATGTACACAATGCACTAAAAGGTTGTGGTGCTGTGCGATGAGTATACGAAAAACAAATCTCTATCTACAATAGCAACCAAAGTTGAAAAATCCTGACTCTTGTGAGGTTTAATCCATGTTAGATTGCTGGTACCTCCTCAAAAACATATGTGGAGTTGTGTTTTGTTTCATTCACCCATGTTTATTAGTCTGTCTACATCTCCCAAGATTAAAATGCTCTGTTCCACCTTGTGATGTCATGTAGTGGTAGTTTCCAGGTTGACAGATACACTTTATCCTAGTTTCAATAGAGATTGGCAATTCCAGTTCTGAAATCATCCCAATGTAACTACATTTAAAGGGATATGCCACCCCCAGGTCAAACTTGGGCATCTCCCCACAGTCCAGAGACTAAAATAAGTGGTGGAAAGCGTTTTTCTGGTGACCCAGCCATTGTCCAGGTCTGTCAGCACTGACCGCCGCAGTATCTGCAGCTACTCCGCGTTAGACTGGAGTCTAACGTCGCCAGAGAAAGATTTCGGCCAAATTTTTTCAGTGCGGAAAAACACAGCCGAAGCACACACCACGCTGCGTAACAGGGGAACTCCCTTCCTGGTGCGTAACTGGGATTCCCCTGTCAGCGTGGTGTGTGCTTCGGCTGTGTTTTTCCGCACTGAAAAATAGTTCCCACCCAAAATGACCAAGTCAAGCTCTCCGTGTTGATTTGCACATTTATTTGCACTCGATATGAATGCGCACTACACAGAAAGTAATTGGGAAACGCATCGAGCAAATTAATTCCTTTTGGCCGAAATCTTTCTCTGGCGCCGTTAGACTCCAGTCTAACGCGGAGTAGCTGCAGATACCGCGGCGGTCAGTGCTGACAGACTCGGACAATGGCTGGGTGACCAGGAAAACGCTTTCCACCACTTATTTTAGTCTCTGGACTGTGGGGAGATGCCCAAGTTTGACCTGGGGGTGGCAGATCCCTTTAACATTAACATTAAAACATAGTTATTCCTGACTTATCTTTTCCTCCATTTGAAGCATACTAATTATTCACGATGAGTTTTTACAAGCACTTTTCAAAACTCTCAGAGATGGTAAAGCTAACAACACAAAGATGCAAATACAGCTCTGGAAAAAAAAGACACCACTGCATTTTTTTCTGAAATCAGCTTCTCTACATGTATTACAGCCATTCCATTCGAGCGTCTGTTGAATTCCAACACAAACACAAAGCTGAGCTACTTCAGTTCTTGCACCAGGAGTGGAATAAAGTCACCCAAGAACAATGTGAAAGACTTGTGGAGAGCATGCCAAGACGCATGAAAGCTGTGATTAAAAATAAGGGTTATTGCACCAAATATTGATTTCTGAACTCTTCTTAAGTGTAAACATTAGTATTTTGTTGTTTTAAAAAGAATTTGATCTTGTTTCTGTGCATTGTTTGAGGTCTGAAAACATGTATCTTTTTTGTTATTTTGACCATTTGTCTTTTTCTGCAAATAAATGCTCTAAACCAGGGGTGGGCAATTATTTTTTCCCCAGGGGCCAAATGAGAAGCAGAAATTATTGTGAAGGGCCCGGCCAAAAGTTTGAAGTCTACTGTGGTTATTAAATTTATTTCTACGATGAAATCAGTAAATGGCATTGTTTACAGAAGCTGGTAAGTTCTGTGTTATTATTAAATAATGAGAGAGTTTTACACACGTTTTACAAAAACTGAATTTATTCAGTAAAATAATTCAAAACAATGGTAAACGTGAAACATTTGTAACTCTTCAGTCACATTAACCCCACAATGCTTTCTGAGTTTAACTTTCTTAACTTTGTATTAATACACCACAATGTCTTTGTTTGCCAAATAATATAATACAAGATATGTCACACAATTTTTTTTGTCAAACTGCCAAACTGTGTAGAAATAAAGTCAGAGTTTGCATGTTTATTGTTTTTTCTTGATCAGTGAAAGAAATCTAGCCTCTGTTGAGCTTTAACAAGTGCATCAAAGTCAGGTTCATGTTTGAGGTGGAGATGTGAAGCACGTCCAACAGATGATCATCAGTACAAATGCATCAGTACAATTACATTATGTACAATTTTGAAAGTAGGTTTTATTTTCTTAATTCAAAGCAACCTTTCGCGGACCAGTCAGGGTCGGCTTGCGGACCGTATTTTGCCCTCCGGCCCTGAAATGCCCGGGTCTGCTCTAAATGATATTTTTATTTGGAATTTGGGGGAAATGTTGTCAGTAGTTTATAGACTCAAACAAAAATGTTCCTTTTGCCCAAACACATACCTATAAGTAGTAAAATCAGAAAAACTGATCATTTTGCAGTGGTCTCTTATTTTTTCCCGAGGTGTTTTTTGACCTCAAGAGCTGCTAATATGATGCAACTGTAAGACATATCTTGCTCAAATACATAAAAAAAACAGGGTACAGGAGATTAAAGTAATTTAATTCAAACAACTGTCACAATTTTGTGCTTAGACAGAACTATCACACAGACAGAAACACTAGCAGATTGTAATAGTTTCCAGGACAGAGTAGAAGTGCCATGACAGTACCAGCGCAGCAGGTCGTGTTGAATCAAACTTGGCTGTAACTTTGAGTGCTGTTTACATGGCTTCTCCCCTCTCTCCCGTCTCCTCCACTGTGATGGCTTGTTGTGCCAGCAGCTCCACTCTCACGCGGAATCCCCCAGACTCCCCCAACAGCAAAAGTGTGTGTTACAACCAGCTCTGCTAGGGAGGAGGGAAGTAACATCCGGAAAAAAACACAACATACAACAATGTGGCGTTCAATAGACAGGCTGTGTAAAGCCAAGGCGCCTCCCAGATGTTTCTCACAAAAATTCAGGAATCAACAAAAACACACGGAGTATGCATGAAAAATTATTCTTTGTTTAAACTGTATATTTAACCACTGCTGTATTCCTTGATGTAAATGTATGTAGTTTTCTATAAGGCAGGTTTGAACAATACACCTTGCAGCTGTTTATAATAACAGAATCTGTTTTCTCTGGGCACAAGGACAGAGGTCTGCTATGTGAGCAGCTGGCATCACCCAAACATAATTTTGTTAATAAATAAAAACCTTTTTTCACTTCTCAGTTCTAGCTCTGGGCACTGGAAATAAATGCTAATGTGTACTAGCTTTGTTTTGTTAAGCATGTCAGTTAAGTGTATTATCTATCATCACTGGAAATACTGCCATTTATCAGAAGTCATTGATTGTTGAGAAATTATTATTTCTGCTTATATATTTAGTATATTAAGTATAATGTTTTGGATCTTGAAAGTTCCATAAAGGTATTTATGGATGCTTGCCTTGTTTTTAAAGTTTTAAATGGACTCGCTCCTGCAAGATTAATGGATTTTATAAGTTAAAAAAACTACTAACCGAGTGAACACAAGAGCATTGACCAGAGGAGACTGAAGCATACAGAGCCGAAGGACCAAATTTGGCCAAATGGTGACGTCTATCAGAGGATCACAGTCATGGAACACATTATTTGCTCATGTCAGGAACTGTGGGTCCTTCTCAACCTTCAAGAACACTCTGAAAATAATCAAACATGCTCTCACAGGTAGATTTTCTTCTTCTCTGGGCCTCTTAAACCCAGAGAATGGTCTGTTGTGGTGAACTTGCTGTCATGTCTATGTGCACTTCTGTCTCTTCTGTGTGTTCCTCTAAATGTTCTTCTGTTCTGACCTGCCTTAGGACAACGGATGTAAAGTAGCTATTGTGCTAATTCTGGCATATTTACATTGATGCTGTTCGTTGTCATGTTGATTAATATGCATTGTCCTAATTCAAATAAATAAATAAATAAAATAAAAAAATAAATAAAAAATTTGACACCTGCGTCCTTGTCCAGTCACCATGCTGCCATGTATAGCTCATCAAAATATCTGTTAAAAGACTTACAAATGGTTAAGGAATTTACAACTATTTTCCCACAATTGTTGAACTAGGAAGTAAGGCTGATGTGCTGTTAGCATGTTAGTTAATGTTAAAATTAGCCTACATTGACGACAAAACTCTCTGACCTCTGAAAGTTGAGAAAAGTGTCTACAAACTCATTACGGTGAATGCGTTAGGAAAATCTGAAATCTGTTTGGATTTCTGCTTTTCATATTTTTTGGGCCATAAAAATCAGATAGCCTTCTTCACCTTTTATGTGTAATGGGCTCATCGGAGGGGGGGTCTGGTGTTTTACGGCAGTTGTTGCATCTTAGCTGTGGCAATACTGAGCAGAAAAGGCCGAACAACTCTCTCTGATGTCACTGACACAATCCAGCCAGTGTGAAATCTCATCTTGAGGATTTTAAAAGCATTTTCGATCAAAGCTGTGGTGCTTTTGCTGCGGGCCACTGTAAAGAGCAGCTGGGATGAGCGTAAGAGGTAATCTAAAACCATGGATCACACCAAAACACCAAATGACAAAATTACAGTTTGGATGCGATTTTAGATTTGTAGAGTAAGGATAGTTTTACAGGTCCGATCATGCACAAAATTCACTCTTCTGAGCTTTAAATCATGTTAGAATATTGTTACCTAATCAAAAACATACTTGGAGTCGTGTTTTGTTTCATTTACACGTGAATAATTCTGCATTATTAAGATATCTACATTTCTAAAGCTCAAAATGCTCTGTTCCACCTTGTGATGTCATGAAGCTCCCTTATCTATATTGTTCAGTAGAGAATTATCCTAATGATTCTAATGAAGGTGTCTGGAGTTTAAAAACACTTCCTGTTTTACCACATGACATCACAAGTTGGAACAGCGTGCTTTCTAATTAAAAGGCAAAAGGAGAAATTCAGTTTGTCAACTGGACAAAAGTTTATTTGGTCGAATACAAATACAGCAGAGAATCAAAACCCAGGAGAAAGGGTGTAACTATTCCTTACCTGGTCGGCCTTTCTGAAAAACTACAGAGGATTTTCAGAAATCCCAGTCTATTTCAAACCCACAAGCACTTTAAGACAAAAACTGTTCCACCCAAAGGACAAAACACTGAGCCACAAACAAAACAATGTGGTCTACTCCATTCAGTGTAGTGAAGACTGCAGTGAGCGCTACATTGGAAAAACAAAACAGCCACTTCACAAGAGAATGTACCAACACAGATGAGAGAGCCAGAGTGGACCTCAGTCTGCCGTACATCTCCACCTAAAAACCACGCGCCACTCCTTTGAGGACAGTGAGGTACAGATCTTGGCCAGAGAAAAGAACTGGATTGAGAGGGGAGTTAAAGCGGCTATTTTTGTCAAGAAAGAGAATCCTTCCTTGAACAGAAATGGAGGTCTCAGACATAATTTGTCTCCCATCTATAACTCTATCCTCAAACCTAAATCAAAATAAACAAAGAAAACAACAGGGCAGCAGGTCAGGTCCAGAGGTGTGAAAACACCCATTATGGCCCCGAATGGTTCTGCTAACCACTCCCTGCACTGCATATTTAATAGGCCGCGTGTTAACTGCGCATGGGACAAAAAAGAAGTGGGACAGCAGTCGTCGCGCCGGTGTACTGTCGAAATGTGTGACGCACATGCCCTTCGGGCCATGCTCCGAGCCGCGCGCTCTGGGAATTGAGACACGGCTTCTAATGGCAAAGAAACATGTCTGCGGCGCCATTTGCCCACAAAAATAACAGCAAAAGACCGGGCGAAACAGTTCCCCTCCTAGTAGTAATTTATTTTCGATATTGGTAAGGTTGTTTTAGGACCATATCTGTGATCTCTGTGTCTTTGTATTATTCTTTGTCAGTAATAACTCAGTATTCAAAATATTACTCAATTTTAATTACAAAAAGCGAAAATCGCAACTATTTATCGCAACTTTCACTTCCTCCCGCAACAAAAACCTTAAAAGAACCGCAACTTTCATCGCAACTTTATGGAAAAGCTCCCGCAAATTCAGGCATTTTAGCCCACAACAATCACAAAAATGCCCGCGAAATCCTGGGGGGTCTGATTGAATTATATGCTACTATTGTATAGATCCTAAATTGTTTTTATGTTTGTGATCATAACACATGTACTAAATTGTCTAATGTCTGCAACTGCGACATATTTTCTATTGTATGCTATATCTTTATGTCTGGGACTGCGGATGGAAATTAGGACTGTGCTAAATCTGGCATATTTACGTCGGTTTGTGTGATCTCATACAATTGTACGTTCATTAATATGCATTGTCCCTTCCAAATAAACAAATTAGAAAAAAAAGAAGAAGAAGAAGCAGCTTGGATGAGCTGCGAAACATAATCGACCAAATAAACTTTTGTCCAGTTGACAAATTGAATTTCTCCTTTTGCCATGGATTCTACCTGAACGTCTGAGGGATTCTACACACAACTAAATAAAAGGGTTGGTTTGTTAAACACAAGTGAATGAAACAAAGCAAAACTCAGGGTGTTTTTGATGAGGAAAGATAAGATAGATCAGAAAATAGTGGAATATATGGGCCCTATAAAGAGAGCATGTTATATCGTGATCTCAGTCATTTGAAACTTGTCCATTAGTCCATTTCTGGCACGACACACACACAAAAAATAAATACAAAACTGTATAATATGAATGATACAAAATACATTTATTTTACACTCATCCATTGGCTGATTTTGACCTCTAAACTTTGCTCTAGTTTATCTTCCTCTTATAAAGAAATCCCTGACACTGAAAGGACAGAGATTCTCTATCTCTGTGCAAGACACTCCCCCCCTAAAAGTTTTAAATTAACGGCCTTTTATCAAAGTCTTTTCTCATGTATTGGTAAAATATGTCTTGCCCCCAGTACAGATATTATTATATTGTACAAGCAAATCCTGAGATCAAAATAGGTCCACCGGGTGCTGTCTGCATCTAATTAAAACAGTTTATTGCTGGATAATCACGTAGTGCACATGCTAATGTGCACTACGTGATTATCATAGCGGTGAATAATTAGGGTGCTTGGAATGCATAAGGAAACTGAGGAATAACTTTGGAGCACTGCAAACTGTTTAAAATGAGCTGGTTTCCACATTTTTAATAGTCTGGTTAACACCTGACCATATCACAAGTGAGATATGGGTCTGGAAACTCGCTTCGAAAAATCCCGTAGCGGAGGTGTGGTTAGCGATTGCCAACGGCCGTTTATTGGGCGTTATGAATGTCTATCATTGAGCGTATATGTAAGTCCATAGCCAATCATGTCAGTTGTCAGTTCAAACTACAAGCTTCCGTTTGTCATGTAGTACGCGTCACCGTCTTGCCACACCTCCCCCGCTCTCTGATTGGGGCCCTAAATCTGGGACTCTCGCTTGGACGAGTTTCCAGGCCGCCTTCCAGTTCGAAACGAACGGAAGCGGCCTGGGAATTCCCAGGCTACATTTTTAAGACAGTGAAAATCAGATACAGTGAGATTAATAATACAAATGTTTGCCGTCTCAATCCACTGTAAAACTGTAATATAGATTTGTTCACATTCTCTGGGAAATCCACTTGTTCCCTGTATTTCTCTGTGATTCAGTGTGATTCTAGTCCAGTTTGTGTACTTGTGTTTTATAGGCACAATAAAGTTTAGTGTTTTATTGATCCAAAGAGATGTGGACGACTGCCATCCGCCGCATCTCCCCTATCGACCACATTAATTCAACTGGACAATAAAGCTTAAACTCTTCCTCTGATCACCACTCCAGCAGGCTAAACTGTTGGTTCTGCACTATTAGGAGGAGAGAGATGGAGATGTAGGAACGGACAGATTCTAAAACGTGAAGAAAAAAGATGTGGATTTATGGTCTGCCAGACTGAAAGGGCTTGTCGTTAAGATTTAGATTTTAAATTGACTAAATATGACCTTCTTGTGCCCCCTAATGATGGGAGTTTTGGCTTCTTTGTGGGATCTGAATCTTTTGGATCTGTTCATGTCAAAGAGCCGTTCAAAGACTGGCTCTTTTTTGGCTCTATTTATTTACATCACGGAAGCCATTGTGAGAACTCATTTAACTACTAACCAATCACAGAGAAATGGCCAAGACTCAGATTTGTTTAAAATAGTTCAAACTGAGAGTCGAAGTATTTATTCTTTGAAATGGTGAACATCTAAATAAAATGTCGCACTACAATAATAATTATTTAACTAAATTAAAAATGCGTGAAAAGTCCCTCAGTCGTCCAGGTAGAATCCATGATCAAAGGAGAAGTTCAATTTGTCAACTGGACAAAGTTTGTTTGGTTGAAAACGTTTCGCCGCTCATCCGAGAGGCTTCGTCAGCTCTGGCCCTCAGGGTCGAAACAGGGTCGAACCAGCATGAGGGCCAGAGCTGACGAAGCCTCTCGGATGAGCGGCGAAACGTTTTCAACCAAACAAACTTTGTCCAGTTGACAAATTGAACTTCTCCTTTGATTATAAATTAAAAATGAATATGCCAGATTTTTGTGCAAAAAACTGTCACTCATGTTGCCTTTACTTCACGTGTAAAAATGCATAAAAAGAAAAATCATTTGTTTTTTATAAAAAAATGAGATCCAGATGCAACAGCTCACGTCATGGAGCCACCTCAGACATGAACGTTACATCATTAATTCATAAATAGGTAGACATGTTCATATTAAATGTCGTTTTACTGATAACAATTGTAATGCTGATTTGTTCTTGATTACAAAAATGTTTTGGTTCTCAAGACAATTAACCAGTCAAAAAGCAAACTTTCTCATTTGCGTTGACAGTTTCAGTGCTGAAATTTAGTTGGTTAAAACCGAAAAAGACTCTCTCTGATCTGAATCTGCAGCTCAGGGAGTGAGTTCTGGAGGTTCTGAGGTTTCACATGAGGCATGAAAAAACTTGAGTCTATCTGCAGGTGAAAGTGCTGATAACCCCGGTCTTGATTGTGGTAATAGTTTTTTTTAACAGTAGGAGGGAAGGCTGTAAATTTCTGAAGGTGGCACTTCACCTGCATGATTCCATGGAAATAGTAACTTAAAACCATACTTCGGAACATTCTTCATGGAGTGAAGATAGATATGTATGATGTGCCACACTGTGGAAGATTATAGCCAAAGCACAAACAACATTTCCATGGAAGCAAGCAGGAGAACGCCTCCCTCCAGGCCAAATAAGAGTAAGGCTTATGGAGATGCAATCCCTGCTCACAGTAAGGACATGTTTGTGTATTCAGAAAAAAAAAAAAAAAAGTTTCATACTGTGGTTTAAAAATTCTAGATACGTTTTTGGTATTTTTAAGTTAATAGACAAGTTTTCCTTTGTTTTTTTATTGCTAGGAATAGACGCTTGTCACCTATGCTGCAATGGCTACGCCCACTTCAAACATATAATTTCAAAACAACCACAATTTTATGATTGTCCCCTACAAATATCACTGCATGAAAAATACAGTTATTAAGCAGAATTATAGTTGCTTGTACTGAATGGAGGCAGGTGCACATAAGATGAGAAATTAGCACACCTATTAGATGCATGAAGCTAACATATAATTGAGCTAAATGCGAGTAGAGGGTCCCATTTGTGCCATTTTTTCCCCAACACAGATCTCCTAAAACCTTGTTAGCTAATCTGTCCCAATGCTCTATCCCAGGGGTCGGCAACCTTTATCACTCAAAGAGCCATTTGGACCCGTTTCACACAGTAAAGAAAACACTGGGAGCCACAAAACCCTTTTGAAATTTAAAATGAAATAACACTGCTTATAATGGCTTTTTTTTTGCCTTTGTGCCATAGAATTACATTTTAAAAATGAATAAACTAAAATAAAATACATTTTAATTAAATACAGTGGTCCCTCGCTATATCGTGGTTCGCTTTTCGTGGCCTCGCTGTTTCGTGGATTTTTTTATTCCAATTTTTTTTATAGTGTATCAACACGCATTTCTGCGTCCTGAAGGGACTAGACATTTGCCGATTCGTCAGTCATTCTCCTCAGTGTCTCCTGTACAGGATGCATTCAGTTTGCCAGATTTATATAAATGTTGGATCGCAGTGTGACTCTGAAGTGCTGTATGTTTGCGAGTTTTCTCCCCGAGAAAACCCGCCACAGCGAAGCGGTCATAAGAACTGTGAAATGCACGCGGAATACACTTTAGTTTCGTTCTCTAATACTGTGGTTTTTTGTGTGTTTAAACAAGAGAGAAATGTGAGAAAACGTTAATTCCAGTCTGAGAAAAGTGTAGAATGTGTGTGGTGAGGCGTTTACAGCCTTAAAACATGGAGAATAATTGTAAAATATAAAGCTGACGACTTCGCGGATTTCGCTTGTCGTGGGTTATTTTTAGAACGTAACCCCCGTGATAAACGAGGGACCGCTGTACTGAGCCGCATCAGAGGGATCAAAAAGCCGCATGTGACTCCGGAGCCACGGGTTGCCGACCCCTGCTCTATCCTAAACTAAATTAAGTGTTGCTAACCCTAATCCTAATCCTAACCTTAACCTGAAAACTAACACTTGCAAGCATAGCCAGCAGTGCAAATTGGCAGTTGTGTGGCAGTGTATCCTGTATTAAGCAAAATTGACTCTTGTGAGCTCTAAGCCATGTTAGAATGTAGTTTTCAAGTTAACATTTACCTTTTACTGTAGTTCTGTAGAGATAGACAATTCCAGGACTGAAATCATCCAAATGATTCAAATGAAACAACTCCAGGTATGTTTTTGATGAGAAAACATTATAACACAAAATAGTGTCATAGGGGCCCTTTAATTATTTAGGCTTTTCAGTCATTGCAATGAAGTTAAAGCTCATGTACCTCATATTTAACTATGTCTTTGTATTTTTATTATCTTTACCGTGACACAGCGTCTATTAGACTTAGACTTAGACAAATTGTATTGGTCCACAAGGGAAATTATTTGAAATGCTATTCAGAACGCTCATGCACATTTAATAACATATTCTGCCCATGTTTCAAATATGTGTGAGCGAACGTCCGAAATGCCAACTCTTTCTGCTGACTCAGCTGTTCTGTACATCTCACCTCATTCTAAAGATTCTCCACTGACAGGACCCAGCAGAGTAAAGCTGCATTTTTTATCTGCCTTTCCATAAAAATACAGTAAAATTGGAGACTGAGTTATTATTGGATCGTTGACTATATGTTCAAACTGCACAACTGACAAACCCCAGATGTTTTTAAGTGAAATCTTAACCCTGTCTGCATGATGTGGAGTCTACTTTTTCAAATAATTGCAACTAAGTACATGGATGTGTGCAGGGACAGGAGGAAGGTGAAAACAGGACTCAGGCCTTGAATGCAGACAGTACAGACTTAGTCAAACATGTGCAAATGAAAATCAATCAGCAGGCTCAGTAAAGTTTATAATATGTCAGATTTAATATATTAAAGGTCCCATGGCATGAAATGTTCACTTTCTGAGGTTTTTGAACGTTAATGTGAGGTCCCCTACCCTGTTTAGCCCCCCCCCCATGGTTAAAAGTTGCGAAATGTCTAAACTGAGCATTTGCGATCCTTTTCTGCGTTACAAAAAATCGGAGCTCAAACGGGCGATTTTGAACAAGGCACCTTATTGACGTCAGATCGAAAAAAGAAATGCAAATGCAGTTCCACCCCCGTCTGTCTGTACTCAGCGTCTCTGTAAATCACGCCCAGAGAGTTTGGACTGCGAATGCGCTAGGCAATGCGAAATGCGTTTTTTTATTTGCCTGGAGGCAGGTCCGAGTGTTTCTAGGCTCGGAAGTCCTTTATCTGAGCCTCTGGACCTTTGAACAGCAGTGGTTTAATTTTATTTTATGTGGAAATGTGTTTATTTTTCAATGGAACGCTTCAAATCTCTCCCCCCATGCAAAAACAAGGAAATGGATCAGCTGAGGGCTCAGAGCCGAAAGCGGAGAGTTTGGCCACGCCCTCACCCTCTACTATAGGCCAGCTCTTTTCTCCTCATTTGCATTCAAGCAACAACGCCCATTATGGAGTGTTCCGGAGAGAGAAAAAATACTCTTTCTCATCTTATCTGTTTCTCATGCACTGAGTGTTGATTTTGAAGAAGGATTCATTTATAGTATTAGGGAACCATTAAGGAGCCATATAAAAGCATCAAGAAGTACCATGTCATGGGATCTTTAAAGGTCCCATATTCTGCAAAAGTGACTCATGAGCTTTAAGCCAAGTTAGAATGTTGTGTTTTGTTTCATTCATGTTTGAGTAATCCTGCATTATTAGTCTGTCTACATCTCCAGAGCTCAAAATGCTCTTGTGATGTAATGTAGTGGTAATTTTCAGGTTAACAGCTCCTTTTACCTTTTGTTCAGTAGAGATTGGCATTTCCAGAGCTAAAATGATTCAAGTGAAGGTGTATGGAATTAAAAAAAACAAACAATGGAGTGTTTCCTGTATCACCACAGGTTGGAACAGTGTTTTTCTGTTTGAGAAAAGAACTCAGTCTAAATATTTGTGTGTTAAACATGTGTGAATGAAACAAAACACAACTCCAGGTATATAGAGAGCATCTTCACCAGCTGCATCAATGTGCATCACCTGCACCGTGACCAGTGTTGTATAAAGTACTGGAATATCAAACTCAAGTAAAAGTATAGGTACCTCTCCCAAAAATGACTTTGGTAAAAGTCGAAGTCACTGACTGAAATGTTACTTGAGTAAAAGTCTTAAAGTATCTGGAACTTCTTGTACTTAAGTATGACAAGTAATGTAAAAATAAATGTACTCAAGTAGTGTAATTAAAAGTACAAGTAAAAGTATCAAGCAAAGGCAGTCTGAATTTAATATTTTTTAATGTCCCCCCACCCACCCCAAACCTTTTTTTTTTTTTTTTTTAATAACAGTGCTGAAAATAAGGCATACATAACACCACTGAAGGAGTGTTTTTGGAGGAAGAGGGTTTTTTGCAATTGGGCCCTTAATTCTAGTGTAAAACACCATGTTCGGCTCACCCATGGTAGTTTTGTGTCATATGGAGCACTGTCGAAGATATTGGGTTTGGTGATATCCATGAAACGCCGTCCTATGAGCAAGTAAATGCAGGCACAAAATACGTTATTTGTAATTTAATAATTATGGTACGGTAGCACTAATGACGTGTAGTAAATGTTCTTGTTTTAAAACATCTGGGTTGTGTGGGGAATACAATACTCAGGTCCCCCTTCATTTGTAGCCGACGTGGATGCTGTCTCCTCTTCCATCAGGGATGTTGACTGATTAAACTAGCTGCATAAAACCAACAGGTGTAGGCTGATTGTCATGCACAAGTAGCGAGAACAAGCCCAGGCACGTCCTGACTTCCTTGCAGTCAGTAGAGGGTTTTTTGTAACGAGTAACTAAACGGCACATTGAAAATGTATTGGAGTAAAAGTATGCAATTAAATTCGGAAATGTAGTGAAGTAAAAGTAAAAGTTATCATTTTTTTAAAAACTCAAGTAAAGTACAAAGTCTCCCAAAATGTACTTAAGTATAGTAGTGAAGTATTATTACTTCGTTACTATACAACACTGACCGTGACCTGCTGGAAAAAGCCACACTGAGTAGTGAGAGCAGCTGAGAAAATCGTGGGTGTCTCTCTCCCCTCCCTGCAGGACATTTATCGCACCCGCCTCACCCACAAACCCTTCTGCAGGTGATCCCATCCACCCATCCAGCTGCCTCTTCAGTCTGCTGCCATCAGGAAGGAGACTGAGGAGCCTCAGGGCAAAGACCAGCAGACTGAAAGACAGCGTCATCCACCAAGCTGTCAGGATGCTCAACTCTCTCCCTGCCCTCCCTCCCCCAATGACACTGCTGCTTAATTGACGCCATTTGAGCTTTATTACGCTACACTTGTTTGGTGTCACCACTCTAATATGCACACTCCGCCGCAGGGGATAAGAAGCAATTATGCTTGCTCTTATTTATAAAAAAAAAATAGAACACAAAAAATTAATCTGCTTCTAAACTATAGTACATCACTCTAGGGCATAGGTTTGCACATAAAATTACAGAGGATGTTTGTAAGAACTCCATTGGGTATTCTTAAAAAGAGATTACTTGCTACACAAGATTGTAAATTAGAACAATTTTCAACACACTGGATTAGCTGCTGGATAAAGAATGGCAGAATATGGGACAATGTGCATGGGGCAGTTAACCAGGATGAAGGGGGCATTTCTACTGTCACACACCTGACACTGCTGCTTAAATGACACTTAAATGAATGACACTGACACTGCTGCTTAAATGACACCATTTGATCTTTATTACGCTACACACTGTGTGTTTTACCTATTTGTATTATATACAAATTTACTGTACTTTTCCTGTGGATATTATGTGGTGTTTATTGTCTTGTTTATCAGATGTTTTATGTTCACTGTGAGCCTAGGGGGCGCTGCAATTTCAAATCCTGTGTGTGCAACCTGTACATATGGCTTCTGACAATAAAGCTGACTTTAAATTTGAACTTTGATTTGTGATGAGGAAACATTATGGTCGTTTTCACACCAGGAAAGTCCGATAGTTCACTTGCTTTGGTCCGGACCAAATGTTTTTTTATTTTTTTATTTTGGTGCGGTTTGCTTTCACACGGCAGTTTTTCCCCAAGCGAACTAACGTCTATAAACAAAACCATGTGTGCTGAGGTCGCTCAGCCATTGGACAAAAATGAGCCCTGTCAAAACGCCGTGTCCAAACCCGGAAGGAGGAGAATAACGGTGTTACGTGCTGTTTGCAATCTAGCCTTAGCGATATGGTTTGCACAGTTTTTACAGTTCTCACAAATGTTTGAGCAGCATCGTGAGGTTTACACTATTTTACAATCAATTTCCAAACGATGAAGACACAGGGCAAGACGGCTACGGATGACAGCGCTTGTGTGCGCATCAAGTTCTGACTCTTGCTCTTCACGCAAAACATAAGTAAGCCTCGTAAGTTTCGTTTTGTTTCGTTTAGTTTAGTTTCGTCAGCCTCGGTTTCCCATAATGCTCGACATACGACAGGAGCTTGTTAAGTACAAAAAGCCAACTTGCGTCGGATCGAGTCCGGTCTGCATTCTCACCTCAAACGAACTGCACCAGAGTTCGTATGGAACCGGACTGAGACCGACCTTTTTAGGTGGTCTCGGTCCGCTTGTTTGCTCCGGATCGAGACTTTTGATTTTTATTCACACCAGCCCAAAAGGTCCGAATCAAAGGAGCAAACGAACTCTGGTTCGTTATAAAACGAACCAAACAAGGCAGGTGTGAAAACGACCTATAACATAGATCCTGGACTACCTCACAAACCGGCCCCAGTTTGTGAGAGCCCGGGACTGTGTGTCTGACCTCATGACCTGCAGTGTAGGGGCGCCCCAGGGCACGGTCCTCGCGCCCTTCCTCTTCACCCTCTACACTGCAGACTTCAGACACAACACGGACAGCTGTGTCCTGCAGAAGTTCTCCGATGACTCCACCATCATTGGTCTCATCACAGACGATGATGACGCGGAGGACTAACGCAGGACTTTGTGGACTGGTGTCAGTGGAACCACCTTCTCATCAACGCGGGTAAGACCATAGTCATAGTTTGCTTTATTGTCGAAAAACAATCATGTACATGTACATAGAATGAATTCGAAATTTCGTTTCCCCACTAACCAGGCAGGACAGTGATAGAGTGGGCTAGGGGAGGGGCCGCTGCACTTGCGCGCGCCGCCGACTGGGAGATGCAGAACAGAAAAGATGCAATAAGTACAATCAGTGACAATTTCACAACATGTAATGACAGAAAAACAATAGGAGATATAACATAAGGTGATCTTTTTTGTTCGTTACATAAGGAAGGGGTCAGATTGGAAATCAATGAAGTTGATTGAACCGAGAGCAGAGATCAGACCTTTCTAAAGACAGGAATTCTACTATTGTTTCTGTTTTCAGTGACAGTGTAAGAGTGTGTGCTATGTTTATGTAGAGTCCAGATAACAAACCACATTCTGTGGCCTTGGCCTTGTTTATGCAGGGAGGCTAAGTCAAAACACAGATAACTGTTTGGGACCGATTTTCGCAGGAGAGAATAATAAAATACATTTTTAGAGACCCAGGTAAATAATTTAGACTGAGCTCGGGTGCCAGACCCCCATCTTCATATCGCCATGAAGATTCATGAGAGATCTCATTAGTTCCTCTTGGCGCACAGACTGCGCTGCGTTGGCTTTACACAGCTCTGTCACCATCCCCGTGATGATATCCAAACGTCGAGATGTTTCCTTCGGTTGAAATCCTTCCAAAAGGACCTCAACCTGTCCCACTTTCTGATGTAATCCTTTCACGAGATCTCCAACCCCTTCACAATGGCTCAAAATTTCGGCAGACAACTTAGGGGACTCTTTACAAGCTGCCAGTTTACAAATTATGCGATAGATCATGGACAATCCCAGGCCAATTAACAGATGTCCAGCTATCAGAAATCCGAATACGTAAATATCCTCCACATCCTCCAGGTACATTGGTGCCAAACATACGACTTGCCACGCACGATACGAGTCCCTCGCATATCCAGCAGCAAAAGTACCATCCGGACACGCCGCTTCTCCCGGAGCGGCACTCCTCCGTGAAAAAAGAGTATCAATAGCGCTGAGGGTCCAGCTGATCACATCCATCTTTTTGGAATTTGGAAAATCTGCTCCAAAAAGCGAGAAAATGACAAAAACAAGAGAGGCACGCAGACAGCAGGAGCAATAGATAAGAGAGGAAAAAGAGAGACGTCTGCTCGCTCTCAGGGTCAGAACAGAAGGAGATGGTGGTGGACCTCCGCAGGCGCCACTCTACTGCCCCCCCACCAGTGAACATCCAGGGAAGGGACATTGAGAGAGTGGACTCTTACAAGTACCTGGGTGTTCATCTGAACAATAAACTGGACTGGACTCATAACACAGATGCACTGTACAGGAAGGGCCAGAGTCGGCTCTATCTCCTGAGGAGACTGCGGTCCTTTGGAGTGAGAGGGCCACTCCTGAGGACCTTCTATGACTCTGTGGTGGCATCTGCCATCCTGTACGGTGTGGTCTGCTGGAGCAGCAGCATCATAGAGAGGGAGAAGAAGAAACTGGACAAGGTCATCAGGAAGTCCAGCTCAGTCCTGGGCTGTCCTCTAGACTTGGTACAGCAGGTGGGGGACAAGAGGGTCCTGGCTAAGGTTTCCTCTATGCTGGACCATGAGTGTCACCCCCTGCAGGACGCTCTGTCGGCTCTGGAGAGCAGCATCAGTGACAGGCTGATTCACCCTCGCTGAGTTAAAGAGAGATTTCGCAGGTCTTTCCTTCCTGCTGCTGTCAGACTGTACAATGATCAATGCTAGTCAGGTTAATCTCCATAGCAACCATGTGTCATCTCCATAGTAATAATTACATGTGCAATATTATTTATAGTCACTTTACCTGCTACTTATTTATTTAACAACCACTGTCCATCACTGCACTGTACATCATCTGAGTCACTTTATTGTAGTGATATTATATATTACTGAACTGGAGTCACTGCTGTTTGTTCACTGCTCAGAATCAAAGACATTTATTGTGCAGCGTTCCTGTGCCTTTTAACCTTACAGTGTTGTGTTTTTTAGTTGATTGTACATACTTATTATTAATATTTATCTTAATTTTGATGCATGCTCTTTTTCCAACTGTTTCTGAAACTTGCGTTGTGACACTGCAATTTCCCCATTGTGGGACAAATAAAGGATGATCTTATCTTATCTTATCTTAGATCAGAAAATAGCATAATATGGGCCCTACAATCACTACAAATGATTTTTCAAAATGCATGTAAACCTGGGAACTATATTGTTTTGATGATAAACTATGGCATCTCGATGGGTATCCGGCGAGCGCATGCTTTGTTTTTGGTCCTCTAGGTTAAAGTGAAAAAATACTTGTGTCTATTTGTGGTACAGAGAGCAAAAAACGTGTCTGAAAATCAAACGATCGATGCAAACTTTGATAACTGAAGCCGCCAAACTTTTTAAAGAAGAGTTAAATGACCTGTGGTGAGAATTTTCACGCTTGTATCAACTAATCTCACTTACTTAACTTTGCGTGATAAGTTTAGAGAAATATTTTAGCTAATTGCTCTGCCCCACACTAAGGAAAGCTTTCTCCGAGCAACTAGAGCGATAAAAGGGGAGAAAGTCAGTGAGGGCAGTTTGATAAAAAATTAACATCCTCATCCTAGCTGTTTAACACTTTGAGAGCTTGAGAAAACAAATGAAGAAAGAATATTAAACTTTAAATATATTTACACAGGGATGTTTGAGTGTAGTGTTCGTGGGAATAGGTGGGAAGTGAGGTAAAGCGTTGTATAGAAAATGCAGAGAAGAAAAAAGCAAGTTCAGGCATAGATTTTCATCAAATATTTAAAACTTTGCTGCTCAGATTGACTGGACTTCTCACACTCTTATTAAAAGTACATTACCGTGCACCATTTTACGAGAATTCTGCTACAACTGTGAATATTGTGGATAATTCTGCTGCCATAGCAATGTCAACTTTAAAGCTGCATTGTGTAACTTTTCTGTTAAGGTTCTGTGTTAAGGTGCGTTACTTCATGGAGATGTTTTTGCTTTGTCTGAGACCAAACCAGGCCAAGTTACAGGTCCAATCTGTGGAGAGGCAACCCCGCTCACAGTCAGAATGCCTGTTTTTCTAGGTATTTTTGAGCCATAAAACCACCCGAAATTGAATAAATGTAAGGTGGAGCTGTTTAATGTCATACTGTGGAACATTCCACCAAGAAAAATGAACATTTCCATAGAAACAAGAAGGTGACGGATCACCAGCCAAAAAGTTACATAGTGCATGCCCACATAGGCTTGTGGGCTGAGCATGGAATCGTACTGCTAACCATGAGAAGGGTTCAAATAGAGCCCGGGAGAGATCACTAAATGACTCAAACATGCATTGATGACCTCTTCAGACATGTTTTGATGAGGGAACAACACTGTAACATGGTAGAAAAATAAAAAGAATCAGTTTTGCCTAATACCCCCTCTTTAAGTAAACTACAGGCAGACATATTTGTTTTGTTATGGATTAGTGCCAATGTTCCCCCTAATTTTTCATGTGTCTGAGCAAACACACCAACTCCCTGAGCGTTCCTTGGACTCCTGTGAGCAACATCCGACATGCACACTGTGGCCACACCAGTATCACACCTGAGATCATGGCAAGTTACAGCTTATGAATCAAATTACTGCTGTTATTTCTGTTAGATTACTTTTAATATAACTGATTTTTTGGTCCACTTCTCAAAAATCTTTTCATGAGCTTTGTACATGTTGTATGTCAGTGTGAGGGTCCTGCTGTGGTCAGTGAAACATTGAACATTACAATATTTTGAAAAATAACCTGTGTATATACACAGTGTATGTACCTATGTATAAACCTAGGACACTATAAGATGGGTCTTTCTCAAAATAATGATCTCCAAAATAAGTATACATTTTTATCAGTTTATATCTTGCTTTTTAATCATTACCCAGTTTAAGTAATTCTGTGAGAGTGACAGAGCTCTGTGGTTTAACGCTCTGGGGAGAGGATTCACACTTCACACAAAAAGTCTCGTCTTTTTGCTCACAAAAACCTATGGCTTGGACAGAAACAAAGAAAACAGCCGAGGATTACATTATGGCTCTACCTGTCTCCTTTTCTGTTCTTCCCTACGTGGAGTGTGTGCGGGTGGCGCTCCCGTCGGCTGGTGCGGACCCGCCGCTCTGACCCACGGCGATGCGCACGACAACTATGGTCTTACTGAAGGAAGCGAGCGAAATGCGATCGAAATGAATGTGTTTGTAGTTGGCTTGTCCCTAAAGCATGTGCACATTCACATGTGCAAACTGAATCTATCAGACTGGATTCCATGTGTCAATCCAGCGCTGAGTTCAAGTTAGATTTTATTTTATGCGCTGAAAAGGATTTGATGTGCGCGCTGAACGTCTGGGGAGTGCGCGATTGCGCACGCGCGCACCTTAGAGGGAACACTGATTAGTGCTGTCAGGCGATTAAAAAAATGAATCTAATAAATTACAGGATTTGTAATTAATTAATCGAATTAATCACATTTTAATCTCGTGAGAGAGAAAGAGAGAGAGAGAGAGAGAGAGAGAGAGAGAGAGAGAGAGAGAGAGAGAGAGAGAGAGAGAGAAACCCACTTTGCGATTGAGTTTGTCAGTTTTTCTGTCATTGCTTTGCTCGTTCGTTTCCCAAATTCTGCGAGCGTGGTTTGGTGGTTTGTTGAAGTGCGCTCACGTGTTTATCGTTTAAATGATCTGTCAGGCTGGAGCAGCTTCGGTGATCAGAAAATTCTTTTTGACAAAAGCTACAAATCGCCGCGTTCTTGTTGATAGTCCCATCTTTGTTCTTTTTATAAATAAACTTGACGTTCAAAGGCCCGAGCAGCGAATAACTCACCACACGTCAAATTTAAAATGCACGCGCATTGAATTGCCTCATAATTATTAATTACATTAATTGTTATAACATGTTCATTTGCAGTGTAATTAATTAATCTAATAAACGTGTTTAACTGGCAGCCCTATTATGGATATATGTATGGATTTGATTGACTATTCCACTTCAATTCAATTATGCCAAACTCTGGGAGACAAAACCAAGATCTCCCAAAAATCTGGTTGTATTTTGTTGACTGCTGAAGGTAGATTTGGCTGAACTTGCACTAGCTACCGTCCTGTAACAAGCAACTCTGCATAATGCATTTTCTGCCAAACCTGGATGGATATTTCAAGGTTAAAGGTTATTTAGCAAAGTTATCAAATGTATCTTGGTTTATACTTTCACCAAAACACAAAACACTCCCTCTACTAAGATAAGATAAGATAAGATAATCCTTTATTTGTCCCACAATGGGGAAATTGCGGTGTCACAACCCAAGATTCAGAAACAGTAGGAAAATATGAGCATGCATCATAAGTATGTATGTATCAACTAAAAAACACAACACTGTAAGGTTAAAAGGCACAGGAACGCTGCACAATAAATGTCTACTAATACTAACAGCTTTCTCTTAGCACTACTTGTACACTTTGACATTTTCCTCTGCAAACACCAAAAGGAACCAAAACAGATCTTAGTAGTCTCCACATTCACCAAACCACAACCCAGATTCTTGCCTTGGTGTCAAAATCGAGTTTGAAATTTCAGTATTGTAATAAAACCAGAAAACAGCTTTCACTTTCTATCACTTGTACACCCCCCTCTAATATTTTTTTTCACTGGAAACACCAAAAGCAACCAAAACAGATCTTCATCGTCACCGCATTCACAAAACCACAGGGCAGATTCTTTTCTTGTTATCAAAATCAAATTTGAAATTTCAGTATCGTGACAACACTACTGCTAATAATAACAACACCAGAAAACAGCTTTCTCTCATCACCGCTTGTACACTTGTAATGGGACTTTCAGCGCCTTTGTGAGATCTGAATCTTTTGGACCCGTTTATGTCAAAGAGGCCTTCAAAAGACTGGCTCTTTTGTTTTTATTTATATGACACAAGGTAACGTGAGGACTCATTTTAAGAACAAACTAATCACAGGGAGACAACCAAGGCTCAGATCTGTTCTTGAGAAATTCTTATTAAACCTTATACTATTATAATAATAATTTAAAAACCGTTATGCCGATGAAAAGCATGTTTTGTTTGTGCACAAAGCTCTCACTCGTGTTATGTACTCTGCTTTTGTGCTGATTGTGTTGGTTCAACGTTAATCTATGTTAAGCCTATCTATGTTATAATGTTGTTTCCTCATCACAAACACACCTGGAGTTGTGTTTTGTTTCATTCACACATGTTAACACACAAACCCTGCAACATTCTAACATGATTAAAGCTCACAAGTCAGTATTGCTTAACATAGGACCTTTAATCAGTGCAAAAATGCATAAAAATGTGAAATAAAAAGATTTAAAAAAAAAAAAAATATATATATATATATATATATATATAGATCCGGGGTCGTTCACATTGCAGGTGCATTGTGTAACTTTTCTGGTGGAGGGTTCATCAAATGCTTTTCTCCATGGAGATGTTATTGCTTTGTCTGGAATGTTTCACAGAATGGCATTAAACCTTAACCCTAGAGCACTATCGCTAGGTGATTTTCACCTGAGCAAAAGTATTTACATGATTTTCAATATGTTGCATTTTTCTGAGTGTCATGGGTCCCTGTAGCTTCACCTTTGTTTTTGACATCTTTGAAGGTGTAGGTGTTTCCCTACCCCAAAGCCCACTTTTTCCTACAGGCTTTCGGGTGATTTTCACCCGGCAATAGTGAAAGAGGAATGTAAGAATGTAATGAATTTAATTTAAAGATCCCATGACATGGTACTTCTTGATGCTTTTATATGGCTCCTTAATGGTTCCCTAATACTGTAAATGAATCCTTCTTCAAAATCAACACTCAGTGCATGAGAAACAGAGATAAGATGAGAAAGAGTAATTTTTATCTCTCTGAACACTCTATAATGGGCGTTGTTGCTTGAATGCAAATGAGGAGAAAAGAGCTGGCCTATATTAGAGGGTGGGGGCGTGGCCAGACTCTCCGCTCTCGCTCTGAGCCCTCAGCTGATCCATTTCCTTGTTTTTGCACGGGGGGAGAGATTTGAAGCGTTCCATTGAAAAATAAACACATTTCCACATAAAATAAAATTAAACCACTGCTGTTCAAAGGTCCAGAGGCTCAGATAAAGGACTTCCGAGCCTAGAAACACTCGGACGTGCCTCCAGGCAAATAAAAAAACGCATTTCGCATTGCCTAGCGCATTCGCAGTCCAAACTCTCTGGGCGTGATTTACAGAGACGCTGAGTTCAGACAGACGGGGGTGGAACTGCATTTGCATTTCTTTTTTTGATCTGACGTCAATCAGGTGCCTTGTTCAAAATCGCCCGTTTGAGCTGTGTTTTTTTTTTCAAACGCAGAAAAGGACCGCAAATGCTCAGTTTAGACATTTCGCAACTTTTAACCATGGGGAAGGCTAAACAGGGTAGGGGAGTTCACATTAACGTTCAAAAACCTCAGAAAGTGAAAATTTCATGCCATGGGACCTTTAAGAGGATGTAAGGAATAGGTAAGTAAGAGAGGTCCTGGAATGTGTATCTATCCTTATTTAGTGCATGAATAAATATCACAAAGTGGTGACTTCAAAGGGAATTCTTATGGTGAAAACAATATTTTAGACAACTGGTCATTTTTACTCACTTAAGAAATACTACTTTTTGCTCCTCTCTCCTGCAACTTTTCATGTGTCAAGGAGTCTGTGCTTCACCAGGGAAGTCTCACATGTCCCAGGAATGGGTGGACCAAACACCAAGTTTCCACTATCATTATTTTATTTTATTTTATTTTTTTAGCAAAAGGAGAAATTCAGTTTGTCATCTGGACAAAAGTTTATTTGGTCGAATATGTTTCGCAGCTCATCCAAGCTACTTCTTCAATTCAGAAGCAGCTTGGATAAGCTGCGAAACGTATTCGACCAAATAAACTTTTGTCCAGATGACAAACTGCTATGGATTCTACCTGGACGACTGATTCTACACACATTAAAAAATAAAAGAAAACCACTGCACTTTTTGTTGGGTATATTATATTAGGGAAGAATTACCTGGCAAAAGTGATGGTGTTACTTTTTATACTAAAAATATTCTAGGGTTAAAGGGACAGTGTGTAAGATTTTTACCCGTTAATTACTGAAATTGAAGATACCCATTCAAAAATACATTGTTTTCCAAGCCTTTTCACTTCCATCATGAAATCAAAGTATTCTTTTGGACTTAGATATAGTCACATAAAAGGTGGATCTTCCCCATGCAGAGGCAGCCATTTTGAATACGAGAGCCGCAGAAGGACATTTGGGCTCCGCCTTCGGCAAGGCTCGTGGTTTTGGGTAAACAACACAAGCATGTTGCCGGATCAGACGTCGTAATGGATCTAACACGTGTTTTGGACTAAATTGTTTTACTGGATTTTATTCGCTGGATCCTTACAGACAAATTGAGAGCAAGTTTATGGTGAAATACAGAGTTTGACCTGTGCAAAGCATTCTAAGGTAAGCTAACCTCGTTTTGTGCTTTTCCGTATAAAAGCCCCATGTGCTCGGGGAGTGATTATTGTGCAGGGAAATGAATTGCATAGTCAAAAACAGGAGACTGTAAGGTTTCATTTGATGTGTAGAGTGTCATGGTACATGATCGGGAATGTGCGTTTTCATGAGAAAAAAACAAAAAACAAAAACGGGACCGCGCCCGGGTGACCCTCGAGGTCTGCCGTTGCTAAAACAGAAAGTGCAATAGCACCATCCACCTATGCGCCACGAATCCTACACCCTGGGGCTTTAAGGAACCATTCTCTTTCATTTTTTTCATGGCAAACAAATCAAACGTAGCCAAAAGGCATGTTAATAGTCACCACATTCACCAAACCACAACCCCAATTCTTGTCTTCCATCCGAGCGCCCTGTGAAGTGTGCTGCAGAGATGGTGACGCTGATTGGACTAGAGGGATGGAAAAGAAGGTGAGTGATTGCCACAAACAGAACATGCGTATTGTGCATGTGCGAGTCCTTTGTATTTGCCCAAACTCACATGGCAAAACAGAGGTGCGTGGAATGCTAACCAGGCCCACTATAGACAGCCAGAAATAGTCATTCGGAGGGCACATTTGCCACTACAAAGAAGAAATATATTGCTTTCCTTACATTGTTGAAGCAATTTTCGTTAGGGTGAATTGAGTTAAAATGAATTTGTGGAAATAAAAAAATAAAAAAAGCGAATCGTGTTGTAAAGAGCCATGCTGTTCCTCCATGTATTTGAGCAAAATTTGTCTTGCCATAGTTTGGATAAGCAGCTCTTCAAGTTGTAACAATTCACCTATTCTAGAAAAGCTAGAAAAGCTACAATGCAAATTCGAGGTCACGGGAGGATTCATTCACATCAGCGGAGTGAAATAATGAAAAATACAATACAAAAGACGAATAATTGCCCTGCTGTATCTGGCTTTTATTGGCGTCACCAGATGTAAATACCAGAATGGCCAATGTAATCACCTCCCCACGCTCGAGCGCCACCCAGTTCACCCCCAAACCCACAAACATAAATACCCGTCACGCCACAAAACAAAAACAGAAGCTGTCCATAAATCACCCACCCCTCCACCACAGTCACAAACCCCCTTTTACTTGTCCCCAAAAAAGTTCCAAAGTTTGAGCACGCCGTGTAGCGTTAAGTGAGTGTGTGCCACTTCCACATTTACAGTCTTTGCCACCACCCAGCAGATCCCGCGGAGAAATATAATCTTAACGCATACGGAAATGCGATAATCCAAACAAGCGATATACGAGGGCCATTCAAAAAGTTCTAAGATAAATGCCATGAATTCAAAATGAGTCGAACTAGTTCAACAAAATGACCTTCAATCGTACCACTGATGACTTATAAACACATTTGACAAGTTTCGGCATTCTAGCTTTGTTATTCAACCCCTATTTCCAGAGTTGAAGGAACATTTAAAAGGAACAAGATTTCAGTCCATACTTGAAGTGAAGAGGGAGGTTGTGACCTGGTTGACTAGACAAGCTCCAGAATTCTATCAAGAAGGAATTTTTCGGTGGAAACATCGCTTGCAGAAGTGTATTGACTTAGGGTTAGGGTTAGGTGGATGTTATGTAGAAAAATAATTGTGTTTCTTTCAAAAATAAAGTTGTTTTTTCATTTGTCTTAGAACTTTTTGAATGACCCTCGTATTCCACGGCCTCAACAGCTCCTGGCATGTGTTCAGTCGGCATGTGACGTCACACTATCTGCCCCCGCGGGCACATCCCAGTCTAATGCGTTTCAATATAATAAAAGTGCATAAATATAAAACAAAGGACCATACATCATCATCATCTTCATCAATGTTAACAAATAAGTCTCACCCTGGCTGAGTGAATCAGTAAACTGTGAGGACCTAAGTGGTCGTTACAAAGTCACAATAAATCTGCTATGCTGCTGTGTACTGTCTGTTTTTTTTTCTTTCTTCTCTGAGAATCAGGCAGTGCATAGTTAGCATGCTAGTCGTTGTTAGCAATGCAACTGCAAAACTTCCTCCAAAAGTACTCATAATTGGGATGCTTGGAAGACATACAGGAAGTGAGGAATAATTACTTTTTAAGATTGTAAGAATCAGGTACAGTGTCTTTACATGTTTTTATCCATCTATGTTCTGGGTATTTTCAAGATATTTAGGTTAAACATTGACTAGTAAAAATGAAGTGCTCATATCAATCTGAAAATCCATGCAGGCCAAGTTAAAGGTTATACACTATATTACCAAAAGTATTCGCTCACCTGCCTTGACTCATACTATGAACTGAAGTGCCATCCCATTCCTAACCCATAGAGTTCAATATGATGTCGGTCCACCTTTTGCAGCTATTACAGCTTCAACTCTTCTGGGAAGACTGTCCACAAGGTTGAGGAGAGTGTTTATAGGAATTTTTGACTATTCTTCCAAAAGCACATTGGTGAGGTCACACACTGATGTTGGTCGAGAAGGCCTGGCTCTCAGTCTCCGCTCTAATTCATCCCAAAGGTGTTCTGTCAGGTTCAGGTCAGGACTCTGTGCAGGCCAGTCAAGTTCATCCACACCAGACTCCGTCATCCATGTCTTTATGGACCTTGCTTTGTGCACTGGTGCACAGTCATGTTGGAAGAGGAAGGGGCCCGCTCCAAACTGTTCCCACAAGGTTGGGAGCATGGAATTGTCCAAAATGTTTTGGTATCCTGAAGCATTCAAAGTTCCTTTCACTGGAACTAAGGGGCCAAGCCCAGCTCCTGAAAAACAACCCCACACCATAATTCCTCCTCCACCAATGAATGGGTGAGCGAATACTTTTGGTAATATCGTGTATCTGTGGAGTGGCATGTTTTTTTCAAGACAGTTTTACTTTTTCGCCATAAAAAATATCTGGAGGTAATACTGGAAGGTTTGGAGACAAGGAAGTGGCCAACCTCCCAATCTGATATGCACTTTTTAAGCAACAAAAAAATACGCTGTCCCTTTTCAAATGTTGCACAGTGAAATCTAAATAACACTGCGAGTACTGGGAGATGCAGACTGAATGGAGTGACAGTTCTAATGTGGGTCCGAAGCAGCTGAGAGAACAGTGTGAGCAGGTGAGGTCAGGAGGTGAGGTTTATTTCCTCACTCCACACCTAAAGCATGAATGATGAGGTGAGAGCAGAGGGTCCAAGCAGGAGCTGAAATATACAGTTATGATGCGCTTTAGTGCTGTAAAGGGCCCAGTAATAGACATCCGGGAGATCATTAAACTGACATTGTTAAGAATTTAGAGCTCTGAGGGAAAAGTATGTGTGTGTGTTTATAGTTTGTGTATTAAGAAAAAAGATTGAAATGTATAAATAACAGCAGAAAGTTGGCCAGGTCGCCATTGTAAATGAGAACTGGTTCTCAATTGGTTTACCTGGATAAATAAAGGTAAAAAAAAAAAAAAAAAAAAAAAAAAAAAAGTCTCATCTCCAAATAAATAAATACATACATGCATAAAATAGCACATATGAGGTGGTGGGTTTTCCCATTTTTAACCGTGCAGTATGCAATGTTTTGGAAGTAGCATGTCACCTCCATTGTAAGACTGTATGTTTTTCAGTGCAATAAAAATTTAAAAAAGCAAAATGACAAAACAAACAAACTGGGCCAGGGACCCCCTACTATATATACGGCATAGAAGTGTGTTTTATATTAAATTGAGCTTAGTGTCATGTATAAACATTGCTACTCTGTTATGGTACATCCAATACAAGGAAATAATACACAGGTTAATACTGTATTTTACACTATAAAATAATATTATTTCAAAGTGAAATCAAAAGATTTCGCGACCCCCCTGCAGTACCTCCGCGACCCCCCTAGGGGTCGCGACCCCCCTGTTGAAGACCTCTGGTATACAGAATACACACTCCTTCAATACTTGAGGAAGATGTGAGTCTGGTCACCGGTGAATGTCTTTGAGTACCAACCCCCCATTATCCCCCCCCCCCCAAAAAAAAAAAAAAAAAATATATATATATATATATATATATATATATATATATATATATATATATATATATATATATATATATATATATATATATATATATATTACAGGGAACTGAAAACCATGGCAGAATTCTGCAGAATCATTGAGTGAATTATTGTAAGATGAATTTGATTTTATTGTAAATAATAGGTGACCAATGAGCTCCTTCATTTCACATTTGTCACTGAAAAACATCTGACCAGGCTTGAGACGCGACAGAGGGTGCGTGGAGCAGACTGATATCAGTCTGTAAAAAACATACAGAGAAATACAGTATCAGTCTGGATTTGCAGGCAAACATATTGGGCTGTATTTAAAAAAAATATATATAATGCCATTAATTATGAAAACCATATTCATATCAGCATATCACTTTTTTAGACTCATCAAGTTACACTGGTTGGAAAAGTGTGTAGACTCCATCAGTTGTTCAGGTAGAATCCATGGCAAAAGGAGAAATTCAATTTGTCAACTGGACAAAAGTTTATTTGGTCGAATATGTTTTGCAGCTCATCCAAGCTGCTTCTTCAGTTGTGGTCAGACACTGGTGGACACTGTCTTTTATCTGCCTGAAGGGAGGAGCTAACTACAATGAAATTACTTTGAAACTACTACACCTACAACAGAAACTGAAAACAAATAGGTGTGATAGTTTCAAAGTCATTTCATTGTAGTTAGCTCCTCCCTTCAGGCAGATATAAGGCAGTGTCCACCAGCGTCTGACCAGAACTGAAGAAACAGCTTGGATGAAACGTATTCAACCAAATAAACTTTTGTCCAGTTGACAAATTTAATTTCTCCTTTTGCCACTGATTGGAAAAGTTTGTTAAAAAGTTTGATGTCATGTAATAATATATTTCTGAAAACTTATTTGTCCTTTCACCCTCCATGGTCTCCATAGAGATGTTATTGCTCTGGCAACAGGCCGATGATGGACCCTCCACACCAGAGAAGTTACATAGTCTCACTTTCATACAACCTTTACCATATCACAGCACAGACACGCCACATGCAATTTCACATTTTTTATGTACTACAATATTGAACTTCCGACCACCTCCATAGCTTTAACATTTTACTACCACACTTGTATCAAAATAGATTCTTACATGTCCGTATACAGGACACATGCAAAGAAAGTAGCAAGCGTGCATAAGAAACAGCCACCAGTAGTGAATGATCCAGTGACTGCAGTGGTTTTTTACAGTCTACCTGCCCATAGTTGCTGCTTGCATAGGGTTTACTTGACCTCTCTCATGAATCATAGACTTTTATAGGGCCCTCCCTTAAAACCTGCACGCGGAGGCGAAATTTATGGAGTGAGGAAATGAGATTCGGAAAACCTATTCTAGACAGCTGCTCCCTTCTTATTATTCACAACGGTCATGTGTGTCACAGTCAGGGGCAGAACAGTATCCGCACTGTAATGGAGATGCACAGTTAGTATGCTGTTTGGGTGTTGTTCTGTCCAAAACTAGCTCGACCTTTGTTCACTGTTGAATCATTTTGTTTGATTTCATGATTTTAATCGATGTTTTGGGGTTTTAAAAGACATGAAAAATCTCTGTGCAATCTCACTTGTCCAGGTAGGAAGAAAAATCAATTCTGTCAACTGGACGAAAGTTTTAGTGACCTTTTGTTCTCAGTGTTTTGAAAAGTTGAACCTGTTTTATCCCTATCCCGTCTTGAGCAAATTGCATCAGCTGTACTGTTGTTAAGAATATATCTAAAAACTTTTACTGGAAGTCTAATTAAGACCTAATTACTTGAATGTTCCACAGTATGACACTGAACATCTATCTAGCACTTGTAACAGTTTTTATTTTGTATATTAACTCCTAACTTCCTAATATTGGTATAGACCTTTATTTTGACCTATCATATTGTGGTTTGTGTTCTGTGTGTGTTTGTGTGAGTTCATCTTTTTTATATTAATGTAACTTACAGCAACAGGGGGTTTTACTTCTCAAAAGCGTCTTGAAAAACATACATTCTTACTGTGAGCGAAGTCGCTTTCCACAGATCTGACTCACAGCTTGGCGTAGAGATCAGCTTGAATTGACATACTTTCACTTTTTGGCTTGTTTTGCAGGTTTCTACACGAATATGTCTCTTATGTTGTAACTAGATGTATATAACTGATCCAGCATGAAGTTGACACTGGATGAAGCTTCTTGCACATGAGCACAATGGCAGGATGTTCTATGACAGGAAAACAAAACAAAACAAAAAAACATTTTTTTTAAATTTATCTCACAAAATGCAGTCTTGTTTTCCTTTTGATTCTAGGCCATTAACAACATGTCTAATCACAGGCTGCACAGGGGGGTTCAGTTCTCTTTAATCTCGTGTCAGGCATTAGACACAAACGAACCATGACGATGCGTTCAGGGCCTGTTGTCAGCTCTCACATGTGTCCGTGCATATTTCATGATGACTACAATGCATGTTCATGCGTCTTCTGTTTCACTGTGTTTGTTATCATACACCAGACTGTGAATTTTGGATTTATTTTACCTGCCATGTCATGTCTGCCAGCTGACCTCATTTCCAGCCAGTTGCGTCGTGACTTAGAGGAATCCTGTTTTTAAAATGAAGACAGCAGTTATTATCATTATGATTTAGTAAAAACATATTGCTTAGTTTGTTGTAAATAAGTATACCACTGCAAAATGGCAAACTTAATATCTTAATAAAGTCATCACAACAAAGGATTGCTCTGCTGGACCATGTTGTTGAACTCTTTTATGGAAAGCTGCGGATCATACGAGTGTGCGGCAGATAAATTAAATAAATAAATTGAGCCAAAAAGTGTTAAAAATAAACAAAGTAAGTACAGATCAGTGGGTGTTGTTACGGACAAGCGTTTTGTTTATTTTATTTTATTTGTTGTATTTTAGTTGGTATATGTGAATGTGTTGTGTTACATGAGCCATTTCTCTGTGTTTTTCTATGGGTGCCGCCATTTTGTAAGGTCCATGTATGTGGGCGGGACACTTCTTGTCCCGCCTTCAGGTTCAGAGAATGCTTTCTGATTGGATGACTTTGATCTAGCTTTATTCTTTGTTCTTTTATCTGTGGTCTTACCTGCTATAAATTCAGACCTTAGGGGGTCACTGACAGAGGGAAGACAGACACCACTGAAGACACACCGGAAGGTCAAGGACCCAAGCAAGAAGAAGCTCGGTACGGACGGCAGGTGGCGGTGCCGTGAGCTTGTATTTGTGTTGTGGGTGCTGCTCCAGCGCCTTGGATTACACGTTTTTCTGCGGACTCTCTGCCTCGAGGGTGCCACTGGAGAGGATTCCGTGCATTCCATGGACTTCTGGAGACTACGGGCAGTTGGACTGGTGGGAGGACGGCCAAGTCACGTGCGCACGCCAGTGGTGCAGGACTGTAGGATACCTGTGTGAACTTTATTCTGTTGTTTTGTTTCTTTTTTTTTGTGTGCGTGTGTAGTTTTGTATCCCAGATAAACGGAGACTGTTTTTATAACTTCGTGTTGGGCAGTGGCTAACTGCACACGTAACATAATTGGGGGCTCGTCCGGGATGAACGCCATGCGTTAGTGAGTCGTTTGTAGCCTGTTAGCATTCGTGAAAGCCAACTGTAGCATCGAGACTCTTCTGTTTTTTTTTTTGCTTCATTATGGCGGAAGCTGCGCTTGACTTTTTGGAAAATCCAACTGTTAAAGGTCTGCAGGATTTGAGAAAAACTGAATTGCTAGAGGTCACTAGGTCTCTAAACCTGCCTGGTATAAACGCAAAGTGCACAAAAGTTAAAATGGCTCAGGCTGCTGCCCGGCATTATCATCGGGAGGGCATTTTTAGCATTGCCGATTTAGCTCAGTTTGTGGAGCCTGACTCCCCAACTGGACCTAGCACAGATAGTGGGAAAGACTTCCCTTTCCAACTGCAGTTACTTCGGTTGGAAAGGGAAAGAGAGAAAGAACGGGCAGAGGAAAGAGAAAAGGAGAGACTTTTTGAGTTGGAGAAATTAGACAGGGAAAGAGAACGGTTGCAAATGGAGAAAGAGGCTTTAGGGGTGCAATTAGAGTTGGCAAAGCTAGGGAGAACAGCCACAGGACACCTCGATAACTTTGTTGCTAGCAGAGAAGTGAGATTGGTCCCACCTTTTGATGAGCAGGAAGTAGACAAGTACTTTCAACATTTTGAAAAGGTGGCAGGGAGTTTAAAATGGCCCAAGGAGTATTGGCCTTTGATGCTGCAGAGTGTCTTGAGAGGAAAGGCACAGCAGGCGTATTCGGCTTTGGCTGTTGGTGATGCCTCGATATATGATGTGGTTAAGCAGGCCATATTGACTGCTTACGAATTAGTGCCAGAAGCATACAGGCAGAAATTTAGGGGCCTTAGAAAGGATGAAAAGCAGACCTATGTTGAATTTGCTCATGATAAGGAAGTGTACTTTGAACGTTGGTGCACATCTAAGTCTGTCGGTGGTGACTTCAAGCTGGTGAAGGACTTGATGCTGGTGGAGGAATTCAAACGGTGTGTTAAGGATGATATTAAGTCGTATCTGGATGAAAAAGATGCCACGACACTCCGAGAAGCGGCTAAGTTAGCTGATGAGTATGCATTGACGCATAAGACTGAGTTTGGATTCCAAGACCGGCAGGCTGTTACTAGACAGACTGGGGGTGAACCCAAAACCAGGGCGGCTGGGGGTAAGAGTGGAAATGACGATGCCAAAGAGGAGGCATATATAGGTCCTACCTGTCACTTCTGCAAGAAACCAGGACATATCATGTCTGAGTGTTTTAGCCTTCAGAGGAGGAAGCAAAGAGAGGTGTCTGCTAGTGGTAATGGTTTAGTGGTGTCTTGGATAGAGAGGCCCACGGATATTGGTTCGACTGAGCCATCTGGCCCGTGTGGGACCAGAGAGGTCGGGTCGTCTGATCTTTTCAGGAAAGAGTTCCTGCCATTTGTGTCAGAGGGATTTGTGTCCTCAAGTGGGAGTTCTGCTCCTCAACCCATTCGAATCCTTCGTGATACTGGGACTTCCCAGTCACTTTTGTTGAAAGAGGCAGTTAGCCAATGCCCAACACAAAGTTATAAAAACAGTCTCCGTTTATCTGGGATACAAAACTACACACGCACACAAAAAAAAAGAAACAAAACAACAGAATAAAGTTTACACAGGTATCCTACAGTCCTGCACCACTGGCGTGCGCACGTGACTTGGCCGTCCTCCCACCAGTCCAACTGCCCGTAGTCTCCAGAAGTCCATGGAATGCACGGAATCCTCTCCAGTGGCACCCTCGAGGCAGAGAGTCCGCAGAAAAACGTGTAATCCAAGGCGCTGGAGCAGCAGCCTGAGCCATTTTAGCTTTTGGGCACTTTGCGTTTATACCAGGCAGGTTTAGAGACCTAGTGACCTCTAGCAATTTGTCATCGGTGAATGTGAAGGCACTGCTGTCGGTGACTTCACACTTATCCAGGGTATTGGGGGTAGAGGTGTGATGGTACCTCTGCACTCTGTGTTTTTGAAGTCAGACTTGGTTACAGGACAAGTTAAGGTGGGCCTCATGCCCAATCTGCCTATTAAAGGTGTTTCCTTGTTACTCGGCAATGACTTAGCTGGCGGTAAAGTTGTCCCTTCTATGCCGTTGACTTCTCAGCCGAGTACTGAAGAAGAGTCTAATGTGGACTCTGATGTCTTTCCCTCATGTGCAGCTACTCGAGCTGTGGCCAAAAAGGCTAAAGAAGAGGAGGACTATGTGCAATCTAGCACTGTGTTAGGTCAGAACACTGATGAGTCTGGACTTCATGTAAGCCAGGACTCTAGTAAGAGTGGCTGTCATGGTGAATTGTCAGATACGTTTCTTGGCACGTTCTTTGAACAGGAGCTTGGTAGTTCACCCGTAGAAGTGGGTGAAGATCCTCACGTGTCTGACGGTTTGTCCTGGTCAAGAAAACAGCTAATCGGGGAGCAAAATAGTGATCCAGAGATTGCTGGTTTGAGGGAGAAGGCTCTCTCTGATGACGAAATTGTGAAGGTGCCAGTTGGTGATGACCTCAAAGATGGGGTTTGGCTACGTAAAGATGTGGGTAACTTTTGCAGGACATGGCATAGTTGTCAGATGGTTGGCAAGCATCAGCTAGACCCTCCTGTGGCTCCCCTGAAACCCGTCCCAGCCTTTGGTGAACCTTTCTCCAGGCTGATTGGGGATTGTGTGGGACCTTTGCCGAGAACTCGGGGTGGTGTGGGTTAAATGAGGGACATGAATGGAAATTTTGATCTTTGAAATCAAAATTTCCACTTTAAGGGGGAGGGTGTTACGGACAAGCGTTTTGTTTATTTTATTTTATTTGTTGTATTTTAGTTGGTATATGTGAATGTGTTGTGTTACATGAGCCATTTCTCTGTGTTTTTCTATGGGTGCCGCCATTTTGTAAGGTCCATGTATGTGGGCGGGACACTTCTTGTCCCGCCTTCAGGTTCAGAGAATGCTTTCTGATTGGATGACTTTGATCTAGCTTTATTCTTTGTTCTTTTATCTGTGGTCTTACCTGCTATAAATTCAGACCTTAGGGGGGTCACTGACAGAGGGAAGACAGACACCACTGAAGACACACCGGAAGGTCAAGGACCCAAGCAAGAAGAAGCTCGGTACGGACGGCAGGTGGCGGTGCCGTGAGCTTGTATTTGTGTTGTGGGTGCTGCTCCAGCGCCTTGGATTACACGTTTTTCTGCGGACTCTCTGCCTCGAGGGTGCCACTGGAGAGGATTCCGTGCATTCCATGGACTTCTGGAGACTACGGGCAGTTGGACTGGTGGGAGGACGGCCAAGTCACGTGCGCACGCCAGTGGTGCAGGACTGTAGGATACCTGTGTAAACTTTATTCTGTTGTTTTGTTTCTTTTTTTTTTGTGTGCGTGTGTAGTTTTGTATCCCAGATAAACGGAGACTGTTTTTATAACTTTGTGTTGGGCATTGGCTAACTGCACACGTAACAGTGTGTATTGTGTTGAAAACAGGGATAGATTGGAGCTATGTCTTCAAAACAGGAGGACAAAGATTACACAAACATATACGAATCACTCTAGATCAGGGGTCGGCAACCCGCAGCTCCGGAGTCGCATGCGGCTCTTTGATCCCTCTGATGCGGCTCAGTACAGTGGTCCCTCGTGTATCGTGGGGGTTACGTTGTAGAAATAACCCGCGATAGGCAAAATCCGTGAAGTAGTCAGTTTTATATTGCGTGTATAAATATGCGTGTATTTCACAGTTCCTCTGACCAAGGCACCTGGCGCCGCTGCGCTGTTGCGGGTTTTGTTGGGGAGAAAACTTGCAAAGATACACAGCACTTCAGAGCAGTGACGGACTGGGATCATCGGCCCTGGCATTTTACACCTACAAGCGGCCCCGTAGTCTGTGGAATGGGGGAGAGGGGTTCTACAGCTCTGCACCGTGTGCTGAGTCTGCTGAGTATGTCCCTGGTCTTCGCATCCTTTCTCATGCTCCAGAGAAGGATGCACTAGGGCTGAAAGCGGAGCCTGGTGCGGCTCGGACTGCTTCTCATTCAAACACAGAACTGTAGTGAGAACGCTTCCGTGCGCTCTCAGGACTGGTTCCGCCGCCTGGACTCCAGGCTCCACCAGTTTGTTCTGCGGAAACACTGCCGCTACTTCCCGATGCTCAATGACCACCCGGAGAAGTGTGCGCGCGGACACGTGCACCTGCTCATCGTGGTCAAATCCGTGACAGAGCATGACCGCGGTCCTTCTGGCATGTGCCCAAATGCCAGACCGCTCAGTCCTCACTGCTTCAGAGTCACACTGCTCGTGATCAAACATTTAAATAAATTTGGCAAAATGAACACATTCTGCACTGTACAGGAGACATGACACGGAGGAGAATGACTGACAAAGACAAAGGTCTACATGTCCCTTAGCCAATCAGGATGCAGAACACAATGCGTGTTGATACACTATAAAAAATCAGTGAAACAACGAGGGACCACTGTATTTAATTAAAATGTGTTTTATTTTAGTTCATAAATTTTCAAAATGTAACTATATGGCACAAAAATGTTATATGCAGTGTTATTTCATTTTAAATTTCAAAAGGGTTTTGTGGCTCCCAGTGTTTTTTTACTGTGTGAAATGGGTCCAAATGGCTCTTTGAGTGACACAGGTTGCCGACCCCTGCTCTAGATGAATGGGTAAACAAGAAGGGGAAACAACTATACCATGCTTGTGGCCATACCTGCCTGTCAAAGCCTGATCTCGTCAGATCTCAGAAGCTAAGCAAGGCAGGGCCTGGATAGTATTTGGATGGGACCGCTGGGAATTCCAGGTGCCACAGTGGGGTGCCAGTCGCAAAAAAAATGTCGTTGTGTACTCGCTTCCGTCAGTCTGTCCCTGGGCTGCTGTGGCTACACAAAAGTAGCTTACCGCCACTAAGTGTGGAGTGAATGAACAATGACCTGTAAAGAGCTTTGGGTGTCATGAAAGGCGCTATATAAATGCTTTGAATTATTTGAATTATGCTTAAAAGGTCTGAAAAGTCGATTTTCAGCCAAATATCTCCTTTACAAACAAAACAAAATCATTCACATCTGGTCAAATTTTAATCATGTCAAGTCTTGTTTTCAAATAACCAATTGATTGTTTTTATTTTGAACATACAGTATGCAGAGCACAGAGGAATGTCTACATTTTTCATTTTACATATACAGTATGTATTATAACAAATTGTATTACTTACAAAAGAAAAGATAATACACTGCTTACTCAAAAGAGAGTGAGAAAAAGTAATGATTTTTACTCTCAGTATTTATAACTAAATGTGGTATGCCATCCTACCATTCCAGTATATAAATTACTTTGTTTTTTTTTTTACTTTCTAATAATTATAAAGATATTACCTTATCCTTAATTGCCATTACTTACACAAATAGTACAGATACACATATAGTACAGTTAAATACACAACTCATTGTTTGAGTTATGTTCCCAACCCATTCCCAAATAATTTGTTAAAGTTTGGGTGTAACTACTATTTTATCTCATAATCAAACTGATATACACAACGTGAGCTGTTTGTAATTGACATCAAATTAAAGAGAACTTACATACAAAATATATTAATATATTAAAAAACTGTTGTAAAAGTGGGAGTTTATTTTCAACTTTGACAAACCAGAAAGTTTAGCAGCTCATAAATGAGCCTGAGGTTCTCGTGGTTGTGTTTTACACTCACATCAAGCAGCAAAATACTTGAGTTAGTTTGGCAAATAACCCACATCGTTCATTTTGTGCACTTGCTGCACTGCCACAGCAGGGACTCGCTTCTCCCCCTGAAGGTGGGAAGTGGTACTAAATGAAACTTAAGACTGACTCATACTAATTCCAAAACATAACAAGTCTTCAAACTTCATAATTTCTTTTCATAAGAGGAGGTGACTTGTTTTATGTGAGTAATCTGAACATGACTGTGAGGGAGAATAGCACCATAATAACTTCACTCTGTGTCTGGTGATGGGGCACTGCAAAAATTAATGTTAAAAAACCTGAGTAAATTTGAACTTGTTGGAGGTCCATCACCTGCTTGTTTCTATGGATACATCACTGCTCTGCCTGGACTGTTCCAGAGTATGAGTAGAGTATTAAACACCTCTACCCTACATTTATTCAATTACAGATGGTTTAAAAGCTCAAAAACACAGAAAAAAGGCATTCTGACTGTGAGTGAGGTTGCCTTGCCACTCTGACCTGTAACTTGGTCTGGTTTGGTCTCCATGAAGATAAAAAGGTTTAATGCCATACTGTGAAACATTCCAGACAAAGCAATAACATCTCCACAGAGAAAAGCATTTGACAGACCCTCCACAAGAAAAGATACACAGTGCACCTTTAATAATAATAAGAGAATACATTCACTCCATATTTGGTGGTGGTAATATACTCTTGTAGCCACATCTGTCCTGGGGCAGGCTGGTGAAAGTGGGGCTGTCATTCTGCAACATCTGCCCATCCAACCATCACCAATCCCCCTCCTCACTAATGTAAGTAATTTAAACTTGGCTAGCCTTTTTGCAGTGTGCTGATGGGTGCTGGGGTCCCACATTATTCTGCGCCTCAGGCTGGGTGCTAATCCAGACAGAGCCAAGCAGATCCTCAGCTCTGATCTGACAGCACACAGATCCATAATTAAAATAGATCTGCCGCTATAAACAATCTTTGACACAAATGATGGCATTTAATCGACAATGAATCCCCAGCTAATCTATAAATGAGATATTCTCACTAAGATCCGTGCCTGTGCTGTGTAATAGGAGCTGTAATGTGGCTCAGAGTATGGTGTGCTCAAAATGGGTACAGTACATATTTAAAGAAAAACTGGAGGTGGCATAACAAACCCAAAAACTGTGTTTTAATCCTAACTCCAATCAATGCATACTGTTGCATACTGTTGCTGAGCAAGACACTTCACACACCTTGTGTAGGAACGTGGTGTGTGAGTAACTGTTGGAGGCTGGAGGAGTTAACCACCTAGTGAGTAAATTAACAGATTTTTTTTTTCTTTTTTTTTTTGTTTCAAAAGTTAAGCATGTTTTACTATAATTTCCGGACTATTGAGTGTACCTGCATATAAGCCGCATCAACTAAATTTTCAAAGAATTGTATTTTTGTACATGTACAGGCCGCACCTGTCTACAAGCCGCAGGTGTCCACATCTTCAAAAAGTTTTCAAGTTCAGAACATCTGCTTTTATTGCCTCTGAAAGCTTTTGTCGTCTTTTTGCATTGAGTCAGTTTGTCACACTGCCGTGGCCTAATTCATTGATGCCAACGTGCAGCAGCTCTATTTCCTACTTCAACAGCCAGATCAATTGCCTTTAACTTAAAAGCTGCATCAAAAGGATTTCTTCATGTGTTTTCCATGAGGAGGGTGTGTGCATAAAGTGCAAAATAACTGTGAAGTGCAAAATGAAGTGCAAAATCAAAGTAGCATCTTCCTTGGCATGTCATCTCTTCACCTGTCTGTCTTCACCTGTCTGTCTCGCTCTTGCACGCCCATCACTGCATGTCTCCTGCAGAAAGAGCCACTGTCCTGTCCATGGATCTGGTCCTGTCTGGGATCATATCAGTGTCTCGTAGTATTTCAGCAGATTTCAGGCTCTGCTGAAAGGATGGTTTATAGTTCAGCATCAAATCAACGTGATGTGCTGCACAGCTCCCAGACTCACCAGACAGCCAATCAGAAATCAGTGTGTATGCAATGAGAGCTGTGCCCCATGTGGCGTGTATGGCCAAAAACTTACTGATACTCAAATTTCTGATGAAAGCAAGAGCAAAGACTATATGGACAACTGATTAAAAATAGCTTTGAACAGCTAACGTTTGGTACAGAAATGTCCCCATGTGAGCATTAACATTATTAGCCTGACATTGGACTCTAAACCAGCCTTTACTCACCATGAGAGGCAAGCAAACTGTATGGGTAAGTCACACACAGTCAACCAACCAACCAAAGTCAAAGTGCCCCTAGCAGGTGCTTCTACACCTTCGGCACCTCCCAAAAAAGTCCTTCAAAAAGCATTCATAATATCCTTCAGTGCAATTTTTTCTTACTCAAATAGCAGAAGTAGAATAAAAACAGTGGTGTGCAGGACCTTTGATGTCTTTGCCCTTTGTTTCCATGTGGACAAAGAGAAGACACACACTGGATGCTGAGCAGTGAAGCGGCGGATGCAGCGCACGACTGTCTGTCAGCGCCTCTGCAGATTATGCATGGGGAGGATTATGTAAGTCAGGAAATTCACATTAACACCTGACCTATTGTGGTGCAGCTGCTGAGACGGCAGGGACACACACACACACACACACACACACAGCACGGCACAGAATGTACAGAATGCTCAGAGGAATACCTAATCGTAGCAACAAAGAACAGAGCATGTGACACAGTACTGTTTGGAGAAAGGATATTTTGGGTCAAATTCCCCAAAAGTAATTCACAAAACCTACATAATTTACATAATTATTGTTTTCTAACTCTAGTCATTTTAATGGTGCATTGTGTAACTTTTCTGGTCTCCCTTTAGTGCAGGGGTGCTCAACCCTTTTTTAACTGAGATCTACTTTTGAGGTTGAGGTGTGCCGAGATCTACCAAGAGGGGGAGGGGGGGTTTAGATGTGATTTCTTGCATTCTAGTCCATTTTAGAATGATCTGTTAGACATGGCAAATACGGGCTTTTGGAGTGAGATTCAATCCAGTCACATTCTGCCCCTGAATTATTCAATCAAACAAATTATTCAAACAGGAAGCATAACACTGTAATATGAATTTAGATTAGTTTTTGCTCTGCACTTAGTCTTGCACTTCTAATCAAAGCGCATTGAGGAGGACACAGGAGCTCATAGCGCACACAGGAGCCTGTGCGCTATGAGCAGGGAGGAGTGAGAGCGTGAAAAGGCGAGGACCAGTGAGCTGACATGAGGCGGACGGACAGGTAGGATGTTTTATAAATTTAACCTGCCCTGTGATACACGCTGGTACGCAAAGGTACACGCTGTTGCGAACAAGCTGCATGCGCTGGGGGCGCGTGTGGTGACGTTCCGCGCGTTGTCCACAGCTCCAGACAAGCGCACAGGCTGCAGTGAGAAGCCCCGCGCGTAGTTTATTGCTAAAGGCAGCGGCCGTAATGAAATATGATCTCACTCATCTGGAGACCAAGACCGGTGTGTCGAGTACTACGACACTGCGATCTACCCACACTACCTTGGCGATCAACTGGTAGATCACGATCGACGTATTGAGCACCCCTGCTTTAGTGGCTACAGTGTACATGTATTGCTGGTTTCAGAGGGCCCAAGATTGTGACATCTTTCTCCCAAATGGGGTGAAAAATAATTATAATTCACTACACAGGCTCTGCCCTTGCTAAATAACAACAACAACAAAAATCTTCATTAATCGTCAAGTTTGCTAACTAATTTTCTCTGGGCACTCCAGTTTCCCCCATCAACACGGAGATGGGAGATGAGATGGAGATGGGTCCCCGGGTGCCTAAAAGATGAGCTGCCCACTGCTCCTGAAAGATGGGTCAAATGCAGAGAAATAATTTCCCTACAGGGATAAATAAAGGATAATAAAAAATAATAATAATTTGACCTGACAGTCAACCCCATTAAATATTTGCCCTCAGAATGTTACGTAATCTGATACCCAGCAATATAATACATGACTTATATGCCCCTATAGCTGACCCTTTATTGTATATTATACAATAAAAGGTCAGAACAAATCTATATTGGGAAGTATGCCACCAATGGATGAGAACACTGGTGCGTTCACTGGAGTGGCCAATTCCATTTAAAACCTAAAAAAACTATTGGTTGGATAAGCCTGATTTTGCCAGTTTCCGTGCTTGCCAGATTTGCCAGACTGCACTGTTGTTTCTGGAGTTTCGAGTGTTGACCTGGCCACGTAGATACTGATACTTTGCAGATAATATCATCATTGGCTTTTGTTAGACTGTAATCTATAGTTTATTTTAGCACAATCTGACCCGAATGAACGTACTTAGTTGGGACAGCATCAGGTGATCTGATTTGCGCTGTTAAACAAGTCTTTCACACATAAAATGACAGTTGCATCAGCCAAGTTTTTCAGTTAGTCACTCTGACCTTGAAAATCACCTAATCAGGTGTTTAAATCCACTTTGTATCTTTTCATGAGTTTTCAGACTAAATTTTTTGACAGTGCTTGTTAATGTGTAAATTGTGTCACCATGGTAAATGCCTTGCCTGGTTTACACCTGACCATATCACAAGTGAGATATGGTCTGGGAGCCACCTTCGAAATATTTCGTACCGGAGGTGTGGTTTAGGATCGCCAACGGCCGTTTATTGGGCGTTACGAATGTCTGTCATTTGGCGTATACGTAGCCCATAGCCAATCACCGTCTTTCCACCCCTCCCCGCTCTCTGATTGGTTCCCAGAATCGGGAGAGCTCGCTTGCCATAGTCGCCAGGCTGTGTTTCAGATCGGAACGAACGAGATTTCCCAGGTTAGTAAACGCCTGCACATTCTAACATTAGAGATTCATGTAGAACACCTCCAGCATGAGGTCACTGCAAACTATCAATAAGTGCAACAGGTTGACAATGTAAGCTTTTTAGGTATCCATTCATCTCCTTAAGCTTGGGCGATAGTAGCTCAGTTGGTAGAGCGTTTGTCCACTGATCCAAAGGTTGGCGGTTCACATAAGAAACAACAGTGGTTGAGCGGTCAGATCCACTGACCCACAGGTTGGTTGGTACGATTCCAGCTCCCACAGATGAATGCTGCCGTTGTGTCCTTGGGCAAGACACTTAACCCTCCTCGCCCCCAGTGTCTGCGTAAACTGGTGTGTGAATGCGTGTGTGAATGGGTGATTGGTTCCTTGTTGTAAAGCGCTTTGGGTGCCTTGAAGGTGGAAAAGCGCTATATAAAGATGTGACCATTGACCATCCAGGGCTGGGTCACAGAGGGAGCAGTCTATGTAGGGACTCCCAGACTTCCCTCATCCCAGACACTTCCTCACAGACAGACATAGCCCCTTCCATCTCCTCCCAGAAGGACATAGAATAGAATAAGTAGTTGTAAAGGATGGTCCAATTCTAGAGGGTGTATTGAAGAATCAACTTTGACCACTTGAAACTGAATTCTTCTTTCTATCAAAATGATTTTTTTTTTCTTGTGTTGATTTTGGACTTATTTTTTCTTTTCGCAAACAAAATCAAAATGACTTTAAGAATGGATTTCATAACATAAATGAATCATTGCCATCTAACATAGAAATGGACAACAGATGTAAAACGGAAACCTTATTGGCCGTAGACTTCTTCATTAAAATGGCCCAACCATATCTGTGACAATTAGAGTCTTGATTAAAATGAAATTAATTTTAAAATGAGTTTGAAATATTTTCCTGCTCCACCTGCAATTTACAGACTTTTTTCAACCAAACATCACCACAAAAAGGTACCCCTGGCAGAATTAGAGTCACTGTACTGTTCCCCTCGGTGTGTGGTGTGCATAGAGGAGCCTGAGGCAGCAGACAGGATGACAGAAGAGAAGATAAGCTTCATGACCTCTCTGTCTACTTTTTAACCTTCTGTCTGATTCAAGGGACGCACACTTACCATGCAGCGCACCTCACAGCAACAGATCTGGCGGACGCTGTGGCTGGAATATTTATGAAAAACTTTACAATGTATTTAATGACATAGTGGAAGATGCTTTGTGAACTAGTTTATTGTTCATATAAGGAAATAAGTCCTCGGCATTTGACCCATTGCCATATTTTCAGAGTGCAACAAGCGAACAGAGGTAGAATGTAACAAAGTAAACGTAAAGTACTGTATTTAAAGGTGCATTGTGTAACTTTTCTGGTGGAGGGCCCGTCAAATACTTTTCTCCCTGTTTGTCTCTGTTATTGCTTTGTCTTGAATGTTTCACAGTATGGCATTAAACATTTCTGTCTTCATGGGGTCCAAACCAGGTCATGTTACAGGTCAGATCTATGGAGAGGCAACCCCACTGACAGAATGTATGAGCTGTAAAACCACCTGTAATTTAATACATATAAGATAGAGGTGTTTAATGTCATACTTTGGAGCATTCCAGTGACATATCCATAGAAGTAGGTGACAAACCCCAAACCAAAAACAAAAGGTATCTGTACTTCACTTACTGTAAGTACATTTTAAAGTGGATACTTTTTTGCAAAAATCACTAGCTCATCAGCTTAATTAGATCTCAAACTCTGCTCTGCGCTCTCTCTTCTGCTGAACCCCGACGGTGTTCACATAATTGCAGGAGATTTCAACAAGGCCAGCTTAAAGACTGCACTTCCAAAATTCTACCAACATGTCAAGCGTTCAACCAGAGGAGAGAACACTTTGGATCACGTTTACTCCAACATCAAACATGCATACAGAGCCGTACCCCTCCCCCACCTCGGAGAGTCAGACCATCTTTCCCTCCTGCTCCCCCCAGCTTACACCCCCCTCAGACGCAGTGCCAGGCCCACCACAAAAACTGTTAAAATCTGGCCGGATGATGCAATAACCAAACTGCAGGACTCAGGACTGCTTTGAAGGGACAGACTGGGACATATTTGAACACCAGGAGCTGGAACCAGGAGCAGGAGCTTGAACACCATGAGCTGGAGACATTCACAGGATCAGTACTGGACTACATCAAGTTCTGCACTGACAATGCTAATGTGTAGTATCACCTTGTAGGACCAGCTAACTAATGTGTAGTAGCAGCTTGTATGGGACTTTTTTGCACATTTTCTTTTTTTTTTAACTATTTTTTTTCTATATTGTGTTGTAAATATCCTGCTGTGTTACAGTATATCCAACCTAAACGTCTATTTAAAGGAAAAGTAACGTTTTTTTATAATCTGAGCCTTCTTTTGGCAATAAAACAAGTAGTTTTACTCACCCATAGCAGTTTGGTGTCAATTGGAGCAGTATCGCAGAACTTATGTTGAGCCGTTCTGTTCTACTAATGATCCCGTATCCGTTAGCGTGAGTGCTCGGGGCACTGATTTGCGGTGTCCAAATAACACAAACTTTAGCACTTTTCAAATCACAGAAGATCGCTGTGTCAGTGTAGACTTTTAGTAGATTCCAAAACAGCCTGAAACCCGATATCGCAACAGAAAAGTAAAGTTCAGAGCGGTATTAGCTTCTTTCGGACTAGCGGTGTTTACAAAACAGCTGATTTCATGCATGCGCACTGTCCTCTCTGATGACGTCATCAAATGAAACTATAGCTGGATATCGGGTTTCAGGCCGTTTTGGAATCCACTAAAAGTCTACCCTGACACAGCGATCTTCTGTGATTTGAAAAGTGCTAAAGTTTGTGTTATTTGGACACCGCAAAGTAATGCCCCGAGCACTCACGCTAACGGATACGGGATCATTAGTAGAACAGAACGGCTCAACATAAGTTCTGCGATACTGCTCCAATTGACACCACTTGTTTTATTGCCAAAAGAAGGCTCAGATTGTAAAAAAAAACATTAATTTTCCTTTAAATGTCTGCACTGAAGTGAGATTCCATTTGCTTTCAATCTCATTGTGAGTATGTATAATGTAAATTGTACATAGTGACAATAAAAGGCATTCTATTCTATTCTGTACAAATACTTTTTGCTCTTTAAGTACATTTTAACAAGTACTTTGTCTAAGTAGACTCTTTCATGTGAGACTTTTAGTTTTAGTTGAGTGTGTTTTTGTTTCAGTATCTACTTTTTTTCCCACCACTGTAAAAAACAAAACAAAAAAACAAACAAAACATATCTCACCCTCATACAAGTGCAAATGAGATGCACATATTTTGAATAAAAAAAAAAAAAACTCCTTTAAAACGTAAATCAAATGTTCAGAGCCTGTATTTCAGTCTCCACTATATTCTGTTATTGTGAAACAGGCCTAAAAAGGAAAACTGCCAGGAACACATTTTATCAGCTATGCTTGGTCAGTATTACCTTGGCTGCAGCTTATACAGGTACATCTCAAAATATGTGAATATGGGATTCTATTTTTGAGATGTACCTGTATATCTGCCTGTGCAATTCTGTTTGACATCATGAGTGCCTGATTGCTGAGGACCACAAAATAGTTTTATGAAGGTTTAATACAAACGCAGACAGATTTCTGACTCTACTGCCTACACGCAATGACAGAGAGCATCGGTAATGGACAGTTTTTGGTTGACAGGTGCTTACGTCAAAATGATCTATGCAGGGTCAGACAACAACTGCAGTCATAGAAGTGCGTAATGTCAACTTAACTTTAGCAACAGCGAGTAGTCTATTGGGGTCCATAAACATTCTTTAACATAATTTTAGGAAATAACATACACATTCTCATATCCCTTAGATGAAGCTTCTTTGTCCTTCAACTAACACAAAAAAAATGTCATCAGCATTGATTTGGGAAACAGGAATGTCCACAGGAAAACCACCCAGACACAGGAAGAACATGCAAACTCCACATGAAAAGGCCACATGCTGCCTGTGAGTTGAACCTGAGACCTTTTTGCTGTGAAATGTGAATGAGAACAACACAGCTACCATACCATAGAAATATCACTGATCTTTAAAATTAAGGTTTAGGGCTAGGTCTAAGATTGATGACACTATTTCTTTGTTTCACAGTGTATTTCCTTGTTGTACATATTTAGCAATTTATTCTCCCTCTTCACATGGCACTGGGCCTTTAGTTCCCCTCAAGCTTTCATGATAAAGTCCTGTCGTGATTGCTGGAAGCAACAAGCAAAGCGGGTTTCCTGAGTCGCCCAGAGGGGTGTATATATTCTGTGAAGAGATAGATTAGTTCTTACTTCTACTGCCCTCTAATGCTAGTATTTTTGCCACTTAACAGCTTGAGATTTCTTAATTTCTTATCCTGCGTGCACAGTACCTCACTCACCAGACTGTTCATTTGAAAAAACATAATAGCAGAATTCAGAGATCAAGGCCAGTTACGTCGCCCGGATTGGCGTCACCGGGGCCCCACCCTGGAGCCAGGACTGGGGTGGGAGCTCACCAACGAGCGCCTGGTGGCCGGGCCTTTCCCCATGGGGCCCGGCCGGGCTCAGCCCGAAGGAGCGGCATGGGGCCGTCCTCCCGTGGACTCACCACCCGCAGGAGGATCCATAAGGGGCCGGTGCAGAGAGATCTGGGCGGCAGTCGAAAGCAGGGGCCTCTGCGACCAGATCTCCGGGCATGGAGACTAGCTCTGGGGACATGGAATGTCACCTCGCTGGGGGGGGGAGGAGCCTGAGCTTGTGCGGGAGGTTGAGCGTTATCGACTAGATATAGTCGGCCTCACATCCACTCACAGCTTGGGCTCTGGAACCCAACTCCTTGAGGGGGGGCTGGACTCTCCATTTCTCTGGCGTTGCCCACGGGGAACGGCGGCGGGCCGGTGTGGGCCTGCTCATTGCCCCACAGCTTAGCCGCCGAGTGTTAGAGTTCACCCCGGTGAACGAGAGGGTCGCGTCCCTGCGCCTTCGGGTCGGGGACAGGTCTCTCACTGTTGTGTCGGCCTATGGGCTGAACAGCAGTGCAGAGTACCCGGCCTTTTTGGAGTGCCTGGGAGGGGTACTGGACAGTGCACCGCCCGGGGACTCCGTTGTACTCCTGGGGGACTTCAACGCCCACGTGGGCAACAACAGTGACACCTGGAGAGGGGTGATTGGAAGGAACAGCCTCCCTGATCTAAACCCGAGCGGTGTTCTGTTATTGGACTTCTGTGCTAGCCAGAAGCCGCTGCTTCTCCACGTTGAGAGGAGCCAGCTGAGGTGGCTCGGGCATCTGTTCCGGATGCCTCTTGGACACCTCCCTCAGGAGGTGTTCCGGGCATGTCCCACCGGGAGGAGGCCCCGGGGAAGACCCAGGACACGCTGGAGGGACTATGTGTCCCGGCTGGCCTGGGAACGCCTTGGGGTCCCCCGGAGGAGCTGGAGGAAGTGTCCGGGGTGAGGAGGTCTGGGAGTTAAATGAGTCCCTCAGACTGTTGCCCCCGCGACCCGGCCCTGGATAAGCAGAAGAAAATGGATGGATGGATAATAGCAGAATTCACTGAAATGTGAATTTTAATTTTTTAATTTTTTATTTTTTTTGGGGGGGGGGGTGGTATTGTCTATGGACTTTATAAAGAAGTGGACTAAATGAGTTTGATGTCCCCCATAGCGTTTCAGCTCCACTCAAATCAAGCTTGTGATGCTAGTTTGGACAAATTTGGACATTTATATCCACAGTCTATGCTTTGGCCTCAGCAAACATATTTTGGACAAGCAGTTCAGGTCAAAACCACTCTGTGCTATCTGCATCTGATTTTATTGTCTGAAAGTGCGTATTAGTATCTAGTAGCTTTGCACGTTACTGGTCTCTGAGAGTTGCGAAAAGTGATTACAAACTCATCTCAGTGAATTATTAGGATGCTCAGAATGTATAAGGTAAGTGAGGAATAAATTTGGACGACTGCAAAAGGTTTAAAATGAACTACTTCTGTTTTTCACATTTTTAAGACAGTAAAAATCAGGTACAGCTCCTGATGATTCAACAGAATATCAAATGTAACATCCACTTGTAGTTACCTTACTCATTCTGTAATCTTATTTGCATCTGTGACATACTGACTCATTTTTAAGGCCAGTCCAATTGCACTATACCGAGTCAATCGTCTTTATTTTCCTAATCCTCTGTGAGAGCCCAGTGTGAGTATGTCGTCATTTTGAACATAAATAATTTATTGCTCAAATACATTAGCATATGGCATGGGGCAGATGAATCACACAAGAACAGTGAAGTCTGTATTTAGTCTGCCTCAGGGTCCTAGAGTTTGTGGTCCAGAATTTTGATCTATAGACATTATTGGATGGATGCAGTAAAAATGTGCAGGAGTGAAGTTGTGTCATAATAATGCACTGGATTACGTTACATCATTCCCATCCAGGACTTCACCTTACCACTCAAAATGACAAAGATGGAGTAATGTCTTCCCCAAGTAGACCACTGTATAAACTGTCTATAGAACTTGGGATTGTGCGTTTACACCACATAGAATTTTAAGTAGTGCTGTCAGGCAATTTAAAAAAATAAATCAAATTAATTACAGGATTTGTAATTAATTAATCTAATTAATCACATTTTAATCTCATGAAAGAGAGAGAGAGAGATGGTGAGTGAGTGAGTGAGCGAATGAACAAACAAACGAACCCACTTTGCGATTGAGTTGGTCCGTTTTTCTGTGGTCGCTTTGCACATTCACTTCCCAAATTCTGCTATCGTGGTGTGTTGTGCACTCATGTTCGCTCTATCACAGGTAACAATGGAACTTGTCCAGACGTGTTTATCGTTCAAATGATCCGTCAGGCTGGAGCAGCTTCGGTGATCGGAAAATTCTTTTTGACAAAAGCTACAAATCACAGCGTTCTTGTTGATAGTCCCGTCTTCGTTCTTTTTTAAATAAACTTGCAGTTCAGAAGACCGAGCAGGGATTTGCTCGCCGCACGCCAAATTTAAAATGCCTGCACATTGAATTACCACTCATAATTAATTGCGTACATTTTTATGTTAATTTGCAGTGTAATTTATTCATCTAATTAACACGTTAAACTGACAGCCCTAATTTTAAGTTAACCAATGCTAAATACAAGTCTTAGTGTTGATTCAAATGTTTTCTGACACTATAAGTGATAGATGTATTTACCAGTGGTGACCTAGCAGTTCAGGCAGTTCTACCACAGTTTTGCTTAATTGTTATGGTTTTTATGGTTTTATTGGTTTGTCTTACAGTATATCTCTATCTGAGTTTAGCACTACTCCCACAAACATGGCACATTTCTATTTTTGTGCACATGTACAATATTGCATTAAACTTGAGTTATTGGGAGCTGGCCAGAACTCTTCTTCTGCGTTGCTCTTTGCTGCAAATGAAATTCCACAATCAGTCTGTATCACTTTCAAAAAACATTAAAGCTAAACATCAGTCCGCCCAACTGACAAACATTTGTACAAATATCTCTGGTTCTCTGGCTGTTAGAAGGATGATTGTTTAAGTTTATTCATGGGTTTTTTTCCGACTCTAACATTTTTGTTTAATTGTTAAAGGTGAACTATGTAACTTTGGGTTGGAGGCCTGACTCCTTCTTTTTTGGAGATGTCATTGCTCTGCTTCAAATGTTCCGCAGTATGGCTTTAAACAGTTATACCTTACACATCCCCACCTAAAAGCCACAGGCCACTCCTTTGAGGACAGTGAGGTACAGATCTTGGTCAGAGAAAAGACCTGGTTTGAGAGGGGAGTTAAAGAGGCTATTTTTGTCAAGAAAGAGAATCCTTCCTTGAACAGAAATGAAGGTCTCAGACATCATTTGTCTCCCATCTATAACTCTATCCTCAAACCTAAATCAAAACAAAACAAAAAAAAAACAAAACAGGTCAGCAGGTTGGGTCCAGAGGTGTGAAAACAGCCATTATGGTGCCGAATGGTTCTGCTAACAAGACCCCACACTCCACTCCCACTGCATATTGAATAGGCTCAACTAACTAACAGAAACTGAAAACAAACAGGTGTGATAGTTTCAAAGTAATTTCATTGTAGTTAGCTTAGATATAAGGCAGTGTCCACCAGAGTCTGACTAGAACTGAAGAAGCAGCTTGGATGAGCTGCAAAACGTATTCGACCAAACTTTTGTCCAATTGACAAACTGAATTTCTTGAGTATCTTACATTTCTTTATTACAGGCAGTTTTATAGCTCAAAACAAGCATTCTGACAGAGCAAGATTGCCTTTCCACAGTTGTGACCAGTAACATAGCCTGATTTGGTCTCTGTGATGATAGAAGTAGTGGTAAAAGTTTTAATGCCATAGTATGTAACATTCCAGACAAAGGAATAACATCTCCATGGAGAAAAGCATGGACCTCCACCAGAAAAGTTACACAATGCACCTTTAAGTGCTATGGCAGCACTGCTACATTTTCATCATTCTGTAAACCATGGATTCAGTGCTATCGCTACTGCTGGACTCTGTAGTGTGCTCAGGTGTATAATATGTCAAATCAGTATGCGTAGTTGTGGCAATTAAAGAAATTATTCATGGTCTAATGAAATGAACTTATTTACCCAGTGATGAAGTGGAAATTTAAAAAAAAGTTACAGAAAAGTTCCAACACTATGCTACACTTGTTCGGTATCATCGCTCTAATATGCACACTCCACCGCAGGGGATAAGAAGCAATTACGCTTGCTCTTATTTATAAAAAAAATAGAGCACAAAAAAATTAATCTGCTTCTAAACTATAGTACATCACTCTAGGGCATAGGTTTGCACATAAAATTACAGTGGATGTTTGTAAGAACATTTCTCCTTTGGGTATTCTTAAAAAGAGATTACTTGCTACACAAGATTGTAAATTAGAACATTTTGCAACACACTGGATTAGCTGCTGGATAAAGAGTGCCAGAATATGGGAAAATGTGCATGGGGCAGTTAACCAGGATGAAGGGGGCATTTCTACTGTCACACACCTGACACTGCTGCTTAAATGACGGTTAAATTAATGACACTGACACTGCTGCTTAAATGGCACTTAAAGGACACTGACACTGCTGCTTAAATGCCATTTTATATATATATAAAATGTGCTCCTCACCTTCCACGGTGGTTGGTCTCTCACTCTCATCCAGCTCGGGTCCTCTACCAGAGGCCTGGGAGCTTGAGAGTTCTGCGCAGTATCTTTGCTGTTCCTAGTATACAGTAAACCCTCGCTGTATCGCGGTTCACTGTCGCGGCCTCGCTGTTTCGCGGATTTTTTTTTTCCATTTTTTTTTTTTTTTTTTTTTCCAATTTTTTTTATAGTGTAACTTTTTTTTACAGTGTAACATTCTGTCCTGCGCCCTGATTAGCTAAGAGACTAGACCAGGACTAAACCAGGTCTAAAGCAGGTCTAAACCAGGACTAAACCAGGTCTAAACCAGGACTAAACCAGGTCTAGACCAGGGACAGAGTCTCTGATGTCCTTCACGAGAGCGCCTGGGTGACAGGAGGTGTGGCCTTTGTTTACTTGCACGAGCCATGGAAGAGAGTGCGAGCCGGACCATGGAAGAGCCAAGAATCAACATAGACGGGCCGGGGGAGCCGCAGCGGGGAGAGCCGCATTCGAGGGAGCCGCAGCGGGGGGAAGACACTCGCGCGCACAGAGGTGACAGTGGCTCTTCCCCGTCACGCCGAGAGGACGAACCCGACCCCGTCCTAGAGAGCTGTGGAGTATTGGCGACGCATTGATAGCGGTCTGATTTTGGAGCCGGGGTGAAATGCAACCAACTCTTATGAGCGCAGGTTGGTCTTACCTGGTCTTGTGGTGAGGACTGGTGCTCAGAGGCGTCTGTTAGCGGTTAGGCACTGTTAGCAGTGGCTTGAGTCTTGCCCAAAATGATATCCAGGTCACTTTCCACTCGACTTTCGCACATGGCATGGATATGTGGTACCAAAACAAACACACGTGTCCGCGCGCACGTGTCCGCGTGTCACGTGCCCCCCCCCCCCCCCCCCCCCACTATTAATATATTTTAATGAAAATCTACAAAAGTTTGAGTGTTTAAACAAGAGAAAAATGTGAGAAAATGTTAATACCAGTCTCAGAAAGGTGTATAATGTGTCTGGTGAAGCGTTTTCAGCCTTAAAACATGTAGAATAATTGTAAAATATAAAATTGTCCTACTTCGCGGATTTCACTGATTGCGGGCTATTTCTGGAACCTAACCCCCGCGATAAACGAGGGTTCACTGTACTGCACTTTTCTGGACTGAGATGTCTGATGTTTTTCCTGGGATCTGTTGTAGCCACTCCTCCAGTTTGGGGGTTACAGCCCCGAGTGCTCCGATCACCACAGGCACCACTGATGCCTTCACCTTCCAGGCCTTCTCCAGCTCTTCCTTGGGCCCCTGGTATTTCTCTAGTTTCTCGTGTTCCTTTTTCCTGATGTTACCATCGTTTGGTATTGCAATGTCCACCACCACGGCTCTGTTCTGTTGCTTATCCACCACCACTATGTCTGGTTGGTTCGCCATCACCATTCTGTCAGTCTGTATCTGGAAGTCCCACACGATCTTGGCTCGGTCATTCTCCGCAACCTTCGGAGGTGTTTCCCACCTTGACCTTGGGGTCTCCAGCCTGTACTCTGCACAGATGTTTCTGTACACTATGCCTGCCACTTGGTTGTGTCGCTCCATGTATGCTTTCCTTGCCAGCATCTTACACCCTGCAGTTATGTGCTGGACTGTCTCAGGAGCCTCTTTGCACAGCCTACACCTTGGGTCTTGTCTGGTGTGGTAGATCTGGGCCTCTATTGCTCGGGTGCTCAAGGCCTGCTCCTGTGCAGCCAGGATGAGAGCCTCTGTGCTGTCCTTCAGACCAGCCCTCTCCAGCCATTGGTAGGATTTCTTGATATCAGCTACTTCAGTTATGTTTCGGTGGTACGTCCCATGTAGGGGTTTGTCCTGCCATGATGGTCCCTCCAGCACCTCTTCCTCTGCACTCCACTGTCTGAGGCCTTCCTTAAGCACATTATCTCATTATCTGTTGGGGCCTTGTCCTTGATGTACTTATGGATTTTGGATGTTTCATCCTGGACAGTGGTTCCCACACTCACTAGTCCTCAGCCTCCTTCCTTCTGGCTCATGTACAGTCTCAGGGTGCTGGATTTTATATATATATATATATATATATATATATATATACTTTGCTTCCTGACTATCTTGGCGAGTCAACGGTTCTTCTTAATCCTAAGTATTTCATTGCATTATTGACCTTGTGTTGATCCTGCATGTGACAAAAAAACAATCTTGAATCTTGGTAGTCTATTAAATTTTGTTGTAAACTTTGACTTAACATATTATCCTGTGTATTATTAAATTATTGAATGATTCTGACTGGTGTTCTGACTGGTGTCCTGGTCTCTTCACTTAGAAGTTCATCCTTGACATCATGGCCCCCGCTATCAAAGATAAAATAAGTATCTAAAAAGACTGAATAAGAGCTTGATTATGCTTGATTAGAACATACTTCTTAACTCCTTTCTGAACAAAGATGTTTACAGATAAAATTTACCATATTTCAGATGATATACAGCCGTATGAATATTGTCATTGGGATTCCAACCTCCTTAAAAAATCTATGTAAAGTCCATTTATTCATAATTAGTAATTCAAGATGTATGCTGATGCAGATACCACTTATTTAGAATCCAGAGAAACTGATGACTGATGAGCTCTGGCGATATTTTTGGATTGATATGTTGGGCCGATTTTGATTACTTTCCCCAAATTATGTAAAATTTACTAAACACACTCCAATTCCCTTTTTTTTATATTACAAACCTATAAAAGAGCTGTGTTGTCATGTTTTGTGGAGTTATCTCTTATTGTAAATATAAAGCTCTGTATGTATTTTTAGGAAGCAAATTGACCAACATAAAATATCAGCCTATGCTAGAGATTTAATGTTGATAGCTGATGCAAATATCTGCCCAATATATCGGCCAACTAGTATATCAAGCTATTTGTATCTAGAAGGTAATTCTTATTATATAAACATCTATAGGGAAAGCCTTTATTCTCATGTCATCAGAGGAGTGGAGGAGCCTAATACATGATCTATCTAATGAGACTCCATGTACTGTACAGCCTCTTTCTTTACACTTTCACACTGCCTGAAAGATTCAATCAATTTCCATAAGAATGCCTAAGCTTAGTATGGTCATTAGCATGCTTAGCCAGTGGTTTTATGTCAAATATCCAAAATATCATAGCTTCCATCACCATAGTCCACAGTCACCTCCTCATACAGCTGCACACAGTCCTGTACCTGTCACTGGGTCCTCGGCTCTGTCTACTGTCTGTATAGGACCTGTATTCTGATAAAGTACTTGATTTATGGTGAATATACAACGGAAGCAGACAATATGCAGAAGCAGTGGTGAGCCCCTCCTGACAGGGGATTTGAAGATTCCACCATGTCAACGTGTCAAGCCAGTTATAAATGAAAGGTCGACGACAGGAGTCAAATCACAAAAGGTGTTTAACATTTTTGTGCAGAAATGTGCTCAATATACAGTGGTACCTCACCTTACGAAAGACCCAACAAACGAAAATTTCAAGGTACGAAACGCCTTCACGTTAAATTTTGGTCTCTAGATACGAAAGAAAATTCAAGTTACGAAACGCGAAATCTCAAAAATTAAAATAAAGCGCGCTCAGCCACACACATTATACGCTTTTCTCAGACTGAATTTAAACTTTTCTCACATTGTCTCTCATTTAAACCAGGGCTTTCAAGTTTTGAGCGGGGTCGTGCGTGAGACTGTAATTTCCGGGGCGCTTGAATTGCGTGAGAAATGCCGTGTGAGCGGCGGATTGCGTGTTGAGAGCCCTGTTTATCTAAAGAGCAAACTTAAACTACAAAGCAACTAATGACAGTTATATAAATGAAGTTATTACCTGATGGTTCTCAGTTTGTTTTATCATCACCGTTTTGTCTTTCCTCGTATTCAGTCACTGTCCTTATCACTGACAGAGTGCAGTGCGCGCTTAGACACTCGCTGAGAGGGGCGGGGAGGAGGGAGCGGCGCGGGGGAGAGCGGGACATTTTTAACGGATTCATGTAAGAGTCTGGTTAATGCACTGGGCCCGCGGCGAACCGCGTCTCACCGCGTCTCACCGCGTCTCACCGCGGCTCACCGCGGCTCACCGCGGCTCACCATGGGCAGTTTGGCTCTGGGCCGCGCGTATTCCGCGCGTAAGCCGTCGGGGGAGGACACGTTACTCACAGACGGAGACACCGGGACCGGAGTCGGTGCGTCTCAGAGGAGAAGTGGCACCGGGACTGTGAGGCTCAGGAGTCGTGCCCGGGGGACGGCGCGTCTGCTCCGGCCTCGCTCGGACCGTGCGCCCGGAGCAGGGGGAGTTTTTTTCCGCTGAAAACGCACGGTGCCTGCATAAACTGAGCCACACAGACCGATTTTCTGGGCACAAAAAAAAAAAAAAAAAATCAGCGTGAGAGATGCCATGTGTGGCGTGTGAGCATGTGAACAAGTCGAATTGCGTGTGTTACACTCTCAATGCGTGAGACTTGAGAGCCCTGTTTAAACACTCAAACTTTCATAGATTTTCAACAAAATTATTATAGTGAAGTGTGGGGGGAAGGGGGAGGGGGGAGAAAACTGCGCGCAGACACGTGTGATAGCGCAGCATGACCCGGCGCGGGGCTGCCAGCAGGTCTAGACCTGGACTAAACCAGGACTGGACCAGGACTAAACCTGGACTAAACCAGGACTAGACCTGGACTAAACCAGGACTAGACCAGGTGGATTAAAGTGCCGCGCGCGGGTCTATTTCCTAGTTTTGTTTCGAATCACGGCTGAGGCGAGCAGCGAGGGGGACCGCACGCAGTCTGAGCGCATGAACGAACGCATGCAAGAGCCGCGGTGGTCTAGACCAGGTCTAGAGGAGGTCTAGAGGAGGCACGGTTTGAGCACGGGTCTCGTTCATGCGCTCAGACTGCGTGCGGTCCCCCTCGCTGCTCGCCTCAGCCGTGACTCGAAACGAAACCAGGAAATAGACCCGCACGCGGCGCTTAAATCCACCTGGTCTAGTCCTGGTTTAGTCCAGGTTTAGTCCAGGTTTAGACCTTGGTCTAGACCAGGTATAGTCCACGTTTAGTCCTGGGTCTACAGTCTCTACGCAGAACACAATGTTACACTATAAAAAAAGTTACACTATAAAAAAAAACCTTGGATCGGGGCCTTGGAACGAATCAGGCTTTTTCCATTGAAATAGCTACTCAACTTACGAAAAATTCATGTTACGAAACCACTTCTGGAACGAATTAATTTCGTAAGGTGAGGTACCACTGTACCTGGTTTGTGATTAATTACGTAATCCTAATGGGTTCTTTTTACTTAGTCATATGGATGTTAGACACGTTGCTAAAAAAACACTGTTAATAATGCATTACTCTTACATAGTGCTTTTCCAGATGCTCAAAGTTGCTTTACAATTTTGTGTATTGTCAATTTGCTCCATACTCAGTGGTGGCAAACTACTATTGTAACCACAGCTGCTCGGGGATAAACTGACAGAAGCGAGAACCAACCACCACCAGCACCACTGGCACCTGAAATTCCCAGCGGTCTCCCATCCAAGTACTACCCGAGCCAAGCCTTACTTAGCTTCTGAGATCTGACGAGATCAGGCTTGGATAAGGAGGTTTGTCTCTAGAGACAGACTGACAGGTACCAAATTCAATCGTTCTTTGAGCAATGGCAGGACTGGCATCCACCAAAATCTATTGTCCCAACTATAGTGACTTTAGTCAGTGAAGGTTGAAGTATTTGATTGATGTAAAGGGCAGGGGTTAATTTTAAATGACAGTATACAACACCCACTTGACTGATGTGAGCTGTAAGTCAATTACATTTGCATAGTGGCTGAGTGGCTTGCACTCACAGCAAGAAGGTCCCGGGTTTGACAACAGGCTGCCTAGGCCTTTGCTTCTTTCTCCCTGTATTTGTGTGGGTTCCCCCAACTAGCCTAACTCAAGATGTGGAGATTGTTCACCAGCAGTCAAATTTCCCTTTTGGCTAATCTTCACCTTTAGTCTCTCCATTTGAAATAATACTGGTTTAACCCAAACTTTATATAGAACTTATATAGAACTATATAGAACTGGTTTAACCCAAACTTTATATAGAACTGCTGTTGTCAGCAGTATTTCTGCTGACAACAACAGATTGGCAACCCAACACAAAACGTTAAAATAACACAAGCAGTTGGATTTTATGGATCCTTTGAATTATCATTAACTGCCTCATAGAGAACACAGCAGTGTCAAAGGAAAGTTTATGTTGCGAAGTTTAGGCCTCTACCATATTATAATCATTGAGTTTTTAAAACCAACACTGCATCAACGCTGCCTATGTGAAATATGCAAATGTCGTTAAGATGAAGAATAACTATCTCGTTTTTGAATTTACTGACTCATCTCTTACCTGCAACGAAGGACCGAACTGACGTCACTCCCATTTATCTTGTGTGTATTTTTTTGGCTTCTGCGTTTTACATCACATTCTTTGATTGTTGGTAGAGTCCAATCCATCTCCATTTTATGTCCTTAAATTGCTTTTGTTTGCTTTCTGCACCATCCCACTCTCTTCCCTCCTTCACCCACACACATTAAGTTAATCACTGGGATTGGATCAGTCAATATCCGGAAGCAACCCTCACCACCTCAGCACAAATCTGAATGAACTAATTAAACAGGCATGTAGTGGAGAAGTAGTGTCACATTACACACGAATGGAGCTGAAGTATAATTTCTACTGAATTAAAAACGTATAATACGACAAATGTGGTAAAGTGAATGAGCAGGTTGTGGCAGTTTATATCGCACTCCACCTGGGGGAGTTTGACACCCAGATATAAAGGTTCAGAGCCAATCTTTCCTTCGCCTCTTGTATTTCCCTGTTGGCTGCATCTCATTTTTCTTTCTGCGCTTCCTTCTCTTTGATTGCTCTCCTCGATTTTGCAAGAAATGGGTGAGCAAATCCGAAGAGTAGACACAGGGAGGAAAGAGGATATAAACTCCTCACTGAGACCAAAAAAGTTTGATTATTTTTTCTGATGTCTGTCTCCCGAAGCCTCCGTCATGTTTATTCCTTCTGTCCGTGTTTTTCTTTGGGACACCACTTAATATGACACGTTTCATTGACAGCTGAAAAATCAAGGAGAAGGAAGCAAGGAAACTGAAGAGACGAGGCTGTTGTTTGTCTTTGGCTGGTTTGGCATACTCTAGGTACGTACTTAGCGTGTGGTTCCAATAGTCTGGTGTTGTGGTCAAAATCCTTAAGTCCTGTAAAGCCGGATGTTAAGCATGACTGCAAGAAGTGGGGGTGCAGCAGTACCCCCTCGTGGCGAGAGGGAGTTTTTTTTGTTCTTAAATTGTCAGAGACAACTGCTTTGGAAAAAAAATAAGAGATCACTGCATTTTTTTCTGAAATCAGCATCTCTACATGTATTACAGCCATTCCATTCCAGCGTCTGTTGAATTCCAACACAAATACAAAGCTGAGCTACTTCAGTTCTTGTACCAGGAGTGGAATAAAGTCACTCAAGAACAATGTGAAAGACTTGTGGAGAGCATGCCAAGACGCATGAAAGCTGTGATTAAAAATAAGGGTTATTGCACCAAATATTGATTTCTGAACTGAAGTGTGAACATTAGTATTATGTTGTTTTAAAATGAACTTGATCTTGTTTCTTTGTATTGTTTGAGGTCTGAAAACATGTATCTTTTTTGTTATTTTGACCATTTATAATTTTCTGGACGATAATATTTTTTATTTGGAATTTGGCAGAAATACTGTCAGTAGTTTATAGACTCAAACAAAAATGTTCCTTTTGCCCAAACACATACCTATAAGTTTGCCTGGAAGAATCCATGACTCATCGCTGTACCAGCGGCGAGTCTGGTAATGCTTGGTCCAGAATGCGCTGCCGTTGCGCGTAGACAGACAGCTAAGTGAACCAATCAGAGAACAGTTAACGGACAGCGACGTGAACCAATCAAACAAAAGAAAAGAAAGAAAAGAAAGGCCTCTAGAGCTGTCAGCTGCTGTGGTTTTAAGGAATCGATGTGTTTTAGGTCATTTAAGACCAATTTTACAGCTGAATGGAAGGGACGTTCAGTTCTGCGATGCGCCATCTTGATTCAAAACTGAGGAGGAACTTCCGCTGCCTAAGAGTGACGTTGTGGGCAAAGGCGGGTGCACTGACGTCACCATCTTTGAACGAATCAGAATCGCGGAGTCCGTTGTTAACCGGGGGAGCGAGGGTGGAGCGAGGGTGTCCAAATGGTATCGCGCTGTATAGCAAATACAGAGAGATATCATTTGGCTGGCCAGGTAACCTATAAGTAGCAAAATCAGAAAAACTGATAATTTTGCAGTGGTCTCTTATTTTTTTCCAGAGCTGTATAATAAAGTGTATATGCGAATAAAATGTTGAATTTTAATCTATTTATTTATATTTCAAATGTATTTTAAATAGCTCTATAGGTTAAGAATTTTTTATTTAATTTTTTTTTTAATATTAGGAAAGTGCCACTGTGAGCCCAGATACCCTTTGCTATGGATCCTACCGGGATGACAGCGGGATGGCACAAACAAATTAGCCAAATAAGACTAATTTTAGTCAACTAAGACAACATTAACCAACTTAATCAACTTAAGGCCTACAGCGCTAGTCCCTACAGAATTTAACCTTGCAAATATTGTAAAAATATAATTAACTTGTTAAACTAAAACTCATAGAAATCAGTAATCTGAACTAAATGACAGCGAATAAATAAAACATTTAAATTAGGTTTCACATGACATTTATTATAATTATCAGTCCAATATAATCTTCAGGTACATATTTAACAAGGCCATTCACAGCTTGGTTGTGGAGTTGTAAGCCAAACGTAATTAAAATCCTTGCGCAGCTTGTTTGAGTCATATGATAATCACCGCTTTTCCCCTGGGATGCTCTTGTCTGTTACTAAGCATGCGGCTAATTTGGAGCTGCCTAATCGGCCTGTAGGGAGATGACTGGGCTAGCACAGAGCACATCTTATCGTCCTCGTCCTCAGGGAGAAGAATCATAAATACAATGAGCTAACCTTCCCACGAGAGACTGCTGCTTGACTCCAGAAGGACCTCAGGAAGGCACCACGCTCTCCAATCAAGGCGTTACTGTACTTCTCAAAGTTAAAGCACAGAGTCGTCAATACTAATTTGTCGGTATTATTTGTTTATTGCTAGGCTACTGTAAGTGTTATTGTCCTTGACCTCAAGTTCTCCTTCTTGTGTAGTGTGTGTTAAATTTTGTTTTGTGTATGTAAATGTAAGTGTTTAGGAGAGGCTTGTTTGTTAGTTTAGCTTTAGCTATGTGTCATTTTTGGTTGTCACTTGATGTAGATCTTTATTCCATCCATCCATCCATCCATTTTCTTCCGTTTATCCGGGGCCGGGTCGCGGGGGCAACAGTCTAAGCAGGGACTCCCAGACTTCCTTCACCCCGGACACTTCCTCCAGCTCCTCCGGGGGGACCCCAAGGCGTTCCCAGGCCAGCCGGGAGACATAGTCCCTCCAGCGGGTCCTGGGTCTTCCCCGGGGCCTCCTCCCGGTGGGACATGCCCGGAACACCTCCCGAGGGAGGCGACCAGGAGGCATCCGGAACAGATGCCCGAGCCACCTCAGCTGGCTCCTCTCCACGTGGAGAAGCAGCGGCTCTACTCCGAGCCCCTCCCGTGTGACTGAGCTCCTCACCCTATCTCTAAGGGTGCGCCCAGCCTCTCTGCGGAGGAAACTCATTTCGGCCGCTTGTATCCGCGATCTCGTCCTTTCAGTCATTACCCAAAGCTCATGACCATACCGTAGATCTTTATTGACCAACTTTAAACTAATCTGTCAGATTACAGCTGCACATGTCACTGCTCGAATGTTTACACTTCTTGTTTGCACGATATCAACCATGTTTACACTTCCTGTTTACCCTATATGAACCATGTTTACACCCCGTTTTTACTACTGACAGTTGCGCATAAAACCAGTGTTGTCGTGTATATTCGGTAAAGATTGTTTCTATTTGATTATACTTTTTTACATGCTTCTCTTTATCTTATTTATCTATTTAAATTTTTTCCATGCTCTTGGCATCCAGGGTGGGCAGCAAAGTAAGAATTCTTTACTGTGCATATGACAATAAAAGCTTTGAATCTTGAATCTTTGTTAAATCCTTGTTATTTGATTTACTTAGTTTATGTCCAACTTTGTTTTGACTCAATTCTGTACATATTTTAGCTCATTTTGTTACATTTCTGTTAATTAAATGACTACTTTATTTTGCCATTTTCCATCTTTTTTAACCTCCCTGACCCTAGCAAAGCTGGGTAACAGTAAGAAATATAGAGTTGTCATAGATGTATGTTATGCTTAGCTGAAGAACTGCACACTGTAGTGTATATAGGACCTATACATCCATGAAAGGAAAAAAAGCTCAATTCGGGGCACATTGCAGCATTAAATATTAAAACCATACAGAAATAGGCCACGTGGAGGGACTGCGGTGAAACAAGGCCAGAGAGCAAAATGTTCAAATATCTCTCATTTCTGATACATTCATCAACCATTAAAAAGTTGACATATGTGGGGAGACACAATAGTTCGTCACCAACTTGGAAGTCTCAGTCTCAGCTCTAACCAGTGTGGGCTACTAGTGTGTCCTTGGTAGAGGTAAGATCGGGCCTAAAAAATCCAGCCCGACCCGACCCGGCCCGCGGCTATTAAAGCCCGACCCGGCCCGAACCCAACCAATTAACTTGATTTGCAGGCCCGAGCCCGAAGCAAACCCGAAATTTCATATTTTATTTGTGAGGACTCGGGAGGAGGAGGGGTGATTTATGATAACAAATTAAAGCCTGTCTTTTGTAACGAAATCTAAGTTAAACAAGACTGTATAAACATTTACATCTTTTATATTTGTTTCTGCAGAGGGTACATTAACTGACAATTTTCCATCATTGACGGATTTTTTTAAGAGTTGACGGGAAAAATTTAAGGCCGTCCGTCATTTTGACGGGTTGAAAATTGGGCCATAAACCACAGCAGCAGTACGTCCTTAAAGGGATATGCCACCCCCAGGTCAAATTTGGGCATCTCCCCACAGTCCAGAGACTAAAATAAGTGGTGGAAAGCGTTTTCCTGCTCACCCAGCCATTGTCCGAGTCTGTCGCCACTGACCGCCGCGGTATCTGGTGCTCCTCCGCCTTAGACTGGAGTCTAACGTAGCCAGAGAAAGATTTCGGCCAAAAGGAATTAATTTGCTCGATGCGTTTCCCAATTACTTTGTGTGTAGTGCGCATTCATATCGAGTGCAAATAAATGTGCAAATCAACACGGAGAGCTTGACTTGGTCATTTTGGGTGGGAACTATTTTCCAGTGCGTAAGAATACAGCCGTATCACGCAGCACGCTACCAGGGGAATCCCAGTTACGCACCGGGAAGGGAGTTCCCCTGTTGCACAACGTGGTGCGTGATACGGCTGTATTCTTACGCTCCTCCATATTGGGGATACCAGGTCAAAATAGATGCGGACTTGCGGAGGGGAAGATTATTAAGAGGGCGGCGTTCACGTGCGCAGAGCATGCTCTGGCTCTGCGGCTCCTGTTTAGTAGTTAAATAGCAATTACATTACAGCGCCTTCTCTGTTTTATCCAAATTATTTTTTTTTGAAACAAGTATTCCTTAGTTTAGTATCCACACATCGTTTTAGTATACATTTTTATAAACATATATTTATTTTTAAAAAGTCAGCGAGAGAGAATCCCGGCCCGACCCGACCCGAAGCAATGATTGACATTTTAGGCCCGACCCGGTCGGGCTCGGGCTCGGGCTTAAGATCTTACCTCTAGTCCTTGGGCAAGACACTCACAATGCCTGTGTAAGAATAGTCAAGTGCATGCCTGAATGGTGGTTTTTGGAGGTGAAGACTATAGAATAAAACCACAGCTTCTTAAGAGCGTGGAGTGAATGTATAATTAACAATCTTGATTGTTTAAGAATGATTCATCTTTTTGTGTTATACTCTGTGGTTTACAAACTGTCCACACCAAGTTCCACCTGCATTAATACTTCTTCTGAGTACCCCCAGATCTAAACCTGGACTATAACTAACTAAACCATCTATATCTAAAAACTGAACTAAATTAACAATCAATCAAACTTTATTTCAGATTCCAGGGGTCCTTAGTTGTCATGTAAAAACAGACAGAACAGTAATAATAGTCTATAGTTCATATAGGGACTTCCTCCGGTGCCTCCATGACGCTACACTGCTCAGGCATTATTAAAACATTTATGCTTTCATTTTGTGAGTCCTCGGGGCGCTTCATAAACTTATATACAATGTTCCTGATAACAGCATTTAATATAGAGACATTATTCTGCACTAACAGCAAACTGGCACTTGTTCAAGGAGCTTTCAGCAAAATAGAGCAATTTCAGCTAAATTAAACCATGATTAACTCAAAAGAAGACAAATATGAAAAATATAGAATAAAATTAAATTAAAAATAAAATAAAATAAATACTTAAACTGCATGACTTTGAGTACCCCTGAGGTGGCCTGTGAATCATAGCTTGAGAAACACAACTCTAACTTAGAACATATTGACATTGGTATCAAATGCCAACTTCTGTACCTCAGATACACTTGCATTTTTGATTTTTGATTCTGTAGAAATGAAGTTTTTGGTTTATCTGTTTGTCAATCACACCTGTCAATCACGCCTATCTGAAACCAGGGAAACAGTTAAAGTTTTGCCAAAGTGCAAGGTTTTGGCTGGACAGTCAAATAGGTTTAGGGGCTACCTGAAAATTCCGTGAGGACTGACAACACAACAACATAACAAACCCAATCTCTGTAACAGCAGGAGTAAAGTCAAAAATAAACCCACAAAAGCATGCCTGCGCAACTGTCACCACGGACTTTCCCCTCGAGAAAGATTCAAGCAGCTTCTGATAGAAGCGTCCCTTTAGATGCACCAACGTTGTTTGACAAAGAAATAGAAAGGAACAACCAAACGCCTTTTCTCTGCTTTTGTTTACACTCTCATTACTCCCCAGTCGAAACGCTTTTCATGTGAAGGGGAGGTTAAAAGTAAGCACGGAAGATGAAAAAAAAGGAAGATATTAAGGCCACTAGAGGGATAGAGGCAGAGGAGGTGGCAGTACTGTTAGCAATAGCGGCTTGTTGGATAGGCTCCAGTGCGCTCATTGAAGAAGAGATGGGTGTCAGTTTGGATCAGAGTGACGGACAGCTCAGTACCACTCGGGGCCCTGCTGGCAAACACATGCAGGCCCCCTTCCCCCTGTCTAAGATAAAAAGGACATGTCTTAAGGCCCCATATTACACTATTTTCTGATCTAAGTTATAATGTTATTTCCTCATCACAAACACACCTGGAGTTGTTTTTGTTTTTGCTTTTTTCACACACAAACCCTGCATATTTAGGCTGATTGCTTCTCTCGAACAGAAAAAACTCTGTTCCACCTTGTGAGGTCTCATCTAATACAGAACTTAACTGTAATTTTTTTTAACAAATTAAAAAAAAAAGTAATACTCTTCATTTATTCACACACTGGGGGAAAAAAATGGACTGTGAGCTGCTTCTCCTTTACTCACCTTTACCTCAGCAGCAGAATGAAGAGCCCCCTCAGACACTCTCTCCACCTGTGGGATTTTCCATTGCCTTTATTTCACCCTTTCCCTTGCAAGTACTGCAGATGTCTCTAACATCTTGAGGAAAAGCATCACATCCATTTGTTCAGAAAATCAAATTAATATGATCTATTAAATATAACCTAATGTAAACACATTCTAGTCTGTTCCAACACCCTTTGTGTCACAAGTGCAAGAAACATTTAATCTTAATTCAAAAACACAGATTATACTAATATATACTTTTTAATATATAAAAAGGTACCAGTAGAAACAACTATTCATTTTGCTTTTATTTTTCTTTTTGTTAAATAATGACAAATAAACTAAAAATATGGCCGCCTGATACAGTTGATACAGTCAGATAGCAGCAGCACTGCTCAGCCTCGTGTGTAATAGCGTCCCATAGTACCCATCTTCTCCAGTCTGCACCCAGAGCCTCTTCTCTTTTCTGTTCCTAATAATGATGACACTGGTGACCTCCCACACTGCTCGCTGCCCTCCAACAGCCCAAGGCTAACCGTGCGCCAAACTAGAGGGAAAATCCTGTTAAACCCTTATCGAGCAATTAGGAAGGCCTGATGGGAATGGGCTGAGCAGAGATGGGATCCTGATCACTTTCTATGGTGCGGTTGGAGCCAACGCACTGCTGGAGGGGGATAAGCAGGTTACTATGGCAGGTTACTATGTCAAGCTAACTTCTTTGTGTAGAATGAGTTAGTAATAGGTGATAGGAAAAAGCTGTAGTATCAACAACAAAAAAAAGCTGTAGTCTCAAATTGCCCGCTCCTTGAACCGCCACCTTAACGTGATGGAGAGGGTTGAGTGCCCGAATGATCCCGGGAGCTATGTTGTTGGGGACTTCATGCCCCTGGTAGGGTCACCCAAGGCAAACAGGTCCTGGACAGATCAGACTAAGAGCGGTTGAGAAGGCCCTATGATGAAGAAAAACACAGCAAGGCCCGGATTGGCATCAATCCCACCCCACCCACACCACCCTGGAGCCAGGCCTGGAGTGGGTGCTCGACGGCAAGCATCTGGTTGCCATGCCTTGCCTTCCCCCACAGGGCCCGGCCAGGCACAGCGCGAAGGAGCGAAGTGGGGCCATCCTCCTGTGGACCCATCACCCGCCACAGGAGGATCCATAGGGGCTGGTGCAGTGAGATTTGGGCGACAGATCTGATTAGGCTGTTGCCCCCGCGACCCAAACCCGGATAAGAAAAGAAAATGAAGAAAGAAAGAAAATGGATGGATGGATCAAAAATTGCAGCCGATAAGAGCAGGTTCTCAAAGCTTTTCCAAGTACACCACATAGACTGTATAAAGAAGTAGACTGAATTAGTATGATATCACTCATAGACTTCAGCCAAATGAAGCCAATCAAGGATAGCATTATTTGGAGCCACAATTTATATTTGGAAATCTGAGCACATGTTTTATAGCAACCAAAGAGCCAATCAGGAGCAAGGGTGTTGAAGGTAACGCCTTTTCCTTCATACCACTAGTTTAGTGGGGGGTGGGCGCGTAACAAATGTTGTCAATCAAACCTGTTGCTAGTGGGAGTGACCTCTAAGGGAAAAAAATGTTGTCTAGGGAAAACAAAGATAAATAAAAGTTGCATTGCAATTTTAAAGCTTTATTTTTCACATTTGTATTTCTTTCAATTTAATATATTTTTTTAAAGAGGGGGTATTACACATATATTTATTACTAACACATAAGATATTTAGATCACCATGTGTTTGGTATTGTTTTGGAAATGCTATATTTGCAAAAAAACAAACAAAAATTGATTACCTTGTTTTCAATTTAATAAAATCCAAATACCCTCTGGAACTTGTCTAAGTGCCCAAGTATTAGTACAAGTATCCCCATGTGAGAAACAAGTAGGCTAGATACAATAAAAATAAATCAGATTGCCATACGAATGCCTTGGTCATGTATTGCACTTTTTCGACACTTGCTTTATATTGCATTAGTCATTGATTTTCAAGAGGTGGAAAGACTACAAAGAGTCATACACGCCTGAAATGTTGGATGAAGTGTCTTGCCCAAGATAATAATGACATAGTGCTCTGTTTAACTGTGGGAATGAACCACCAACTTTCCTGAGCCACTTATCATAATACTTTACGTGATCAGACTGTCACACAACATTGTGCAAGATGGGAGAAGTGTCTTGCCCAAAGATATAATGGCATAGTACAGTGGTTATCGCTGGGATTGAACCACCAACTTTCTTGAACCATTTATCATAATACTTTACGTGATCAGACTGGTTATGAATGTTAAAATGGACTTTTAATCTGACTTTCTTGCATTTAAAACGTATTGAACCACCTCCACGTGATATTGGGACATACAGGCCTAACTACTGAGAAGAGTGTGTGTGTGTGTGTGTTTGTGTGTGTGTGTGTGTGTG